>OX392500.1:16427023-17638817 GCA_947623375.1 Apotomis capreana
TATTTAACGGTGGGGGGCAATGTTCCCGATAACCAACAGAAATGAAACATATCTCTATTTATAGGCCTTAACAACATGATGTTTTTTCACTAAGACAGCATTCGGCTTAAGCATGGTGTTGTCTTGGAAAATCGTATTTTGTGTTTTATATATATATTGTCTATTTACTTAATGAGCACTCTGTTTTGGAGGTTGGCCTATTAACGTCCCGTGATAGTTTTCATTTTAAATGTTGTAGTAACTAGTGTTATCTTATTATTACACTATTGTATTACTTAAAACTTGATTCATGTGCAGATTTTTTATTTCTGTAAACTTGCATATGCTTAGTATTTAAGTTATATTGCATGGAATACAAATGTATTATGGTAGTTACTGTTTCTAATTACGTACTTATAATCGTATATATTCGTATATCAGTATAGTTAGAGCCATTTTACACTTTTGATTTAGCAAGATTGCAATTCTTCTACTCCTCACTAGAGTTCTCTAGTGCTAACAACTAGATGTATTAGACTACCGACCTCTGGTGGTGAGTAGTTATTTTTTTAAACATCAGTCTAGCTTTAGCATTAAAAATATTTAAAAGCATTGTCTATGGGCTAAAAATTATAAAGAAATTATACCAAACAAAAGTCACCTGTCACTTTAAAAATATGTCAAGTCTTCAAACAGTTGCAAAATTGAATTCTCATCGAGAAAATGCTGCAAAAATGAAAATGATTACCATAATACAGGTACGTAGATATTTTAAATAACATTTCTTTATAAGGCATCAACGATTTATGTATTTGTAAGATTGTAAGATTTCCATTTCAACCGTATTTCTATTCTCGGAGAAAGTATACCGAACCCAAAACCAAACAGAACCGCTTGTTGTACAAATCGCCAGGGAGATATACTTATATATGTATAAAACAGTGAACGTCTTGGGGTTGAAATGATGATGAACTGCATTTTATTAGTTGTTCCTAGAAAATGCAAGGCGATTATTCATATTACGTCGCCATACAAGTGATAAAAGTAATCGACGCTATGAACGGAGCCGAACATCCAAGTGTACGCTGATGCGCAGGCTAATAGCGCGGTTTGCGGCGCGCAGTAAGCCCATCATCGTCTCAGTTTCCTGTTCAACTAACGTTTAGAACTCTCGACGAAAAAAAAGGGGTATTATAAGTTTAATATGTGTATGTGTGTAGCTGTTTATCTACATATCTGTGTGTTTGTCTGTGGCATCGTAGCTCTCAAACGGATAGACCCATTTGAATGCAGTTTTTAAACCGAATGTCTTGTCTGTCCAGATGGTTTTTAGATTTGTTTGTTGAAAATAACCGCAGCCATTTCCTAGATACTCAACTTTGAAACAAGTCATAGGCAACATTTTTTACCACTCATTAAAATGAGGGAAGCAACCAGCATCTTGTGACGGGAGTTTCAAAATTTTGAATTTAGGTTATTGCTACTTACTAAAGATGATCTGATATCGAGAACATCCAGTTATGAATCAAGAAAATCTGTATAGCTGTCTCGAGATCATCAGGTTGTTTTCGGGAGATGTTTATCGTTTACCGGTGGAAGACTTAAAGAACAGCCGCCTTACATATAGATAGCAGCAAGATGAATTTAGAGTTCGTACTGGACGAGTTAACTACAACTGATAGTATAGTTGATTTTACTGGTCAGATGTTTCAGTCCTCATTAAAATGATAATCCCTAATATTATAGATGCGAAATAAATCTCTGTTCCCATTTAAACTGCTGCACCGATTTAGATGTATCACGGAACTAATACTTAAGCTTAACATTTTGCGTTAAATCTAACTTATTTCATACTTTAAGGTAGCTAGGTACTTATAAAGTATTTGTTTTTCTTGTTAACAGAATGTTTCTTTTTTCAGCACAGAGTCATATTATAAAATATGAAAATAAGACAAATCAGGATGGTATTTAAGGTATTATGAAAATCCTGCATAATGTTATTTTTACATTACACGGAGGTGGCAAACATGGGCATGGTCCGCCTGAAGGTAAGCGGTTACTGCAGTCAACTCCATACTAAACGATCTTGAGAGAATTTTTTTTGGAACCGTACCATATGCGTACATTTAGGCTCCAAGGACGAATACCCTGCTGTGGACAAGAACGGCGCGGTGAAGGAGGATACAAGTCTGATTTACTAGTCTAGCTGGCGAGACAACTGTTAAGCTTCTCCTATTCTCAAGCTTCTGCCTATCTATTTATGAGCCACGGACGTCCATTGTTAAACACAGGCAGGAGCTATAGGGGAGCTCGCTACAGAAAAAGACCCTGCTTGTAGTGCATCCACCGCCTCCCCGCGGCCTACACGAGGTCATCTGTCCACCTAGCTGGAAGCCTTCCTACGCTGAGTTTTTCTATAACTACGTAGTCGCTACTCCAGGACTTTTCTGCCCCAGTAGCCATTCGCTCACTCAAGGATGTCATACATAATATTAAAGTATGTATTGTATACGTGTCTGTGTATCTGTGGCGTCACAATAAACATTCTTTAGGTACAGCAGTTTGGATGTTGGAGCATAAAAGGTATACAGAAAAGAACTGCTTTACCCCTGCATAAATGGATTAAACTATTTCTGTCTGTCTGTCTGTCTATTGTTCATGTTTGTATGTATGTCTGTCTAACGTTTAATAACGTTTCTGTAATACACACGAACGATATATTATTATTCCACTTTTTAAAGCTTATTTTTATTGTCAGCTCACTGCAAGTATGGTGATTAGAAGTATTTTTTATCAACCCAGGATGTTGCGACTTGCGCACTGAGCCCATCTTGGTACGGACACCATCGTCTCAGTTTCCTGTTCAACTAACGTTTTGAACCCCCGACAAAAAAAGAGGGGTGTTATAAGTGTTATATGTGTACGTGTATTGTATCTGTTTATCTGTGTGTCTGTCTGTGGCATCGTAGCTCTCAAGCAGATGGACCCATTAGAATGCGTTTTTTTTTATCGAATGCGTTGGCTGTCGAGATGGTTCTTATATTTTTTTGTTGAAAATAACCGCAGCCGTTTCCAAGATATTCACTTATTATAACTTTGGATCAAGACATAGGATTTCGGCCAATATTAAAGTCAAGAACTCGAATTTTAAGTTTAGGTTTTGTAGAATTTTTTACCACATTTTGTATTTAGGTTATTGTTACTTACACCACCTATATGATTCTGAGAACAGCGTGCTACAAGATCGCCTAATAAAACAAATACACTTGAAATCGGATTTTAAGGTGATTGTTTTGATTGTACACGTCGAAGAGAGAAAAAGTAATGATGATGCTCAAATCGTAGCCTATTTTATTGTTATTATCTGAAATTCCGCTCCATATAACATGGACATATTCATTCACACGTATCTGGTGTTCAGTTGTTGAGGGATGAATGTTACCTTATAGTATTTTCCATTATTTTTAACCTCGATTATGTGTCATCATGTTTACGTATGTAAGTATGTATGGCTGTATGTACATATTACTAAGTCTGTCTGTGCGTCATAGCTCCTGAACAGATGCTTTGATATTCATTAAACATCGAATTGTGTTTTTATCTAAAGATTCTAGAGCATGGAGTTCTGAACCAATAAAATCTGTACAGCTGTGTGGAGAGGATCAGGTTCTTTCTATACCGCAAAATGTAAGCAGTAAAAGCTTGACCCTGCAATAAATCTAACTTTTGACATAATTTAAGATCAGTTTAAAAAGTAGTTTTTTTTTCATTTTAACAGAATGTTTTTTTTTCAGCTCAGTCATATTATAAAATACCTATGAAAATCAAAACAAATCAGGAAAGTATTTAAGGTAGTATTAAAATCGTGCATAGTTCGGAGGTGGCAAGCAAACGTATGACCCGCCTGATGGTAAGCGGTTACTACAGCCTATAGGTACGGACGCTTGCATCTCCAGTGGATTCACATAGGTACGTGTTGCCGACCCAGTACACTTTTTTTTTTAAATGCTCATTTTTAGGGTTCCGTAGTCAACTAGGAACCCTTATAACTTTGCCATGTCCGTCTATCCGTCTGTCTGTCTGTCCGTCTGTCAATCTGTCCGTCTGTCCGTCTCTCCGTCTGTCCATCTGTCCGTCTGTCCATCTGTCCGTCTGTCCATCTGTCCGTCTGTCCGTCTCTCCGTCTCTCCGTCTGTCCGTCTGTCCGTCTGTCCGTCTGTCCGTCTGTCCGTCTGCCCGTCTGTCCGTCTGTCCGTCTGTCCGTGATCATCACTACTAGAAAGCTAAAATTTTGTTTGAGTATGTGTACTTTCAATGAAAACTAATATTGAGTAAAATCGGTCGAGCCGTTTATGAGTTATTGCAAAATTTCATAATTTTCTCTAAAATGACGTTAGTGCTCGTAAAACCGATGGCCGCTGGGGCCATCGAGTTCTTGAGTGCCGACCACGCACTGGACGACACAGCGTGGGTAAGCCCCCCACAGGGTGGACTGATGACCTGGTGAAGGTTGCTGGAGTCCGCTGGATGCGGGAGGCGCAGGACCGGTAATGGTGGCGCTCTCTGGGGGAGGCCTATGTCCAGCAGTGGACGTCTTTTGGCTGGTGATGATGATGATGATGACGTAAGTGCCGTGCGGTGTCCTTATACTTTGAACATTACACACACTGCAATCTGTCGCGTATAATCGATAACGTCCAGAAGGTAATAAGTAATTACGGTTACTTTGGAGTTTACTACCTTTTTTATAAAGCTTGAAATCTTTCTCGTAATTTTAGCAACAACAAGTGTCTATTGTGAAGGATGGGCAACTACGGAACCCTACACTGAGCGTGGCCCGACATGCTCTTGGCTGGTTTTTTTGTACGTAGTCTCCCGGGATAACCGGGAGGATGTTGTTTACCTCTAATTGTAATGTCTTGCATGGTATTTCTCCTGTATATTTTATGAGGTGTGCAATAAAGAGTACCTGTATTTGTATAACCTCGGCACGGACAGCATCAGCAGGGTCATTCCATAGCCTAAACGTTACCGGGAGAAAATTCCAAGCAGCATAGGAATGTCCTAATTTTAACGTATGTATTGTATGCGTGTCTGTGTATTGTGAGTCTGTCTGTGGCATCACAATAAACATTCTTGTTCATAAAGCAGTTTGAATTTTGGATTGCTTTACCCCTGCATAAAATAATTGAAATCTGTGTGTCTATCTGTTTTTCATGTTTGTTTGTCTGTTTAACGTTTAATAACGTTTCTGTATTACACATCAACGTTATATTATTATTCCACTTAAACCTTATTTGTAGTATCAGAGCAGACCAGCAGAGCCGTGTAAACACGACGATGTTATTAGCTCGCTGCAAAGTATGATGATTAGAAGAAATCTTTTTTATTAAGCTAGGGATACTGGGTTCGATGCCCAGTGAGAGCGCGGTTTTCCCACGGTTGCGTTGATGAGGTACCTAGGTGATAATATTTCATTTCCTTCGACCTCATTTCTTTAGAGAACTGAACAGTTGTACTGTTTTTGTATTGTCCACTAAAATTATAATATATATATATATACGTATATAGAATGTACAGGCAACCGAAATGAAACCAAACTGAACCGTACCAAAACGAACCGTTTTGTTATGGAAGTCTATATGGAGACATGTATGAAACTATGGACATCTCGGAGTCAAAATGATGATGAACTGTATTTTATTGGTTGTTTGTGTAAAATTCAAGGCGAACGCTTCTTGGGACGTGGTGACACGAGCTACCGACGCGTGTCCACCGCTACGTCTTGCCATTGTATCTTCGACAGATACTCTGTCATATACCGCAGCGTTACCTGATTTCATACTTTTCAACCCTTTCACAATCTTGTCCAATACTGTGTATTTAATTTCCCTTTTATTTGTCTAGTTCAAATCGTCAAAGGGCTCTTGTCCTAACATATTTATACGGTATATCCTGACATATACCGTTTCGCTACGCTTGGTACGGTCACCATAATGTATGTATCAACACATGTGAACGTTATATCCTTCGTTTTTTTCTTCGAACCTGAAAGTGCCTCAAATCCTGCTTGCATGATTTGACCAAAACATACATACATAGATAGCAAGTAAAATAAAAGCTTGTAAAAATAATTGCTAAACTCTGTTTCAGAATAAAACAAGAGATAACAACTCAGCGTGCACTAACAATCGAGTGAGACGAGTAAATGAAAATGTTCTTAGAGCTGGCATACAAAATGTAACTGGCGCTGAAAAGGACCGGTTTTTGGGCCTCTGGAGGTGAAGGGTTTTTTTTGGGAATTGTGCATCGGCTACGCGAGAGGACTCATGACACCCGTTCTGGGTCAATATTGGGGCAAAGGCTGCCCATCGTGATTCAACGTGATTTAGGGGCCTTTGCGCCTGTATAGATTAGGGGCGGGTTATTTGATTAGATAGTTTATTTTGTACAGTTTTTTGTTATATTTGTAAATATTAATATTTTTTTTATCAAATAAACTTTTTTTTCTTGGTAACATAACGTTCGAAGGTTTAGTCCGCAGTTAAATTGTCTAATTAGTATTGAAAATGTTCGCTATCTTTGTATTTTACTCAAATATATTTGCTTCCCTCCCCACTTGAACTAACTCCATGTGAGATCTATTTACTGAAAAATAAGTTCTCCATAGATTTCTTAAAAGTGGATACAATAATGGATTAAGTGAAGTTACCAACGGGAGCGAAGCGTAGCTGTCTGGTGCGACTGCTTAAGAAGGAATGGGAAGGAATTTAGGAAAGCGTAAAAGACGTTTTAAACATTACGGTGGGTACCCGCCGAAAAGCCGAGGCCAGAGCGTAGTGGAGAGTAAGTTATACTGCGTTTTGAATTTGTGTAGGAGGAAAGACCGGAGACTGGTGCACGGTTGTAAATATGAGTGTCGGTTCAATATCCAACGGTAATAGACATGGATGTACGTGTAACGATAGTGTTTCTATTATTTATTTATGAAGTAACTAACTCTCTGACAGAATTAAAAGAGAATGATTGTGGATTGATGATGGAGTAATTACGTGTTCAATTCTTCTTTTACGATGCTGTCAGTTCAGTCAAGTATCGCTTTCGTCGACAGATTGAATTTTGCAGGAGATTGTGATAATCATAATAATGTTTCGTAAACGAAAGGAATTAAAGTGAATGCGAAAAAGGCGAAAGCCATGGTATTTGATAAAGAAAATAGTATAAAAATAGTGTGTGTATGGTTGCGAATGAGGGTGAGATATTAGAACAAGTGAATTAGGCTGTTCACAAGAGACGGTCGACCCGTTTGCCGAGCTGCCCAGCCATGAAATCTCTAAGATAAGGCGTCTCTGGATGTGCATAGAAGTGTATTGGTTCCAACATTTTTGTGTACGGAAAGTTGGATGTAGCAGACGAAGCAAGAAATTAAAATAAATGCAGTTTGTAAACTTTAAGGTGTGAAAAAAGATGTAGTAATTCAAATTGAGAAAGGGATGCTAAGATATAGTTTGGGTATGTTGGAGAGGATGCATGGAAGTAGATTGAGAAGACAAATCTTCAAGGTAAATGGATATGTTGGAAGAAGAAGACATAGACAAAGGTTTCTCGATTACACGTTCTATAAAAGGGCAGGTCAAACGTACTCTAAACCAACGATCATGCAGGCGAGATAAATTAGTGTTGAAGTGCAACCACAGAATAGATAATAGTACGTGCACGCCAGGACCGTAGCAAGAGTATGAACTTAGCTATGGCTACGCCGTTGGGAAAAAGGCGTGATTATAAATATCAAGTCACAAAATCTTTTACTAGATTCTTACTTCAGAACAATGGATCTGGGTGGAAAATAAACGCTGATGCTGAAAGTAGAATGGATCTTAAGAGAATGATGCAAACGGTATGCAAGGACATAAGGTAGGGAGAGATTTGCTGCTGAAAGAGAGTAAATTCAGTAAATTCAAATATCAGCATCGTCATGTACAATACAATACAATACAATACAACAATTCTTTATTGCACACCAACAAGAAAAATATAACATGAGAAATCATAAATTAAATAATGGTAGACAATAGGCGGTCTTATCGCTAAAGAGCGATCTCTTCCAGACAACCTTTGGGTGGCGGAGAAAACAAAATTAAACAGAAAATAGTAGGTGGTGAGATAAGAACTTTAAGTAATTTGAGAAATAATAAATAAACGACAAACAAAATATTAAAGACAGATAAGACATACACATACACAAATAATATCTATATACATATTAAAAGATCGTCAAAATTTCACCCAAGTTCCAGTCATTTTCAGGCGCCTTATACAGGTTTAAGTCCATTTCAGGCCAATCTCTATCAGATGACGCCATAACCTCCAAACCCGTTTTCAGGCATTTTCAGGACCCATTATGGGCCTCTGAAGGTCATATCAGTATATTGCGAAATTTTCAGTAGGAGTGACAGAGATAGCACTATTAGAAAGAGATAGCTATACTCAGAACATTCGAGCATTAAGCATTTCTCATATTTACATCCATTCCCAATTACTACGTGACCCTTCCACTGCTGGTTATCGTAAAGACGACGTGGCTGATAGATAGAGAGAGATGTGTTGTGCGCTAGTGAGTGATTCAAATTAACTATACATTTTCATTGATGGCAGTGACTCACTCACTAACTGAAGGTTAAACCAACTCACTATATTAGTACATATATTGCTGTTCCTTTGTCTCGCTAAAACTCGTAAACGGCTGGGCAGATTTTGCTGATTTTGCTTTTGAAATGTTTGACATAGCCCGGGGAAGGTTTATACGGTGATATATTAGCAGCTTACTGACACAGACCGATTTCCACGCGGGCGGAGCCGCGGGCACACCTAGTATTAGTATATCTGTCGTTCTTAACTACTCACCACTCAATATGAATTGAACTGAATGGTGCTTTTTTGACATTATATAAATTAATAACGTCAAATAATTTAATTTGTCGATTATTTTGAGATGAGTCGCATTTTATAATAGTTACGCCATTAGTATTAATTTAGTATGCTTTCTTAATACTTGTTATGACATTTTATTTAAATAACCCATTTAACGACATAAAAACCAAGTACGAAATGAGTATGATGATGATGATAATATGATGGAGCATATATGATGGAGTCTATAGATCCACTGAACAAAATGAGTGAAATACGTCGCGAGAGAGATCGCTAGATATGAATCGTTCTCCTTCATTTGAGTGACATTATTTGCGCATCTCTACTGATAGAGAAAGAGCGCGAACTATATAGATGGCAGCGCTAAATCGAGAACAGATATACTATGCGGACTGTAAAGACTTATCAAACCCATAATGTAAACAAAATTATCTCTTCAATGACATTATTTTTAAATACTACAATAAAAGTAAATTGTTGGTTCCTGTATGTTAATAATGATCGTCAGCGTGGCCAAAATATGTTAAAAGATCGAGGCTGGCCACGCGTTGGGAATTGAAGAAAAAATAAATGAAGAAAATGGGGCTCTGATAACTGGCAAAATTGACACACAAACTAAAAGATCCAATGTTTACGACGTGAAAATAATGGTAATATATTTAACTTTCAACTTATATAGTTAAATCTATATGTATATATTTTTAACTTTTCAGCTTGACTGCATCTTCAATGGCAACTGCAATTTGTAAATGCGGTCAGCCACCTTGCATTGTCATAAGAATGTATGCACATCTGGGCCTAGTTATATTTTTCATTATACGTTTACCTCGATATAGGGGCGTCATAAGTTTAACGTGCGCATTGTACGTACCTGTGTATCTCTACGTCTGCCTGTGACGGTGTAGTTTCTAAAAGGATGATTTGATATTGATTTAGTTTTTTTGTTTCAGACATGTTCAACTAAGTTTGTTACTTTACCACACCTACGAGATTCTGGAAACAGCCTGCATCAAAATACAAAAAATACCCCAATTTCAAATGATAGTTTCGCTTAATATATCCAATTTATGGATTTTGAGGTAATTGTTTTGAATTTTACTCGCTGGAAAGAAAACAAAGTAATTATGATGCTAAAAACATAGGTCTAAGATCCCGGCTATATAATTATGGACCTTTGTCTCGAATATGGTGCTCAGTCGTCACGTGAAAGAACAAACTGAAGTACACTCTTCAGCATTTGAGTTATTATACTCGTATACGTATTATTATACCGAGCTAGTTTTATTCGTGGAAAATTGTTACGTGGTCTTTTTCATTATTTCGTAACCTCGACACAGGGATGTCATAATTTTAACGTACATACGTATTTTCTTTTGTAAAGTCTTTCTTCATCACAAAAGTATTATTTTACGAAAATAAAGATACTTAATTTAGTAGTTTCAACGTGCTGTATAATTAAGTCAAAAGTATTTGCCATCATGGCGTGTAGCAGCTGCTGGTAGGTATGTCAAGAGAACTCATCAATTCAATGCTCATGCTTCTATCAATCTTTCTATCAGACGCGGACATCCACTAAACTCGCCACAAAGAGAGATCCTGCGTACACTGCATCTACCGACTCTTCGCGACCTAGACGTGGTCATCCGTCCACTTGAAAGGGGGCCGTTCTAAGCTGAGTTTCCCTACATGTATAGGTCAGTTTGTACATATATATTGCCTTAAAATAATCTCTTTTTCACCAAAAAATTACCGACTTCAATGAGCGAAATGGAACATACGATAACACTTATATGATTTTCTCATGGGTATCTTTGTCACATTGAAATAAGACCACACGGGAAGCACCAGATTTCTAATAAAAAAGAATCATCAAAATCGGTGCAGCAAGTTGAAAGTTCTGAGGTAACAAAAAAACTGTCGAATTGAGAACCCTCCTCCTTTTTTGAATTCGGTTGAAAAGTGACGTAAAAGCCATTTTGACAGTATGTTGTGTAGGTATCAAGGCATTGTAAAAGCCAAGTTTTTGAGCTTGGGGGACGCCACCGGCTGGTACCTAAATTAGATTATTTTTAAATAATGTCACATTGGTTGACTGTGTGACAAATGAAAAAATAAAGTTTCTGCCTAATATCTCTTCTGTAAATCTTTTTGGTAAAAAATTACAATCGAAGGAAAACCTCTCTCTCTTGTCGTTCCCTCATGACTAAGGATCGTGGTCATGGAAATCTTACACTTGGAGTGGGTGATTTGCCTCCATCGGGACCTGTCCATTGCTTCCCTTACAACCGAGCAAAACTTGTCCTTTACTTGATCGGTCCATCTGGTTGGAGATCATCCACGAGCTGGTTACCATAGCATATCCGCTCACTTAAGCTTCACATTTATACGAAAGCAAATCATTTGCAAAAGTAGTTTGATATTTTTATAGAATCTTTTTTATCGATTCCATGTGGAATTTATGTGGAAATACTAAATTTTTATTTTTATAAATAATGACACAAAGGTAAATTATGAAATAAAAATTGGATGCGATCCACTATAATCCAAGCAGGACTCGAACCTGCGACCTCTGCGTTTCCGGCGTATTGCTCTCCCAACTGAGCTATTAGATCGCTACGTCAATCACACCAAATCCTCCATTCCATAATTATTACGCTACACAACAACACACATATGACGCGGAGGGCGCTCCAGTAGAATTATGGAATGAAGGATTTGGTGTGATTGACGAAGCGATCTAATAGCTCAGTTGGGAGAGCAATGCGCCGGAAACGCAGAGGTCGCAGGTTCGAGTCCTGTTTAGATTATAGTGGATAGCATTCAATTTATTTTCATAATTTACCTTTGTGTCATTATTTATAAAAGTAGTTTGATTTTAATGATATTATTTTATAGGTCTACGATTGAAAGCGATCATCTACGAATTTAAAATTCGAATACAGTATGTTTCACGAGATATTCATGGCGTTCTACAAACTTACTCCACACGAATCGCTTTGTAAATAGGTTGAGTGGTAAGTTTAACAGTCCGACAATTTTGGAAAATGTATAGAATTTACGGACAACTCAATTTTATAATAATAGTAGCTGACCCTACAGTCATTCAGTCGAATCATAAAAAAAAACATTAACATTAGAACATTTATACATTAATCCTTACAAATTCCATTGAATTTAAGTTATTACAAAGTACTGCATTGCTCAGAATTTGTAAGATGACATTCTGTTCCATTAGGTGAAACTTGTCCCGTAGGAAGCCATAACACTTATAACGAAAACAATTGGCGCGAGTAATTAACCAGGTTTACATTCATTTCGTCCGCGCGCGCGACTGTTTCAATAGACTTTGCCACGTGTAAAATAGATGTTGCTTCTAGAAAGTGGTATATGCCACTTACGGACTTATCTACGTATATTATACAAAAAGGCCTAACAAACAAAATAGTAAATATGAGTAAAAGTTGCGCCATGTCCATCTGTCTGTATCACCGTTGTCGTTCGTCTGTGTGTATACAATACAATACAAGTACAAGTTTAACCTTGATATCTTATATTAGTTAACTGTGAAAAAGTACAATCATTTTCATGATATGTACTGATTACTTACGGTTCTGATACCACTATACGTATATAACGAAAATTTTACTATACTTTCTGAATTGCTGCTCATTATTTCAGGGCTGGATTTTGATTCATAGAAGGTTGTTAACTGATATTTTTAGGGTTCCGTACCTCTCACTTCGGTGTATGTTCGTCCGTCTGTCTCTGTCAAGTTTTATAATAAAGAACTATAGAGTATCCTCTACAAAGTAGTATTCAAAGTTTGACTCTGGCCGTCGAAAAAATCCGCAAAGCAATATCCCGAAAAATGAGCTTCTGAACCAACTGGTGATGCTCATGACATGATCAAACTGAGAAGATTACTGTGATCCTACTGGTAACGCTCATGGTAGCCAACGTGTTAAAAATGCATCGGCATATTCTGCTATTGAAGTGAGTAGTATGTGTAAGGGAAAAAAAGGAAATGTGCAGAAAAGAAGCTGATTAGACTATGAAGCAAGATTAGACCTCAAACATACAAACATTGCTAGTTAAATAAAAGCTAGTAAAATAATCACTATTTCACTCTGTTTCAGAATAAAACAAGAAATAACAATTGACAATGGACTGACAATCTAGTGACAAGCGTACTAGCTGATAAGAGCGCTGAACGCAGACTCGTGTACCTAAGCACGACGACATTATTAGCTCGCTGCAAAGTATGGTGATTAGAAGAAGTCATTTTTATCAAGCTTCGGGATCCTGGGTTCGATTCCCAGTGAGAGCGCGGTTCTCCCGCGGCTACTAAGTGATTGTGTCTACGATTGTAATTATGTTATTTTATTTCCTCCGACTTCATTTCCTTAGAGAACTGAACAGTTGGACTGTTTCTGTATTGTGCTCTAAAGTAAAATGTTCTCCATCCATAACATGGGATGTATGTTATGGAAGTCTTTACGGAGACATATATTAAACAATGGACGTCTCCGAGTCAAAATGATGATGAACTGTATTTTATTGATTATTTGTGTAAAATTCAAGGCAAACGCTTCTTGGTACGTGGCGACATGGAGCTACCGACGCGTGTCCACCGCTAAGTCTTGCCACCGTATCCTCGACGGATACGCAGCCTTACCTGATTTCATAATTTTCAACGCTTTCACAATCTTGTCAATACTATGTATTTAATTTCTTTTTTGTATATTTAGTTCATTTCGAGAAAGGGCTCTTGTCCGGATACCCTCTCATATACGGTCGTATGTATGAACACATGTAAACGTAATTTCCTTCGTTTTTTTCTTTCAACATCCATCAATCAGTCACCGAGACGATTATAAAGAGTCCAAATTCGGAAGGATTATGTTATTTTTTTACTGACTTCAATCGGTGACTAGAAAGTGCTTCAGATACTGCTTGCATGATTTGTCCAAGATATTCTAAGCTTGGTTGCTTTTAAAGCTCGTAAAAATTATCACTATATAACTCTGTTTCAGATTAAAACAAGAGATAAAAACCCAGCTTGGACTGACAATCGAGTGAGACGATGTTCTTAGAGTCGGCGTAGAAAATCATACTGGCGGCGAAAAGAGGGCCCATGACACCCATTCTGGGTCAATCTTGGTGCCAAAGGCCATCGTGATCCTTGGTCCATCGTGATTCCACGTGTTTTTGTGACTGTAATGATAAGAGTCGAACTATCTGATTAGATAGTCTATTTTGTACTGTTTTTTGTTACTAAATATTACATATTTTCTTTGTTTCAAATAAACTTTTTCTATTTAGTAACATATCTTTCGAAGATTTAGTCCCCAGTTAAAATGTCTAAGTATTATTGAAAACGTCCACTACATAAAACAATTAATTATGTATTTTTAAGAATGTTTACTTCCCACTTGAACTGACTCCATAAGGACAAAGTAAGATCTATCTACTAAAAAATAAAAGTTTTCTATAAATCCATTTCGTAAAAGTGGATACAATAATGTATCAAGTGAATTTACCAACGGGGGCGAAGCTTAGCGGTCTGGTGTATCGAGTACCTAAGAAGGAATGGAAGGGGTTTTGGGAGAGCCTAAGAGACGTTTTAAAGATAACGGCGGGTACCCGCCGGGAAACCGTGGGCCAGCCAGAGCGTAGTGGAGAGTAAGTTATACAGCGTTTCAATTTGTATTGGAGGAAAGACCGGAGACTGGTGTACAGTTGTAATCGTGCCTCTGTCTCTGTACACATAGGATTCAATAAAACTGCAGAAATTACCGCAGAATTAGCCTCTGTCAGTTTAACATCCAAGAAGGTATTGTAATGGATGTATAACGGTAGCTGTTCAATTATTTATTCATGAATAACTGTCTAATAGAATATAATAGAGAGTGATTGTGGCTTGATGATAGGGGAATTACGTGTCAATTTATGTTTACTTTGCGCCGATGCTCAGTCAAGTATCGCATTCATCGTCGGCACTGGCCGATGGATTGAATTGCAGGAGATGGTGACAATCATGAATAAAGGAAAGGAATTAAAGTGAATGCGAAAAAAGCGAAAACCATGGTATTTAAAAAGGAAATAGTATAAAAGTGGTGTGTGTACGGTTGCGAATGACAGATTTTGCACAAAAGGCAGTCGAGCCATTTGCCGAGTTGCCCAGCCATCAAAAAATACTTAAAATCCATTAAATTAAGTAGGTGTCTCTGGATGTGCATAGAGAGGTGTATTTGGTTCCAATACTTGTATACGGAAGTGAACGTTGGATGTAGCAGCGGAAGCAAGAAATTAAAATATAGTTTGTAAAACTTAAGGTGTGAAAGAAGATGTAGTAACTCGAATTGAGAAAGGGATGCTAAGATAGTTTGGACATGCAGAAAGGGAGATTGAGTAGACAAATCTACATGGCGAATTTAAATGAAAATGTTGGAACAGAGAAGACCTAGACAAACATTTCTCGATCAGATTGAACACGTTATAAAAATGGGCAAGTCAAAAGTACGCTAAACCGACGAGCATGCAGGCGAGATTAATAAGTGTTGAAGTGGAACGTTCATGCCAGGACCGTAGCAAAAGTTTGGACGTAGCTCTTTCTACGCCCTTGACAAATACTCTAACTAGATCTATCGCAGAGATTTGGTCCAATTTCTGAATTTTCCATGCTGCTGTATTTACCAGATTCCGTTTTTTACGGAATCGTTTATAACCAAATTATGAAATTCACAAATTCCGATTTTTCCACATTCGTTTTATTCCTGATGTTGAATTATCCAATTTCTGATTGTTTATTTGTTGTAACTTATTACTTCATTGATTACTATACATAATACGTATTATGGAATAACACGCATGCGTTCAAAATAATAATGGGTTAATTTAATAATGTGGAAAATTCTGAATATGACAAAAGTCGAAATGGAAAATAAATAAATGTGTAAAATATCTGAAATTGGATAATTCAGAATCAGTAATAAAACGAATGTGGAAAAATCGGAATTTGTGAATTTCACAATTTGGTTATAAACGATTCCGTAAAAAAAAGAAGCTGGTAAATACCGTAGCATGGAAAATTCAGAAATTGGACCTCATCTCTGCGATCACTAGATCCTTATTTTAGAACGATGAATCTTGAGTGAATGATTGCAAACCTTATGTAAGAAATAGATTGTAGAAACCATGCATATTAAGGCAACTAAATGGGCAACTTTGAACCCGTTCATTCAGCCTAATTTCCACATCATCATAATGGTTATGGTGATTGGATAGCAGTCGCTTAAAGGTCACAGCACACATATCAACTCGGAAAGGGATCGTCACCCTATCAACTCGAGCCGTTCAGTATCATTTGTATGAAACTATCTACTGCAGACTAATCGGAATCGTAACGTAATCGCCTCACCTCGGGACAAGCTCACGAACCGCGTCCACGCTCCTCCCACGGCCGGCGTTACCGAACAACCATACGGTCGAGCCGTAGGCACGGCGTCGTCTATATAGCCGTAGCCGAGTTGACGTGCCGGAGCTTCTTATCCGCTTACGTTACGTCAGTTACGTGGTTACGTTACGTGGACGCCTGTTTGACGGGGAAAGGCGAGGCGGTGTTGATCTGCTCCTGAATTGATATGTGTGCTGTGACCTTAAGGGTGAGCGTCAGGATGGCTGGAGCACTTTATGTTGTGTGGTTCGGGCGGAGTTTAATAATTAATGGGAACCTCGACATAACAAAATTATACCTCGTTTAAAAGAATTAAAAGCTAAAAAGGATGTGATTTAGGCATTCTGACACCAGAATGGCCTGATCAAGTCCGTGTCACCTTGTTCATATTTACAACTTGCATGCATCTTTTCATAAAAAAATGGTAATAACGTCCTGACTTCAAAATGGTTGAACCACATTCATTATAATTTTATACAAGGTTTGATTGAAGTTTCTGAATAGTACTAAATAGGTCCTTAATCTGGAAACTACATCTTAGAAAATCGCGTAATTCTGACGATCACTCTGAAAAAGGTATAAAATGATTAAGCTTCAGCATATAAAATGATCAGTCAGAATCAAAGCGCGCCGTGAGAAACGAACAAAACATTAGAGAAAAAATCCACATTTAACTTCTAGGGAAAGTGGTGGTACGGATAGTCAGAATCGGGGGCATGATGATGATGGTTAATTTTCTGTTAAGTCTAGTCACATATTATATAACTTTATACTACAGTGATGCATGCACGACTTTATTGGAATTAACAACCAACTTCTCATGTTTACTGATAAGTACTGATTAAGTACTTTAAAACATATCCTGGTTGGTCGGAAATATTGACATAGGTAAGTTTGTGTATAGTCCCGAGGAGTTTTTTTATACCCATCATAATACCAGACATGGAATAATACTTAATCGTATCATAATAAAACGAAGCTGCCTGGTAGACATCTGATAGAGCAGTTCCAGAGTACTATATTTTAAGGAGAGTAGGGATGATTTGCATACTTCACTGAAAATGTGCAAGCGAAAGTATTTTGGAAACGACAAGTATAAGGCTACCACTGCGACAATACATTTTTTGTCTCTTTTTCACCATCATAATGAGAAAAAGATGGTATACTGTCAAGATGACAGTACCTAAATCAAAATCATGCTTTCGCGTTTAGAGCCAACAGTAACTCTGAACCTGTGAACACTCGCTACCTGCTGTAGTAGATGTATAATACATGAATCTACTTGACCAAGTATACTTGCGGAATCAGCTAATCTTGTACAGTTTGTGAGCTGACAGAATATGATTCGAGTTTTATACCTGTCTCGCTTGCACATATGCGACTGAGACAAGAACCTTTCCGATTTCACCCAATCCCGAACTCCAATCTTAAAGCTTAGAGCCTGTATGTGAAACGCTCCTTATGCTATGGAATGCTCGAAATATGGCAAAAGCTGGCTTATTAGTAAGTAATGGGGACGCCCAGGTATCAAGTTGCAGGAATGTAGATAAATATCGTAACGAAATTATTGTATCATCGTCCCGCTCTAATACCGCATCATACCGCATGAGTAAAATAGAATGTACATCTATGCTCTGAATTTTCGTTCCTCCTATACAAACTTTTATGTATTTTAACTGTCTTTTGCGCGCGGCGTGTATAAACGATAATATGGTTCTAGCATTATTGGCGTATATATTAGTTCGGCTACTCAACACGTGTAGTAATTACTGTCAAGAATAATGTCAGTGTCAGTTCGCCTATTCCACACTAGATGGCCAGTGTAGTTTCAATAAAATTGCATTTTATTGCAATATAAACATTTATGACGGCAAGTTAAGCATATTTATTTAATAATATAATTATATCATTCATTTCCGACCATTTCTAAAGTTGTCAAGCTATTTATTAATATACTGGCGCTACCATCTATGTAAAAGCTCTAAAAATATATGAGTTAATTAGTACCAACTTTCGCCACATGCAGTTAATTACCGAACTTTAAACTCTAATTACGGGAGAACCCCATTGATTTTTAAGTTAATAATTATCTAACCACCTTTTTTGGGTCATTATAAAACTATCTACACCGGTCTCATCTCTGTTGGTGGGTGGGGACACCCCCCATACAAATTTGCCCATCGTCCTTTCATTGGAATAAAATCGAATACATCTTTTTAAAACTTTTTGAAGAAATGATTGATTCCCCATACGATATGGATGACATCTAGGGAGCTGTTGCAACTACAATTATTTGCTCTCCATACGAAGTTTCATCCCCCTTTTCGTCCCTAAAAGGGATGAAATTTTACATAAACTATAGCCTATGTCCTATTCTGATATTTAAGGTACTGGAAAGTTTCATAAGAATTCGTAGGTTTTGAGATTAAGTGGAACGTACATCCATCCATCCATCCATCCATCCAAACTTTCACGTTTATAATATTAATAATAAAATTATTAGGATGTATGACAAAACTTCTCGAAATTATTGAATCTGGATTACTTAAGTAGATAATAATATTACGTTTAAAAATACGGACATATTATATTATACGTAAGTTTTACCTGCAGTAGTAAGCCCGTACAACGTTGAGAAGAAAGTAAGCAAGGATTCAGCCCCTTCTCCACAATACCGTTTGACTGTGGGGTATTTGACCATCAGGAACTTATCCCAGGCCTGAGATTCCAACAGCTCCTTGACTATTTCTTTACGGCGCGCGTTGTCTATCGCGTCCACGCCGCTCTCGACTCTTTGCGCGAACCATTCCCGCTCGGCTTCTGTCTGAAAATGTGAAAAGTGTTCAATTATAAATTATAGACACTGAAAGCCTGTTCAGAAATATACGAGGATTGTCAAGATGGCGCTATTTATAAGATTTATATGGCAACAATTTTGCAACCAATCGCAACGCACTATAATGTCATTAGTTTCAATACCTGTCAGTTCCACTATGTTAACCTCGTAATATCATTTAATGTAATGCACTCTTTTCCTGACTGTTTTTCGTGTAGTAAACACGTGTACACGACTGTGAATGGTTTTCGGCATTTTATTTAGATAATTTTAAATATTTGTCTTTTAAAGAAACCATCACGAATGATATTGACATTGTCGACGACCATCATAAAATCATTGCCAGTGTAAGAAATTAGTTCCAGTGCAATTCCGCAATATGGCGCATCCTCATATAAATAATAATAAAATAAATATCAGACAACCTCACACAAATCAACCTACTCCCAAATTAAGCTTAAGAAGGCTTGTGTTATGGGTACTAGGCGACGATATACATACTTATATAGATAAATAAATACTTAAATACATAGAACATCCATGACCCAGGCACAAATATTCATGTTCATCACACAAATATTTGCCCTTGCCGGGATTCGAACCCGGGACCGTCGGCTCAGCAGGCAGTTGCTTAACCACTGCGCCAACCGCGTCGTCAAGATATATTTCTGGTCAGACTTTAGTTACTGAAATTGCTTTGTCAGTGTTTGCGGGAAAGTTACGAAATATTTTATAATAGCCTATTAAATTTTTTTTCACGAAGATTTTAAAGTATACTTATACGTTTATGTTGTAAATCAATTCATGTAAGTACAATAATATTAAATCTTCAACTTTTACACAGGTTAACAAACATTTCAACAGTGTAGTTCCATCAAGGCTAAAGCATTTCGATTAAAAAAAATACTGCCAAAGTTTCCAGCGAAAAATTAAAAGCTCTTTCACTAAAATCGTTCCGGTCCTCTTTAACTCATTCAGCTCAAATAAGAAAACCTATATGCATTAGCAAAACGTTTTCGTTCGGCGCTTTCTGTATTTAAGCAGGTATTGGACATCACTATAGCCGGCAAATAGAAAATAAAATGCCTGTCTAAAAAATTGCTTTCCGCCGCTTTTATTTTTCCATGTTTACATGCTATACTTACTGATCTGTTATACATATGTCTGTTACGATGTTTACTCTAAGTCGTCATCAGTTCATTTGTCATTCACTGCATTAACAAACGTAACGTTGATTGAATTTCGAATCCACTCAGGGACCGTCCGTCACGTTCTAGATTGATTGGGTGCATTGGAATTCCAGAAACTAGAATCTGGTTGAAATGAGAATCTTTTTAGAGTTTCCAGGAACTCGCCATGTACAATCAAGTACCTAGATCTTATTTCAGAAAGACGGTAAAGTAAATAGATTTAAGGGTCATATTACAAGTCGCATATTTATGCACTGGCTAAACATTTATCGATAACAGACGGGCAATACGGGCAGAAAGAAAATGTTTGCTTATTGTAATAACTCCGGATACGAAATATTACAATTTGATTAAAATATTTAAATTTACTAGTTCCGTACATTTTCTGGGAAGTTAAACAATACTGACATGTATTTTTTCCCACTATAACAATTAATTCTAAGTATCAAAACTTTCGTCAAACATCTCTTATAATTTTAATGTGCTATAATATATATATTTCGGTTTTAACAAACACAGTAAATGTTATTATTTGTATCCTAGGTTATCGTTTCTATGGTGACAGAAAATCTATACTAGTTTACCTCCAAGTAAGAAAACTCGTAAGAGATCGGTCCGCAGTAGATCTGCTCAAGTTGGTCGACGAGGGAGGCCACCGACTGCTTACCGGCGCGCCCGTACAGGACGCCCGCGTCCACGTGTTCTTGCGTCGACAGCCCATAGCGAGGTAGCTGGAGCTCCTTCAAATCCCTGAGAAATAGCATCCATATATATATTTTTCCAAATAATAATAATTTAACGATTTAGGACGTAAACCATTGATTATCAAACCGCGTTTAGAAATAAGGGATTCGAGAGTACCGTTTGCACAACAGTACTTATAAATGATTAAATATAATCATAAGTCAATCTTTGATATTTTCATAAGTGCATTTAGTCTTGATAATAGAATTAATAGATTTTCAGAGTATGCTTTGCATATTTGCATTCTATTCTCGGTAAATGTTGTCATTTGTTTTATTAAAAATATTAATATATATATCTGACAAACCTGTCACTATTCACATCATTTTCGCGGGTAATCCATCACTTTACCGAAAATCGTTTCATCGATTATCGTTTCCCATAACACTATTCGCAGAATTTTATTACAACTCAGGAATCATTCATCGAACTTCGTTAGATCGCTTGTACATTTGCTCGAATTACCTTTTACACAAGAATCAACTCATCGAATTTCACTTCATTATTTTATTTGTTTATCGGCGTAGTCGTTCATCGAAACACTTTTACTATAATTTTGATTTAACGTAAGTTTTAATTCCCATACTTATATCATAGAAAATCGTTTCACTAGTGTTACTATACTCAATAATACGCTTCTTCTTCTTCGTGGCAATATGACCTGAAACCCGACTTGGTTGGGTTAGGTTTAGGTTATTTTTTTTTATGACCTGAAACCCGACTTGGCTAGATCCGACTTGGTTGGGTTAGGTTTAGGTTATTTTTTTTTTATGACCGGAAACCCGACTTGGCTAGATCCGACCTGGTTGGGTTAGGTTTAGGTTTTTTTTTTTTATGACCTGAAACCCGACTTGGCTAGATCCGACCTGGTTGGGTTAGGTTTAGGTTATTTTTTTTTTATGATCCGTAACGTTACTACGATGAAACATTTTTCGTGGCAGTAATAATAAATGGGACGTGCCATCTGTGAATCATGTTTCGATGAAAGGTAAATTCGATGAATAGTTAAGCTACGATTTGAGACAAATTCGAAACAATTTACGTTGAATAGTTGATCGATGATTCGAAAAGCAATGAATTGATGATTATGTGATTAGAAAAAAAAAATGAAAAGACATTCGTGGAATAGTTTTCAATGACATGAAAATCGACGTAAGAAATTTCGATGAAATGATAGACACCCCATTTTCGCGTTATCAAATTGCCGTAGCTCTTAAAAAATACGTATGTATTAAATATGAATCGCGGTAAAGTATTAAACGGTCGGTGCCAAGAAATTATCTGCAATGTACTAACACATTTCAATAAAGAATAAGATAACACGAAGGTTCTTCTGAAAACTATGATTGCCATTTTTAAGCGTAGGTACCTAAATGCAATCGAAATAAAGTAAATGTTAACACTGGTTGGTTAACTTATTTGTATAATGTCATATATACATATAGAACCTACTCGTATCAAACACTAATTTATCCATTTATGATGTGATAGGATAGTGATGTTACAGACAGATCTGATGACGATGGTGTTAGGACTGAATAATTTTTATTGTCTTTCTTTTCTTTATTTTACAACATTTGTATTTTTATTCAAATATAATTTGATATTTTTTCCATGCTTTAGAACTTCATTGTACTAAAATAACAATTTCATTTATTTGCACACTCTACCACTGACAATGGCATATCATGCATTAGTTCAAAAACAAAAATTACATAATATGACCTCAATCCCTTTCTAAACGCGGTTTGAATGGTTTGATACTACAAATATCAAAGAAACATTGAAATGCGTTACCTGGTGGAAGAGACCGGGATTCGAACCCGGTACCTTTGGATTACCGGTCCAGTGTGTTAACCTTTCCACGACCCTAACGCCCAGATAACCTTTCGAATTTTTCCTTATGCTTTGTGTGTAGATCTTTGCATTGTGTACTTGATAGGCTTTACACCTTAGCTTAGATTTGGGACTTTTCTTTTCGGGTTCAGTGAAATAAAGTTAAGTCTGCATTTGAATAATCTAGCAACCCCACTTTTATCGTAAACAACAGCAGATAACATGAAGTTAATTATGGAGTTAATTATAAACGAATGTCCAGAGAGACTACGTGGACGATTTAGGCCTAGCAGTAGAAAACACCTTAGATCAAATCGAATGGCGTCTCAAGATTAGAAAAGTCGCCTCATAGTTATTATCCGTAAACTTAAAAAAGTAATTTAATTACAAAAGGATTACAGCACTTATCTTACCTAGCATTCAAGTTGAATAGCATTCAAGTATAGGTAACACAAACAAAGCGCTCACTTAAAATCCCATAAGGGTGAGCTATGGCATTTTAGTTGTAGGTATGTGTCCGGCCGTTTAGTTAAGCGCCTTTTCTATTGAGGGTCCGAAGGGTCCGACGTAAGTGTTTTGTCGTTCTCGATCCATTTTTTATATCGAAAGGAAACTTAATTTGGAAAACGGTTAGAAATCCATAAGTCCGAAATCTAATATAGGTAGGTACCCTCGAGTTCAGTACGGAACGCATGATCCTCGTAATTTGGCACCGTAAAGGGGACAAGTTAGGACTACTTTAATGATTTACTAAGTTTGTGAGGTATTCTCAATAGTCCAACAAACAGTTAACAGTACCACAGTTCAATAGTTTTCGAACTATGAAACGGCGCTATATATTAATGTAGAGACTTTATTACATTCAAAGTTTATCGATAGTCCTTTTGTAAACTCGATTTAACAATATAAACTTACTTAATGTAAAATGTCAGAGGTATACGGTATATTTGTTTCACAAGATTTGAGCAAAATACCACTGAATTTATTCGCAAGAGAAAGCCGAACAGCACCTGAATACTAAATCCTGCAAATTTATGTTTCTTAATATCTTCACAATTTACTGCTTTAATTATTTTTTACTTTCAGACGCCGCGGCAATTAGGAAAAACCAGCCGTATGAATTTATGAATAGCACAGAGAAGCAAAGAGTTCTGTTTTCGGATACTGGTGAATAAATAATTGGGTAGTTTTTTGGGTAAAAAGATATTATTATAATTACGTATTTTTTCTTTTGTCTACCAATCAAAATACAAAGCGCATCAAAGTTCGGCAGTGGAAAGTCGTGACGTCATGCCTTGCTAAAAAAATTAGCACGGCAAGTACTATTAAGTATTCTGTGACGGCATGACGGCACGCGGAACGGACTATGTCTTCGTAATTTTTATTAAAATTGTCAATTTAAAAAATACGTGTTTATTTTTATATCTAACTTATATTATTTTAGGAAACTAGTCTATTATACGAATAAAAGGCGGAATGAGAAAGTAACTGATAGAGAAACTTCAATCGATTGGATCATTTCAGCCCTAAGGTTTATAGGTTTCTCCTGCCGGGCTAGCATTATCATGCCGCGACTTCGCTTGCCGCGCGACTCAGCATCACCTGTCTTGCTCGCACGGTATTGACAGGAAAGTGACAGGTAGTATTTAATTTGTCGCGCGAAATAGAGTCGCGTGTTATACTTATGTTAGACGTACTGATGGCATGCTATCGATTAAACCTTCGTCGCTCCTTCTCCGCGCAGTAACGCCGCGCAGTAGCCGTCAGTCATGTCACAAATATCATCAGTATCATGCTTGATTTATGTTTTCTTCTTGTCCTACTTTTATTTTGTCATCAAATCATCAGTCCCATCGCGTGTGAAAAGAAAAAAAGCCTAATATCTCTGTACCCAATTGTCTTCTAAATGTTCCTTTATTAACCGAGCGGCTTATTCAGCTTGGTCAAAAAATCTTTCGTATGATCGAATTCCGGATGATCTTTTGTCTGTCTCGATGTCTATTCTCGCCTATATTTTTAAGATAGCGTACATATAGCGTGTATATTTGATATTACCGCAAACTTTACGAGGTCTTAGTATAGGCATTTATTAATATATTGCACCGTAAATTATTTAAAAAAAATCTAACTTTTTTCATATAAAATAATTCAGCACGCAATGTATTTGTATGTTGTTTTTTGTTGACACTTAACATCGTGATGCAACAAAGTTGTCACTTCACTAGTAACAACTACGCCATACATTGCTGCTCAGAAATGTTTAAAATATTAATTACGCTATAGCAGTTAACGCTAAATTAATAATTGTTATAAATATCAGATTATAGCACTAAAATCTCGGTCTGGCTTCAATTTGCGGTTATATCAAATATACACGCTGTATGAGGGTTGATGACAACCCTGATATTGATGATAAGTTATTACGATCGTACCTGTTAATACTTCTGTATTCGACGTTATCGATTGTAGCTTTAAGATGCCCATGCGTGCGATAGGCGTTGACGAGTTGATGCGCGCGGCAGTTCTCGTACCTCTTCACAAGTAGTTCTTGTGGTGTTTCTGCAAATGAATTAACGAGAACAGGATTTTGTGAAAAGTTCTAATTTTTAATGCAAGATTCTTGTTAATTAGTATTATTATTATTTATTAATGGTAGGTATGTTTATCTGTCAAACTTAAGATCAATTTGCGATTATTATTGTAAGTTTCCTAGAAAGTTCAACATGGCATCATTTCTTAGGTTTAAGCTATTTAACAAGGTATCCTAACATCACAGTACCTAAATATAGATGGCAGTCACAATGTGTATGAAAGATAATCGTTTTAGGCTTTATTAATTATTATTGCAAGAACAGTGAAGTCTTGTTAGGCAGGTACGGCGAACATCTGATAAGAATATTAATGGGATAAACTTTCCCAATTAAAATAGGCAAATTACTGTGCAAAGTTGTCTACGATTATTTATCTAATCGATGTTGGCACTCACAGGCGAGTTATTTTCGCAATCTCCTTCGTAATTCCATTTTTGTGTTTAACAATGAACTTTATACATAAAGAATCATGATGCGATTTTAAATAACAAAATTGTGTAGGAACGACCTATTGAAATAAATAACATTGTTTCAAGGAACGGTAAAATAAATTACTTCTGCAAATAAGATTTTAGAAGAGATTTGCGGATCCGTCTCATCGGCTGATCTATTGATTATAAATAAATATTTTACACATTATTATAACAAAACGGGACTTAATCGCATTCAAATGTGCTTATTTAACTACGTCGACATTTTGAACCTTATCGTGAACTAAAAATCATGTAAGTTTCAGTCAATAAATGGCATAGCATGATTTTAAAATACCAGTGTTTTTTAAATTAAACTGGAAGTCCCAGTATTATGTTGTACTTTTGTTATATTGACTCTATGTTATGGTTAAGCATAAGGAGCTCTAACTTAATTGTTTCGACAATCTTGATTTCAAGCAATCTTTTTTTGTTTAGGGTAAGCGGAATTAATCGACTCTATGATGTATTTACTTGTGTGTAATAAGTATACAAATTATTTATAATTTAAATAGAATATAAGTCTTGTGTGATTTGAAAATCTACTAAAAGCTACATATAGCTATTAAAATACAGTACTAGTCATTAGGTAGGTATCTAAATATGTGGAATTGGATTTTCATACCAAGTTTGCATTAATATTGCAATTCCCGAATCATAACAAGCTAACAGCACGTGGGTGAAACCTCGGTGTAACATTATCATTGAATATTTTATTCACCCACCACTTTCGTTCTCAACTCGCGGTCGATGGCCGAACACGCCGGCTCCCGAATGATATTTCACTCTGTGCACCAGTCGACACTCCCTCCATCTCATCACCTGCCTCACTCCCACTTTACTGAACCCGTGCATCCTGTCTCACGCGCACTATTTCAAAAAAATACTATCCATTACTTTTAATAATTGAAATTTAAAGTATTTTGTTTTTGAGATTAGATTTCAAGGTGTTCTATTTTAGACATCATGCGCCTGAGCGGTCGCGCGGTCCGATCGAAACTGAACGTGCGACAGAGAACACAAATGATAATGTGTTGTTTAATGTTGATTGTTGACGTAACAATGATGTGATTATTGTGAGATACCATTGTGATAATGATAAGCGTTGAATTTGTTCTTGGACCTACACGAACAAGATAGCAAGTTTATCGGCTCGTTTTGCTAAGAACTGTTCCAATTTGCCGTAGTAACAAAACAATCATAATCACTGTTTCCGTTATCAGTGAAGAACAACGGATGATATGGAATGATATTGTTTGTAGTATGGGCGTAAATTTTGTGATATTTGAGATCTGAACAAGCTGAAGTAAATTACGACCATAAACATGACTGTCCCCAAATGGATCCAAATGGTGGTTAATGGGCTAATGAACATAAAAGTACGAATTTGCACTATACGTTGAAATAATATTTATAAAAGAAAACGACAATACAATACTCGTATCCATCCACCTTAGGCCTTATTGTCACTTATCACAATGGAGCCCAAATATCATAAAAAAACAATAATAATATCTATTATGTTAAACCTGCCATGCCATGATATATGGCGTGGCATGCAGGCCTCTCAAGAAGCAGCAATCTGACAAACTACACGTCGCTGAGATGAAAATGCTTAAGTGGTCTGGCGGAGTAACTCTTTTGGACAAAGTGCCCAACCATTACATCAGAGGCACATTTAAAGTGAGTGAGACCCGTACAGGATAAGCTGGCGGAGGCAGGACTCCGATCATGTCATGTCATGACGAGGCCAGAAGACCACATGACCAAAAAAGTGCTCAACAGCAAAACTGGATCGACAAAGCGTGGACGACCCGTCTTAGATGGATGTCTGGAATCAAGAAAGATCTCGAAAATAGTGGAAACATAGACCCAACGACGACCCAGAACCGACATCTCTGGAGATGACAAATTAGGAGAGCCGACCCCAATTAAAAATGGGACAAGGCCAGATGAAGAAGAAATAATATCTATTATGTATTTAAGTACGAAAACTAACGGATATATAGGTATAACATTTAATTGTACATAAGAACTTTGAATAGTTTTTGTGAATCTGTAGCAGTAGATAAACATCATATAGGTACCTAACGTAATCAAAAATAACCACTGTACTTGTATATTATTTATTACGGGTAACTAAAGGTCACCTTTACCAGTATATTGCATTATTAATCGCATGCCTCGATTCTTTGTGCATTTCGTGAGCCTGGTTTATTACGTTAGCTACAGGTGAAGTCCATTAGGCACTGTCATTGCAGCCGTAGATAATTAGAATTAATAGAGGTTACATGTGTTTCCACATCGTAGGCCTTAGCCACAGTATTTAGATATATGAATATTTGAGCTGCCTCGATGACGCACTCAGCCGGTAGTGCTCTAGACTGCAGCTCTGCCTAGCGTTCGTACCTAGAGGAGACACTAGAGGTACCTACTAGACTTCAAATAATGACTACCTACTTACAGTTACTGTAATACAGTAAGAAATCGTGAAGTTATTTTGATGAATAATTCCTTCCATTAGAGTACAATGGAATCCCTAAAGAAGAACTCATTATTGAACAGGGCTATGGATGCGATGAATTATTTCGGAACACACAGTAATATTCACGGGGTTGGCCATATTTTTTCTCTGTCATATATACCAAGTTTCAAACGGTAAGTTTTGCAGAATTCAGTTTTTGTGATTAAACGTGCTCTTGCGTACCTAGTAGTGTAATGTGTAGGTAAACAAAATGCATATTTCTGCTTAAAGCGCGCTTTCGCGCGCAAGAGCTTTCCTTTCCCTTTCCCTTTCCCTCGCCTGCGTTATGGGTACTCTAGCGAAGGGTCCTAGTTTTTAGGGTTCCGTAGTCAACTAGGAACCCTTATAGTTTCGCCATGTCCGTCAGTCCGTCCGCGGCTTAGCTCCGTGATCATTCGTACTAGAAAGCTGAAATTCGGTATGAGTATGTGTATGTATAACGCCGACAGAACGGTAAAATAAAAATAATAAAAATAATTTTTTTTCGGGTACCTCTCGAACACCTAATGTGGGGGTGATTTTTTTTTTCTTTTCAACACTAGTGTGTTGGGTGTCGTTGAATAGGTCTTGTAAAAATAATAGGGGTCTCCTAACATTATTTTTTGATAAAGTCAGCAGTTTTGTAAATATTCGCTCCGAAAACAAAAAAAATAGTGCTCCCCCCCCCCTTACTTTTCAACCACAGACCATATACTCCGTGTTTTCAACCACGGGTCAAAAAAAATCGGAAAAATTCATGTAAATGAGGCCTATAAGCATACCTAGGATAACTCGGGGCACGTTCTAGGGATAGGATATCGATAAAAAAGATGTCGATATAATTAAATTAATATATGTGCTCAATGAACATTCTCGATTACTATAAAGAGGTTCGATGTCATATCTGATATCGAGCCTCTTAAATTAAGGTCATTATAATAAAAGTATGAGGATGTCATTTCAATCAAAATGACAATTTACGTATATTATGAAAATTATTTTAAAATAAACATTTAAATACACGTTTTAATATGTTTATTTGAATATGTGGAGAAATAAGTAATATTTATTTATGTCAATGACATTTAGATGTTGACAGTAACATCGATATATTTTTTTGTCGATAAAATATTTTGCTACGTCACTTTCGTATAGGTGCCCCGAGTTATCCTAGGTATGCTTATAAGTACTTTCAATGAAAACTATATTGAGCAAAATCGGTCGAGCCGTTTTTGAGTTATCGCCAAATTTCATATTTTTTCTTTAAAGGACGTAAGTTGACTTCCAGAAGGTAATAAGTGATTACAGTTTCTAGGGCGTGTTACGACCTTTTTATAGAGCTTAAAATCTTTCTTAACTTAAAACTCGGGCTTAAAACAGCAGTTTATTGTGAAGGATGAGCGACTACGGAACCCTACACTGAGCGTGGCCCGACATGCTCTTGGCCGGTTTTTTCAAGATGTTTTATGTTACCATAAAGTGATTTTTATGTTCTTATTATGGCCTATAGTAAATCATAATTGTAATAAATTGTGGCTTGATTAGTTCGGTTCTAGTCATAGGATTCTGTTGATCTGAGCTTTATAAACGGACCCTACCCTGTACAGTACCCGAAAGAGCACAGTTAAAAACATATTACAGTTTCTTTCACGAACAGTTAAAAATGTTGCCCGAGAGTGGATGGGTCGTTATGTCAATGAGAATCTTAATGATATCATTTTGCAGGCCTGAATATTAATCACTGTCGTAAATGGCTCGTCAATTTAACTTCTTCAGTGCTCAAGTTGCTAATGGCCCTAATGTTCGAGACGTAATAACGCGCGTCCCTTAATGAAAATTGCATGGCGAAATTGCATCATGGGTGTAGGGCGATGTGTTGAAAGTGTGTCGCATAAAAGTGACCAGCGAGCCTATGATGGTCACGTTTATGGTGTCTACAAGTGACAGATACCTACATTATAATTTTTCTATCACATTATTAACACCCTATCGTGGTCACATTTTCCGTTGAAATAGAACTATGAAATTTGGCAAGTAATACCGTCTTATACTACAAGTACAGGGAAAAATCTGGAAACAATACATTTGTAATTAAAGCATATAACAAAACATGTAGTCTTTATTAAAAGTACGTAATCAATCATCAAGGTTAAGTTTAGCAACGGTATAAATCTGGACGGAATACTCGGTGGACAAGTCCGACTCGCACTTGTCCTGTTTTTTTTTACATTCTGACACTTCTTTGGAGTCTGTTTATACAGTTGGACTTTGACACTAAGTCAGGGGGGTTTTTAGGGTTCCGTAGTCAACTAGGAACGTCCGTCCGTCCGTCCGCGGCTTAGCTCCGTGATCATTAGTACTAGAAAGCTGAAATTTGGTATATGTGTATGTATAACGCCGACAGAACGGTAAAATAAAATTAAAAAAATTTTTTTTTTTCGGGTACCTCTCGATACCTGAAGTGGGGGTGATTTTTTTTTCTTTTTAACACTGGTGTGTGGGGTGTCGTTGAATAGGTCTTGTAAAAATAATAGTGGTCTTGTAACATTATTTTTTGATAAAGTCAGCAGTTTTGTAAATATTCGCTCCAAAAACAAAAAAAAATAGTGTCCCCCCTCTAACTTTTCAACCACGGGTCGAAAAAAATCGGGAAAATTCATGGTAATGAGGCCTTATAAGTACTTTCAATGAAAACTATATTGTACAAAATCGGTCGAGCCGTTTTTGAGTTATCGCCAAATTTCATATTTTTTCTTTAAAAGGTCGTAAGTTGACTTCCAGAAGGTAATAAGTGATTACAGTTTCTAGGGCGTTTACGATCTTTTTAAAGAGCTTAAAATCTTTCTTAACGTAAACCTCGGGCTTAAAACAGCAGTTTATTCTGAAGGATGAGCAACTACGGAACCCTACACTGAGCGTGGCCCGACATGCTCTTGGCCGGTTTTTATTTAAAACTGTTTCCTTTACAGTCTATGGTGCTGTATCTAAGGTGCAAAACCAAATACTTATTATTTTGTACACGGCAACATCCAACAAGATATCCATGTTTGATAAATTCCCTTTTGTAAGACCTAAATGTTTCAAACATTTCGGCCAAACAACCACAAAGCACAAAGAAATATTGTTTGAAATCGACCTTAGCCCCAAATTGACCCAAAGAATCAGCAGAGCTGAGTTATCCGACGTACGATTTTTTAATACATATTTGTGTATCATGTTTTACAGACTATTCTTTCTGGCAATCCTTTCGGCCTGTGGCTATGGCTGGTATCGAATACTGCACGAAGTCCTGAGTCTATATGCTCACACCTCAGTGTCCTACTCAGTGGACACCAACTACTTGACCTGGAACACACCTTTTCCAACCGTCACACTATGTGAGCAGATGGATAATGACAGGATGAAAAGTTATTTAACCGGGTAAGTTCTTTATTCCGTTAATTTATGAGTAAGTAAGCTTATCGAAAACTCTAGGATAAAATTATGTCAAAAGAGCACGTTCGTGAGATCATTTCTCATTTGTATCAGTTTCACATAATTTGCGCTTAATGTTGCAGGCTTGATACCTATTTATGTACATCTAATAATTAAACAGTGCATAATTTTACTTCCTCAGCAAACAGCTCCCACCAACCATGTTAGCGTTCTTCAGGGATGTGTTCTACTACAGCAACCAGCAGTGCAAACAGTGCACCAACTGCAAGAACACCACATGCGTTGAAAACTATTTGGACCACGTCAATGATTACCGGTTGAAGTGCGGGGAGATGTTGAACAAATGTCGGTGGGCTGGAAAGCCGTACAATTGTTGTGAAATGTAAGAGAAGGAAAATTATATTCACTAGATAAAAAAAAATACGTTCCCTCTTTCAGAATAATTTACATCTCAAAGCCATCAAGCTTCACCTTTTTTTTTAGGTGTCTATTTGATCGTGCAGATTAGATCGTGTGAATATAATGTTTCGCATAATACCCGATCAAGTTTTCTTTACGCCCAAAGGCAAATAAAGCGTGACCAAGGTCAAAGTTCCTGTGTATTGTAAGTGAGTCACATAATGTGTTTGCCCTTATAATATAATTACAAGTGACTTTTGTAAAGGCCTAAAGGATACCCGAAATTGAACAATATTCACGACCCTGTGACGTCATCTGCTTTTGTATAATTTATTTCTTTACATTCCTAGTTTTTGTTAAATTAGTGTTTTGCGTTCCTAGATTCCATCCATTGGACACGGAATACGGGCCTTGCTTCACGTTCAACTCACGACTCACGAGCGGTGGCTCTGTGAGGTATGTCAACAGGACGACTGGCCTGTCCATACTCGTGTTCACAGCTTCTCGGTCCATTATGGTTCGTATTAAGATGACCTATATAGTTCTCATTGCCTTGACCTCTCTCTGTAAGTGGATTTCCTCTGTTCTTCTACATATTTACTCGGTTGTTAGCAATCTCTTTGCTTTCAGTCTTAGCCTTATGGTTTTACGTTTAATAGAATCCATACTAGGGGTGTAACGAATGTTGATTTTTGGACATTCGCGAATGCGAATATTTGACTCTGACATTCGCGAATGCGAATGCGAATATTGCTTATTTTGACAGTAATATCAATCAATCAATATTTATTTTACTTAAAAACATGGTGTACAATCTATATAATATATGGTCCTCCTCGCCGTGTCCGGCGACAGCGACTCCGTCAATTATTCAATTGGTGTACAATAATAGGTCTTATAAAATATAAATATCAGTTTCACATGTCTATACACGTAAAATATAAATCTTATGCTTTAATGAAGTTAGGTACATGGTAATAATAGTAATAATAATCTTAATCTTAATTAATATCACATTCAAAAACAACGTAATGGTCAATAATAACTATCATATATATTACAGCGCTAAATATATCAGACTTTCATGTTCTTTTTTTATTAAATAACTAGCTGTTGCCCGCGACTTCGTCCGCGTGGAATCTTATCTTGAACAGTTTACATCTTTATTATATTATTTTCAGATCTAAACAATGTTGAAATTACTTTTCTTTTTTTGCAAGTTGATGTTTTTGATGTTGGTTACTGTAATTCAACAAAAAATAAATAATAATAAATATTTAAGTGCTGCTCCCATACAACAAACGTGTTTTTTTTTGCCATTTTATACGTAATGAGTTCGACTTCGACTCGCTCTTGGCCTCTTTTTAGTTTCTTTTTCGGCTAAATTGGTCTAATTACGCGGAATCATTATGAACTCAGGTTTCAAGTCCCGCACTCAAAATAAATATTAGATCTTCAAACAAATTTTCAACCCCTTTTTCACCACCTTCTGGGCTGAATTTTCAAAAACGAATTCACTTTTCTTGTATTCTGATAATATGCCCTTATACAAAGTTTCAAGTCCGGCGCTCAAAAAAAGGTTTGATCTCCATTCCATTCCAAACATTCAACCCCTTTTACACCATCTTCAGGGCTATACTTTCAAAAACGCTGAATCACTTTTATTGTATTCTAATAATATGCCTCTATTTAAAGTTTCAAGTCCTACACTCAAATAATTTTTTAATCTTCATACAAACTTTCAACCCCTTTTTCACCACCTTCAGGGGTGAATTTTCAAAAACGCTGATATTAGTTTTCTTGAATTCTAATTATATGCCTTTATACAAAGTTCCAAGTCCGGCGCTCAAAAAAAAGGTTAGATCTCCATACAAACTTTCAACCCCTTTTCACCACTTTCAGGGCTGAATTTTCAAAAACGCTGAAATTTCTTTTCTTGTATTCTAATTATATGCACTAATACAAAGTTTAAAGTCCCGCGCTCAGAAAAAAGGTTTGATCTCCATTCAAAGTTTCAACCCCTTATTTACCAGTTTCAGGGATGAATTTTCAAAAACACTAAAATCAGTTTTCTTTTATTTTATTTTAATACCTATTTACAAAGTTTCAAGTTCCTAGCTTAAAATTAAAATTGAACCCCGAGACAAACTTTCATCCCCCTTTTAACCCTCTTAGAGGTTGAATTTATAATGACGTTAAATTAATGTTATTTTGTTATTATTATATATGCCTTAGTCAAAGAATTTGTAATTGAATCAAACTTTCAACCCTTTTTAACCATTTTAGGGGACGAATTATTGAAAACGCTGAAATGGCTTTTCTTGTATTCTACTTATATGCCTTTATACAAAGTTTAAAGTCCCACGCTCAAGAAAAGGTTTGATCTCCATACAAACTTTCAACCCCCTTTTTACCACCTAAGAGGATGAATTTTCAAAAACGCTGAAATCACTTTTATTTCATTTTATTTGCATAACTTTTTACGAAGTTTAAAGTTCCTAGCTTAAAATTAAATTTGAACCCCAAGACGAACTTTCATCCCCCTTTTAACCCCCTTAGAGGTTGAATCTTTAATGACGTTAAATTAATATTATTTTGTTATTATTGTATATGCCTTAATAAGAAGTTTCAAGGAATTTGTAATGGATTCACACTTTCAACCCCTTTTTAACCCTTTTAGGGGACGAATTTTTAAAAACGCTGAAATCACTTTTCTTGTTTTCTAATAATATGCCTTTACACAAAGATTCAAGTCCCGCGCTCAAAAAAATAATTGATCTCCATACAAACTTTAAACCCCTTTTTACCCTTTTAGGGGTCGAATTTTTGAAAACGCCGAAATCAGTTTTCTTGTATTCTAATATTATGCCTTTACACAAAGATTCAAGTCCCGCGCTCAAAAAAATACTTGATCTCCATACAAACTTTCAAGCCCTTTTTTACCACCTTAGGGGATGAATTTACAAAAACGCTGAAATCAGTTTTCTTTTATTTTATTTTAATATCTTCTAACAAAGTTTCAAGTTCCTAGTTTAAAAAAAAACTTGTATCCCATACAACCTTTCATCCCCTTTTTAACCCTCTTAGGGGTTGAATTTTTCAAAATCGCTTCTTATCTCTAGCCCACGTTATAAAAGTAACCTACTGTGCAAAAATCAACTCTCTAACATTAGTAGTTTCGGCTGTGCGTTGATGAGTCAGTCAGGACTTCTTCTTTTATATATATAGATTTATAGATCATGACATAAATATTCATCTACAGAGTAAAACATTGCTGTGTAATAAAAATCCTAATGGAACAAAGAGCGAAGAAACTAGCTTTAAAAAAATAGTTTCTTGGAAAATTCATCTAATTTCATTAAAACTTATATTCCTGATCTAAAAACATATTGTCTTAGATGAACCCACTTTAAGCAATACATTATACAACAAAACATTAAAACGATAAAACTATAAATTCCTGAACAGAAATAGATACATTATGAATATCACTACATACATTATGAATATCACTTCTAACTAAAATAGGACTGGGCCGAATAAATCTGGTGAATGTCAGATGACTTGGGGGTTAAAGTGACTAGTGACTACCACGTGGGTCCCACAAAATTGAGTGCGGCTTCCCGGCGGACCTCGACGGAGAGGTCCCGAATGTCTTCCATAAGGACTAGCCCAAGACCGGAACACGTGTAAAAAATTAGAGAGAGGCCTTTGTCGAACATCAGCAGCGGAACACCGCACCCTCTTTAATAAAATGGATAACGTACCTAGCCAGTAAAATTCAAATTATTGAAAATTCAAATAACCTACATTAGTAGGTAGTAATTATTGGACATATTTAAACCCATACAAATATGACTCACGTTTGGCAGTTTTGGTCTTTTCTTTATTCATTTTAGAGGCCGAAAATGTATGAAAAATATTCGCATAATATTCGCAGGTGTTCTTGCGAATACGAATGCGAATGCGAATATCCAAAAACTTGCGAATATTCGCGAATGCGAATGCGAATATTCGTTACACCCCTAATCTATACTCAAATGAGCGTAACCTCTCTTTTAGATTATCCTATGTTGCTCATTATATCTTTATATAATTACATTTTCAGATGCGAATACACGCCCCGGACGACATGGTATCCGTTAAGGTAGAAAAGATTCTCAATACAGACACGATGCCCTTAGTGTCTGAACTTAATGCTACCGTAAAGGTATGGATAACCTTATTGGTTAAGTATTAGACGCACAGACCACTTAACCCATTAGACGTTTCTCCTGATGTTACATTAGAGATGGACGTTACTGCGTGGTTATTGCCCAAAATACTACAATTAATCGAGTAACTGCATTTGTTCCAAATAGTTCCCTAAAATTATTGAAGCTCATGTAAATAATGTTACCTATTTTACATTATAGAACTTTTACTCATGTCGTTAATCACTCATTAATGTTGTCCCGCTTTATATCGCGTGCCTGGTTCAACTAAGAACCATACAGACTGAGAGATGGTAACTAAGATACATACAGTGAAACATAGAACTTCCTCATTTTTTAAGTCGGTTCTAAAGCTCTAACGCGAGCGAAAGCATTCATGATTAAAGTTGTCGGAATGAACCGAAGCATGCCGAGTGGATGACTTTAACGGTATAATCAGTAGCTCTGTAATTTAAATGTTTCTAAGATTCACGGTAGTTTTATAGTTAACAATGCTGCTTTCAGTTGATTTTAGTTTTGAACGTGGAACATACTTTCTGCAGGCAGAAGCCATAACGAGTGACATATCCATTCGTCGCCTCGATCCTCAGCGACGTGGATGTCTTTTGGACGGAGAGCGGCCTGCATTTGCACATCTTTGGCCTTTCCGTCTCTACTCTTACAGCGCATGCGTTTTGTACTGTCGAGCTATGATCCAGTTTGATCTGTGTAACTGCACGCATCATTTTATGATCAAGCTACGTAAGTTTAGTTTTATTATTTTATTCAACACCTTTGTGATATCTAAATTAAATAGGAAAACCACGTATGAAATTTTTAACTATAACATTTATCTATACAGTACAGATTTATGACAATTACGATACGAGTAATTCTAACGACAGCCCGCCTAATAAATGAAAAGGTTTCTCTTTTATCACTTTTCAACATAATTCAGAAATGTAATGTACCTAGTATCTCTTCAAATCGTATCTTTTTGCCATTGTTTGTATTATCACAGGCAACATTACGTTCCTCTGCGGTTCAGTTAATGATTCAAAATGGAAATTTAATTTTACGATAACGGGTAGGTAATAAAATCTGTTTGAGTGAAAATATTTTTCTATTCAATCCATTTCATAAATTTACAGATGGTATTGAAATTTGCAACGTTGCAGGACTTGGATGCCTTTATAAAAATAAAGGTGAGATAGAAGACATTTTTTATTGACGCCACGTACGTTTTAAGATTTTTCCCTGCCAGATTATTTAATTATATTTACAGCTTATATTTTAGGCCTATTATTGACATACGTATTATAACTTCATAGTGAATATGGAAAGTGAGAAATTTCTTTGTTGTTTATTTTATGTCTTGTTTTGAATTAGATTTTTAAAATCGGTACTAGGTACTATATCTTTTTATGTTACAGAGATCCTTCAGTCTAACGAAAACTGCGGGTGTCCAATGGCCTGTGAGGAAATAAACTACAAGGCGGTGCATGCCTCGTTCTAGTAAGACAAGTTTTAAGTTCGATGCTTCTAGGCATGGTTCGGTCGGCTGGATTTTTAATTTATATACTATTAGCGACCCGCCCGGCTTCACACGGGTGGAATGCTATATTATGCATGTATTATACATATAAACCTTCCTCTTGAATAATTCTATCCATTTAAAAAAACCGCATATAATCCGTTGTGTAGTTTTAAAGATCTAAGACACCATGTATATGGGGACAGACAGAAGGAAGCGGCTTTGTTTTATACTAAGTAGTGATCGTTAATTTACATTGCGCTCCCTTTACTAGTCGTACACGTTACAGTCAACGGGAGAAGTCTAGCTCTGCTGCTAAACCGAAGCGGAAATCGGTACAAAACTATGAAGTTTTTTTTACCCTGTTACTGTCGAAAAATTGAATTTGGATGTCATCGTGCGGATTACCGCATCGTCCCATGCAGCGAGCGACTATTCGATCTACCTCAAAAAAACCTAACTTGAATGGTCAGCTTTAGGAATTCATTTTCCGAAAATTGTGTCGTGCTATTTAAAGAATCCAAATTTCAGGCTGCTGGTTTGTTGCATTTTAAATATGTTCATAAGAAGATTAGACTAAGTTTAATACGTATGTTACAAACGGAGTGCCAGTTATGGTACTGTTTCATAGATTATTCTAATTGTAACATTCATCTCGTTTTGTTCCGTTTTATTCCAGTCGTGAACCTAGTCCCGTCTCCAAGGAGCTGGTAGCTCGAGGATCACAGGGTGTCGTGAGGCTGAACACACTGCCCACGTTGCGAGTGCGCCGACACGCTATCAGGGACATCATGGCTTTAGTCGGTAAGAACTCATATCGTGAGCAAAAATATCCATTCAGTTTCACTTCGTTTACTTTCCCATTTTATCCACATTCTCATCTGTCGACCTTTCTCGTCCACATACCAATTCAATTTTTTATGTCTTCATGGTTGGTTTCTTTGTGTACAATTTCAAATCTATTTTATTTATTTCGACACTTTAGTATTATTAACTTTTTATTTTTTAAGACTGAACATGTAATAATTTAATGTTTGACAATGTAAGTTTACTACAAATAAATTATTCTATTCTATTCTATTCATGATAATTTATATATAAACTTAATTCCTTACCATATAGGCCGGACAGTCCGTTAGACTTATTTACGGTACTTTATGAAACGGCCAAGCCATACTTTTGAAGCCAAGGTGTAGGATTAGTAAACTCAGGGCTTAGGGGCTTGGCTTTTCCAGGGATTTGATAACTTTTTTTACAGCGAAAGCGTTATGAGTATGTGAGTCTTGGCCGCCAATTTTACATGAAATGTTGTTGGTGGGATTATATTTATAACGTTAAAATAAAATTTAATGAATTGAAGATTCACTTTGAAGAAGCAGAAGGTTTGGAGCCACTTTTGACACCTCGATAACTCCAAATCTATTTATCATAAAAAAATTACATCTGGATTTGTATTTATATTAGATCCTCTAGAACAACTAGAACCCTAAATTTCATAAATATAGATGAAATAGCTACTGAGATATTAAAGTCCAAAAAACGGCATTTTTACCACTGACTGACTGACTAGTAATCAAAAATCTAACCCACTTGCAGGTGACCTAGAAAGGTGAAATTTGACATTCAGTTTGGTAATTGTGTACATATAAAAATAGAAAACAGTGATTTTTAAGTTTTATGATTGAGAGTAAATAATTGTTTGTTATATATATTTAGGAATTTATATTAACTATTAAGTAGCAAACATTGTATTAGTATTGAAAAACAAGAAACTGTTACATATATTTATTTTAGTATGTTGCATGTTCTTGTATCTAAAAATTTGAGGGCAAAGAAACATACACTGGCACTCATATAGATCTCAATTCTTTTGTCGGCGAAGTCGACAACGTTGCACGAGATATTGAACTTGGCTCTCATTTAACATTTATGTTTTCGATGGGATACATATCATTTTCCGCATAATGGACCTCCTTCACTTTTAGATTTAATTTTCACTTCTTCTCCTGATCTTGTTTCTTGTCACGGACAATTCAATGCGAGTGCTTTCTCAAATTCTCAAATCACGATTTAATTTACGCTTCTTTTAAAATTCGTCCCCCTAAGCGGCGTCATAAAATTATTATGCGTCGAAATTTTACTCAAATCGATCTGCAGGCGCTTCTTTCTGATGTTAGCCAAATAAATTGGGAGGGTTTGAGGGAGTCAGGTGATATTGATGGCAAGGTGAGGGCTTTTAACGACATGTTGCTAGCGACTTTTGATAGACACGCACCTTTAAAGCCTACACGTGTCAAACATTTCCCGGCGCCTTGGCTTACCTCCGACATCAAGGATCTGATGGCAAAAAGGGACCGAGCTCGGGTCAAACTTAGGCATGATCCATCGGAGCATAACCGTACTGCTTATGTTTCCTTGCGAAACAGGTGCAATAGGACTTGTAGAGATGCTAGGCGTAGATATATACATAAGACAATTGATGATTGTCATCCTGCTAAATTATGGAACTTTTTAAAATCACTTGGAGTGGGCAAAGTCCAACAAGTTTCTAATGACGTTCTAGACTTAGACGCCATCAATCAACACTTCAGCACTTCTCCAGTCGCACTTGACGTTTCTGTCAAGCACCGGACACTCTCTCTTCTTGCCGATACTCCACCTCCTGATATTTCTCCTTTTGTACTTAATAATATTTCACCGCAGGAAATCCTGGCCATTCTCAAAACTATTAAGACGAAAGCCGTCGGTGAGGATAATCTTAGCTTGGATATGCTTATGCTCGTGGCGGATTCTATAGCTCCTATCCTTTCCCATATTATTAATTTTTCTTTCTCCTCTGGCACGTTTCCCTCAATATATGGAAATGCGCCCATGTAATTCCTCTTCCTAAAACCCCTAATCCGTCGTCCTTTTCACAATATCGTCCATTCTTCCCGTCTTATCCAAAATCATTGAATCCTTTGTTAATCGACGCCTCTCATCACATCTAAATAGACATAATTTGTTCAACCCGTTTTAATCCGGTTTCCGTCCTGGGCATAGCACAGCTACAGCTTTGGTTAAGATCACCGACGATATTCGTCTTAATATAGAAAATAGGAAAGTGACTATTTTGGTACTCCTTGATTTTAGTAGTGCTTTTAACACTGTTGATTTTGATATCCTTCTCAGTTTACTTAGTACTTTAAATATATCTCCAACTTCACTATCCTGGTTTCGTGATTACCTCTTTGGGAGGCAACAACGGGTTCGAGTTGATGACCGATTTGCGGGCTGGTGCGACCTGTCTGCTGGTGTCGCTCAAGGGGGCATACTCTCTCCATTACTCTTTTCTATCTTTATTAACGGAATTACCAAGTCACTCTCTTCCTCGTTCCATCTCTATGCAGACGATTTGCAGCTTTACGCGGCAGCCAGCATCGATGATTTTGGGTCCTTGGTTTCTAAAATCAATTCGGACCTGGAATCAATCCGTGCTTGGGCTTCATCCTTTGGTTTGATGGTGAATGCCAAGAAGTCGCAGGCTATTGTCGTTGGAAGCCCACATTTTATTTCCAAGCTCTCAGATCTAGCTAAGCCAGCTATTGTCTTTGATGGTACGCCTATACCTTTCTCTTCTACTGTAAAAAATTTAGGCGTTACCATGGATCAAACTTTGTCATGGGCACCTCATATTTCTGAGATCAGTAGGAAAATTTTCGCGTCCCTTCATTCTTTGAGGCGTCTGCAGAATTTCCTTCCTCTCCATACGAAGATCATGCTCGCCCGCTCTCTTTTGCTCCCACTTCTCGACTACGGTGACGTTGCTTTCCTGGATCTCCGGGGGGAGCTGCTTGACAAGCTAGAACGCCTACAAAACGTCTGTATTAGGTATATATTTGGTCTCCGCAAGTTTGATCATGTGTCTCAATACAGCGCTCAACTTAAATGGCTTCCGATCCGTCAGCGTAGAGACTTGCACGTTCTTTGTCTTTTGTATAATGTCCTTTTCATTCCTTCTTCTCCTCCTTACCTTGCAGAGAAGTTCTCTTACATGGCGGATGGTAGTGGCCATCGCCTGCGGTCAAGTGCGAATCTGACTTTATCTATCCCACCGCATAAATCTCACGTTTACGATATGTCTTTTGCTGTGCGCGCCGTGAAATTATGGAATAAATTGTCTCCCGCCCTAAGGCAGACGCAGTCCGTAGCATCGCTCAAGGGGAAGTTAAAGGAATTGTGGCTGTCGAACGAATGATTAGGTTGCTGTTTTTGTTATAATTATAATTTTATTTATGTTGAATATTATGTATATGTATTTATATAGATATTATGTAATATGTATTATATTGACTGTTACCTATCTCTCTCTCTGTTGGGTTTTGCTTTTTCATGTGTATTATTGTATAGTTATACTTACTCCTTAGTATTGTACATGTTGCTTGGTTTGTCTACCATTTACATTTGTGTCATTTGCTCAAAGGTTAACTGGAAGAGATCCCTTAAAGGGATAAGTTCGCCTTTGTACATGCTTATTTGTTTTTTGTAATGTGTTTTTCTTGTTTTTATGTACAATAAAGTGTTTACATACATACATACATACATACATATCTTGCTGAGAAAGTTGTGTCTGGCGGCCGCATGAAGCCATAACGGCTACACGAATTACACATTTCTTATAGGCAATGGCAAATTTAAAAATGGTTATAAGAAGGTTACTTTTTACTAAACTACAGCAATGCAAAAAGAGGGTCATGATCATGACTTATTTATTTTCCTCGCGAACCAAATTGCGGGCGCCTTCTAATATAATGTAGAGACTTGAATCATGTAATAACTGCATGTTACGATGAAAACGGACCGACATGTGATGGGAGGTTGTCCTAATAAAGTGTTTATGGTACCGAAACTAACTGGAATGTCCATAGATATACACGAGGCAGATACGGGTACGTTCGAATCTATTTTTGGTGCACAAGGACCTTATACTTTAGATATTTTACTATCTTGCTTGTTTGTAAGAAACACACAACGTCTGAGCGCGCATTATTTATATAAAAAGAAAATACTATTTAGGTACTTATTTTATCTCTAAAAAATGGCCGAATGCACCTATAATATCAAATTTTCCCAGTAGTTTCGGATGCCTTAAGTATAACGATAACGGCCAGCACAACTGTGGCTCGCGATTCGTTGTCGCGCGACGAACATTGCTCGTCACTTTCTTGACAATACCGTGCGATCGAGAAGGGTCTTGACGAGTCGCGTTATGCAAACGAAATCGCAACAAGATTCGCTAGCCCTGCAGCAAGACTGGCAGCCCTGTTTGTGCTAATCCCGGCAAGGACAAGTATTTGTACTAATGGGGACTACATTACAAGAAGTATTAGCTTATACAAAAAATACTACCTACTCTTGCGGCCTCTTTTTACTCTAAGTCCGTGTCGCTGACTGTCTGTCTCGGCGGGGTGTTTATGATGTGGTAAAAGTGGCTTACCGACCACTTGCGTTTCATGAGGCTAATAATGGAGTGAAGCTGTCGCGTGGGTGATGATGCCTCAAACACTGTGAATGATGTCGGTTCGCTACGTGGTTTATTTTAGAGATGTACTTACATTTGACAAGGTTTTAAGGGGTTTTAATATTTGGATCCTAAATATTTCTCTGTACCGTAGCCGGTTAAAAAGTATCATTTAATTCGTCTAGCCATTTTGACGTGATGTGGCTATAATGATAGTGCACAAATGCATTGTAACAGTTCATATTTAAATTTAATATAAGATACAATACCTAAATGGGTCGATTGCAAAATACATAGTTAAAAGCTTAGTTAACAAAAAATCACGATCGCTTCAAAAAATTTCACTTTTGGCAAAGTGAAACACACTTTTTAAAGCAAGTATGATGGTATCTATCTTCACACAATAGAGAAGAAAATGTAGAACACTGCATTTACTAATTTTCGTAATTTTCTCTGTTATGCCATTTTAGATTCCGACGTCGATTTATTATCACGGAGGAGAACAATTCAAGTTGATCGTAAATGGGTAAGGACCAAATTCTTTGCAAATACTGTCATACATTAATGTCCACCTCATCTCAAACTAAAAATAGAACATTTATCGTTAATTTGTAGAGTAGAAAAACACGCCAAATAACAGTTCCTATTAACCCAATCATCAATAAACGAATTGATTTTCAGAATAGTTAATAAAAAAATTATTCAGAAATATACTTTTTTATCTTTATTATATTTCCCATACAAAATGAATATGTCCGTACTCTGCTTTCTCGAGAATATATTGATTTAGTTTTAAAGTACGAACGCCTTAACTTATACAGTTTATTTGTATGTATAGTCTTAGGTTTTGTTAAGACGCAGGTATAGTTTAATATTCGATATCCTTCATCATTTTAAATTTTGCGGCTATTTTATGCATGTCCCAAATATTCTTCCATTGTGCAACCTCCAGTTGTGCGACGACATTACACGGAACTTACAACGCTATTCCAGTAGATTCTTCAATTATTTTAATGGAACACTGACTCCGAACTTGCAAGCTTGACTTCGATAGTGCTGCCATGTTGTTATTTCTGGTTAGGTCGTGAAGTATTTTGCCTCCATTGTGCGACAAGGGACACAACCATTGTGCTACGTGTCACAACGGAAATTCGTCGAAGCGAAGACAACGTTACCAATTGTGCTTACAAGCTTTTATTTAGTTTCACCTGTCCCGATGTTTATTTATTATTCATCTTCAAACCTTGTACATGTACATTTACAATTTTATACTACTTTTTATGCTACTTTTTTTCCGGTGTGACACATTCCATTGTGATTTCCGTTGTCCAACGATGCAAAGAATTTGGTCCTTACCCAAATATGCTCCGCTGTTGACCGAATAAACTACGGCATTTCGCGAGTGGGAGAGAACTTACGTTCGAATAAACCACAAATAAGCACACTTTCATAGTTATATGAACAGTGTTATTGCTACTCTTATCTGTTATGTTATGTAATGCCACTCCACAATACTATGACCGAAAAACAGAGGCATAACTCGTGACTTCCCGGCTGTCGTGTGAGGATGCGAAAGTCGAGTGCTTTATCTTTTGTCTATTTCGTGATATAATATTCATATATTGCTTTATTTTGTGTTTTATTTTCCCTGATACGACTGTAGCATATAATTCTAATCCCATTCTAGTGGAATACAATAGCTTACGCAGCGCTGAGTGAAGTTGAACTCGGCCCGATCCCGCACAATTATAACACGCTTGAATAAATCTTCCCACTAAATTACATGGTATAGCGCAGCCCCGATGAAATTAATCTTTTGTCTCACCTTGACGAATATCGGTCGTACTTCTTTCGCGCGACAATAGTGCCAGGAATCGTTATGGTAGAGAAATAAAAAGCAATAATACAATAATGAGAGACACATTATATAGTAAAACTCAGAACAAATATTCGAGCTCATCACACACATTTATCCTTGGCGGGATCCGAATGCAGGACCGCTAGGTAGGCAGCAGCACTAGGTAATCGTACCACGGAATTAACCGCGTCATCGTTAAGATAACATTGAGACAAAGGCTTTTTTAACCTAACAAAATACGCTCTTCCACCAAGAAGAAATTAATTAACTTAATTTCTAAAACATGGTTATAATTTACATGATACTTATTAAGTATCACTTATTCAGTATAAGATATAGATGAAGGGTAAAATATAAATGCCATTGCATTTCCAAAACAGTTGAAAGAAAAGTAAAATATAATTACTGTTATTAAATATATAATGTAATGTTAATAAGTTCTTAAAGTCTGGAAGAGGAGCGGGTACGACAGAGATTACCAAATGTCATAGATTACAAATCTGTAGGCGAACATTTATTTTATCAGGTAGCATTTAATTTCGTAAATTATTTTATCCCGTATAAAGGAATGAATTCACACATCAGAAGTGGATTGGTAAATTGTCTCACATCTTGTTGACCCAGCGAGCGAAGCTCGTCTGCTACAGCTTCGCCCAATTTCAGCCATTACGAAACAAGCTCACAGAGCCACGACAAAGTTTAGTATCTATAAAACTACCGTAACTATGCCTTCGTATAGTTATTAGTTAATTAGCTATTCAACAGAACTTCGACTATTGAGTCGTTCTAACCAAAATTCTGTTGAAGTAATTTAATTGAAGTTGTCGCTCCACTGCTGTAACTAACCTAACCGGTCTCCTTGAAACTGCGATCAAAGGGCCATTTCGTATGGCGCTACGACACGCTTTGAATTCCGTCGCGAAAACTTTGTAGCAGTCCTATATACAGTATTCATGTATATAATTGTTAAGCAGTTAGTACGGAAAAAATGCGGTTTTTATTTTTTTCCAAGCATGTTTTCAACATTTTCTTCTGCCGTTCATACAAGCCTTTCTGCTACAACAAATCGCTAAATAAATTGGTCCAGTAGTTTTCGAGTTTTGCGCTTAGCAACACATTCTATCCATCTATCAGCCACAGACGTTCACAGCCGAACAGAGTCCCCCCATAGCTCGCCTTAAAAGTGCGATCTCATGCAGACCGCATCCATTGACTCCCGGCTACCCTCACGAGGTCATCCGTTCATCTAGTCGGGGGATGTCCCACGCTGCGCTTTCCTATACGTGGTCGCCACTCTAGGACCTTGCTGCTCCAACGGCCACCCTTTATCCGGACTACATGGCCTGCCCATTGTCGATTCAACCGTGCAATCCTATGAGCTGCCTATGTCGATTACCATAGATAAACACATTAATAGCGGCGATAAATTTTTATTCATATAGATACGAGTAGGTAAATTATTGTGCCAGTTATTAACAAACTGAAACTGAAAGAACAACAATAGTTTATTGTTTAAATGCCATCATTATTGTAGTTTGTGTTCCGATACTTCCCGAGCAGTCCCTTCGCCAGAGTTTTAACTAGCACAAGTTTTCAACTAAGTTCTTACGACGCGACGTGTTAGTTTGCTCTAAGCCATTAATAAATAATTTATTGACATTGCACATAATGAAAAGCATTTTAGTAATAAAATTGCAAACTAATAACTGAATAAAATGTTAATGAGCTCCTTGACATTTGTTTCTTACTTACCCAAAACCAATGAAATATGTACCTACCAAATACTATTACCATTTCTATAAGTTTCATTTTGAAAGTCACATACTCGTACTTACTTAAATTGGGGTGTAATGGGAGGATAGGCAGTGTTGACTGTACTGGTAAGTTGTTGATCGTCTCATTGCGGGGAATGCAACTACCGGTGACGCTTCTAGCCACTCATAAACTCTCCATTAGTGGCTCCTCGTAGCTGCAGTGTACGCAGCGGCCACACCCCGGTAACCACGTCGATCCGTGGGCTAAACCTAATGGAGGGGGTTGAATTTAATTTTTCAACTAACTCGGGTGATCCCCCGAAAGTACACAAAGACTGCTTCGGCGTAGTAGGCGGGCACCGTCGATAGGCAAATGCTACCGGTTGCTACGGCGATGCAGCAAGGTGATGTGATACACCTCAAAGGGCGTCGGTCTGGATCTTGTATGACTAGGCGACCAATTCACTGCATCCTTTCTACCGCCGGTCGTACCAGATCTCTAGTCCATCGGATCCCGGTAGTTTTGGGACGAGGGAGTGAGTCTGCACCAGCGCAACCGCTTACTCACTATAAACTTCTCACGCGCCGATGAACCCTGGCATGTCATTGGATCACGTATTCGCCATTGACGGATACGTCAAGGAGGTCGTCCTCCTTGACCTAAATACATTTGTATTTATTCTAAGATTAGCTACTACAGAGTCGAAGTCAAAGTATGAATGAATTCATTCATAAATGGACCATGCATTTCTGCAGCCCATAGTACATGTATGTTGAAAATGACTCATACATACTTGTCCAAAAGTGGACTGATTTCGATGCGGGTTTTTGCATTAAACGTCTATAATTTGAGAGCAGGTTTTAGACATGTTTCACGTTTGTAGCTTACCAGGGCCGCAGCGGCTAGAAAGGTTGAGTTAATATGCGGCGTGGGTGCTCATTAACTTATTATCTCTTGTATTTGCTTACAGTGGATCTCGGTGGCGCGGGTGGAGTATTCTTCGGAGCCTCTCTCCTCAGCGTCATCGAAATTGTGTACCTGTTTTGCATACGAAGAAGCAGATAAACAAGAGTGCTGCATTAGAAAAAAGGTTCAATTCAGCAGGAGTCATCAGTTTACCTTTCAGTAGGTACTATTAAGTTTATTGATGTACTGAAGGATATCTAATTCATATTGCTTTGTTAAGTAGTTTTACCCACGCTCTGTTCGTCTAAAAGAAAAGTTAGCGCTTACCTTGGTTAAATTGATTGACAGACATTATGTGCTTACTTTGCGTTGGTTGATATAATATGCAATACGATATATAGTACCTACTCGTATAGTGGGCGGTGTTTACGACATATAAGTTTCCTTTGACAGAATAAATCCTTAACGAAAGGGCTTTATGAGCTGATTCCAAATATATAATGCATTAGTGTATTATTATTATTGCTATTGCTACTTATTTAGAAAATAACTGAAATACATTATCGAAACATACCAAGTTCCAGTACCAAACATACTTTTTATGAAATATACGCCAAATAGCCTGTAATATGCTCATATCTAACACCAATATTAAAATGTATTATTTAAAATAAAGTATTTATCATTAATATTAAACGTAAAGTTTGCCGTAAGTGAACTTTTGTGTTTATGTACTCGTACAATTAACTTTTGCGCGCCTACAATGTGTCGGTTCACCCCATTCGTTATTTAAACTTTTGCTCGAAATTGTGATCGAATATTTTGTTATAAACTGGTTCAAAAAATTACATGTCTCCTTGCTAGGAGAGTTATGAACTGATTTTTCAAGTTACATATTCTTAAATTAGATACTAAAAAAAATTTAAACGATTACATGTCAGGAACCTACTTTATAAATTGATGCTTGAAGCTCAAACTGTTTTACATATTGAATTAATTTGTGCCGGGAATCAAAGTATACACAAATGTCTCGATTTAGTATACACAAATCTTAGTTGAATGAAATTCAAGATATATTGATAAGTATACAATTTGCGTAAATTGAATACTGAATTTCATTTGTATTTCTAAAAATCTCTACCCATTACACCGTATCATACCATGAGTGTAACACACACACGACGCCTTAGACTCTAAGCACCTCTAAGGCGTAGTGTGTGTCACACTCCATGTCTGATAAAATCCGTGTGTTCACAGCAAGTTCACAGTCTAAGGTATTAACGCTCTAAGCACTACGCCCACTAGAACGTGTCAAAAGCGTCGTCGCAGTTGTCGTCGACAAATTTTAATGCTCTGTGCGTGGCATGTGACCGTTATGGTCAGTGAAGAAACATGCGTGCATGTGCCCATGCACGCATGTTTCTTACGCATAGTCTCAGTATCTTCAATACAAAGAATATTTTTTTGCCTGACATATAATGGTCGTGACATGATCCGGTATAGTGGGCAGATTACCTTACCTACCATACAAAAGTATTATTGTCCAAAGAGCAACATCATGGCAACCCGCAACATCCTACCGTTCATAGATAAGAGAATTTATTACTTCTGTCCAACTTTAGTCTATGTCAAAGAATGTAAGTACTCAAGAGAAGAACGCTAACTGGCATACAAGCAAATGCGACAAACCCACACACGCACACCCGTACACGTATATACCTCCTACTGCGCCTCAACGTCAGCCCAATGAACTAAAACACAAATCCGGAACCGGAAATTTAAATAGAGCGATCATTCAGAAATTGACAGTTCAAAATGCGCGTTCGGAAGTTCGGAATTCGCACTTCCAAATACTTAACTATTGTTTACAAATGAAGCGAAAATTGAAATTTTTTTATGATTCGGACAGGATTCGAACCTGCGTTTCCAACGGCTTTCCGGGCCAACACTGGCGTCCTCCCAATTGGACCACCGAATCAGATGTCAGAGTCATTGAATTTTTCAACCAGTTGCTTCGACATGCCTTAGGGTGGCATCGTAGCGAATCATAAAATTTTTCAATTTTTGCTTCATTTGTAAACATTTAGTTTACGTTAGCAGACGTTACTGCTTTGATAAAAAATAAGTGCTTAACTATTGTTATGGCATTTCTAATAGTAGCCATTTCATCATTACCATCAGTTAAGTATCTGGAAGTGCGAATACCCGCGCATTTCGAACTGTCATGTCTCTTTCTTTCCTTACAGCTTTGGCATTAACGTACATTGTAATTGGCTTGTCGGTGAAATAAAACTAAATCATGCTGAAATCAACATTGTTTATTCAAAGTAAGGGGAGCTAGTCCACATGACAATTTGAATGAACCAGCTATTATTCGACTTTTCATATACCGATAGATGATAATACGTGTGGATCAGCTTTCATGGGTGTGACAGCTTCGTCCTGAAACGAAATATTTAAATTTAAAAGGATGCGGAATCAAACTCAAAGGATACAATCTTGAGAATTAAAAATGAGACTTATTGCAAAGACAAATTGTTATATCAATAAAGCAGTAGATATTTTAAAGACGGCTTGCGCTCAGGGTAAGGTTGTTGGGAACGAACGCACGTATTTGGAGCTCGTCGGGAGTTCTTCATCAGGGTCTTATCCGTATCGATCCGCGGTGGACAGACTAGTAATGGCTGTCCCTTTGAAGGAGCTCCATACGTGTAAGAGTCTCGGGCGCTAATAGCAATTTTTGGATGAGTGTTATTAATATTACCTACAGATGTCTCATGTTCACGAAAGTTTTAATAAAATTAATGCCCACACAAACACGGCTTTATTTTATACTAGTTATATATCATACGAAGTAAAATACGTTGTTGGTTTGCGTAACTTACCTTAAAATATTGGTTTTCATAATTATTTTAGTGACAATCCAGAGCTATATGCTGCATAATTTGAAGCACCTGCGGTTTGCAGCAGGAAACATTAAGTTTACAAAAGCTTTCGATTAATATTTTCTATTTTCTTGTTAATTTCTTTGAAATAATTTTTTGGGTTGACATTTAGGTACGTTGACGTTAACTTTTTAAATATTTACCATAAATTATTTTACCCATGACAACTATGGAAAGTAGAATGACAACCAATTGGAATGGAACGGAGGCGGTTAGTTATGAATGTTGTCATATTTTTCTGCTTCGTGTTTATGGTCAACTCACACTAACAAAAAAACCTTGGTCAACGTTCTCAAAGTCAACGTTATTAGTTCTTCAGTTGAGCACCCTTGGTCTATGTTACTGTGTGACAACTCAGTTATGATCATGAGATTAATATAAGGATATTTATTAAATTTGGAATTTATTGTTGATACCAAATTTTAGAAAGATGTCAATAAAATGTTTACCTCTCTTACTCTTATTGTCAACAATACCAAATTCTATTGAAATGCATACACATCTGCCAAATACCACCCCTTTCAGTGATCCAGTGTTAAGAGCGCTCTTCAACCGTAAGTTTGTATTTATTTAGTACGAAGGAATCCAAGAGGAGGGTCGGAGTATAGCAAAAGGGGCCCTATTTTAGGACTTAGAAAATTTTTGAATTGATTTTTTTTTTGCTGTTTTTGGGCTTAAATTAGATTGAATCTTGTAGATTACGCTAAAAAAAACATATTTTGTTCTTTAAACTTTTTCACTCAGAGTAATATTTACCGAGATAAAGGGGTTAAAAAAAAAACTTTAAATTTTTCGAATTTTCAGGCTTAAATTAGATTTTAAGGTCGTTCGAATATGTATTTGCAAAACTGTTTTACGGGATATAAAAAAAAAAAACTAACCTAACCTAACCCGGCCGAGTCGGATCTTAGTGTGCAGTGCGAGGATAATTAGTGTGCAAGTCAGTATTTGGCAAGGCCCATTTTCAGCAAACAGTTTTACCTTAAAACCTCAATATCTCGGTAATTATTAAGTTTAGAGAAAAGTTGCCCATACAAAACATGCTTATTTTAGCGTCATCTATACGATAGCATCATAAAAAATAAGTGTTATAATGACATACCATACCACAATCAAAAAATTTCTAAGTCCCGCGCCCCTTTGAACCCCAATATTTCGGTAAATATCGATCTGAGAGAAAAAGTTTAAAGAATAAAATATGCTTATTTTAGCGTAATATACAAGATTCAATCTAATTTAAGCCCAAACAAACAAAAAAAAAATTTTTGGTCGTAAATTTTCTAAGTCCTAAAAATAGGGCCCCTTTTGCTATACCCCAACCAAGAGGAGTGCATAATTCCTACTCTATTTAAGAATGAAAAAATTCTACAAGTATTTATGTATAGGATTCAATTAGAATTCTAATACAACACGAGTTAAAGCTTACAATGGCTTCAGCAAATTGTGCACAAACATGCAAATTTTACGAAGATCGTATCTTATTCAAATAAATACTTAATAGCAACTTTAACATGTAACAAACATCGTCTATATTTCTACTGAAAAAAGAGGCTGGGCAAGAAATTCAGTTGATTTCATTAGGGGTTGTACGTATAATCAATTCGAGTGAGGCAACGAAGCCGACGACGGTTCAATTACGAATAAGTTACAGAGCGACATTACATTCTGGGAGTGAACTGGGTTTTTGTCCACTCAGTGTTTTGATTCAGCAGTTTTATCTAATATTTACTAATATTAGGTACTTTGCACACATATCAAACAAGGATTAAATTAAACATGAATATTTGTAGCTCAATTCGTGTTGCTAAAGCAAGTTAGGTTATAAAGTTTTAACGTAAAAATTAAGAACTGATCAGTAGATGGATATATTGCTAAGTGCTCCCCTGCTGGCTCACTATAAACAGCGAATATTTTTATTGGTGCTGAGATTAGTTCAACAAGCTACTCAATCCTACGCAATTTCCTGCATATAAGCCACTATTGTGCCTTCCCAGCGATTCCTGTCTGACTAGTGCAACTGGCCGCGGCACAGCATCATCCGTATCTCTAGCTATGATTTGTGAGAAAAGACAAAGAGTCACGTGTCACAGGACAGTTATGATAGTCACGCTGGATCCAACGACTGGGCGACGGCAGGTTGGGCATCCCGAGACTCTTCGACTGCCCGATGCTCAGGTCAATCAAATATTATTTTCTGTATTATTGTTGTAGCTCCCAGACAAAAATGTGGCGCGGTGTATTGCTCGTTTCCCTGCTTGGGTGCCGCACCCCCTCGCGTGTGTCCCGATCCGACCCCCGATTGTGCTGCCGGCTGCGCCTGCGTCTCGGACTGTAAACTCCAAGCGACCGTTTGCTTTGAGACCAAGCACTGTGCAGAGAGGAAGAGGCTATTCAGGAGAACCAAGCAGCCTAAATTGTAAAGTAAGATCAGGACTGTAGACTGTATAGACCTATATAAATTACGAAGTTGTGATGGATCAACTACAGGAAATACGAGTACTCTTACCTAAGTTTGAAAGCACTGGACTGCTTAGATAAAATTCAATACGTGAAATTGTAAGATGCTTAAATTCATCTTAGCCGGATCTTATACTGAGATTTTGATTCGTGTTTGTCAAGAAGCAAGATGCTCAACTGACATCGGTTCTACGAGTGATAGATGACCACTGGTGCTGAAACCTGGAAACTGTCAATTGACTACATAGTGCCACGATAAATGAGTCGTTTAAAAAAACATGTTCTTAGAGAAGGGCTGTAATCTATAATTAAAACAAAACTTAATTGATTCCTTTGTGTGAAGAGAGTTACCCATACCTTTTAGTTACATACTATAGTTACATAAAGGACGCGATCGTAGTTTTGTTTTTATCAAGTCTTTAATTATGTACACGTTTTTGAAAACGACTCAAATTCCAGTTCAGCAAATGAAAACTAAATATAAATAAACAAATTATTGTTTCAATATACATGAGATATATTGTTTTGTTTAAATGAGGGATGAGAGATCTTTAAACCTAAAACATAATAAATTATCAGTACTCGCGGCGGCACTCAGTGTCTTTTACAGATGAAGGGCAACTGAGAACTGGTAAGGGAAGGAAAAAGTGGCTAAGCTAAGTTACCTACAGACAATTCAAGTTCTGAAATCATTTTATAGCATAAAACATATCGGGATCGGGAGGATGAATTGGGCAATTTTGTGGCCCCTTACGCCTTTGAATTTAAATTATTATGTCATTTTGCTCTGGGAAAAAAGGCAGTAATTCTATACGGTTCTTCCGAGGCTGCTTTCTGTCTTCTCCTTGGTTTCTGTTTTAAGTAAAGCATTACCTACGATGTGGTTAATATTACATAGCGTTACCTAATTTTGTAATGTTTCGAACAGATTCCATAAAGTTTTACCACAAGTACCTATATATTCTCGCAAACAACGAAGAACATCATGAATGTTATAGCGGGAACTTCGTCCGCAGCTCATCATGTATTCAAATTGTTTAGATGAAGTTAATATAGTTCACAACACGACAGAACACGTTAAGATGCATAATGATATTAATGATAATGGAATCCAGCACAAAGCAGATTAAGCAGACTATTTAAGTCTCGGAGCGAATTCCACAAAAATGTCGCGATTCAAGGAAATGAAATGTCTGTAACTACATTGAAGATAAATACTTTAAAATTAGTGATACCTATAGTCTGTTTGAGGGTTGCTGAATATTTACCTTATGTATTTCTTTTTTTGGATTTACTTATTGTGTCTATATGTATTTATATGTACCTACTATTAGTTAGAACGACTTGTGTGACGTGTCGTATGGCGGCGCCAGCGGGCTATTGCAGTGAGGTATATATATATATATATATATATCCGACAATTTCTACTCCACTTGATGTACCTAACACAATAAATGCGTCAGTGTCCTGAATCAAGGAGAAGCATAATTGTGATTGTCTTTCTTTAGCGTCTGGCGGCACCCGATAACGGACATAATACGGACAACAGCAGGCTTAGCTTCGAGATAGGGAGGATTATCCGTAGTTATAATTGTGTTTTAAGATCACTGCAGGTAAGTAACGGCTCGTTAGCTCGACGTCAACCATAGACAAGCACGTAAAGGACGCGGCACGGCTAAGCGAAGTGTCAGCGCGGCGACGGCGTGGGGACATCGCGCTTGCGACGAGACGTTAACTTTTTTTTTTACTCGCGTACTTTAATTTGTCAATAATAATTTCACAGACAAAATCACAATAACGCTCTTTTTAATCCTGTACCAGAATTCTATACTCTATGGTACCCGCTACAGAACTTTAATATTCATAAGACATCTCTCTACTCAACTCTAATAATTTCAAAGAGAGACATCAGCATATTTGATTAAAAAGAAAAGCATCGCTTCGTTGTTCACTGATTGGATGAAATTACTTGTCAAAAAATTTAACCAATCACGAGGCACCCGCCATGACCATCGCGATCATGTTTTTTTTTAATAGGTCAGTTTTAGTTGAACGAAAAAGGTTACATAAAAAATAAAAATTCATAATGGGGAATGATAATTAAAGTAAAAATGTTTGTTCTGTGTTTTGCTCGTATAAAAAGTATTGTATGCAATAGTTACACAATTAGGTCTTCAAATCTCGTACCTTACTTAGGTCACTTGGTAAGCCTCGTGACCTAAACGCGGTACTTTACTTTAAGAACTTTCACTGTGCAACGCAGTGCAACGATTGCATAAATTACTATCACCCACACGCGGGTAGTTACTAGTGCGCCGTTCAATTGACGTAACCGCGGTGATGGCACGTTGTCCACGGGGCGTTATCGTGGGCCGAGACGGGCCGATGACGTTACGGATTTGGTAGGTGTGCGTTGCAGTTTGAAATGTCATACTAAGAATACTAGACGGCTCGAGTTCAGGCAGTGCCGAACAGCTGACGGGCGGTTAGATTTGCAACAACCTTAATTAATTGTGTAGTTATATTTACGAAAATGTGTAAAATTAGCAGTCTGCGATTTTCTGTATAAAATCACATTAAAACCAAACGTCAATTTCACAAATTTATAATTATTATAAAGCACCACCATTATTTATATGTATATATATTCTTGTGATTGGTACCATAGTGAGCACGCGTATTTTGACTACGAGTATGGGCGCCCTTTTAGATTGTAGATGTGTATGAAGCTCATATTATTATACTGGTTCTCAGAGCTCGTAAACAGGTTTTCACCTAGCTCAAAAGCCAGGGACTACTACTGATTATTTTGAATATTTTTGTCAATAAAGTATCTTTATCTTATTCTGTGTTTTATTCGTTCATTGGGACGTGAACGAATCAAACGAACGTAAACGAAAAATAAATAGAAAAACCTACCGTCTCCAGTTTTCTGCTAAAATGTAGCTGAAACGTATAAAAATAAAATAAAAAAATTCAGCCAAGCTCATCATAGAAAATCCAGTGAAAAATCCACAGAGTCCTCCAAGATAACTTATTAGTTCGTACCAGTGGAATGTCACGTCCACTCTGTACAGTGGTAATGTGGCTCGGATATAAAATATACGGATTATAGATAAATTATGGTCTTTTAAGTCAATATCCCTGGCGAATTCCGACGTGCTGTGTTGCATGTGTATTAATTTGTTGGAATTAACATGATATTTAGTAGCGGAGCAATCAGCCATGCATCTCGGACAGTTGAGAGAATTTTCTCGTTCTATCTCCAAACCAGGCAGATCCTTGGGAGGAAAAACAAATAACAGCTTTTGGCTGTATTTATTCAGACAATATAGTTGTTCCAGCGTACACGCTGAAACATTACTCCTTCTTGGAAGGAAAAAGGGCACACAGTGACAGAGTCTCTCTATTGTTCTCATCCTGCAACGCACAAGGCAGTTGCTTAAACTATAATGGTTGTGGAACTCTTCTTGAAATTCATCTGTGAATTTGCATGCTCTTTTGTCGAAATCAAAACGTTTTATATCTGGAGTTGAGTAGTAAGCTAAGGGACTGATTCCCATATCGTACTGGGAGCCTACTGATACTAGTCTGTGAACTAGTCCGCCGGCAGTTTGATCAGCGTAATCGTAACGATCAAAAAATAAAACGTCAAAACCGTAGCTTTGACGTGTTGTGTAAAGATATTCGTGCGTCTGTGCGTTCACCGCTACTGTTAGTCCGAAATAGGGACCGGTTTCATAATTTTCCAATATTCGACGACTATCAGTAGGATCTTGAGCATCTTCTTCTAATCTGCCTGCTTCAGTGTTGTAGTAGTTGAATGTGCAACAAAAACCAAATTGAGTAATTTGTGTTCTAAAGATAGTACTGCAGTTATTAACCTTTCCTTTCCAACTGCATTTAACTAAAGTTTCCTCGCAGGTCGGTGTCAAATATAGCAGTAAATCAGATATGTTCTCTCCTCTAATATTTTCAGATCCGTCAACAAGATTTTCGATTTTCTCCAAATAACTGTTAAATCGCATGATATCAGACGATTTAGAATAAGAAAAATCGTAAAGATAACCGTACAGAGTAACTACTTCAAAAAGTTCAGTTTTGTTCGGAAATGTGGTATTCTCATATGAGTATAGGACATCCACGAGACGTTCAACAGCAGATTTTTTTATTCGGTTATGATTACAAATAGCTATAGCTGGAAACAGTATTTTGTTAATGGGATAGGACGGATCTTCTAAAGTCATGTAAGATGGTTGGGCCCTCTGGGTTTCCAGTGCATTGTCCACAAAGTAGAAAAAGCCATAAACGGCACAACCTATGACAACACACCACAGGATCCTCTCGATTATATTCTTAGTTCCATCAACTAGAAATCGGGCGCCACTCAAAGAGGAGTTAGCCATATATTCCAAAAAAGTCTTCCATAAACTTTTCCGTATAATCATCTCTTGGCTTAATTTCACGCGTTTTGTGTCTTCCTGAAATTTTACACTTTTCTTTGGTTGTTTCTTCATTTTTTTCGGCATATGAGATGGTGCCAGCTCTTTGTGGAAAAATGTGTTTCGTTTTGTTTCCATTTTATTTGAAAATTAATTAAATTGATGATGTTATTATAGTTCAGTTTTGCCCATGTTGATTTTACTTATTCAAAGATAAAGTACATTCAAACAAAGTGCACAATAAAACAATAATAACTAATATGGTTCTTTTTTAATGGGAACTGACATGCTTACCTACTTATATTTTTTTTCTGTTCTGATATGTTACGTGCAAAACTTATGCATTACACAAGCAATTAAAAATAATTTATCACGTCATGGCACTTCAATGATTAAGTAGGTATTTAATATTGTGTACACTTCACGCTAACAATAATAATACTGTTTACTAATAAAATATATGTACCTAAAAATTAATACAAAATATCGAATAATGTATACGGGTTTGTCCGAACAATTAAAAATAGGTAGCTTGTTGCAAGAACAAAAATATCTTTTTCAGGTATTCAATCAAACCCTCTATCTAAATTCATTATTCAAATACAGACGTGTGTAAATCAGTATATCACTCATGTCTCTATTTTGTTGTTTGCTTAAGACAATTAATTATCTTAGAAGCTACATGACATTTGCACACAAAGAAATAATTTAGGTAACAAAACACCTCTATCGTTGACTGTACCGTGTCACAAATGTACCTATATCGTGAGTGTTCTCATCAAATAAAGCCGCGGTAACATAATTTCAGTAAAGATAATTTGTCTATAGATAGCGCAATGATAGTTTTCTGCATGCAACGTTTTCAATTATTTTATCCTAATTAAATAAATAAATAATAAATATCGGACAACCTCACACAAATCGATCTAGTCCCAAATTAAGCTCAAGAAGGCTCGTGTTATGGGTAGTTACTAGACGACGATATACGTATGTACTGATATAGATAAATATAAACTTAAATACATTAGAACAACCATGACCCAAGCAAAAATATTCGAGTTCATCACACAAATATTTGCCCTGGCCGGGATTCGAACCCGGGACCGTCGGCTCAGTAGGCAGGTGTCTACAAACTGCGCCAAACGCGTCGTCATAAAATCCAAAAGAAGATAACCTTGGCTATTTGCAGTCCCGTTCAACCCTAGTGTGAGTGTTTATAGCCTAAGTGCCCCACTGCTAGGCAAAGGCCTCCCCTTCTTTTCTCCACACGGCCTTATTACCAGTGCGGTTCTGCCATTATTTGCGGGACGCGTCCAGATCGGCCCGCCATCTCCTTTTCGGCGTTTTGTAGTGCGATTTTAATTGAATAAGGCAGCTCAAGCCAGTTTGCAGGACTATTAAAATTAAAAGAGAAACATTAAAGTTTTTTGTTAAAAAACATTATAGTTGTTGTTAAAAAACTTTTCTTCACTGTTCATAAATACATAATCATATAACTATACACCGTGGCTGTTAATAACCCGAAAGATTTAAACCACGTATTTTTGACGACAATACGAGTAAATAATGTTATATCAACATGGGTCTAATTATGTGTCTTAATTAAATTACTATTTCAGTACAAATTAAATCATATTAATTGCCCGCTTCTTTGTGAACAAGTCTTTAGTTGAAGAAGAGTGAGCGAGCATGACACTTCACGAATCGCTCCGAAATCATACGACGAACGGCGAATGCCGTGACTTGTGTTCTATGACAAGAAGTGTCAAGTTATCGCTGTCTCAATATTACAGGGTTCTATGTTTCACTTTTGACGAGTTCAAATTTGAACATTGGCATAATGACATGAATTAGGGTGTGTTAGACTGGAGATTTTTTAACTATTGATTTGTTTTAAATAATTTATATCTCCTTAATTATGAGTTTTTGGACTATTTATGTTACATAAGTTTATATACTCTAATTAGGCTCTAGTATCGTTAGCTTAAATCGTTCGGGTTATTAACGGTCACGGTGTATATATACGTTTAAGTAGATGCCTTGTATATCTGTGTCTCCAATTTCTGTAGCACGACTTTTCCGGATCAATTCTTGGAAAGTGTAACCAAACGAGTTTTGTCAGTTTTATCTTGTTTAAATAAAAATATTTCCTGCCTTCCTTTCATAGTAGCTTTAACAAACACTAAACCGCAAAGCGAAGAATATAGCTTAAATTATATCCCGACTGGATGTTTATTTAAGAAGTTTCCTTTATTAAATTGGTACATTTATTTCAATTACGAAGTAGCACAATTTGTGTCATTACTAATAAATTTGGAAGTAAAAAACACCTTGGTTCCTACGTTGCTATCGTAGTGTTTAATATAGAGGGGTAACACGTTGGACTAATCGGTTAACTGTAGCTTTACGTTAAAGTATTGCAAACGTGAGCCATTAAAATTTCGCCATGAACCAATATTTTGATAGAAATTCAAAATGTATATTTTGTCACGTCGTAATATTATTTAGATAACACTTCGTTTTATTTTCATTTAAGTATATCATGTTGAGGCAAATGTATAACATAAAGTCTTATTTTGGAAAAATATTTCATATGTGGATCGGAATCACTGCCAATATTTAATACATACTTACATACATACTTTTATAAATTACTATTATAAATTATAACGCTCACTCACAGAATATATGGCTGGGAGTAAATGTTATTTATGATTTAAGTGAGTATATTTTCTAGAACAACGATTTACAATATATAGAATTTTCCGCCTAGTTTAATATTTTTTGTAATTATTAATAGAGATTGAGACTTAGTAGTTTGGAGCAAAGTTTTTAGTTCAACGATATACCTACGAGTGCGTGAAGAGAGAGTCAGTAAAATAGACTGAGGTGCGACCGTTAGAAGGGCGTGGCCACATGTCCACGACACGGCGTCGTAAACGTAAAACGACACGGTGTCGCGTCGGAGCGCGACACATTATCCACCGTGCGAATATACGTTGCCGCGTCGTGAAAACACACGACACGGCGTCGTAAACGTAAAACGACGCTGTGTCGCGTCGGAGCGCGACACATTATCCACCGTGCGCATATACGTTGCCGCGTCGTGAAAACACACGACACGGCGTCGTAAACGTAAAACGACACGACGCTGTGTCGCGTCGGAGCGCGACACATTATCCACCGTGCGCATATATACGTTGCCGCGTCGTGCAAACCAGATATGGGCATTAATCGATTAATTTTTTAGGTCAACTAATCAATCGATTGAAAAATATCAATCGTCATTTTTCAATCGCGACTAATTTAGTTGCGATTGAATTAGTTGTGAGAATCTTCGACTAACAATTGAATTAGTTTTAGTTTCAATCGACTAAATTTCATGATTAAATCAATATTAAAACTATGTAGTCGCTCGTTTTTGCATTTTTATTTAACTTGCAATATAGACAACTTGCAATATGTAACTACGAGTAGATAGGTATGTACATTGTAGGTACTCGTATCTTGTATCACTTGTATCTATGTTGGTTTGGGTAGAATCTTGCAACTTATTTTGAAGCAGATATCTTCAACTGATTGAGCTAAAATTATGTATTATATACACGTTTAATTTGAAACGCTAGAATGACAATGCAATATTTTTAAAGCCTTGTACTTCCTTTTGAAATGACTGGCATCATGGTTCATAATAGAAAGATATGGATTTATCCAACATTTTCGTTTCTTCTGCTTTTTCTTCATGCTTCTTCTTAAAAGCAACAAGAGCAGAATACGTGTGATAGGATCCGTGTCGAATTGAAAACTGATCGCAAAATATTTTGAACATGTACGAGAAGCTGCGGCGTCGTAATCGAACGTGGCACCGCACCGTGCATCTACTCAACACAGCAAAGTTTATCTGCCCGGCGCGCGGCGCGACCTGCGGTGCCCGGTGCAGCATGTGTTTTCACGACGCGGCAACGTATATTCGCACGGTGGATAATGTGTCGCGCTCCGACGCGACACAGCGTCGTTTTACGTTTACGACGCCGTATCGTGTGTTTTCACGACGCGGCAACGTATATTCGCACGGTGGATAATGTGTCGCGCTCCGACGCGACACCGTGTCGTTTTACGTTTACGACGCCGTGTTGTGGACATGTGGCCACGCCCTACCTTGTTTTATTTAGTATCAGCATCTCATTTCAAATCTCTCACTCAAATATTATGGTTTAGTACTTTTTGTTAATCTTTCTCTCCAGAGAATAGAGAAAATTATCAAAAACAAAAGCCTACCGCATATCTTCTCGCTATCGAAGCGCTTCTGAGTTGTTAAAAGCCTCTTTGGTTTTTCACCGGCAAAATTTTAGCGTTTTTAATATTTTATTCTGCGCTTTTTTCACCCGTTTCCACCCAGTTTTCCCATACGTAGTGTAGTGATTTTCTTTATACGTGAACTGCTTAAAGTGCCGTATACAGTAATTTATAGCCAACATTTTCTTATTTTTCGCGTGGAGCAGAGTTGGGTCAGGTCATGGTGTAACCAGGATGCAGGGCTACTCAGTGTTACCGAATATCGTGTCTTGGTCCATCATGTGTCGATATTTTAACCCTTTGAGCGCCGAGCGGCAAAGCAATTCACCGTGCCACGGACGCCAAACCAAAAAAAAAAAAGTACTCCAAAATCAACAGAGGTTGAAAAACACAGATAGTGATTTGAATTAGCATGTTTTTGACCACTGAAATTTTGACGTCAATAGACGTCGTTGGCGTCAGTGGCACGAATTCCCGATGACGTGATTTGCCGTCTTTGGTGGTCAAAGGGTTAAATAGAACGATTTATCATAATCATAAAGTTTTCAGCGTAAACATCTTCAGCTACTTATATAATAATTTTAAAGTAGCTCGGGAGTAACCGTTGAATGTTTTGGTACGATGAAAATAGATATTGTTTGGTTGTAAACAGGAGTTAATTTTATCATAACAAGAGCGTCTAGATACTACATCATTTTTATACGTCTATCTTTGAAAGGCAGTGGTCATATAATAAAAATTACTTAATAAAGATAGAGAGACAGATCCAAAAATATATAAATGCATAAACATAAAAACGAATCTAAAAAATTATTAATACAGGAACTATATTTAATTTATTTTATATATACCTATAAGTGCATAATATCCTGTTCAAAATTGAGTACTACTGACTTTTAAGGGGTTAAAATTCTCTTTTTAATGTACTTAATACCAGCTATTACACTTTAATGAGCCTGAATCAGGTCGGCAGCTCAAAGGCGGCTAATGAGTAGTAGAATTTATGGATCCATACGTATTGTGCTACATCCATCACAGTGTGTGTGCACTGTGCAATAGGAGTGGCACAGAAATATGTGACAGGCGGGCGGGAACCCAGTAGGTATTTCGTGTCGTATTTAAGTAGGTATTGCAATCGATATTTTCATTCAAATAGGATGTATTATTTTCTTCAGAATTTAATTTCGAGCGATGCTTATCTAGATTTCTGCACTCAATTTAACGATTATGTTGCTGCAAAAGAGTTCTATTCTTCAGCTGTCTGAATGAGCATCTGCCTAGTTAGTTTCAACTACGATATCTTATATTTTTCCATTCAAGTACCTTGGTGGTTGGTTTGATTAATCGAAAATACCTAGGTACTCGTACTAGTGCTCTTTATAATTATTATTAAAAAGACTGACCTACTTAATCTTAACCTCCCAACGTCCTTGAGGATCTGGGCGGAGCCTAACGTTATTCCCCCCGCCGACCGTGCGCCCCCGGAACATTACTTCGTTCATAATCTCGTTGAGTGGCGACCAAGCAGCTTCATACACTCGCATAGTCCGAGCGAGAGTTGAAGATGAATAAACCTTATAATATTTAAAGGCATTGAAAAATCTCGAAGTAAAATAAATCATTTAAACAATGATATAATTATTGCGGATTACTAAATATCTATTTACCCACTACAGTAGAATATTAAAAATAAAATGCGTTAAAGCTACTTTCCAAAAAAATAAGTGAAATTGGCCATTTGGAAGTCTCGCATCGAAAAATACTTTTTAGTTTCTTTTGTATGTGTACCTACCAAAAATAGTTAAAATGCCGACAAGATTCTTGATTATACGTGTAAAATCATGCAGAAATAAAAAATATCGTTTTTTTTAATAAATAAATCATATCGTGACCCAGCAGATGAATCGATATTTTAACATAGTAGTGGAGGCACAGCTTTATCCCCCGGGTCATGCTGCTCTAATGAAAAGATAAACTATAAATAATAGAGCGACAAAAACCGAAAACGGATTCACGTCCTTTACCTACTTATAAACAGTGATAGTTTTTTATGACTACATTAGTAATGTTCTCAGATTTTCCCCTATACTTGTTGATATTGACGATATTTTACTAGACGAATTTTTTGGCTAATTTCAATGTTCAAGGTCAATGGATACCCTATAAATGTTAATTTACTTGAGTGTCAAAATATGCCGATTCTGGAAAGGAGAACTTATCTAAGCGACATTTTTGGGGATATTGAGTTATACACACTGTTGGGATCGGCAGATTTTTCTGCATCGAATGGGTTGGGTCTCGTATACATCTGTCTGACGACTTTTTTGTCGCTTATCCCGTCGGTGATTTAGAGAATCTCTACTTTTTTTTCTACTAAACGACTTGATTTTTTTTGTTTATTTTAGCAAAATGGAGATTACATAAAAAGTTTTTTGCATAATAATGAACGTTAGAGCTTTTTTACTTATTTGTCAAAACAGATCAAACAACTTGGATAATTTTTCTTTATTGCAACTAACCTTGCACTTGTTGGTTAACTGTTTTTACCTGATCGTAAAATATATTTTAATGTCGTTTGAGGCATTTTACCTATGTCTTTATGATAAAATTAACATAAAGGTAAATTATGAAAGAAAAATTGAATGTGATCCACTGCAATGTAAGCAGGTCTCGAACCTGCGACCCTAAGTTTCGTGCGTAGTGCTCTACCAACTGAGCTATCATATCGTTACGTCAATCACACTAAATCTTTGATTCCATAATTCTCCGCTACTGGAGCGCCCTCTGTGTCATGTGTGTTTAAAATGCTTATGCGCATTAGCCAAAAAGTAAAAATGTGGTATTTCCACATTATTAAACAGAATCGATATAAGATTCTATAAAACAGCGCTGTCAGAGCACAAAAGATCCCGCCAGGTGTAAAACCATTAAAGGTCCAAATGGCGATTTGTTGTACAGGAATAGAGATGTCGTAACAGCTTGGCATCAATATTACGAACAACTCCTAAACCCTAAACTAGCTGCCACAGTGCTTCCAGAAGTAGGTAGAAATGAAGGACTTGTACCTCCAATACACCCAAGCGAGGTCAAGAAAGCACTACAAAAAATGTCCAACAAGAAGGCCATAGGACCTGACGGTATCCCGATAGAAGCTTGGAAATGCCTTCGTGAGCAAGGAATCGTACTTCTTACCAAATTCTTTAACTGCGTGTTATTCTCTTGCAAAATGCCAGAGGCATGGAGATTGAGCACGATAGTTCCCATTTACAAAGGAAAAGGTAGTAAGTACGAATGCAACAACTATCGCGGAATCAAGCTTCTAAGCCACACAATGAAGCTATATGAGCGAATCATTGATAATAGACTAAGATTAGAGTGCTCATTATCTAACAACCACTATGGCTTCGTTCCTGGCTTATCGACCACCGATCCAATGTTTGCTCTGAGCACGATTGCTGAGGAGTATCGCGCCAAAAAACACCCATTGCACGTTGCGTTCCTAGACATGGAAAAGGCATTTGACCGGGTTCCGAGGGACACTATCTGGTGGAGTCTTCGGAAGAAGAATGTCCCCGAACAATATGTCAACATCATTGCCGACATGTATAAAGGAGCAAGGTCGATGGTGCGCACAGTGGTGGGTGAAACAAAATCGATAGCGGTCACAGAAGGCGTTCATCAAGGCTCAGTACTGAGTCCCCTTCTATTTTGCTTGGTTTTAGATTCACTCACCGAGGACGCGCAAAATTCAGCTACGTGGACGTTTATATATGCTGACGATGTAGCTATTTGTACTGAGAGCCGCGTAGAGTTGGAGACGGCGCTTTTGTCGTGGAAACACCAGTTGCAGGCCGGTGGCCTAGTGTTGAGTGTTGCAAAGACCCAATTTATGTCCTTAAATGAGCCAGATGGAACTGACGAAAACCCGATTACCATCGATGGACAAATAGTCACCATGTGCGATCAATACAGATATCTGGGCAGTATGATGCACAGCTCTGGGAACTTAGAATGCAACATTCAACACCGAATAGCAGCTGCGTGGCTGAAATGGCGAGAAGTAACTGGTGTCACCTGCGACAAGAGAATGCCGGTCAAACTCAAAGGTCTCATATATAAGAGCATTATAAGACCTGTTCTTATGTATGGCAGCGAGACGTGGGCAACAACTCAGAGACACGTGCATACCATCCAAGTTGCCGAAATGAAGATGCTGAGGTGGATGTGTGGCGTTACCAGACTGGATAGAATCCGCAACGAGTATGTGCGAGGAAGTCTGGGCGTACGCGACATCGCCGATAAGCTCCAGGAGAGTAGGCTGCGATGGTATGGTCACGTAAAAAGACGACCATCTGACTACATAGGAAACTTGGCACTGCAACTTTCTATTCCTGGTCGAAGATCCAGAGGCAGACCTAAAACTAGGTGGAAGGATGTAGTGCTAAAGGATATGATAGAGTGTCAAGTATCCGACGACGACGTCGAGGACAGGGCGAAGTGGAAAAGCAAAGTAAGGAAAGCTGACCCCACCACCATATGGGATAATAGCTAGGAAGAGAGAGAGAGAGAGATATAAGATTCTATAAAAAAAAATAACATCGATTAAATTACCTGATTGTCGTTTCTTAACTATTGGCGTTTATCCAAATTTACCTGCTTTGATACTATGAAACCATTGTCGCTTATCCTTTTTTACCTGATATGACTTTGATCGACTACTGTCGCTTATCTTGAATTGCTTGAATGACAATTGAGTCGTATTTGTCGCATAGAATGTACTAAAAAACAAATATTTTCGTTAAATTGGTAGTTAGGCAACTTTACCGGTTCTGTTTTATAAAATATCACACATTTAGTAGTAATTCAATATATTTACAAAGGCCGTTAGGCCGCCATCTGCGGTGGTAAGTTGTGTCTGTGGCGCTAAGGCATTACTTTGGACTCGCTTGATGGACCCAAACGCCATCTCACTCAAACAGTGTCTTACGAGACGTCACTTATACCACACAGAGTTGTAGGTAGTTTTGTTATTCTTGTTAGGATAGGATATTATCTCATTGCAATTGTAAAACTTGAAATTTCACGTAGTTCGTGATTTAAAATTCCTTAATGAGTACCGAGTGACTGCAGTCTTGAGAACTCTTGTGCTGTTCTCATTAGTCATAACTATCGTTTGCTACCATACATTTGTCTAGAACTACTGGAAATCTTTCAGCAGATCACACATAAAAATTGATAAAATTGAAATTTCACGTGATATCTGATGAATAAATCTTTAACATTTCTAAAGCAGTTTTTTTTTGTATTTGCGTAATTGGACCATAAGTTTTTGTCTTAGAGAACTTTAAATGTCACTTCATTAATTTTAATGTTTAAAAATAAATATTTTCCTCTAATTAAAACATTAATCGTGAGGTTTTATTGTACGATAAATAGATTTTCATGTCTGAAATATTTCCTACAAAGGCGATTAGATAATTTTTCTTGATTTATTTCATGCTGATTTATGCACATTTATATATTTACCTGACTATAAAATGAGCATGCACATAATTATATATTGTTAACTGTGTTGATTGTTGTGTAATAGATTATACTATTTTACCTGACTAATATCTCGGGAAACGTGTCGTTTAGATAATTTTACCTAATTCCATTTTGACAGCCATTTTGCGTAAGTGATGCTAAATTTTAAATTATAAAGTGCTTCATTTAAAAAGTAGGTCCACAGAATATTTAATAACTTTTTATTTTTTTGAAAATGTTCGTAGTTTTTTAGATCTGTAAAGTTAGCTCCGTGTCTCTTGGATAATTTTCCTTTCCAGCGTAGATACGTTTTTTTGCGGCATAAAGAGCCGTATCTTTTTTTTACGTTAACTTAGTAGTTCCGAATTTTATTGGGTGGGTGTAGATTTCTTGATCTGCAGATCGGTTGACATGAGGCAAACGTGTCAGCCCTACTTTAGTTGAGCGGTTGTCTGAGTTACGTAAGCTATTTGGGTTTTGGCGTTCCTTCCGCGATCGATTAATTTGATCCAAGATCGTTTCATTGCCCTCTGGCAAACTTAGAAAAATTCTGAGCATTAGTCAAAAATCAAGTCCGGGCATTACGATGAGTCTAAATAAAGTTATATATTTTTTCATTAATTCAACTGTAATCCGATCATTAATATATGGCTTTTAAACGATATGTAATAAAAATCAGGTTTTTATTTTATAAACGGTAAACAATTGGAACAGAACTTATGGCCAGGCTAGGCCCGGCGGATATGTCAATAATTACTAACGCTCATTTAGATTTAAATATGAAGTGGGAAATTTATTGATGCAAATATGTATTCTGACTATATTTACATAAATAAGCCCTCATGCCAAAATTGTCACTTGCCTTCTTGAACTAGAAAATTATTGTAATTTTTGATAATGTATTTTTATATCATATGTCATGTACTGTACTAGTGACGCAACGAATGTGAATACTTACAATAAATATTCGTATTCGTAAATTAGCGTTTTACCGAATATTACAATATACAAACGAACAATACTTGTTCTGCATTACGATATTCATATCTCTTAGGGTTGAATTAATAAAGCTCATTAGACGTTATCATATATATACTTAAATATCTGTATTATCAGATTTTTTTTATTAAGGTACTCTAATATTACACAGAGAAGGGCCCTAAAACCCACACCAAAAGTGTTATTTTCTGGGAATCCTGTCTGGTGTGGGCCCATGACTGAGAATATCTAAGTATCCAAATGTGTCCGGGAATGCTAAGCAATGACAATTTTTTTATAAGTACTTAAAATTAATAGATACCTAAATACGAAAAAAAACGGTTGAATTTAATTCTATATGAAAATGAGTGCTTTTTGTTATGTCGCATAGCGTAGTCGTGTGAAAAAACGAACTACACTCTCTTAAAATACCTACACTTCAAGCGCACGAAGACAGATCGAACCTCCGCGGGATCCGGCACTATAACAATTTTCCGTAACCAGATGGATCGCGAGAGCAAGTGACACAGCCTTCCCCTTCGACGGTTAGATTTACACTGAGCTCGCAGCCCGGGCACGGCCGCGCTCGCGGAAATTCAGGTTTTTTGATGCTTTATTAGACCGAATTTCCATTTTACTAACTTTTAAACAATACGATTAAAGATCAATGAATTGTCAATGTTCTTGCGAAAGAGCCGTGTAAATATCACTTGTATTTAAGAAGCCTTAGGGAATTGAAAATTTAAAACGACCCTATTTCAACATTATTTTTTCCATAGTAATTATTGCTTTTAAAAAAAATCCAACTATATTTTTTTAGAAGAAATAGTCAAAAATAACATATATTTTTTTCAGATTTTTCCGTTGGCTAGATTACGAGCCTTAGGACTTTTTAAAATCACCATGCCACGTACGGAGTCGCCTTAAAGTATTGTAGTGTAGTAAAATTATGTAGGTTTGATTACTAGGATACAAAGGAATCTTGATAGTAAGAAAATATATAAATAAGCTACTAGTTTCCTTATAAATGGGTCACATTTTATGTAAGTAGGTACTTAAATACACTCGAAGCGCGGGTGAAACACTTTTCCTAGTACTTAATTTTATTTTATTAACCCTATGTTACGATCCACGTTACACTTTGACACAATTTATTGCCATTACCGTATATTCCACTTTGGCAATGCCCGTAATTAGAGTAATTTTTACTCTCCCAGTTTTCCTACAAATTTTCCTAATTTTGAGAACCCCTGTCCGTAGATGTTACGATATTATTTTCTTGGTGTATACCTATAGATGAACGTTGAGTAGGTTCCTTTATATTATAACAATAACTAAATGTGTATTCTTAGTTTTAGCATAATAATTTAGAATACTGTCAATACCCACACAAATTAGCGCTCACCGACAATTTGTAGACGGCGCCATAATAACGAGTTCTCATTTCCATGAATTTTCTATGGCGCTTAGACCTTAAACATTCAAGGCACTGTTCTATTTGTTGATTTATCACGTGTAAGCAGTACATACTATTTACGACGATTAAAAATGACGGATTTTATTTGTTATTTAAATTTTGCAAGGAAGCCTAGTTGCATTCTTTCACGGTAGAGAAGAAATGTGGATTGTGCTCTTTCCCATTCTTATCGCACAAAGTCACAAATAAATTTTGATAACGATTCATATCTCGATCTCACGTTGCACGCTGAATCAAATTTCAAATATTGTCGTTCCTTGTCATTGAAGCCTGCGATACCAGTTTTCATCTTGTAGCAATTTTCAGTCGTATATCTAGAGGTCAGTAAGTTGAAATTTACCCGTCGATGTGTTTAAGGACTATATACCATCAATATCTGTTACCATTCCGATGAATGGAATGCTTGATTTTGTGTGAACCGTTCCACACTGTTGACCGATCCGATATTATAGCATGCTAGCTGCTGTGTTTTTCAAAGGACGCGTCGCTGGAGAGGTGAGAGTGTAATTTCAGATTAAACGGGCCTAAACCCTAAGTAGGTAAGTATATTTACTTTTTGGATCATCTTGTTATCTTTTTATGCTTGGATTCTTCAGCGCTGAAGACAAGCAATTGAAATAAAACATAATTAATTTGATCGTGTAGATTTTCAGATAAGAATGCATAATGCATGAACCTACTCTGACGTCTGGGTGTTGTTTCTGATAAAACGAATATCTACTTTATGTATTATTGGATTCTGATAAATATTTCAAGAGGGTCATTCTGCAGAAGCTTATTATTTAATATTACTTGTGTGTATGTATAAATGACAAAACAACAACGAGGAAAATTATGTGATTACACAAGTTTCAATAGGTACTTGAACACAAAGGACGCAGAATTCCTTATAGCATGAGTGCTATTACTTTTTACTTACAAGCCTTGTCGATTAGGGTCGGCACGGAATGTCCATCAGACCAATACGATTGTTGACAAGAAATAATAATTTAAGGAAAGTACTACAAATTTCCCGCAACCTTGTAGGAGATTGTGTGTGGCTTTTTTCCATGGTAATTGGATAATAAGTTATCATCATCATCCTAACTGACTTGAAAATAGGTATATATTACACATAATACGTTCTCATCGAGTGCTTTGAACGCTTCATAAAGCTGTCACTCAGGAAAAGCCAAGCCCCTAAGCCCTGACTTTACTAATACTAAGTACGCCTATTGGTTTAAAAGGTATGGCTTGGCCGTTTCACATACCTATTACATGTCATCTTTTCTTACAGGGAAAGCGTCATGTTATGAATTTTTGAGTATTGGCCATTGAGGTATTATTTGTATTGGCTGTCAATTTTACGTTAATGTTTTTGATGGCATCTCTTACTGCTGCTGGCATCTTTTTGTAAGGTGGTCTAGTTTCTATTTTTTTCTTGAGCGTCAAGTATCCTAATTTTACTAGTTCTGTATGTACCTGCACTGAAAAACGGTTCGAGAAATGGTAGGTAGTGCCCCGCTTCTTTTTAGGGTTCCGTACCCAAAGGGTAAAAATGGGACCCTATTACACTGAGACTTCGCTGTCCGTCCGTCCGTCCGTCCGTCTGTCCGTCCATCCGTCTGTCACCAGGCTGTATCTCAAGAACGGTGATAGCTAGACAAATGAAATTTTCACATATGATGTATTTCTATTGCCGCTATAACAACAAATACTAAAAATGAAATAAAATAAATATTTAAGGGGGGCTCCCATACAACAAACTTACAGATAATGATACGGAACCCTTCGTGCGCGAGTCCCACTCGCACTTGGTGTATTTTTTTTTCTTGGCGAAGACATTGCCGTGCCCCCATATTAATGATCTACTAGATAGATTCAAATGAAGAGATTGAGTCACTTTGTAAAATAGCACCAAGTAAAAATAAAGTTTGGAGAAAAATATGCTAATATTTAATGCGTTCAGAATAAGAACGATATGAAGAGTAAATAATGTTAACAATTTGAAACACCATAATACTTCATGCTTTTTAATAATTTACTTATATTATTTACAATATAATTTAAGCACGTACATAATATTTTAAATCTGCATAGGTACACATTGTCATAAAAAGTATTACAAAGAACCATTTTGCATCTCAAGAAGATCAAGTTTATACGTAAGAAAATAATCGTTTACGAAAGTTACAAAGGTGCAGTTTTAACTGACAGCTTACATATCGTACACGCACTACTTTGAATGACATCGAAGCGTAAAGTGGAAAACTTATTTGTTTTAAGTTGGTGGAAAAGAACGATAAAACCCCTTTGAAGAATCCAATTTACTTCCATGTGTACGAGTTTATTTTCAGTTGTCCAGGAGTCAAATGTTATAAAACAGTTGTCGCTCGAGTGTGACTTTTATTCAGCCTCCCCAAAAGCAAATACCTACGCTGTTGCATGAGATGGATTACATTGGATGGATACCGAGGATTAAATGAAGTCTCTATTCTAGTATTTAGTGTTAGAAAGAAGACTCCATCAAACCCTAGGCATAAGGTGACGTATGTTCAGATCGACTATCAGTGAAAACAACATCTGTAACCAACTACACCCATAATTTCACTATAATAGTTATAATAATTGCAGTCGAAGCTCTTATTCACAGAGTCCACATTGGAGCACTGGTGTACTTAGGCGCTGCGGCATCAGGTAGGCTCGGGCGGGGCCTGGGCCTCCTTGCTCCTGTCCTGGGGGCTGCCGCCAGGGTCGGCGTCGCCGCTGTTGCCGCTGTGGATCGCCACCGAGGTCAGGGGCACCTGCGGGATAGCGATATTTTTACACCATGAACCTTCTTCGATCTGATACTATCTAACCCTAAGAATGTAATTGAAATACCCAAAATGTAGGCCCTGATTGATAGAATACTCTTTACTACCACCTCGCCACGAAAAAAATATAAACAGAAAAATCTTAATAAAAAATTAAAAATAGTTTCACTAGTTTAACTACTTGAGAAATTAGCCAAATTGTGCTTAGTAGTAACCAAAATTTGTTAATTTTACACAACTTATTTTGGTTGCTAGAAGCCCTCAGTTTGTCAGTCCTCCGATTTATGTAACTAGCAGCGAACATTTGGGCTACTGTTAACAATTTTTTTTTGTGTAAAATACAATATCACACTAAGATACATGGTAGGTCCAAGTACATACTCTCACTTAGGTATAAGTATGTATTATGCTCAACGTTTCTGTTTGCTTTTCTCCATCGTTTACATTCAATATTGAGAAATTTCCATGAAGGAAATTTGCAAAACGTGCAGAAACTTCGGTTCAAATTGACTAGTCACTCGGTTCGTTTAGTAAAGTAAAGGAAACGCAGGGTTAATTAATTTTCTAGTTCGCTTTCTGAACGAACATGGATATAGACTTTAGTTGCAGAACTCCCTCCATAAAACATTTTATCCGTGAGTTGAGTATTTATGAGAAAGTGCGTTATTTTATAACTGCCCGCTCGTGACTGACTGACTGACTGATTAATGTTTCAAATTAAAAAGCTGTCGTGGATAATTGGATGTCTCTCTTTTGGAGTCTTCTTTTGACCCACAATTTTACAATACATCTAATCCACGTCTTAATCGAATCATTTTATTGAGGATTGTTTATATAAAAATTACTAAGATTACAATAGGGAACATTTGCGAGTGTACACCGAAGGTCCTAAGTAAACATACGCCGGGGCGTTAAGTGAATTCAGCATAAAAATAATTAAATCAATGATAATAAAGTTACTAAAATTCAATCTATTCACTAAAATTTCAATCTATTTTGAGTTGCAGGGATGGCAGGTTTTACAGACAAGTATTATTCGTAAGTAATCGGACGCTCCTTAAATGCAAAAGGCCAATGATGATGGTTATATTATTATGCGAGCACATTAATAAAAACAAACCCCACTCTGCCGTCTCATCCATAAACCACGTAATCCGGGTTATCGTCGGGGATAGAGCAATACCGCGTAAGTAACACGTGTAGATACGAATCAATATTCAAACAATTGCTAAGCATTTTATTGAATTGAGAACTTTATCGACAGCTGTTATTTACGCGGTAATTTGCACTATCCCCGACGTTATGTTATTTTGGCCTAACTTATGGGTCGATTGAAAAAAAATTGTACATAGTTAAGGGCTTTAATTAAAACAAAACCTAATTGATTCCTTTGTGTTACAAAAGTTACCCATACATTTTGTATGACTAACTTTCGTCACACAAAGGAAGCGATCGTGATTTTTTTGTTAACTAAGCTTTTAACTATGTACAGTTTTTTTGCAATCGACCCTTATAATGGCATCTACCATAATTATAGAGTCTATATTATAGACCATAATACTTTTTATGTTTACGAAGTTAGAAATAACCATAGAAGTTTGAAATATTTCGGCACGTGTTTCAGTAGCAAAATAAAAAAAAAGAGCAAAATTAAGCCGAATATGGGCAATCAGGGGAAATAATTCGTGTAGTTTTGAAAATTGGTACAGTTATACCCTATGGTGTCTAGATGAACATACTAAAAGTCCTCGAGGGTGGGGGCTGTGCTAAGGGAGTAGGGGTGGGTTGAAGGTACCTTATTTCTGATTTTCGCTCATATCTCAAATATTTGTAGAAATAGCAATATGATTACTTCGGACAAAAGTTTTCACATAAAATTCCCTACAAATTTGGTAATATTCATTTTTACTCTACGATCAATACTTTGGGAGCTACAAGGTGTTTAAGTTAACAGAAATATCAAAAAATGGTCGTTCAAGAAAACGTAGTTTTTTCGTAATAGTTGCTCATCATAACACGCGAACGTGTTGCAACGTTGTGTAGTTGAGAAATTCCCGTTACCGGTGAATTCCCATTTGGGAATATTCCAAGTAAATTCCCATTGTTCCCGGGAATATACGAGCTCGGTGGACCCATTCCTTAGATATTTCGTTTTGAGCTAATTAATTGAATACAAGCAAACCGTTTTCAATTTTTGACTCATCCTGTATCACCACTTAGAGTGAGTATCATAAAATTTACCTGATAATGGACCCTGGAAGCCCATAATGGATCGGATCTCAAGATACGTTCAACGTAGACATGTCCGGTTTTCGCATTTCAATTCATTTTGATGAGCAGTTAGAGCCGGTATCATTAAAAAAACCTGATGATGGACCTTAGAAGCCCGTAATGGATCTCAGGATACGTTCAACGTAAACATGTGCGGTTTTCGTATTTCAATTCACCTTGATGAACAATTAGAGCCGGTGTCATAAAATAAACCGGATGATGGAATCCTGGAACCCCGTAGGTAATGGATCTCAGGATACGTTCAACGTAGACATGTCTGGTCTTCGCATTTCAATTCACGTTGATGAGCAATTAGAGTTGGTGTCATAAAATAAACCTGATGATGGAATCCTGGAAGCCCGTAATGGATCTCAGGATACGTTCAACGTAGACTTGTGCGGTTTTCGTATTTCAACTCTTCTTGATGAGCAAGATGATGGAACCCTTAAACCCATTACTACCACTGATCCTCCAGCTCCTGACACCGTGCTGAATTCAATTTTTTGTCGCTGCAAAACTGGTTGCGCTGGAAATTGCGGGTGTCGGAAGGCCGGTATTTCATGCAGTCAAGTATGCATCGGATGCTCGGGTTCATGTACAAACGGTGTACCTGTACATTTGCTTTGGTTTGCTTGTATTCAACTAATTAGCTTAAATCTAAATAACAAAGGAATGGTTCCACCAAGCTCGTATATTCCCGGGAACAATGGGAATTTTCTTGGAATATTCCCAAATGAGAATTAGCTGGTAACGGGAATTTCTCAACTGCACAACACAAGTATTATGATGAGCAACTACGAAAAAACTACGTTTTCTTGAACAACTACTTTTTAATATATTTGTTAACTTACACACCCTGTAGCTCCCAAAGTATTGATCGTAGAGTAAAAATGAATATGACCAAATTTGCAGGGAATTTTATGATAAAACTTTTGTCCGAAGTAATCATAATGCTATTTCTACAAATATTTGAGATATGAGCGAAAATCAGGAAAAGGGTACCTTTAACCCCCCCCCCCCCCCCCCCCCCCCTACTCCCTTAGCACAGCCCCCACCCTCGAGGACTTTTAGTATGTTCATCTAGACGCCATAAGGTATAACTGTACCAATTTTCAAAACTACACGAATTATTTCCCCTGATTTTATTAATTTTCTTAGAGTAATTGCAATGCATCTGATTCGATTGACATTTATCTACAGCATTTTTTTTAATAATAAAAATAAATATAAAAAAAGAAAAAGCAGCCACATCAGATCAATTGGTAATTACTAGAACTAACTTAATTAGATACTTACATTTAATACTAGAAATAAATATAGAGTCATGTCACAACAATTGATTAAAAATGACTAGGAACTAACTTTTGGTCATATGCAAATATTTCCTGAATACTATAGAATAGAAGCACTCCTTCAATAAATATGTTGTTAATTGCTTATTGAACGCTACACAGTCTGTAATCATTTTTAGGTTAGTGGGAACCTTGTTAAAAATGATTACTGCCTGTTTAATTGCGCAGTGCTGCGACACTTTGTGTTTAGGACAGAAACTAGGCTTCAAGTTCTTGGTGCGCGTTAGAAAGCACTATCGTGTACTATTATAATTATTATCCCCTATGTTACCATAGAAACGGCGGTGCACGTGTGCATGTCTGACTGGCGCGGCGGCGGCGACAGTGCGGCGTCGTAGCGCAGGTCTAGCTGCAGCATGAAGACTGCCGCCGCCAGCGTTGATATGGACACCGACAGCTGGGCGCCCGCCACGCCGATGCACGTCGTGCTGCCGCAACTAAAAAGTCCCACTGTTAGGGTGAAGCCAGACGCAAATTAAGTCGTGTAATGTCCGGTCGCGCCGTACTTAGTGTGACGTGACCACGTGACATGATGTATGGCGCGACCAAAATTACGCGACTCAAATTACGCTCGGCTGGCTTCACCCTTAAGTGTTGGTTATATTATATCCCCGTTTCCCCATCGGGCACTCGGGCGAGGGGAGCAACTTCGTCCTTATGTTATCAGTTTACCACTTATTCGCACAGAGCGATTTGCTACATCATGTCTTAAGCGGATATATCATCGCTCCTTTTCCCAGACTATAAGTTTACACCGGTTTGCACCGGTAACTATGGCGTCGAATACGAATGAGGTTCAAATTTAACGTAACCGGCTTTAGGAACTGAATAAAAAGGAAATGTTCGGTGTCGGACCGTTTTAATTTATTCGCAAATGATTGTAAAATTTGTGTATTAGGTGGCCGTTTGCGGCGGAATTTTGGACCAAAAACGGACGCCTAGTACACAAATTTATAACAAGAAGTGCAAAAATCGACACGGTCCGACACAGAACATCTACTTTCCATTCAGTTCCTAAAATTTCATAAAGATTGGTTAAGTTTTGGAGGAGGAAACAGGCGAGAACGAAACCTCGATTTGTATGGAAATATTGCAGTGGTATTACGTCTTAACACGAACCGCTAAGGAATGGAAGTCACTCCCATCGCGTGAATTTCCAGAAAATTCTTTGTTCAGCAGTAATTCTACATGTTACGAAATGGTTACCTATGCACATTTGTTACAATTTCCTGATCGTAACAAAATACTAATATAAACGGTATATGTTAAAAAATAGAACGGTTTATAAATAATAAGCCCTTATAGGTATACTGAATACACAATACGTAGCAGTATATAAATATAATTATGTCCATATTATTTGCGTTTAATTCGGATATTGTTCGCTTACTTTTATGGAACGGTTTATTGTAGGTCGTATGTCGCGTTAAATATTACTCCAAACGGTATAGTGTTAAAAGAACAGTCGACGATGTTTGTCGCTCGACATCAGTAGCATGGCGTCAAAAAAATCCTCAGGCAAGCCAGAGCAGCATTTACTTACATTTTCTTTACGAGCTAAGGGGAAGAGTGCTCGAATACTCATAAATAGGCACGCCGATGGGACTTGGGTATTGGTTCTATGCTCGCCTTGCCACTGCTCGGCTACCCGGTATTCTACAATTTATAATTTTGTCGTATTTATTAAACTTTCTGTGCAATTATATATTAGATGGAAACACCCATCATATATGCTATGAGTAACACACGGTTCTTGTAATTCCTACAAAAGTGGGATAGCAAAGCTCCTACGCAAATTGGATGGACTAGTTATTTATTCCAGCGTGAACCACTTAGCTAAATACGTCGTAAACGTAATCCAGGATCCATTTCATTAAGCACGAATAGTGCCTTTAACCACCTATCAAGTCTACCGTGAAATTAGTTTCTATTTTGTGTTGAAATAGCTCCTGTGGCTGCCTTCATTACAATTAACTGATAAATAATTCGCTCTTAATTAGACTACCATTGCCAGTTATTATTTATTAGTTTGGTTTGGTACAGAAATATTAAGTATAGGACTAGTGAGTTAATAGGTTTAACCTTATTTTATATGTAAACGTTTCATCGAATGTTTCATTTCATCAACGTATCATTTTATCGAAATATTTTTTCTCTGAAACCATCAAATATTTTTGATTGTTATAAAATATATCTAGACACGCGGCAGCGTGTCCAGCCAAGTTCACCGCAGGAACTGGCGAGCAGCAGCCGTGTGTTATATTACACGAACCGTTTGGAGCCACTTTTGACCCCCCAATAACTCCAAATCTATTTAACATAAAAAAATGAAATTTTGCTTATGTATTAAGATCCTTTAGAACAAGTAGAACCCCAAATTTCATTAATATAGGTTAAATAGTTATTGAGATATTAAAGTCCAAAAAACGGTATTTTTATCACTGACTGACTGACTGACTGACTGACTGACTGACTGACTAGTAATCAAAAACCTAACCCACTTCCAGGTGACCTAGAAAGGTGAAATTTGGCATCCAGCTTAGTAATTGTGTGTGTATACATATAAAAATCTAAAACAGTGATTTTTTTATGTTTTTTATTATTATTATTATTATTGATGGTTGTTGCCTCAGAACTCTGTCATTTATAAACCGATTTCGAAAATTCTTTTTTTGTTTGAAAGATATACTAGAATAGCATATACTTACACTCACACGCACACACTTACACATACATGCACATAAAAATCCAATACGTACTAACCGTTTTGGAAAATTCTTTGTTTGTTCAAAACTTTCAAAAGATGTACTAGAATAGCACACAGAACTAATTAACAAATAATAATTAAGTAATTTACACATCATAATAAATTCTGTACAAAAAGTAATGATATCCCATCAAAAACATAAATGTAAAATGAGAGCCAAGTTCAATATCGCGTGCACTTCGCCGACAAAAGAATTGAGATCTGCAAGGGTGCCAAGTTCTTTGCTCTAAAATTTTTAGATACAAGGACATGCGACATACTCAATGCATTTATTTTACTTGGGGTGTAATTCAATATCAAGACGTGACTTGGCTAGTTTTAAAATATAAATTTATATTATAAATCAAAATCAATCAAATCATTAACCTATTTTCGTAAAGGTAAGTACGCAAGTTAGTGTACGTCTTGTTACTTATACTGTTAGCTTGATAATGAACTATGACTATGAATATGTTACTTTTATAAAATTTAGTTAGTTTATGAAAACTAGCCAAGTCAAATCTTGATATTGAATTACTCCCTAAGTAAAATAAATGCATTGAGTATGTCGCATGTCCTTGTATCTAAAAATTTTAGAGCAAAGAACTTGGCACCCTTGCAGATCTCAATTCTTTTGTCGGCGAAGTGCACGCGATATTGAACTTGGCTCTCATTTTACATTTATGTTTTTGATGGGATAACAAACCTAACGTAATTCAATTTATGACTTTAAGGGGAAAACATGACTACAAAATGAAACATTTGATGGAGCAGTTGTCTGTAAAAGTAGGGGATATTAAATTAGTAATATAATATTTGAATTATCAAAATATTTTTACCCCGTATCAGCATCACAGAACTGTGTTATACTATTCACTGTTCAAAACAATGGTAAAGAAGAACTATTCAAATTTAGTCCTCGGACTTAAAAGCTCTGTTAAATCATTTGGGTAGGCTCATGATGTCAAGCCAATATCTAAGCTGCTAAAGCAAATAACCACAGTAAAATAACGTAAACATAATTGAGAAATTGCATTAATTCTTCTTCGTTTCTACGATACACTTTATCCTTCTATCTACTCAAATTTAGCAAAGTAACAATTTAGTAAGATATTAATTAATTAACTTTATGGTTAGATAGGCTTCGTAGTTGTTGTTCAATTTGTTTTGAATTGCCAATCGAGTCAGCATTGTATCAAACCAGACCGTGCCACTTACAGGCGTCGATATAATATAACGAAACCACTAGAGTTGCTCTGCAAACAGTCCTTGGCCTTTCGACAATATCAAAGAATATCGTAAAACAATGTGCCATTAACTGGAGTGTTGATTCCTGTTTCGAGACGCAACGCTGCTTTAAATCATTTGATTGATCATTGAGTTGCACGTTGGGTTGTAATAATGATGTAAAATTTTATTGTATTTGTGCAATTCAGAAGTTATATATTTTGTGTTGTTTCAGAGCATTTTCTTTTTATGTCGCCATTTGGGCGGAAGACTCGGTAACACAATTTAATTAAGCAAGTAAGACAAAATCTCAGAGTATAAACATCCAGTGTATACTTTAAAACTGTGCCAAGCAAGATGATGAATTTATGTTTGAAACCAAAGCTTTACCTACATTAAGCATTAAAATTGATGAATTATGATTAAAAGAGAAGCCCATACGAAGACGATCGATCATCTTTTGTGGCTGAGTACATAGGTACTCGTGAATATTAAAGCAATGAGCTATTAGGTATGTTACATATATCATCAAACAGTACAATTTAGAGGAGAACAAAAGATTTCGGCGAACGAAGTACTTACCAGTTTTATTCGGTACTTGATATTGACGAAATACTTGGAATCAGCGGAAGATCAAGGGGCGCTAAACTTGGTGGTTGTACGATGAACCTTAACCGATACGACTTTTAAACGGAGTATTGAATATATCGTATAAAAAATCATAACTTTCTAAATAAAGACATAAGACAATGTAAAAATATTCATGAATTTTCTAGAAAGTTACAATCCTACTTGATTAATCGTCCATTTTATAATTTAAATTAATATTTTAATAAATTGTATGATTAGGGTTTGCCGAATTATGGCAATGTAACTAAATCCTACTGACATGGACGTTGTTATACCACCTGTGTATGTTTAGCAAAATACATGGTAATCATGTAATTATACTCAATCTGATACGAATCCGTACTATGGCTATGCTCAGGCCTCCAATGCAGGGGGAAGGCCCCAGGACCTGCCACGGAGCACCCCAGATGAGGTACTCGTTATATGAAGGATGCTAGCGTTCATTCAAGAACTAGGCCTTACCCGATATTCAACAGTGATCTCATACAAAACGCCACCATGGCTATATGGGCAGTGATGGCCGATGCCCACAACAATGTCAGTGGGATAGCGGCGCAGGGCGATGGTCCCAGGGCTCGCCAAGGAGCACCCCAAGACCGAGGGGCACCGGAGCGGGTGGCCGTCCAGCCACCGAACCCTCGGCTGTAGTAGACCGAAGTTGCTGGAAAAATTAATGTCATAAAGTACAAGCGCAGTAGTCACTTTTACGTTTTTAGTAAAATCCATTATTTTTGGAAGCTATTGCTGTGCTCAAAAGTAAATATTCGTAGATTATGTACAATGTGTGTCAACCTAAGTGCTTATATCGCCGGTAGGCGGAGTGTCAATTCTCAATAGTAAATAAAAAATGTATTTATTTAGTTAATTTAAGTATTTTATTTCAATTATTTCACTGAATAATAACTTAATTTGAAACATTTTTTAGAAGTATATATAACACCTTAGTTTTAACGGTTTCAACCTAAACACTAATTTCTATTGCAAAAGGTAAAAACTGGTATCATTAAGATATATCTAGTGAAATGTTGTTATATCCATCATTAGTATCATTACACACCCATTCATTAAGATGCAGGCCTTCAATTTATTATACTTATTTCAGTTTATTTTTTGTAAAATATTCTTCATCTTCTGATACCACTTTATACCCTACTTTGGGGGTGTGTTTCATATAATTTCACTAGATATAACAACATTTGATATAATGTTTCATTTGATATAACAACAATAAGCATAAGCATCGCTCATCGTCGTACCTAACCATGACTCTATTACAGTTTTACTTTTTGTTTGACCAGTTTGAGTGTGTATTGAACCTTTAAACTTATGATATCAAATGATCATGATATTATGCCATATGAAATTATACCAAATGTTATTACATCATTCGTTTATTATATGCCTTGGTTGTTATATTAACCAATATTAAATCATAAGTTGTTATTACGACCGTTACGCACCCTTAATGAATGATTCGGCGACTTGGGATCGTTTGTGCAAAGGGTCACATAAATAACCCGATCTTTACAGTCGCATAGCCGGCTAAAAAGTTACCTATATTATTGCCTCACATACCTAATACCTACCTATTGAAGATATTCTTGATAACTATTAGGAAACCCCAAGGGAAGGACCGCCGGGTTCGATATCGTTAGGCTTTGAAAGGAAAAATACCTTTTTCGAAATCGAATGGTTTTCCTTGATATTAATCAGCGTTTTGAATAAAGGTGATTGATTCCATTATAAAAAAATATATCTTATTGAACGGTCATTCTCCAGATTTGTGTTCTAATTCTAATTAACGCGTCGCTTTTTTTCTACTTAATTTTTAATAATTTTTATCACAATTATAGTAACATATCGATCATTGAAACTAAAATGTGGATAGGGCACCTTATAATTATTAAAGGTTCATTAGTTAGAAGCAAATTAAAATTTATATGACGCGTGAATTAGAAAAACGACGCGTTAATTATACAAATTCAATTATATTTTTTTAAACTAAAATACAAACGCTTTGTATAATAATATATGACTGATATGGTGACAGTTATATGATATAAGCTATGTTTTAAATAATATGAAAGTTGTATTTAAGTACTCAAGAAACAAGCACACCGGCCGTTAGAGTTACTAGGTAGGTTAGGTATGTAATTATGTATGTAAATTGAATTATTATAATAAGTTATAATAAATAATTTATACATGTACCCGCCCTCGCTACGCTTACTATATTAACTCCTCCTTCTCCTTGCGTCAGTTGCCTCATTGCTGAGGGTCGTGGTCATTCCCGGATGATGCGGCGCCATCTGTTGCTGTCAGTAGCCATGTGTAGAGCATTGTGTACTGTAGTGCCCAGGGTTGTGAGAATCTGGTCTATCCGGCGTGTCGTACTCCTGCTTCTTGGTCGCTTGCCTTCAACTTTTCCAGTGATCGTCAGTTTTTCCAGGTTATCACTGTCTTTCCTGGCAATGCGACCAAAGTACTCCAGAACCCTACGAAGACAGGTCTTCGACGATTTAGTTCGGATCTTGAGTTGGGCTAAGATTGGTGCGTTGGCGCGGCGTGCTGTCTATGGTATGCGCAGCATTCTTCTCCAGCAGAAAGCATCAATTCGATAACGGTCCGCTTTTTTCAGGGTCCATGTTTCTGAGCCGTATGAAAATATGGAGAACACCATGTTTCGGACAACTTCCGTTTTACATGAACCATTATTGCTAATGTTAGAACTCAGGATCTCCGTGATTTCGGAGTTAAGTGTTCCACTCAGTACTATCTTGCCTGTACAGGGTCTTTTGTACAGCTGCTCATAGTGGCCACGCCAGCGTTCTGCAATTTTGTCAAACTCATGCAGCGGTTCCTCATCGTTATGTTCAATGACCTAGAACTTGGGTTTGAACTTTCGGCTCAGCAGGCGAACTTTCTTGAACAGATCCGAGGATTGTAATTTAAGTGGATGCGACTCAACTTCTTGGCATATGCTCGTTCTTGTCTCTGCGGCATTCCCTTTGAATTGCTTTACATAGTTTCGAGTATTCCCTTTTCACCTTGCAGTCTTCAAAGGCATTAATTTTAATTTCTTTCGGCGCTGAATTAGGTTCCACGTTTCCTCAGTGATCCATGTGGACCTTCTACAGTCCCTTCCTCTCTTAGATACGATATCCTCAAAATCTTCATTTATCGTCTGGACAGCATCACCAGTCCGCGGTGGATCTAAATTCATAAGCGTCGCTTCCGTCAGATTCTGGAAATGGGATCGCTCTATTGGATTCTAAGTTCTGGTTTTAGGTCACGCGTTATGGTAAATGGCTTTGAGACGAATGGAGAAGGAGGCAACCAGTAACCGCATTCAGCTCAAGGGAAGGTTTCACATTTTTGACAAATGACTTCCAGCGCTTGTCTACCAGTATGTAGTCTATCTCATTCCTAATTAAAAGGACCCAGGTTCCAGGAGACTTTCAAGTGTAGAGTCATCTTTAGTGATGGTGAAAGAGAGTGCTAAAGTAATGGTCAGAAACAGAACACAGAACTCTGGAAGCCTCTGACCTCGTTCGTTCCTAGAGTCTAGACCATATTTTCCAATGGTGTCTCGGATTTCATGGACTATTTCTGAGCTTCCTGTTTTAGCATTCCAGTCTCCCATTACATTGCGATTTGCCGGCTTGGTATGCTGTCTAGAGTTTCTTCTAGTTGATATCCTCTTCCGTGGACTGTGTTGTAAACTTGCACGATGTTGAGAAGACATACATTGGTGATCAGCTTCATTGTTATTATTCTATCAGACACAGGGTTATATCCAATTACGAAATTGTTCATGCCTGAGATGGTGCTAATATATAGCAAAACCGCTTCGGCTAGAATTTTCCAGCCCTGAGAAATACAGCGTACTACCTGGTGAGGTTTTTAAAATGACCCCATGAAGATGTGACTATATATTATAGGTACCATTACTATTATATGTACAAATATTCTAGAAAAGAAAAAACCAAATGATGATTAGAATCGCATGGATGGTTAAATTCTAATTAACGCGTTTATTTTTGATGCGTGAATTAGACTTGTGAATTAGGGATTCTTGAAAAATACAAAATTACTTTTTATAGGTACATGTAATAATCTACAGAATCTAGTATGTATTAAATAATGCGGCTTTTTATGTACACTAAAATTCTCAGCGCAAGAGAGTTACTGGTTGATTTTTAAAACGTGAACGTGTTAATTAGAAATTTCGTGAGCCAAAACGTGTGAATTAGATACTTACAGTCATAGTCCACGATCCGTACACAGCTGACACAACCGTCCCACACGGGGCTCTGGGCACGACTGACCGCTTCACCGAAATGCGTTAGTGAGATCCGTACCTACTTTCAAAGGACTTGTGTGATCAGAACCGACCGCGACGCGTCAATTATTATACGTTTCGAGACAAAGTTATTATAATTGATATCTTTGTGATATATTATTTGTATTGACTAGGTTTTTTTTTTGCAATTAAAATATGTATTCTTTTGTTTAATAAACTTGCTTACATTGTTTTTTCTTCATGTATATGATCAGGAGAAAATGGTACGTAAGTAATTTGGGTAGTGGGACGCGACGTGTCAATTAGGAGAATAGGACTAAAAGTTTTTTTTTCTACCCGAAGGGTTTTAAATATTTTCTTGAAAATTCATGTACAGCTCAATACGAATACCTGCTACGATCAAAAAATATAAGATATAATGAAATCAATGATTTTATATTTTTAAAGAGTGAAGACAAGCAAAAATGCACGTCTGGAGAATGACCGTGAAAATAATGCATTGATTTAATGAGCGAGATAAATGTGAAAACACTTTATTGGCCCATATATATAGTTCGGTTTTTTTCACTCCGTGACAAGCAGGGTTCACCTTATCTTTATCTAAAATATCACGTGTAGTAATTGAAATTTATTTAGCAATAGCAGGCACAATTGTATTATTTCGCGATTATAATAGTACTTCAATTAATCATGGCTTTGTTCGGTTATAATCCCAACCTACATAGATTAGACTAGCTCTGTTATCAAAGAGTATAAGCAACAACAGAGTGATTACTTCAAATAAGAAAACGTAATCTAAGTTCTAAATACTCAGCTTATCTGGTTTTGTAGACATCGTGTATTGTATACGGTGACAAAACTTTAACTATAGTAGGTACCTATTAGAGGTGTACGCATTCGCGAATATTCGCAAGTTTTTGGATATTCGCATTCGCATTCGTATTCGCAAGAACACCTGCGAATATTATGCGAATATTGTTCATACATTTTCGGCCTCTAAAATGAATAAAGAAAAGACCAAAACTGCTAAACGTGAGTCATATTTGTATGGGTTTAAATATGTCCAATAATTACTACCTACCAATGTAGGTTATTTGAATTTTCAATAATTTGAATTTTACTGGCTAGGTACGTTATCCATTTTATTAAAGAGGGTACGGTGTTCCGCTGCTGATGCTCGACAAAGCCCTCTCTCTAATTTTTTACACGTGTCCCGGTCTTGGGCTAGTCCTTATGGAAGACATTCGGGACCTCTCCGTCGAGGTCCGCCGGGACGCCGCACTCAATGTGGTGGGACCCACGTGGTAGTCAAGAGTCACTTTAACCCCCAAGTCCTCTGACATGCACCAGATTTATTCGGCCCAGTCCTATTTCAGTTAGAAGTGATATTCATAATGTATGTAGTGATATTCATAATGTATCTATTTCTGTTCAGGAATTTATAGATTTATCTTTTTAATTTTTTGTTGTATAATGTATTGCTTAAAGTGGGTTCATCTAAGACAATCTGTTTACGTTTTTAGATCAGGAATATAAGTTTTAATGAAGTTAGATGAATTTTCCAAGAAACAATTTTTTTGAAGCTAGTTTCTTCGCTCTTTGTTCCATTAGATTTTTTATTACACAGCAATGTTTTTACTCTGTAGATGAATATTTATGTCATGATCTATAAATTATTTAATAAAAAAAGAACATAAAAGTCTGATATATTTAGCGCTGTAATATATATGATAGTTGTTATTGACCATTACGTTGTTTTTGAATGTGATATTAATTGAGATTAAGATTATTATTTATTACTATTATTACCATGTACCTAACTTCATTAAAGCATAAGATTTATATTTTACGTGTGTAGACATGTGAAACTGATATTTATATTTTATAAGACCTATTATTGTACACCAATTGAATAATTGACGGAGTCGCTGTCGCCGGACACGGCGAGGAGGACTATATATATATATATTGTACACCATGTTTTTAAGTAAAATAAATATTGATTGATATTACTGTCAAAATAAGCACATTGCACATTGCACATTGTCACATTCGCACTCGTATTCGCGAATGTCAGAGTCAAATATTCGCATTCGCATTCGCATTCGCGAATGTCCAAAAATCAACATTCGTTACACCCCTAGTACCTATACCTTGACATTCATTATTGGACAAGACTGTCAAGACTGGTTATATGTATAAATGTACAGTAGGTTGATTTTTGAACGGCGTAAAATACCTGACATATAATAATGAACAAAGCTTGGCTAAATTAGCAATAATGGTGATATGTCTAATATAACTACCATACTAAAATATTATAACTACCTGTCAATTAAGCATTCCTCCAGAATGCAGAAGCAAGAAGGCGGCAGAAGCCTCATTCTCATTAGTCATTTTGTTGTTTTTGTGATAACCATAATTTTGGAACAGTCTATGTCAACTTCCTAGTCTCTGTTCTCCTACGTATACTGATACAAGTGCAAAATCACGATTTTACAGGACGGCTGTTCAAAGGTATGAAGTGGCATAACTAACTCATACGTTGAAATAATGAAATGAAAATTTCAAATACTTTTAATGAATATATTTTCCTTAAATCTACATATTTACTATTTCAAAATTAATTGTACTTTTAGTAAAAAAGGTAGTTATACCAGTATACGTGAAATTTACTAGTTCTAAGTTCTTGGTATACTGATACAACTACCACTTGATCCAGTATACGTCGTAAACTATGATTAGATGAATATGGATAATTATATTATTATTATGCCTATTATGGACATGTATCATTTATTAGATATATAAACAAACTCATAGCTCGTGTTTGGATGGATCTGATCGGTTAGTTTCATCTGATTTGTCACTTGTACCAGTATACGCCTAAATCATTCCGTTATGTACCAGTATACTGTTAAGGTTATTTTGTATGTTATGTCCAATATAGTAAGTTCAGAGGTTAGTATTTAGGATATTTAAGCAAATTACGTTTGAAAGACAATAAATAAAGCAAATTTACACTAAAATTACGTTTATTTAAAAAGTAATTAAAATCACAGCCCGCATTTAGCGAATGGTGTTTTTGTCTTTGTTACAGCGGTATTATCAACATTATTACTGTTTTAATATATATATATATATATAGTAGATTCCGGTTCCTATTTTGTCCATCAGAATTGTCAGACCAAAACCTGAATTCATCTACATCATCTTGAAGTATTAATTTAATTAAGTCAAATAATTTGTCATTTAGTCATGTCAACAGTACCTAACAAGTAGCATTCCCAAACCAAATGCTGTGAATTATAAAGATTAAGTTTTTATTGTAATAAAACATGCTTATATTACCGTGAGGAGATGACAAGGTTTTTGAAGGTCGAATACAGCAGTCGCATTTTTTTTTTTTTTTTTGTTAAGTTTGAGTTTTATTTCCTATTTATTTCAAGTCTCTTTCCTCCATGTGCCAATGTGTTTGGATGTTTGTTTCTCAGTAGGTGTTTTCAAATTTTCGTAAATGTGACAAGCGACAACTTAATATTTTGAGTGAAATTATCACGGTATTCTCGAACAGACTAAGCTTGCGCTTCGTATTTGGAAGAATTAAACGACTCCTTGTACAAATTATACATTTCAATCAAATTCAAACTGCCGCCAGCAAAAATGTGTGTGATGAACTTGAATATTTATTCCTGGTCATGGATGTTATCTCTACATGTACTTTATAAAGTATGTATATGTATATAATTATATTATCGTCATCTTGTACCCGTAGTACAAGCTTTACTTTGCTTGGGACACTGGGTCGATTCGTGTAAGATGGTCCCTTAAAATGTATTTATTATTTAAAAAAAAAATCCGTTCAGACACTAAAATTTAACGTAATTTTTGTCTTATATGTTTATTATTTGTTTTCTTGGATTGTTTTTCCCGTATTTATTTTTTTATTTAAACTCATGATTAGATTTTTACTTTCTTTGTTCGTTGATCCAAATATTTTTTAAATTACACGTAAGTTACCGACATCTTTCTTGATATTTTACTTTACAATTGCCTGTCGTGCCAACTAAGCAGCTGCTATCTCTAAATTCGCCGAATACGGACAAAGACTTAAAAACCCGGATATTTGGCGTAACTTGGATTTCCCCCATTAATAAAATAAAAAAAAAATTGCTTTATTTTTTATTGACATTAAACCCCGGACGGCCCCCGGACGGCCTCAAACCAGGACAAATCCGGGGTAATCCGGTCGGATGGCAGCCCTACTGGTGACTCTGGTTTACTGTAGGTAATGGCGACATATGGCTATTATTGTACTCCAAACAACCATCGGTACTGATTGGAGAAAACTGTATCATAACCAAAAGTAAGCCTAATTTGATACGTAGTAGGTAGAAAAGACGTAGGCCGTATCGACTGTCCGTCGCGCATAGTGGGACATCTTACGTCCGCAACGATGACGAGCAAGCATACTGAGATAACTGCCACTTGTACTTGATAGGTGTACTGCGTACAGTGGTACAAGTGACTTATCTCAGTATACGATGTTCTAAATTAAAAAACGGCGTTAGTTGTATCAGTATACGTCACTTTATTTCGAAAACTAGCAGTAATTTTGTCATGAAAATTTTATAGCATGTAGATATAAGTATTTTGATCCTAAATATGCAAAAAACGAAAATCGTAAAAATGTCAGTTGCATCAGTATACGTAGGAGGTATCGATTAGTCATTTTGTTGTTTTTGTGATAACCATAATTTTGGAACAGTCTATGTCAACTTCCTAGTCTCTGTTGTTATCTTTCATTTATGTGTTGCGTCGAAACATAACAGTTTCCTTTTTTATCAGGCTTCTACTATTTGCTCTCGCGCCATACATCGCTGAGAGGCTGCCGTTTTTACGAGCCGGCGGAATCTGTCGAAAGGAAAGCCCTGCGCGGTTGTAAAGGGCCACCCATCGGTTAAGGGCCATTTTATATATGGTTTTGATTAATAGGGTAGCGACAGAGTCAGCCATTTTGTTTACTGTTATCATTAGGGGCATCTGGTGGAACGTGAAGTGCTTTCCGCAATCATTTAGTAGGTACTAGAATTTGCCTGCGAATTCGTCCGAGAATTTTCCGAGAGATGGCGTTGTTCACTGAGGAAAAATACTACATCGTGCTAATATGAAATATCTTAAAATTATTCTGGCGGTATATAGTAAATTCGCGATAATTAGGTTCAAGGACTTATGTAGGTAGGTACCTATTCCAACTGTAGTTTCCAGTTTTAGTGCCTGTAAACACATACATACCTACAATTACCAAATTTACCATTTCTACTTGCTTGAATATTCTTTGTATAATCCAGACGGTAGGGATAGTTATAATACATATATACACTTAGATCACTAGATGTTAGTCCTAAAGTCCACATTGTTCCCATTCAATATTTTATTACGAAAAGGGCAGAATGTCTTTGCTTGAAATCTAGATCGAAGCCAAATGCTTTCTCGGAGAATATCTTTTTCGAGGAAAAATAAATTATAGGGATATAAAAGCTGGCAGTTCGATCTGAGTGCCAAACAGTGTTAATGTGAAGGCTGGTGGAATTTTAGTGTACTTAGAAGAGAATAATGCCACATAATTTACTCAACTGAAATTGAAATGATGAACTGTAATGAGATGCCATCACCCACATTCTTTCTTGTACTCTAAATATGTTCTGACCACGTTTTAGTAAAACATACTAGAATTTTAGACATTCTCTAAAGCACTATATATAAAATCGGCCAAGAGCATGTCGGGCCACGCTCAGTGTAGGGTTCCGTAGTTGCCCATCCTTCACAATAGACGAAAATTACGAGAAACATTCAAATTACGAGAAACATTTAAATTACGAGAAATATTTCAAGCTCTGTAAAAAGGTCGTAAACGCCAAAGTAACGTTAATGACTTATTACCTTCTGGAAGTTATCGATTATACGCACCAGATTGAGCGAAATATTTTAATACGGTATGGCACTTAACCAATATGTATAACGTTCGAAGTGTAAGGACATCGCGCGGCACTTACGTCATTTTAAAGAAAATTATGAATTTTTGCGATAACTCAAAAACGGCTAGACCGATTTTATTCAATATAGTTTTCATTGAAAGTACTTGTATGGCTTCATGTTCATGAATTTTTCCATAATTTTTTCACCCGTGGTTGAAAAGTTAGAGGACACTATTTTTTTTATTTTCGGAGCGAATATTTACAAAACTGCTGACATTATCAAAAAATAATGTTCGGAGACCTCTATTATTTTTAAAAGACCTATTCAATGACATCCCACACACTAGTGTACAAACGAAAAAAAAAATCACCCCCACTTCAGGTGATTTTTTTTTCGTTTTTATTTTACCGTTTTGTCGGCGTGATACATACACATACTCATACCAAATTTCAGCTTTCTAGTACTAATGATCACGGAGCTAAGCCGCGGACGGACAGACAGACGGACAGACGGACATGGTGAAACTATAAGGGTTCCTAGTTAACTACGGAACCCTAAAAAAGGCGATCAGTCTAAAATATAGTATTTAAATAATAATATATGCCTTTAGCAGACAACTTAAAGGGACTGCAGAAATAAGAAAGAAAAATTTGAACTGCTCGATATAGATAATCAATCATTCATGAAAAGATATTAATTTTTCCTTACATTTAACATACATCATTATTTTGTATTATGGCAAAGATAACTGATTATTCGCAAGATAGTATTGAAAAACACATAAAATACATATTATTTGAACACAAACTTCAACGTTAAAATTGATTTCTATTTTTGGACTGTTACAGTCCATCATGATCATGAAATAATTCTAATAGTAGAGTTGTTAGTCCGCTATTTTCTAACATAATTGTGCGCATCGGGTTACAAGCATGAAATTTCTACCACAGTTAGTGTTCCACGGTGATTATTTTCAGATGTGGAGGGAAGTCAGATTCGTCCCCTGTGAGGCGGGAGAGCGGAGTGAATACGGCCAAGTATCCCTCTTTTCTTTCTTTATTGCTGGTCAGTTAAGTCACCAGGACGTGCTTGGTATCATTTCCGTGTAAAACAAATATCAGAATTTTTTTTTTATGTTATTTTTGTAGAGTTCTATATAAAAATATGGGTGTATGGCCGAAAAGGTAAAAATCACAACAAGGTTTTTTATTCTGTGAGGTAAATTAGTTCAATTTCGTGAACATTCTCGAATTATTATTATTATTCAAAAAACTCATTTATTCTGGTTTCTAAAAATATATGCATGTTGGGCACTTCTCATACAAACAGTAGCTTAAAATATATCTTTACGTCGGCGTCACCAACATAAATCTCCGAACGTATCCTATTTCGCTTCATTAAATACATTAAATAATGATTATTAACATGCTTTTACATATAATAATTACTATATACGTCCTAGAAAAACAAATTAATGTAATTAAAACAAAATATTTTTTTGCTAATGTATCACAAGCACAGGCTAATATCAACATCAACAATTTATTTAAGTTACTGTTTGTATGAAGAGTGCGCAATATGTATATATTTTTAGAAACTAGATTAAATTTGCTATTTTGCAATATTTTTGTTAGTTGTAAATATTCAGGAAGTATAACTAATTTATCTCCCTGAATAAAAAAAACTTGTTGTGATTTTTACATTTTCGGAAATACAACCATATTTTTATATGGTACTATGAATAAGTAACATGAAAAATGAATTACTGATATCTGTTTTACACGAAAACGACACCACACAAGTCCTAGTAGCGTTATCTGATCAGTAATATAAAAAGAAAAAGAGGACTCCTTTGTCCTATTCACCCTACTTTCCCGCCGCACAGCGGACGAATCTGACTTCCCTCCACATGTGAAAATAATCACCGCAGAATATTCTATCTGTGGTAGAAATTTCTTGGTTGTATCCCGATGTACACAATTTCGCGACTTAGCAAAATGTACTAAAACACGCAGGCTATGCTTAATATCAACATTTTTTTTTCAAGGTACTTTTTGTATGAGATGTGCCCAATATGTATACATTTCTTAAAACACGATTAAATTTGCTGTTTAGTAATATTTTTTCCACAATTTGTGTTGATGCACAAACACAATCTATGCATCATGAATACCTTCTTCAAGAAAAAACCAAATAGGAAATGGACGTGGACCTCACCAAGTGGAAATGTCAAGAACGAAATTGATTTTATAATTAGAAATGAGCCTAAATTGTTCAAGGATGTTACCACAATAAATGATTTAAACTTTAATAGCGATCACCGAATGGTACGTGGGAAATGTACAATGAGCTTCAGAAAACAATCGAGAAAGAATCGTGGAGGTACTGGTCAACAAATGCAACTCCCCTTACCAGATACTAGTTTAGATTCTTTAAAACAAACTTTGCAACATAATTTCCATTAAAATGGCCAAATTCAAGATAACTATAACGCCTTAGAAAATGCACTTAAAAATATAGAAATACAAGCTCAGTCCATAAGAACTCCTAAAGATAAAATTGGAAAAGAAGCCAGGGAATTAATTAATACTAGACAAATATTAAGGCAGCAGAAACCAGTAGATAGAAAACAAATAAGTGAAATAAGTAAGAAAATCAATAATTGTATAAGAAATCACAGACAAAGAACAAGACAAGAACGGTTTATGGATCATATAGAACTCACAGGTGGCATTAAAAGGGCGACAAAAGAACTTCAAGAATCTACTAAATGGATACCAGAAATGAGAAGACAAAAAGATCCAAAGAACAAAACAAAAAGATCGGAAATATTAGAAATAGCAACAGAATTTTATCGAAATTTATATAACGACGAGACGCCTGCAGCCACAGAACTTTGCAGGGAAGATGATGAAGAAGAAATACCGCTATACCGCATTCACAAAAATTGAGGAAAACACCAGGCGAAGATGGAATTTTGAATGAACTCTTGAAGGGATGCACAGACGTTATAATACAAACACTATTAAATGTATTCAATGAAGTTCTCCGTCAAGAAATAATTCCAAAACAATGGTCAACATCAACAATAATCTTGCTTCATAAAAAAGGGAAATTGGATGACATCAACAATTACAGACCTATCAGTCTCATGTCGAACCTCTATAAGATATTTTCAAAAATTATATTAGACAGAATTACAAACACTTTAGATGAGAACCAGCCTAGAGAACAGGCGGGGTTCCGTAGTGGTTTCTCAACTATAGATCACATATTTACTATCAAACAAATCACTGAGAAATACAAGGAATACAGATTACCATATTACCTGGCCTTTATAGATTTTCGGAAAGCGTTTGATTCCTTAAAACACCACAGAATTTGGGAAGCTTTGATTAATCAAGGTATACAGAAAAAGTATATTCGGCTAATCGGAAATATATATAACAATATGACAGCAAGAATCAAAACAGAAAGAGTAGGAAGACTATTTGACATAAAAAAAGGCGTAAGACAAGGTGATCCTCTATCGCCCAAACTGTTTTCTGCAACCCTAGAGCTCGTCTTTCGTAATCTTGACTGGACACAGTATGGTGTAAAAATTAACGGAACAACTCTGAACCACCTTCGTTTTGCCGACGACCTTATAATAATTTCGGATAACCACGATCATTTACAAACTATGCTCAAACAACTTGCAGACGAAAGTAAAAAAGTAGGCTTGGAAATGAACTTGACGAAAACAAAACTGATGACAAATCGTACAAGAACACCAATTACAGTCAACAATAATACAATTGAATATGTAGATGAATACGTATACCTCGGGCAGACCATATCCCCAGAAAATGACACATCTAAGGAAATACAGAACAGAATAAACATAGCATGGAAACGGTATTGGTCCTTAAAGGAAATTGTAAAAAACCCATCAATACCGTTATATCTAAAGAGTAAATTATTCAATGTATGTATTCTTCCCACCATGACCTACGGATGTCAGACGTGGACTTTAACTACCCAAAATATTAAAAAACTGGAAGTCTGTCAACACAACATAGAAAGAAGTTTACTAATATAAAACAAAAGGATAAAGTATCCCTAAAATGTATACGAGGGAAGACCAAACTTGCCGATGTATCCTACACAATTAAAAAGTGAAATGGAGATAGGCAGGACACCTAACAAGAAGTAAGACAGAAAAATGGGCAAAACTAGTTTCTGAATGGTATCCCAGGGAGGGCAAAAGAAAGAGAGGGCGACCGTTTCGAAGATGGGACGACGATCTAAAAGCCGCCGCAGGGGCAATGTGGAGAAGAAAGTGTCACGATCGAGGCCTGTGGAAGAATTTGGGGGCGGCTTATGCGAAAGCAAAACAATCTTTACCGATGTCTGGAAATTAATATGTTAAATAAAATAAAAAATAGTGAATGTAATGCTTAAAGAAAAAAAAAATGTAAGCACTAGATTTTAAGATTGTTAATAAAGGCTATTATTATTATTATTAATATTTTTTTAAATTGTCAATATTCAGGATAGATAACAAATTTATCGTTCTGAATAAAAAAAACTTGTTGTGATTTCTACCTTGTCGGCAATAAACCCAAATTTTTATATGAAACTATTCTTAAATAATATAAAAAATTAATAGCTGATATCTATTTTACACGAAAACGATGTCGCACAAGCCCTAATAGCCTTAACTGATCAGTAATAAAAAAAAGAAAAAGAGCAGTACTTGGTCCTCTTCACCCCGCTCTCCCACCACACAGGGGACGAATCTGACTTCCCTCTACATCTGAAAATGATCACCGTGGAACGCTCTATGTGTGGTAGAAATTTCATGCTTGTAACCCGATGCGCACAATTTCGCGGCTTAGCAACTCTACTATAAGGTAAAATCAATTACCTAATATTACGCCGAAGGATTAGATTAAAACTTCGAAAGAAAGAAAGCTAATTTCAGTGTTTTTGAAGCGTTATCTGCAGTAAAAAGTTATTTCAGGCCGTTTCAGGACTAGGTCTACTCAATCACTATTAGAAAAAAAAACTCCCAAGTGAGAATATTCGCGTTTTATGTGGACAGGACAAAGCATCGAGTCTTCGAGAGTGTTATTCCTCGAGTTATAATAGGACGCCGACTCCGAGTCAGTTAAGTTATAACTACGATATAGTGCGAACAAGTGATAAATTGGAGTGAAGAATATTTAAGTACATCTAACGTATTTAATTACAGTTTGTGTTAATCGTGATTAATGATTATTGTCAGTTTGTCATTTCGTAATAAAGGGTGTATTTTAATTAGTGGAATCCATTGTGCTTTTTCTGTCTAATGCGAACCCCACGCTCGTAACAATATATTAACTCTCATCCTATTCTATTAATGATAACGAGCCTTCTTTTGTTGACAATAAAGTCGCTGGATTCACTTCTCCACCGTCAGTTAGACTCCGCGGAAATTACATTTTCCGGTCGTTAGTATTTGATGTAGATATTTAGGTATGCGCGAGGAGAAAAGAGGGTAACAGCGAGTAAAGATGCATGATGTTGGCAATCCAAGAATGCTCAAAAAGTAAGTGTTCGTTTTACGGAGTAAGAACAGTAAGATCTTGTTTAAAATGAAAAGATGTGGTGAAATTGGAACGCAAATTACCCTTTGAGAAGATTTAAGATAACAAAATGATGAAATGTCTTTACAAAGTTATTCAGAGGGATTAATTTACCTTAAGTACTTAAATCTTTATTTTAATCAACATGTAAAGGGAAAACTTATGGCATTATTTGGGAATTTAGTAAGGATTAATTTGAATGACGTCTACGAGTAACTATAGCTCATTAAATCTTCTTAAATCGCCAATAGTTTAATTAATTATTTTTTTAATAATGGTCGCAGAACTAAAAGTGTAACTAAAAAAAGGATAACCTTAGTTTTTTTCTATCATTTACGTTTTCCACACAGACCAATCCGCAGAAAAATCCGAAGAGTTTTGAGCACTTTGTTGTTATTACTCCGGATGAAAAACTAAGTTAAATTTGCTCTGCTTTGCCCAAATTATTTTTGATGCCACACCACTGAATTACATATTAGTTACCTGCTGCCAGGACAGTGACGGCGCCAGCCGGCACACCAAGTCCTAATTCAATTTTCTGCCGTTCTTCTAGCCAGCCCACTGCCCCCACCACCATTCCACCGATACCGCAGACGATCTGGAGAAATATTATCTGCTGATGATGTGTGTGATTTATGTTAACTTTATTAAACATCAAATTACAAAACTAACGTAAAAGGGCCGATGCTTTCAGACAACATTTGAACTGATGCAGTAGAACGAACTGCATCCGTCTAGACTGGGGAAACTGCACAGTTGGTTATGCCCGCTCTAGTCCCCCGGCTGTGCAGGATGCATAAATTGCATTTCCCCAACGTAAAATAGGGGACCAGGGAATGCCCCGTTGCCATCGCCGTTCTTTGTTGTAAGAATATGACTGTGTACCTGCAAGACTTACAGAATTGGCGAAGGGATAAAATCTGTAGGCTTGTCGCCGCTCACGGGTCACGGCTCTACAGGCAGACTGCTTGCACGACCACATGGCTCCTTGCTTGAAGAACGTGTGAACCGGTGTACCTGTAGGACTCGAACCCGGAGAGCGATTGCAAAGGGATAAATCTGTAGACCCCCAGCATGCGCCCCGTCACCTTCGTCGCCCTTCGAGGCGCCGCTCACGGCGCTGCAGACAGACTGCTTGCGCGACCACATGGCTGCTTGCGGGAACACTGCAACCAAAACAATAATTCGTTATTAATAATGACACAAAGGTAAATTAAGAAAGAAAAATTGAATGCGATCCACTACAATCTAAGCAGGGCTTGAACCTGCGACCTCTGCGTTACCGGTAACCTTTTTTGTCATTATTTATAAAAATAAAAATTGGGCAAGTGCGAGTCTGACTCGCGCATGAAGGGTTCCGTACCATAATCTAAAACAAGTTCGTTGTATGGGTAATTGGGTAGTCATACTAGTCTGACATGTGAATTTTTTGCCATAAATGTACCGTGAAATATATGAACATGATAATGTTTCTACTTTCACCTTTCTAGTTTATCTCCAATGACTACAGACAAGAGCCAAAAAGGATCATTAAACTGAAATAAATTGCTTTCTTTAAAGGGATAGAACAAAAGTTCCTAACTTTTTGCCGTTGAGCGCCCCAATGAGCTGAAAATAAGTAGAAAAGTGGGTGGTCAGACGAGACATGGCAATTTATTAGCTCTTCTTGGGATGGGATGTAAGTTTATCTTGCTTGACTTGTCAAAAAGTATTGGAGCCTCAAGATTGTGGTTATCCTAATAACTAGACATAGTTTAATTGTTTTGCTTCAATATGTACTACGGTACTACTTTAATATATTTAACTCAAACTGGATTTCTTGTTGTATATCAATGCCATATGACTCATACGTATGTGTATTATTATTTTATAAAATTATGTTGACCAGCAACATCTCTTGTTATGAAAGCCCTGTCCAATCTCTGGTCTCCGTTCTGATATAAGACCAACTGTTGCTAGTATCTTATGAATGCTGTTAATGACAACCTTTTGTTCCAGTTGTTATCCTTTTCTCTGAATATTATTTAGCTCAGAATCTCGATACCATTCTCGTCTAATTTGTGTGTGCAGAACAAAGATTTGGCGTATGTAGATAGCGAAGTAATTAGAATATTATATAATATACCCTGATTGTATAAATTCTAACCCTAATCGAAATAGGTCTAGAGGTAAACAACAAGTCACAAAGTTTAAAATTCTTCTGGCAGGACTGAGTGTTTCATATTTTCATAAAAGAAGATCTATGATAATGATTATCCTGGGTCGACGGTCCGGGGTCACGACGAGTTTGGCGCAGTGGTTAAGCCGACGGTACTGGGTTCGAATCCCAGCAAGGGCAAATATTTGTGTGATAAACTCGAATATTTGTGCCTGGTTCATGTATGTTATTTGTATTTAAGTATGTAAATATTTATCTATATAAGTATGTTTATCGTCGTCTATGTCCATAACACAAGCCTACTAGAGCTTATACTGTGGGACTAGATTGATTTGTGTGAGGTTGTCCAATAATATGTATTTATTTATTTTGTTATGAATATGTAGTGAGTGAATATGTGTAAAGTAGTGTATGCAACTGTACATAATTAGGTTTTAAAGCACTCTTGTGATCCTATTATGAAACCAGACTCGTATTTTAAGACCTCTCATTATGTAACAGTTGCATAAACTACTATAAAAGCCCCAGCTTAGGTATATTAAAGTTTTTGAATTAAAACCGCATCCTAAACGGCTAAATGTGGCTGCTGCCCTTGTGGTCTACATACGTAAAACATATCTAAGAACCTGCACATAAATTATAGGTAGTCCTTTAGTTTTCCGGAAAAATGGTAATAAACCTTCACATAAACAACTTTTTGCAACATGCAATAAAATGTCGTCATAACGTGCGTTATAAACAGGCTTCAAAGTATCACGTTTCGGATGAAACTATTTGAAAAAAAAACTGTAAAAGAACTTCAACTGAAATTGAAGACCTAGGCCGGGAAGTAATTTTTTTACGGTTCCTTACCCTAAGGGTAAAAACGGGAGTTCATAGTCATATTACTACTTAACGGGACTTAGCAGATTAGGATAGCGAACCTTTCTTAGTGTATTTTTTTTCTTACCTTTTGTAGCGGCCTACGTTCTGCAGTGGATGTCTCTGGAGGTTGATGGTGTCTGATCATAATAATTAGTAATAACCTTTAAACCGTTGACGCAAAACAAAGACTACTAAATATAAGTTTGGCGTCTAAGTGCCACGTCTAAGTTTAAGCTCCCATAACGAACGGACACATACACTTTCTTCATCTATAGGTTTCCGCCGACCTTTGTTTGATCGTCACACTGTTTTGCGGGATAAATCTTCTGTAACGAAAACCTGGAAAATGGAACCCTTTGAATAGAAAATCAGAAGCTTGTCACAATTAACGTTTTTAAACATTTTTTACATGGAATAAATTTATGGGTATTTTACGATTTTCATCAAATCCCCCGTGAATCATAAGTCGAACGTTCCAATCGAGCGGACGTCATAAACAAGATTCGGTGAGCGTTCAACCCTGCCATTATCACACGGTGCAATCGAGCTCGACTTCTGAAAATCACATCCCTCTGGGCTCCGCGCGAACACAGATAAATATATGAGAATATCCTATCCTTAGCTCGGATATCACTTGATCAGAATCGCATTCGGCAAAATTTATCAATAGTACGAGTATTACAAATCTAGAGGTGTCTGGTACAACTTGTGTACCACAATTGTGCTGTTGTATTACATTTAACACGGTAAAGCCTTTGTCCTGTTTGAGGTTGGTATTAAATGCTTTTCAAGTCCGCAGAAGGAGAAAGTCGAAGCTAACTTTTGAGACACAAAGTTACGTGGCGCGAATTATTGGTAAGGTACAAGTTACAAAGTCAAACTAGTGCATGAAATGAATGTCATTAAAATGAATAGCTAATTCAAGTTTTAAAGATTCTACTTGGTAGTCCATTCGCTCTTCATTTGGACTTAGTTAATATTTGTTTACTCTTGGTACTTTAAAATTAAATGTTTTACTAAAGGTATAACTACTTTTTATTTACTTACACTTCGAACTGTTTTCCATTGCTTTGCTCATTAGCACGTCAGTTTTTTTTTTAAACTAGTTGTTACGTATTTAAAAAGTGTAATGTCTAATATTGATCAGGAAGTCCATATAAATTATAATATTATATTAGGTACCTTTACTTTATTTTTACTTTACTTTTCATTCTCGATCCATTAGATAAAGCCGCGTTCAGCTGTCGATATTACAATCAGAATCGATAAGCATCAAGTGGAATCGCGCGATGTATTTTTTCGAGAGATAAAAATGGATAAAGGTTTATTTTTAACGAAAATTAAGGGGAACGGCAGGCTTAACGTGTTATTATTATATTACACATTGTGTTATATTGAATGTGCCAACTACAGTTAAAATGATATAACGTCGCACAGATAAACGAGATATTCTCAATACGTCTCTCGTGTCTGTCATGTTATTATTGTAAAAAAAAAATTACAAAAAATTAAACTCGCCCAAAAGCAACTTTTTCGTCTATTCCCACACCGTCGTTGCCTAATTACAGGTTACTGTCCCTTTTCTTCAATAGTTCGACTTCTCCAATAGGCTTATCAATTATCATATGAGAATACAAGTGAGATGACGCACATAAGTTCACATAACTAATGTGACGTATGCTGTATATTTTTTAATTGTTTTAAATATTAAAAAAAATATAATATGCATGCAGTGACCGGAAATCACTGTATGCATGTTTAGACAAATTTATAATAAATAAATTCGAAAAAGGTCGAACATAGAAAAGGTATCTTTGGCAAGGCTGGTTGTCGGTACATACACTTAGCATTATTTGCGAGCTTCAGGTGTTGTCGTGCAGCCAAACACCTGTCTAACAACGTCACACGTCCATACGTGACGAGCGTAAAACCCTCGGATTACAGTCAATTTCGCAGCGAGACAGGTGAATTACAACTGATGTTGCCAAAACACGGTTCATTTATCTATTTTGTTTCTATAATCTGTAGCATGTAATAGAAACGATGCTTCTGCTGATCTTTACCTATTATCCAGAAGGGTAATAGGTAAAGAGAACTATAATATTATTGTTTGGTTCTTATTTTGGTTAAGCGTAAGTTTACTGCACGGACTAAACTTACGTACATTTTCGTCTTTACTTCAATGCTATTAGACTCGTCTCTACAATTAAATGTTTTTCCATAGCTCGATCTAACCACACATTAAATCTGCATGCGAGTTCATGTCTCGTTAAAACGGGCCTTTGCACTACCTGCATGCCGTTTCCCAAAATCGATTTCTGAAAATGGGTATGCTGCGGAAGGGAAATTTCGGCTGCATTTTCGGTAACCAGCCAACAAAGGAAGCGGAATGAAGTAGCTACGCAGCGATTTCCAGCCGCCAGCAGAATGTCATAGGTAAAATTCTACCCATCAAATTATGAGACTTTCTGCTTAGAGGACTCAAAAAATGCTTGATTAAAACTAGCCCCGGCCAAATTATTTCACTTTTGTTAAACGAAAAATGGGTTTATGATATCCCGATCTGCTCAGAACAGAACATCTTCATCGATTAGGATAGCGAATCTCACACCTACAAAACAAGTGTAAGTTCACACCTACAAAACAATTACTCTGTGAGCTGTAGACCTCGCCGGTTTGATTCGAAATGCTATACGTTTCCTCCCCCCTATATCTCCAATAATTTCAATACCTATACTGAATAAAGAATTAATAATTAAGCTCATAAAATTTCATAATTAGCGGTTGGTAAGCGAGAACAGCCGAATTTTTGTCCAAGCTGAAACTGAGACGCTTCACCCGCTCGGTCAATTAGAATGTATCGCCAATTGTTTTGTTCTCGCTTCGCTGGCCTATATGTTGCCTATGAGCCGTGCGTCCGATTCGGTTGCATGCGCTTTGAGACCTGAGCGAGCACTATTAGCTTCAAGAGCAGCGCTGGCATTCACGGGGATTGAATAATTCGGTGCTCTGGATGTGTCGTGTGAATAGTCAAGAGAAATGGGTAAACTACATTTACTACGTCAAGCAAGACGGCATTAAGTTTAAATATACTTTCTTTATACTGCTTAACCTGACCTAATTCTAGACTTATGTAGACACCCGTGTGTGTTGGGCGTGTCTTGTTGGTGGTTACATGGCATTCCCGAGAATATAATCTGTATATGTACTTATGTATCGATCTATCTATCAGCTACAGACATCCACTACAGAACATAGGCCTTGCCTATAGCTCGCCACAGAGTGCGATCCTGCGCAGAATTCCATCTAATCTCTATAATCCTAACAAGGTAATCCGCCTACCTCGTTAGGGTCCGTCCTACACTGTGCTTTTCTATGCGTGATCGCCACACTACACCAGGAATTTACTGCTCCAACGGCCATCCGCTCTCCGGGACATTTAGAAAAATATAAATAAAAAGATATTGGCAATTTACTGGTATACTTCAGCCCTTACATTTCCTACTAACCAATTGTTTGAACTTGCCTATTAATACATAATAGAACATGCTATAATATTTATTATTGTAAGTAAATAATAACCCTGTAGGTAAACAATTTGTATAAGGTAACAAGCTTGATCTTGGGTGGTCTTGGTAATATCAACAAACTTCTAAATATCGACGATCGCGCTCAAGAATATTATACTTTCAAACTGGGATTTGACTTCATCTGCAAACACAAACAGCAATTTAACTTGTGTTACTGCTTTTTACAGAAAATACTGGACGAAGTAGCTTTTAAATGTTCTCATATAAGTATGTGTGTTTGTTATTAAATTTGAGACCGTTGTAACACGTTAACGTTGATAGCCGTCGCCGAGTATTTAAACATGAAAAGGTATTACGGAGGATTAATAGGAGTTGGTACAGTTTGACTCATATAAAACCTTGTTAAAACTATGTGCCGAATATACGAGTACTGAAGTTATTTAATGACCCAGTTAGTAGGTACAAAACGTAAAGTTGCCACACTTACATAATACTTTACCACATACTTTTTCTACGACTTAAACAACTTACAATAAACAACAAAGAAAATAATTACATGTACCTGGAATCAACAAAATTAAAAAAAAAATAGTGATAAACTCTTTTTTATTGACGTCCATCTGTCAAAAAAATATGAACTTATACATAAAGGTAGGGTTCACTAATACTAAACTAAACATCTGTCAAAAAAATATGAACTTTATACATAAAGGTAGGTATACGTTCACTATACTAAACATCCATGCACTAAAACTTTTTTTTTAAGTTGGCGGCAATGCCTTAGTACAATAAGCTTTTTTTTATTGCAAATTGTGTGAATGCAGCTTTTTATTTTGTAATCTGTGGTACTAAGTAATGCTTTTTTGGCGACATTATAACATCATTTAGCAGTGTTTTTTTACAGACTTTCATAATTTATGCCTTTATATTAGAGTTAGTAACTATATAAATGTCAGAAAAAAATACTGGAGTAGAAAAAAGTTATTATAATGCATATTATTTTGAAGCTCGCGAATTCTAACAATGACACTATTGACACTTAAGATGATGCAAAGGTAATTAATACTAATAATAATATTAGGCCTATTAGAGACGCATCTCGGTGAATCCTAGATAATCTATATTATCCTCCTAATACCCTGCTAATTAGGTTACTAAATATGCTAGTATTACAGTTTAGCACATGGTATATAACAAAGTTTTAACGTCGGTAGATCCTAACTTCGTTAACAATGTGACGTAGAAACACGATCAAAAGCGACCGCTTTGGGAAAAGTTTCATCCCAAAAAGGAAACGAATTACGTCGATATGATCAAATCCGGAATACTGCGCTCGAAGCAGAGGTGATTGAATCCGAGTGACATATTTGTACCACCGTCACCGGTCGTTACATTGAGTAATCTCTAACAACCACATCAGTGCTGATCCAATACTGCCACTTTACAATATGATTTCAAATCAGACCAGCACTGGTCTCGTCAGTGATGATACTGATAACTTATCTTTACTATTATAGATTTCTTTGGAGAGGTTTCATTATTTCAGGATTTTTTTAACAGCGGGATGCAGCACCGTGGCTCCTACCGTATATAGCGCCATCTGTTGATAAAAAAACCTTGGTCCCCTTATCACGCCGAAACGGTTGCACGGATATTAACCAATATTGTACAGGTATATCTAGAGACATCCAAAAATGGTTATATACTTAATACTTTTTACCCGACTATGGCAAACAAAAAAAAAAAGTACTCGGATAAAGTTGCCATCTCCGCTTTCGAACAGCCGCTGCCTGGATAAACACTTAAGTCAGCACTGACGGCAGTGTACTGACTTCAACAGTTTGCTTAGGAAAACGATACCGGTATCAGATATAGGCTGGTAAATGGTGAACTGAGCGACTGGCCCAATGTTAATCAAGCAAACAGTTAAGTCAGTTTTAGGCGCCAATATTAAATTCTGATGCCTGTAGTTGAATCAATGTAAACAAAGCTTAAGTTTCTTTTCAACTCCCATTTACTGAATTTATGCAGCGCCTATAGGCATTTAGAGTCGCTCAAGTTGAACCTTGAAAAGTAGTACGCTTAATGAAAAAGCTAAGATTAAAAGAGCTCAAGGTGAAATCAAATTTACTGCCACGAACCGCCATATCGAGTGACATGAACGGGAAGGCCCCGAGATTTACAAGGTGGTATAAATTATACCTGTAAATTTTAGGTACTTACAATGTTTTATTTCAGGGGTCGGAGTTTATATAAGGGACACATGAATAAAACACATTTTACTGTCCTAACTTGATGTTCACGCTTGACATGCTTCCATTTCAAATATGAAACAGTATCCTTTTTCTACAAAGCATTTCAACTCGATATTTTCCAGAAACTTTGAGTAATGGGCAGTTAAGTGTTATATTTACTTTCGTGGGCACAAAATATTGAGTACGTGAACTTATTTTTTTACAGGGGAGATAAACATTATCTTTGTTTATTTCTTGGGACGATGATTCGATCACAATGTATTACATGATCACAATGTATAACTTTACAAATTAATTTCATAGGCTCTTCTTGGCCAGATGGTTCGCTCATGACGATTTAAAAGTGCAATTAGCTGTATACTGTGTTTTTTTTTAATGTACAATTTTGAAAATAGAAGTAAGAGCTATGGAAGCCCTGTTAACGTCGCAAACTACGGATCCTATTCAAAAATTTGGTTTCAGTTAGCTTCCATAGGTTTATTCCAATATGATATGTTCAGATACTGTTCCCGGCGACGCAACGTCACGATAACACATAAGAAAGAAAGCACGATAGAACATAATTAGTACAAATAGATGGTTCACTCGACAATTTTGTCAAAGGCTTTGAATTTCAATACCTACCCCGTTGACAAAAATGGACTGCGAGGAAAGCAAGAATTTTGCTTTAGTCAAGTGCCTATTCTTTATTTAGTAGCCACTTCGTATTCTGTCGCCGTATGGTAGCTTCCAGTAGGACTTTTATCTTGTTATGTGCCAATATCAGCCAAATACGCGTATCAGACTTCATTGAGTTTATGTAGTCAAGGAAATTTAAAACCGTATTTTTTTAGCTCAAACTTGTAGCAACAGACAGAAAAAATCCGGAACAACATATATAACGTTTACACAAGCACAATAGGATATTTCTGTTGAAATTCCAAATTTCCTTCTTTATTTCTCTTTATGGCGCTTAATGAATTGTTCATGCGTACTGAAATTGAATGTTACAGTTAGTTAGGTACACTCTGTAGCATTAACCCCTCGTATGCGGCAACCAATTCAGAATTTGACAGTTCGGTGCGGCCGCGTTACGTTTTTGTATGCTGCCCGCTAGAACGTATCCATGCTTCTAAGGCAGTTCATGAACTGGCACGGATACGCGTCTAAGCATACGAGGGGTTAGCCGTCATTAGCAACAATGGTTTCGTTGTCATGCATAGGTAAATAATACAGACTCGGTCATATTCAATTTGTTAATTAATTCTGCAGCATGAGTACTTTACAAGTATTGTAATTTATTTTTAACAAATAGGACATAACAACTACTAATCGTAAGCAATGCACAGAAATCTCTAGAGTGGTCGCAGAGGGAAAAAAACCTTATAAGGGAGAAGTACAGGTCAGAATATCGTGTCAATAGATCGGGCGTGCCGCAAGGAAGTAATTTAGGCCCTTTGTTATTCTTGCTATATGTCAATGATCTTCCCCAAGTTACATCGCATAAGTGTATCCTATTTGCGGACGACACCACTTTAGTAATTAAGGGCATTGATAAAAATGTGTATGAATCTGACATAAATAAAGCATTAGCAGATGTAAATTCATGGATAGTTCATAATAATCTTAGTATTAATATTGTAAAAACTTCTTATATTCAATTTCATTCATATAAATCAAATGGTATAGACTTGACTGTAAATCTTAATAATATTCATGGGAATATTATTAAGATTTACAGTCAAGTCTATTATGTTGTTTCCAATTTAGATGTTTGTCAATAAATAAACCTAAGAATTTTACACTATGTGCCTCAATACCGTATTGAGGCACATAGTGTAAAATTCTTAGGTTTATTTATTGACAAACATCTAAATTGGAAACAACATAATAATATTGACTCATTATGCTCTAAATAAGCAAGGTTCGTTTTTGCTTTAAGAAAACTTAAAAACTCTGTTTCCACTCAGGCAGAATTAACTGCATATCAGGGTTATGTAGCATTTTCTCTTAACTATGGTCTTGCTGTGGGGCGGTTCAGTTGACGTCCAGGCAGTTTTCTTAATTAAAAAAAATACATACGTGCCATAGGTAGTGCTCGTTATGATGAGAGCTGTAGACCGCTCTTCCAAAAATTCCAAATACTCCCGTTAGCTTCCCTGTACATACTGAAAGCGTGTATGTTCACAAAGAGCCATCCTGAGTATTTTAAAAAATATGATGAAATGTTTGCTAGGAAACTGCGAGCGCAATATAAAAATATGTTATATCATCCACCATGTAAATCCGATATATACCTATAAAAAAACGCTTTCAATATGTGCATTATTTTATTTAATAATCTTCCAAATGAGCTTAGAATGTTGGATGGTAAAACATTCAAGACAAGGTTGACTGGATGGCTTCAAGATCAGTGCTTTTATAGTGTAAAAGACTTCTTAAATTATAAAGCGTAAACAGTATGATTAATTGATTATTAACATTATTTATATAAATTTAGACTTGACAATATTGCCTTAATGTAATATTTTATTACCTTTCTAAGTTATGACATACAAGAGTGTTTTTAAGATACTTAACAGCGAAAATGGTTGTCAAGTTATTTAATTTAATTTAATTAATTAATTAATTTGCATGTTGACTTCATGTTGACTGAATGCTGATTCTATTATGATGTAATAAGACCAAATATCATTGTAACGCGTTCTTGCAAATAAATATTTCTATTTCTATTTCTAATATGGTAATTAATGTAACAGTCATTATTGGTTGAGTAGTTAGGGTAAACATGCATAAATCGTACAATATCAAGTTCTCGTATCCTGATACTGCAGTGGCATCGCAAGTGCTAGAAAATGGAAGTACTAGTTCGCCATGTCAAACCATCCAGGCAAGATCTGCGCGTTAAAAAAAACAGTAAGTAGGGTATTTTTTTTCTGGTTGATGCATAGGTTTAATTTGGTTCAATAATCAGTTGTGTAAATAAGAACTTTTTGCTTAATATAGGTTTTTATGTTATAAAGTGTTTATATTTTGCAAACGGAAATTCCGAATCGTGTAGGTAAATTGCTGTGATTATGACGGATTATATCGGGAATTAGTACCTACTTAAGCCAAAATCATGTCATTTGTATTTTAATAAATTGCTTTATTTTCTCAGAAGTTATTGAAGTTTAAGTTAAGTTCAATTTATTATTTTTGTTGATTGGTAAATAAATAAAGATTCTTAAAACATGAATTGAATCTTCTTTTCTTATTTGTATTTCTAGATAATTGGCATTTTCTCTCAAGGGGTACGAATTAAGCTACTTTCCCTTAAGTTTACGCGATAATTGGTTTCAGCGTTTTGGCAGACAAAGCTTGTCAAGTCACATCACATATGTGATCACCTTAGTGGGATCACATATGCGTGAATTGGAAAAGATCAAAGAGTTTCGAACTACTATGACATCTTAATCCACTAACACGCAGCTAATGCTGTGTGTTGTGAGGCGAATGAATAATGGTATTAGTAAGTAATTCGCGTATGTGTAGATCAAAACTTTGAAGAGTGCCGAAGCTAGTTAGTTGATGGGTATTCCAAATTATGTTGTAATTAAGGTGCATGTAGGGTAATTCAAAAATCACTCAATTATTACTATGAAAAAATATGCCGCGCATAAAGTCTTTAATGATTACCTACCCTTTGGTATTTACGAGTATTTTTGTTCGATATTTATATATTATACGTAGTTTACGTGAGGTTTGGCACCGACTTCAAAAATGATTCAAATGTAATCTGTGTAATGAACGGGTTATTTTTGGCTTTTCAGTTTTTTGAAGTCGGTTCTTTTTTGTTTAATTTTTGTATTTTTAATTTTTAGTGATCATATGCAAATACTTAAATAGCTTTAGAAAATATATGAAAAACATTATGAGTGCCTATAAAATTTGAGGGTTGCCCTCGATTTCCCTGGGATCCCATCATCAGATCCCAACTCGGTTATAATGGGACCACCTCAGGAGTATACTTTTCCAAATAAAAAAAGATTTTTTAAAATCGGTCCACAATTGGCGGAGTAATCGGTGGATAAAAAAAATACATACAGTCGAACATAGAACCTCCTCTCCTCCTCCTTTTTGGAAGTCGGTTAAAAAACAAACATTCAGAAATATAACCCGAAGTTTTCTTCTCTCTCGAAGTAAGCATTTAAATAAGTAATCACCACAGACCAGAGGAGGTAATAGTTACGACTACCTCTTACTTCTTATAAAATTCATGTATCCAAAAAACTGTTCCATTGGATCCCAAATTGTATTTGATAAATGAAGTTGAACTTGTCGAACGAATACTCTATCCAAATTTAACTAGTCTAGTCTAATTAATGAATCTCCTTCTTCCATTAAATTTACGATTTGGCAGATTTGTAGACATCAATTGGTTTGGGATATAAGACATAATATGGTTGTGTTAATCAGTTAGCATGTGAGATATACTCATTTATGTGTTTGATCGTTTCAAGCCTCAAGTCGCTCGCAGAACCGCAGTACAACCAGAAATGGAAATGGAAATTGTTTACTATTTTTATCTCATAACGCCCGCCGACAAGCCCCTATTCATAAAGGTATCGCAATTTATTTTCATACCGGTTGACTTTGATGTGGGTTTTCCATTATTACTCCATGTAGGCACACACATTGGGTTTACTTGTTTGCCACAAGTGTCTTATCTTATCTTATCTATCTTTTTAGGAATATATAATTGCTATTTGCTAATGTCTATACATAAAAAAAAATTGCTGTTATTTTTAGCTAGTTAGATAGTCTATACACGATGATTTTTAATCGGTGATCAGGACCAACTTTTCTAACTCAGTAAATGATGGCGGTCACGTTGAAGTCGTAATTACATAAAAACATTTTTATTTTTCTATGGTAATTTTTATTTTGAAACCAATTTTGTTTTAAATTCCTTGTCACCCAACTAATCTGTGTCTGTAAGCTTACAACCTTTTTAGGGTTCCGTAGTCAACTAGGAACCCTTATAGTTTCGCCATGTCCGTCTGTCCGTCTGTCCGTCTGTCCGTCCGCGGCTTAGCTCCGTGATCATTAGTACTAGAAAGCTGAAATTTGGTATGAGTATGTGTATGTATAACGCCGACAGAACGGTAAAATAAAAATTAAAAAAATATATACATTTCGGGTACCTCTCGAACACCTAAAGTGGGGGTGAATTATTTTTTTTCTTTTCAGCACTGGTGTGTGGGGTGTCGTTGAATAGGTCTTGTAAAAATAATAGGGGTCTCTTAACATTATTTTTTGATATAGTCAGCAGTTTTGTAAATATTTGCTCTGAAAACAAAAAAAATAGTGTCCCCCCCCTCTAACTTTTCAACCACGGGTCAAAAAAAATTGGAAAAATTCATGTAAATGAGGCCTTATAAGTACTTTCAACGAAAACTATATTGAACAAAATCGGTCGAGCCGTTTTCGAGTTATCACCAAATTTCATATTTTTTCTTTAAAAGGACGTAAGTTGACTTCCAGAAGGTAATAAGTGATTACAGTTTCTAGGGCGTTTATGACCTTTTTATAGAGCTTAAAATCTTTCTTAACTTAAACCTCGGGCTTAAAACAGCAGTTTATTGTGAAGGATACGGAACCCTACACTGAGCGTGGCCCGACATGCTCTTGGCCGGTTTTTAATAATTTAATGGCAATGCCAATTTATGAATAATAACTTGTCATTGTCATTGTCATTATCATTACCTATACAAAGTAGTAGAAAATTTCGTAAAATTTCTTGCCAAAGCGATGACACTTGACGTAGGTATCGTACTTCAGTAATTTAATGTAGGATGACCATGTATCTAGTGGCTATTAGTTTTAATTATGTTTCAACTTTTAATTACTTGAATATTGAGGTAATTGCATGAGACCTCGCCTATTAAGTTTAATTTTAGCTGGATATTAATAATTTTCTACTCCTGATCACCGATTAAAAATCATCGTGTATAATTATATTTTACATAGTGTAAACCATTAGTATCAGATTTAAAAACGCGCCCTCTTCACAAGTCAAGCCTGCTTTAGTTCTCATAGGAAAAGATAATATATAAGAAATATCTACCCTCGGCTGTAATTTGATTCTAACATAATTTTCCTATACGCCAGATGATTTAATTTTAAGACAGTTTATACGATAGATTAAATATGTTATGATTAGATTTTATTCCTGGACTTCCGGTTCGTGACTTGAGATGGCCGCATGCGTTTAAGTTTCGTTGTTCATTATTTATTCATTTTCGGTGTTCAATGTGTAGTATTGATAGCGTATTGTGCAGTGATCTAACGTAGGAGTGAATAGCTAATGAAGAATTCAACTTGAAGCGTTCATAGCCCTTCCTGGGTCAAGGCCCGATAGTCCGCGTGGTTTTTTGTAAACCGCTATCACTTTACAAAAAGCACGATTTTTTCAACTCACCGTACAACGTGGTATCAATCCTCTATCTAGTCGCCTAGTGCGATTGGCAACGAGACATTGGCAGTAATGGTCGCTTAACTGTGACCGGTTGCCATTTAAAAAAAAATAGAATAGAATAGAATTCATTATTTATTTATTTATATCATATTGGATTTATTTATTCATTATAATGTGACTCGGGTTTGACACCGCTCTTATTACGAAAGATTCGGTATAAGTCTGTTTACTTACTGGTTCATATCAGACGCAAAAATCAACATGTTAAACCGATACATTTGTAAAATAGGTACGCATGTAAAGTCCGTGAGCCCTTCGTACGGGTTTTGGTGAAAACTGAGAGGTTCTTATCTGGATCGCGTAAGAGCGTGCGAGACAGGAATAAAACGCGATTCGCATTCTGATAGCTCAAGCACTGTAGTTTGTAGACGCTTCTAACAAGTGCACAAATAAATTTATATCAGTGCACGCAAAAAGAGCCGGCTGAAACACGTTCTTAGTATGGTTCCCCTACGCATTACTTATCTTTTTAATTTATCTGTTGATATATTGACCATCTGTCTAGTAAACAATTTTAAGTATCTACTTGAGTAGGTTCAAGAGTTAGAGCTCTGTGAAAGACGAACAGGCAAAGAAAGGTTTAGTAATAGGGCCCCGTTGACAACCTGGTGCGGACAGGAAATATTGGGCTGGAAATTCTGATACAAATGGTTTACATAGTTTTGGGTGTTGTTATTGTTACCATCTATCCTTGTTCTCAATTGTTTGGCACAGTTAATTACTTATACGTAATTAACACAATGGTAGAATAAAATTATTTAATTATCATGATTATAATGAGCATTGAAGTAAAAAAAATGTATGTTCCAAGCCTGGAAAAGTTCATACGAAAATAAAATTAAAAATCTAAAAAATAACTTGCAGTACCTAAAGTAGGAATCTAAAAGGGCCACGTTTGTATTTCGATGCACTCATGTATGCGTTGCAGAAGATAGAGCAATTAAAGGCTGTACGTCTGTATCCAGGCACATATGTTTATTGTGTGAGTCCGTCGTGGCCAAGTAATTGCCTGCTCTGAGTGGCATATTGAGGTTGCCTCGAAGCTTACACACGTAGCCTATAAGTCTCGTGGATAAATAATGTATGTTAAGAGTTTATTTTCAAAAAGTTAAAATAAATCTATGCTTAAGTACAGTTCATATCCTTCGTTTAATTGTGTGTTCATTTAATGAATTTAAGAAATCACAATGAGATTGTGATTTAAATTTACTGCTACGAGCCACAAAAAAAAATAACGCTCCTTGTATATACGTTTGTCAATAAAATAAACACTGCACATATGTACCAATATTTTTTCTCTATATTTTTTTTACAAGGAGCTAAAATACACACAAAGTCAATAAAAACCGACCTATTTCTTAATTTGGAATACTAAAATTGCATTTCGGAGTTTCGTATTTGAACAATTTTGAATTATTGATTTAAGCTAAAATCAACACTCAATCAATCACTATGTTGTATTATTTAAGTCACAATAAATGTTTGAAAAGTCTTGAAGAATTGTAAGTAACTGCAAAAACGTTTTGTTTGTTTTTAATATGATTTCAGGACGAGCCCTAAGTTTAACTGCGAAGTAGTGTTTGAGTTGTTTTTCATACAAAAGCTTTCAAAGCAAAGTTACTGCGGAATTTTACTTCTTATATTTTTCTGTAGTAGGTACCTTGAACTTGATAGGAGGGCCCTCTTCGCAGCGAAGGCAAATTGAAAAAGACGTGATGAGATTGAAAATTCATTATTAATCTTTTTTAACTTTTTTACTCAAGACTGGGGACTCGGGAATGATATTAAAATTTGATAAAACTTACCTTTTTCCATATTCGCCTGTTAGTGCGTGAAACAAAATTTTATGTTTACTGAATCACTATCAGTAAAGATGCTGTCGGTCACGAAAAGACCACCTAAGGCCGAAACTGTAAGCCATCGATCGGGACTGGGTTGTGTCCAGATGCTCGATTGTTTTCTTACGTTGATAATTATCATTATATTTTTTGAAAGAATTGCGGCGTCTATTCATATGAACAATTTTATTGGAAGTACGTATATAATGATGGATAAAAAAATAAGACTGTTAAAACATGGCCAAGGCCATGTTTAATATGAGAAAAAATATATTACAGAGTTGTTTTTATTGAATTTATGAATTGCTATGAACGAGTTGTCTGCCCCAACGAAAGTGGCAGGCAGAGCGAAGCACCCTGGTGCGCGCTGGCAGGAAAGCTAATAAGCGTGGCTAGCGCTAGCGGCACGTATTGAGCCGGTCTTGTTTATGTTTCTGACTAAACAGCCACGGAATAAAAAGCTTCGTCACTTTTGGGTGTTAACGCCATCACACAAAGTTATCACCCGACTATACATGTACAAGTGTACCTACAATCTAGGCAGATGTATACACTGGACATTCCTGGAGCGCATGTTTATTTGTCTTATTGCGAACCAAAACTTTTGGCACATAAAACGGAGTCTCTGCAAACACATTCGTGACATGTACTCATTAATTTAATCTTATTTAAGTACTTTCATCCGTTTCTCATTTAAAAGGGTTCATTTTACACAAAAAATAGTATTATTACAAAAATATAGGTTAATAACGAATTTGCAAATATATTATTTTCACAAAACAGGTATCATATTTTAAAAATCGAATTCCTAAACTCCTCATTCGAACTACCTGTGATCCCAGAGCTGGCGCGTTTCTCGGACAAAGGCTGTGCTATTGCTGTGCAGCGGGGAAACGCCGCCAGCATCTTGGGATCATTTCCGCCAATGACCGACCTTGGGTAGGGTTAGGTTAGTTAAGGTTCTAGATTTTTAAGTTAATTTTAACACAATGTAAATTGTTCTTTATAGAATAAATTTAATTCCTAAACTATCTATATTTTAGCTGAATTGTATTCCTGTCTATACTCATAGTAACAATATTTTCCCTATTAAATAGCTATTAAGGCCCTTGCGTCTATTGCAGACGATTTATGGTGTAATGTTCGGCAGACACCGTTTTTGGTGAAACCAGGATTAATGCCGTACGTTCTTGAATCACTTTAATAGTATTTGGGTCAGTACAAAAAGTATTAAAAAATCTTGTTTAGAAGAGCGGCAGGTACTCACTACCCCCAAATTATTTCCCTTCTTTTAATCTAAGTCTTTAGTATAGCCACAGTCCAGCACTGTTCACTGAACCGGCTGAGCACAGCGTTGTCCTGCCTCCCTCTACTATAACCTCTAGAAGACTGTTGGGGCTTCTCTTCTCACTCTGTGTATTAAAGAAGCGACTAAACCATAAATAATTTGATCGCATTTTGTTTTCCTTTCTTTATTCACTGGATTATAAGGTTGAGATATCGAAAAGTTACAGATGTTACACTACTAACGCGGCCGTCTTGCGCAACAACGCAACTTTAGTTAGATGGAACTAGTAAAAACTATCTACCCTATAGGTTTGAGTAGGGTTTATCTGTTTATCTGCCGCTTCCGAACTTTTTAGAGTTCCGTAGTCAACTAGGAACCCTTATAGTTTCGCCATGTCCGTCTGTCCGTCTGTCCGTCCGCGGCTTAGCTCCGTGATCATTAGTACTAGAAAGCTGAAATTTGGTATTAGTGTGTGTATGTATCACGCCGACAAAACGGTGAAATAAAAAATAAAACATAAAACTTTTGTTCGGGTACCTCTCGTACACCTAAAGTGGGGGTGATTTATTTTTTTCGTTCCAACACTAGTGTGTCAGATGTCGTTGAATAGGTCTTTTAAAAGAAATAAGAGTCTCTAAACTTTATTTTTTGATAATGTCAGCAGTTTTGTAAATATTCGCTACCGAAATCCAAAAAATATCGTCTTTCTAACTTTTCAACCACGGGTCAAAAAATTATGAAATAATTCATGAAAATTGAGGTCGTAAAAGTCTTTCAATGAAAATATATTGAATAAAATCGGTCGAGCCGTTTTTGAGTTATCGCAGAATTTCATAATTTTCTTTAAAATGACGTAAGTGCCGCGCAGTGTCCTTATACCTCGAACGTTACACATATTAGTTACTAATGCATACTGCATTTAAACATTCCACTCAATCTGGCCCGTATAATCGATAACTTCCGGAAGGTAATTACAGTCACTTTGGCGTTTAGGACCTTTTTATAGACCTTGAAGTCTTTCTCGTAATTTATTGTGAACAACTACGGAACCCTACACTGAGCGTGGCCCGACATGCTCTTGGCCGGTTTTTTTTTAATCATAAACTGACCAGCGAGTGACTACGGTATCGAAGACGTAGCTCACTGGTTCAGTCAATTTAATACTATTTTAATTTACTCTTGCATTCAAGAGACCCGTTAACGACCGAGAAATTAAAATTTTCAGGAAGTACTTACACACGATGGGAGCGAGTTCCATTCCTTTAGCGGTTGCACTTAGACTGAAGAGGCTATTTTGCTATTATGTACTAAAAAAGCGTACTACTTAAATAATATTTAACCATGTTCACGTACCATCATCCTATACTCTTTCAATGTTAGATTAGTTATATATACTCATACAAAAAAACCCATACAATACTAGTCTTCCTTTAATTAAAATAATATATTATCCTGTCTACCTTCCGTGCAACCAGTTAAAGAGTTCCTTATAAACTTATAATTCCTAATGAAGTGTAGTTACATAGCTTACCAGGCATTTAATTGGTCCGAAATTGAAGTTTACATCACTCCGATTACACTTTTTTAAACTTTCACAAGGACACTTTGGAAAATGTACATTATCAAATTATGTATGGTTCTCTTATACAATATGATACACGATTGGTTATAAATATTGTTCGAATGTCGAAAAGTTTCGGAAGCCAGTGGAGCGAGCATCCGACCCGTTTAACGGTCGGAGGGTAACTGAAGCTTCAGGCTGGAGCTTTTAAACCGGATACTGTAGCCAGAGAAAGTTGCTATACAAAGCAATGATAAATTAATTATTGAGTTAATTGAAGAATTTGTAACTTTGTTATTTGGATCCATTTTGTATCTAGATTCAGTGAAGTTAATTTTATAATGGATACAACTCGTAAACATAGCTAACTTTTAATTGAAGCCAATGATTAGTACTACTCATAAACTCATTTATTGATAATTATTGAATTACATGTCAATATTTTCATAAATATTTAATTTACATTAAAAATTTAAATGTAAAAGTGTAAAATGTACTATTTATAGGAATAAAAATTTGATACATCGCAATTTTGATTTTTAAGGTTCCGTATCTCGATCAGCCATAGCGGAAACTTATACTTCACTTTGTTGTTCGTCGATCTGCCTTTTTATTTTTATTTCAGGGACGCGTGGAGGTATCTAGCTGAAAAAATATCAAAAACTCAAGTCTACTACTCCTTGGAGCCATGAAAAAATCAAACATCTAAATCAACGTAATCAAAATATACGAGCGTTCATGCTGCATTCGCACTTCCAAGACCTATGTCGATGTATGGGGACAAAGTTAAGTCGCTTAGTCCAGTTTATCTTTTCGTAAAAGCATTCATAGTTTGTACGGAACCCTCGGTGCGCTAGTCCGCTCGCGCTTGATGGTTTTCTTAAGCCATGAGTTACGATATTTTATCACCGTGTAATTTATATAACTATACAATTTTTTTTGGACATTTATGTACATTCGGCGTCAAAATAAGTAGCATTGTCTTAGATTGTATATTCGAAAACAATGTACATAATAATAAAGTGCCACCCAGGAAACCTTATTTTTGAAATATACTTTCTATCCCCTATTTTCCCTTTGTAAATCCGTTCCTGATAGTTACTTGAGTTACAAAATGAGAATACAATTTTATAGTTTACTCACGCCTCATTCGTTTGATATTTTCTCGCTTTTAGGTAATCCTGTCCCTGGAGGCTTGATCCAGGTAGATACTTCGTAAATAAATTGCTTACCTACTTATATTTGGGCTCTCTTATGCCTCACCAATTCACCTTTTTATTACATTTGGGAATATAGTGTTGATTTGGTTTCTTACCACTTAACTTGTCTGTGTAGGTTAACGATTTACGTGGGTTAGAGCTAAATCACACGTTTATTTCTTTCTAGATATATCAATAAATTGGAATTTTTAAATTAAAATTATAGGCTTAATAATTATATCCAAAATAAAAAGCATGGTGATGACATCCGAAGGAGAACTACCGTGACATGGCCCAACCGGTAGTTAGAACCCTTTACTAATGTCGAACTGTTTGAAGCGCGAATGCATGTTTTGAGGTGGGTATTGAAGCGTCACTTTTAGGGTTCAAACACTACTCGTATTAGGCTATACGTCATCGTTTATTTCTAGTTCAGTTGAAATCGCGTTCTAGCATTTCTAACGGCTAAAACATCAATAGTTGCTGAAATAGAATGGCAATAAATAAATCATTGCGGGCAGCGGTGGCGATAAATAGAACATTATTCTTTGAACCGGTGCGTATTAACTATAAAGTGGGTGAAATTTTTGCTTTTGTGATACTCGTACTTCCATTACCATTTCTAATACCTGTCTGCATCAGTAGGACCGGTATGTTTTGAGCTTTATGCAGGTAGCTACTTATAAGAACTTCCGTCAGCGTGAAACTCTTTTGTCCGCCGTAGTCGCGTAAAAAGTATCCTATAGTTAACCATCTTCGGATGTCCAGCTATCCCTGTACCAAATTGGTTAAAACCCGTCTAGCCGTTTTGGAGTGATGAGCGAGTTTTTTTTTACCAACAGATGGCAGCGCGGAACCGTAATCAAACATAAAAAAAAAAGTTTGTGTGTCAGCTCCGACGCACGACTGGAGTTTACTCTTCAGGCCAGGCGCGCACCACGATTTTTTTTAGTCGCGCGATAATTTTGTCGCAGAAATAAGCGTACTTCTGGGTTTATGAAAATCGTGGTGCGCGCACTCTCATATAAACCCATATCTTGCATTTATGCGACAAAATTATCGCGCGACTAAAATCGTGGTGCGCGCCTGGCCTTAAGAACGATTATAAAATATATACTCAATACTCAATACGTTTATTGCACATAATGATTAGTAAATAATTTAAGTATCACATTATGTACCCTGTTGGGTGCTGCAAACAAGAACGAGTAATATACAGCAAAATTACAATATTTTAGAAGGAAAATTTACTTCCGATTGATTTTTAACAAATTGGAGAGATCATGAGCAAACATCGGATTGACGGGGGCAAATCTGAACTGACGTTTAATAGTGCGAGGACAAATTAAATTAATTTTATTACTTGATATCGATAAAAATGACGTACAACCGTTGTGTAATTTTAAGAATGTGAATTAAGAAGAAAACGACATACACATAAATGAAGGGTCCAGGGAAAGAACATGTCTAGTGACAAGAGTACCATTTTGAGTAATCGCGATTTTAAAGTTTGGAACAATGTAATTAATCAACAAATATATTTATGCACTTGTCTTTAAATCAATTGTATGATAAAATTACTTATCTTTAGATAAATAAATATAATATTAGTTAAAAGTGACGGATTGTTATTATTAATACCAAAAAACCGAACCAAACCCCTATTGAACACGGAAGAAACATGCGTTATCACTTTAACTACAGGAAATATGTAAACATGCAAAGTGAAAAAGCATAAAAGTATATTTTATTGGAATCTGGTAACTTTGAATATTAATTACCTAGGTATATTTTGATTACATATTTCGTGGTTCTAAATACCATAGAGTCGCTATTGTATTTATTAATAATATTTATTTAAATGTAAGTTAATCTAGGTATGTCATCTATAGGAAGGTAATAGCGATTTTAGTATTATCACAATGTCCAATAATTAATAAAACGACCCTATGGAGTGATTTAAGACTTTTTTCTTGCGAGGCATTTTTAACCGACTTAAAAAAACAAAAAGGTAGGTGTAATTAATCGGAATGCTAAATAATATTGTTGTACTGAATTAATTAATTAATTCAATACTTGTCACAAGTGATTCGACACTGTCAATGTCAGATATCGGTTGTTTATACTTGTGGTAAGTATAAATGAAAGAGGTTTGCACACAATTAAATGTATTCAAACTTAGCCATTCATTTTGATAATGCAAACCATGGATGGACGGGGGCAAATTGTACTGACGTTCAATTAGTGCGAGGACAAATTAAACTAATTTTATTAGTTGATATGACGTACAACTGTTGTGTAGTTCTAGTATTTTATATAATGAATCCACAAATTTTTTTTTTTTTGGAATGATCTTATTTGATATTTTATGTAGTTTTCGTAATATGCGATCAACATTTTTTTTCTACATTTTCAGACTTTAAAGTTGTCAAAAGTGATTCTAGTCCAGTCTCAATGTCAGATATCAGTTGTTTATAGTTATAGTTGCGATAATTATAAATAAATGAGTTTTGCACATAATTAAAAGGTATTCCAACTTAGCCATTAGTTATGATAATGGTGATTCAAAATTGCATTTTATCGATGTCGATAAATTTAATCTAAATTTAATCAATTACTAGCACCGGTACATTTTTGCCCCCGTCAATCCGGTGTTTGATCATGAGTAGTAACTAAATAAGGAAGCGTGATGTAAAGCGCCCTCGAGCGGCTAGTTTAGTTACTACAGTCTGCAGTGCTACGGAAAAAAAACCGTATCTTACTATGAAATCCATACAAAGATACGACCTTTCTACCGTAGTATCGCAATACTTTTTTTTTTTTGATCTATTAATTAAGGAGCTTTGATCATTTTTATGAACATGCCAGCTCCAGCAGGCCTAATACACAACATCATTCATCTAAAAGACATAGATAAATAAAAACATAAACCGTATAAACTTAAAAATAACATGTACACGAAAACAACTAAATTTGTATACACTATTTACATTAAAAAAACTGTATACAAATTTAGCCGATTCCGATAAGGGTTCCGCCAATATTGAATTGAACATTACATACAAGAAAGATCTGGTATTAGAACTAGCCATTTACATTAGACAAAAACAAACGTACGAAATCACCTTCCTTAAAAAAATCCTTAAATAAATCCAAAATCTCCTTAACAACAACTCCAAACAGCGTTTTGAACTTCTCCTCCCAACTTTCGGTAGAAAACAAAATATCCTTCGTCTTCTCAACCAGCCTTTCAAAAGTAATACGTCTCTTCTTCTTGTCCTTATTTTGTCTTTTATCTTCCATATCAGCCCGCTCAATAGTAGGCTGATTGACCAATAGACACTCGGACCTCTTCACATCTGTTACTCTTTTTGAATTCCGCGGCTTACGAACCTCTTGTTGTGGCTCGCTCTCTAATCTGTACTGACTTACTGATCGCTGGCCCTCAGCCTGACAGACAGAATCTTCAGACTCTTTAGATTGTAACGGCTTCGACAAAACAGCATCTCTATATGACTCTCCAAAACTTAAGTCATTCTCAAAAACAGATGGCGCATCCTGACTACAAACATCCGTATCCTTTTTTTCCTTATTTTGCATATACAACCAAAAAGCCCGTTTATATATACATCCCTCAGCAGACATAATCCTGCGAATTTCTTACTCCTTCACAAAAACCGGGCACGACTTATCTAAGGCCATATGGCTGCCTTTACAATTAATGCATCTAATAATAGTCGTTTCGCAATTGGAATGCTCCCCGCCGCATTTCGGACAAGTAACTTTAGTAGTAGGACAAAACCTGCTCAGATGACCGAACTTCCAACATATTGAACATTGGGTAACCGGGAAAGTGTACTGATTTACCTTAAATCGGCAACCGTAGGCATAAACATATGGCGGTAAAGAAGTTCCCTTAAAACACAGACGAATAGCTGCAGCCTTAACCCAACGCCCATCATGATCCAAACGGTTTAGTCTACATATTGACAAAATCTCTTCAGACCCTTCAATATTCTTTAAAAATTCGTCTTCCTCAACCTCCAACTCAACCTGCCTTATAAGTCCATAAGTGCAGCATGCCATATTAGACCAATAAGAACGTCTCGTCTCATTGTTAAACTCCTGAGAAGCCAGAAGCTTCTCCGCATCATCCTTAGAGTTAAACTGTATGCGAACTTTACGTGGACCCATAAACTTGACGGATAAAATTCCTTTTATACCCTTAAATTGCAGCAACTTTGCCAAAACCAATCTGTTTCGGTAAATCTTCTTTTGACACTATATAAACTTCAAATAGCTTGTCAGGCACAGGCACACCGTCCGGCTCCAGCTGCGTTTTGGCGGTTGCTAAAACCCGCAAGCGTTTAGGTTTCCTGCCTATTGTTATAAAACTATCACTACAACCACAGCTTTCGTCGCTCAGACCACAAGCACGCTTCACCGCTATATGCGGCACATCCGACATGGACTCAGCGTCCGATACAATATCCGATTGACTCGGCCCTGCCTTATTATCAAACTCCACTTCAGATAGCCACGACGGAGCTGCCCGCTGCCCACATTATAAAAGTGACGTATCACTCACGACACCTCGACTTGACTTACTCATCGCAAAAACAGCGAAAAGGACTCTAAAACTGAATTAACTTATAAATAAAATAAAATTTGATAAAATTTTCAACCGTCGCCTTTGACAACCAAACGTCAATCCTCGCAATACTTATATTTTTGGAACGTATTTGCCGTGCTAATTTAAAAAGTCGTATCTCAGTATACGATCGGGGTAAAAATACGACTTCTTAATTTAGCAGGTCATGCGTTAAGCGTTATAGACTAAGCTCCCGATATAAAATGACCTTTACAGAGATGTTTATTTGATGAAATGTATTTTATATTTAGTTTAAAATGACAATAAATATATTGGATATGGGTTGCATAACAAATTTTAGTCCGGGGTATGTTTAGTTTAAAATTAAAAAAAATTTCTTTTTACATTTCACCGATTTGATTATTAGATAAATTCATAATTAAATAATCTTTAATTTTATTTAATTTCAATTCAACAATCAGACCTTTGCAAAATGCTAGTAGGTATAGATTTACCTGTTTATACCTGGCTGCCCAATAGTTGTGACGGGAAAAGAATAGGCAACCTAACGTTTGCATATTCTATGGGCTTCATACTTTCGATTGGTATAGAATTTATCTAATATTAATCAAACCGGTGAAATGTTTAAAACATTTTTTTTTTTTATTAATTAAACATACCCTGGACTAAAATTTGTTAGGCAACCCATATGCAATATAATTATTGACATATTAAATTAAATATAAAATACACTTCATCAAATAAACATCTCGGTGAAGGTTATTTTATATCGGGATCTTAGTCTATAACGCTTAACGCATAACCTGCTAAATTACGAAGTCGTATTTTTACCCCGATCGTATACTGAGATACGACTTTTTAAATTAGCACGGCAGATACGTTCGATTTTACACCCCATATTTTTCATACCCCGCACATAGGGGCGGATTACAAATTTACGCGGCCATAAATCGATTTTCCAAAGTTAACCCTACCTGAATAATAATACCTTCCTGATAAGGTTGAATAGTCCTAGAATCGTAAACAACTCCCACCCTAGCCCTTATGTCAGTACTTTACCTCGCTACGTCAGTCGGAACTTGATTGTCATCCCAGTTGCATCATTCATTCTCGGCATCAGTGAAAACAAAGTTATTTGAAACTGTTTTTTTTTGTTTATGTGTTAATATTTTGTAAAAGGTCGCGATGGATCTTAATACTACAGGTAAGAGGGCATATTTTTCATTGAGTTGCATGTAGATATTTTGAATAATTCTTATTACTTTTTAAGATTGAAATAGTAACAAAAATCTTGGTAAAAATACCACGTGTTGGATATTCCAAAAGCTTTTTGTTATGCTTCCAATCGCGTCCAAGCACACTTTTTTGCATTTTTATAAAGTAGGGTCCTTATACTAGCTGAATACGTTAGTTTTGGGTGTGATCTCCCGTGGTCTAACTTTTTAGAGACTAATGAAAGACATGACTCAAAAATCTTGATTTTTTAATTTTATTTTTTATGTACTTTAAATCGTTTATTTTTACATTTTAGGATCAGAGGGAGTTGCAGAAGCTCGAGTAGTAACACGAAAGCTTTTATTTGAGAAAATGCAGGGGCAGGAAATTGATAATTTTGAGAAGAAGTTGGCATTCCTGGAATCATATATTTTGTCACAAGAAGATTATTGTGAAGATACTATTAAAGAACTTAAACACAAAATCTCTCATTTGAAGTCGCAGTTTAAGAAGAAATGGATGGAAGCCCATAAAAAGAGTGAACAATTCCTAAAAAATAAAAAATGCATTTAACCTCGATTGCACCTGATGTTAAGTGACAATAAGGCCTAAGATGGAGCATGCTTGGCTAGAAGATGCCTATTCACTCTCGACTTGAAGAGATCCAAGTTATATTTTTTTAATATTTATTGATTGTGTAGCGTCAGCAGTGATAGTGATACTATACGTGGAATTGTACTCTTGGCATCCAATGACTCCCACAATGCACAAGATTTTGATTCATGGTGCAACGGTAATGGAGAAAGCCCTTTTTACCAATTGGATTATTATCCGAGGAGGCGGCAGAGGCCCGTAACAAGCACTTTCGGAAATACCGTCAACATTTTGAACGAAAATTTTCCAGAGAGGAGTGCAATTTGGACATATTGAATAGATTATTACTTAGTTCGGACCCCTATATATCCAGTACAAGGCTGAAACATCAAAATCGATCCACGCAACATAGTAAAGAAGCATTAGAACTACTTATTGCTTCTAGACCGTCACAAAATGATGGCTCCACTGAAGAATTATATTAGTGAATTATATATGTAGGTGAAGAATAAGGAAATGTATACATTTATTTATAATTTTATATGTGCAGTATTTATACACAACTATTTTATTACTTAATTTTACTTTTGTTTGAAATATACAATTTTATACATCAATTTGTAGTTTTTTTTACGAATATTACTTTTTTTATATGTCTGTCAACTATAAAAATAAATAATATCATATTTTTGTGGCATTGGAGCGACAAAATAATTTTGGCCGCGTAAATTTGTAATCCGCCCCTATGTGCCCCGGGCTTATATATGAAAATCGATTCTTAAGGAGTAAACTCCAATAAACTCCAATAAACTCCAAAAAACAATTAAAAAATCAAACGTCAGTGCCTAGGTCGACAGGAGCGAGTAATATTAATTTTATGTAAGAGTGGAGCTATTTGTCCTTAATTAGTTAACAATATTGTACGCTTTATGTATAACTAGCTGTGCCCCGCGGTGTTACCCGCTCATCCCACGGGAACGCTACATTTATTCGGGATGAAAAGTATCCTTTGTCCTTCCCCGGGACTGAAACTATCTATATATACCAAATTTCATCTAAATCGGTTCAGCGGTTTAAGCGTGAAGAGGTAACAGACAGACAGACAGACAGACACACTTTCGCATTTATAATATTAGTATAGATTATATCGGCCAACCTCACAGAAATCGACCAAGTCCCAAATGAAGCCCTGTGCCTGCACCTCTAGCACATCTGTGATACGCGTCTCATTCTCGCGCGAGATATTTATCTATCTCTTTCTGGCAGTGCTGTGAGAGAGTGACGCGATAGTGTTCATTGCGCCAATTGCTCTGTTTTCTTTATAAATGTATAATTTTAGGAGGAAACCGCTGAATGCTTGGAAAATTGTTCACTAAATAAGACAGTAAGGATGAATAATCTATGCTCTCATTTGACTACAAAGTTGCTTGCTAAGTTAAAATGAATACGATAAAAACTTTTTTACCACTTTGATTCTCTGAGCTCTAAAAATCCAATACCATCCAATCCTGGGACAAGTCGCGGTAACACAAATCCCTCTGTTACGTTTATCTCCATTGGTCTCAGTGGACGAACCCATTCGGACGACGCAATCTATGCTGGGGTCCGCAGATATTACCACTTCGCGGTAGAGATGGGGAGACATGTTACATTTCAATCGCTGTGAATGCCGTTCCAGTTCCAATAAAATCACTGTGACATATCATTGTGACTTCAAACTATTACACACATACGATAAACATAGTTTAGAAGTTACTTTAATCTTATCCAAAAACTGACATCAGCGAAATTTAGTGATGTATATATGTTACTTATATAAGTTAATATGAGTTCGTATGAGCTCCGGGCAAAGTACTTTGTAATTTTTATTTACACTATTAAGACATTTACCACAGTACTCGCTTCCGCCTTTCGTTTTTAGGGTTCCGTATCTCAAAGGGAAAAGACGGAATCCTTATGATCGCTTTGTTGTCCGTCCACTGTCCGTCCGTCTGTCTGTCTGTCTGTCTGTCTGTCAAGACCCTTTATCTCGGGAGTCCGTGGAGGTATCAAGTTTAAATAACTTACCATATACTCAAATTTACTTTGAAGTTATGAAAAAATTTAACTTTTAAGTTAACGTAAAAAATATAGAGCCGTTTATACCGCAAAAACGTACATTTCGACGCTGTAGCTCAAGGGAATCTATATTAATAGTGTAGATATTTTCCGCTTACATAGAACCAAAAGTAATACTGTCTTATACTTCATTGAGGTATTATTTATAATATAATTATTACGTCAATGTTATACTTACTAAAAGTATAGGAAAAAAACTGAAAACTATACATTTGTGATGAAATCATAAAAAAAATATTCTTAGTTTTTATTTCTTAAATCAAGCGAAAAATGTATGGTTCAGGCGGGATTTTAAAGTACACCAATCATCGAGGTTAAGTTACTGAATGTATAAATGATACTGTATATACTAAAAAGCGGCGGTTTTGCCCTGGGGTAGTGGCTCTACAAACAGCTTTTGTATGGCAATAATGTGCATACGTCATAAACATGCATTATAAAATTTTGTCAATACGAGTACGTCGTCATTTCATCAACCAAATCTAAAACTTGTTTATCGAAATCACCGGAATGCAGATCAATCTTTAGTTCTTCTTCTGAAATAAATATTGCATCGTATTGAAAATGATTGATGAAGTGCTTTCACTAGAAGGTGGACTGGAACTGAATGGCAGCCATAAGATGATAGGTTACGCGGACGACTTGGCCTTGTTGGGATCTTCCATGGTCATGGTGCCGGAATCTGTCAACGTTTTGGCAATTGAAGCCCTGAAGGTCGGCCTGAGAATTTCCCACGAAAAAACAGAGTATATCCACATGAGGCGCTACAGAGACTCGCGCGCACCACGTCAGGACCTACAATGTTGGAGATATAGTGTACAAAGGCGTGGCAAAATTTAAGTACTTAGGCTGTGCTGTACCGTGACGGATACCAATACCCGCAGCGAGGAAATCGGCATCCGTGTACAAAACACACTGCGGTGTACCGCGGCCCTTCATAGATTATCGGTGTCCAAGCTTCTGAGTAGACACAACAAAATTAGGATCTACAAGACCATTATACGGCCAATCCTTATGTACGGGTGTGAAACATGGACTCTAACACTCAAAGAAGAAAACATGTTACAGAAAGAAAAATTTTACGCAAAATCCTCGGTCCAATACGAACACCGGATGGGAGCTGGAGAGCACTGAAGAACCAGGAAATAGAGGACATGGTGGTGGAGCCCAATATACTAGGAGAAACAAAATCCCACAGACTCCGCTGGCTTGGCCACCTGGAGAGAATGGAAGAGGGTCGTGGCGTCAAGAGAGCACAACTGGGGCACCCAACAGGAAGACGACCGGTTGGGCGTCCGAGATATCGCTGGAAAGACATGGTCGAGGCGGATCTGCGCGGACTCCAAGCCTCCAACTGGAAAGAGCTGGCGCAGGATCGAGAAAAGTGGCGTGATCTCGTGTTGGAGGCCAAGATTCGCTTCGGGTCGCTGAGCCATCGTAGTAAGTAAGTAAGTAAGTATTGAAAATGATTACATTTGGCTATCTAAATGCCTTTATTATGCGGAAATAACTTGAAATTCACGGACATTTTAGTTCTGTTTCCTCTTTGTTTACATTAGTGACGCTTTCAAAAATTTTTTTGACATAATAAAGCCAAACCATCCATAATGATGAAAGTCAAGTTTTTCTTTAATAGGATTTAGTATTTATGTCGCAAGAAGAACGAAGAATTGAGCATGCTCTAAGCAAATGCTTGACAAATTGCTAATGATGTTTGATGATGCAAATATATGACGTATGCTCATTATTGTTATGAAATTATGAAAGCTGTTTTTAGCGCCACTATCCCTGGGCCGGACCGACACTTGCTAGGCTATATATAATGATCAATCAGTCTACAGTCAAATATATTTTTGCCAAAACTTAGTAGTCTTAGAACTTAACTATTTTTTTTGAGTATCGCAATCTTAATGCATTTCTATCAGTCAGATTAAATAGAAAGTAATTCTAATTTACTGTTCTTGAGTATCCATGTACAATGTGCTTTAGGTATTAAGCACCTCCTAAAAATCCATGGCCTACTAGAAGACATACCTGATTAAAAATATATCTGTTTATGTCAGTCATGTCTGTCAACGTCGCTAGTTAAACGTAACTTTATAATATAATGGAAATAGAATTAAGCTATATTATTAAGTGATATTAAAGGTTGACAAAATGCAATTAAATGATTTGAGAAGAGACCCATCACGGCCGCTGAGTGATATTCGAATTGCATCTCACCGTGAGGGTCTCACGATCGCAGATGCTGTTTTACATGACAACGAAAATCGAAAACCATGGTGGAAATTCTTCTATGACAGAGAGCAAAGAACGTTTTGCGAGAGATCATGCACGAGCTGGTTTTACATCGTATCGTACTCCATCTTATACATCATCTTTTTATCCACGTACACGTTGATCCTACTTTACATATCCTTATATATAATAAAAAGTAAAGAAACTTATATATATCCCGACAGCCTTGTTCTCTTCGGTGCTCATGAAATAGGCTTAACGGCTACACCGATATCTATGGATAAAATGTCAATAATTTGGTATAAAGACGGCGATTTGAGTGGTTACGGGAAATACGTGAGCGCTCTGGAGAATCTGGTCAGGCAGAGAGATTCGGGTGGTACCGATTATTTGGGACCGTGCGGCAAAACACCGTTTGGATACGGAGACTCTCCCTGTGTTATAATAAGGATAAACAGACATTACGGTTCGGTAGGAATACCTTTAAAACCTCACGATGTGAATTCCAGTGACATTCCCGATAAAGTTAAAGAATGGGTGAAAATGGATTCTAAGCTTTGGTTGCACTGTAGAGGTAACTACGCTTATGATGAAGATCATATCGGTACGATAAAGTACTATCCTGATCCTCCCGGCTTCACGTCAGGAAGCCATGCTCCAGGCAACGACTCTAGCATGGATTTGGTAGCAGTTCAGTTTTCCAACTTTACGAAGGGGTTATCTTTGGCAGTGGAATGTAGATTATATTATGAAGGCAATAAATCGACAGTCGATTTCGTGCTTTACGTCAGTCGTTCAAGAAAAGTGACATAATCAGAATAAGTAGTTTGTAATTAAATGCAATCAAATATAGGTACTCCTATTTTAGGTAAAAAAAATAGAATACCCTTTGGTGTTTCTGTAAAATAACTAACATCTTGTGAAGAATACTTTCCCCTTGAATAGATTTTGGCTAGATACGTCTGCTTACATCAAGATTTAAATGAAATTGAGATGCATTTACATAATATTGTCAAGTACCTTAAAGTTATAGGTAATCATAGCATAGAGTAAAAAATTGCGGAAATCATGGTAGTAAATTGTCATGATTTTCGTAAGCAATATAAAGTATTAAAGTTTAAAGATTGTTTTACAATTATTTAGTGTAAACAGGTTGTACATGTCTATTAAACCAGGAATAAGTACGAACAATGTTCTTTAATTAAATATAACTTGCATAATATATCTCCTTACATTTAGACACAGAAATACTGTTGTCGGCGACTCCTATGCTGATTGGTCCATAAACTGTCGTGTTGAATGGTTGATCCAATTCATATCGCCACGGGGAGCTTATGCAATAAGTATATTATGTATTATGATTATGTCTGCAGATTCGAAGAAGTCATGATTACTTGGGAAGTGTTATTTGCAGCTATGACGCCGAGAAAATTAGATACGTAAAGGTTGTTTATCATTATATCTTCACATTAACACGTAGAGCGACCGCATCCAAATAAATGTATTAGAAAGTAAATTCTATTAGATACAATGCCGTTTGGTAGGTGTTTCAGCAGAAGCTTAGTTAGCTCGTTGGCTGGTAAAATGTCAGTTTCACACTCCACTACATCGATTGTGTCATGGGGTTCACTAGTACGGTCAGCAGCAAAAGTAACTGACAATTTTAGTATGCATAAGCTAACAGTAAAATTGACACCTTTTTAGGGTTCCGTAGTCAACTAGGAACCCTTATAGTTTCGCCATGTCCGCGCGTCCGCGGCTTAACCTCGTGATCATTAGTACTAGAAAGCTGAAATTTGGTATGAGTATGTGTATGTATCACGCCGACAAAACGGTAAAATAAAAACCCAAAAATAATTTTTTTCTCGGGTACCTCTCGTACACCTAAAGTGGGGTGGACTTTTTTTTTCGTTTCAACACTAGTCTGTGGGGTGCCGTAAAATTTGTTTCTCACTATATATGTACATATGTTAACCCTTCGGGTTAGGGACGTAGGAATAAAACAAAGATTTTCTGCAATAATTTATTGATACTCTAATAATTCAATAATTTATTTATTTCACGCTATTTTTATTAAAGATTCGTAAGTAGTGAAGACAGTAACTTTTCCCTTGCCCTAAATAGTTTTCACATTGAATAAATACATTTTACAAAATGTATCTAAAACAAGAAATTATATTAGGTCTCGTTTATGTGATAAGTTTTAAGAATTTTTATTTACAGCATTTTATTTATGTTTACAATATTATTCGTTTGACAAAACTAGGCATTTTGAAGTCCTTTGTGTGATTGGAACAATTTGTTTGCACCTGGTAACTACTAAAATATGACAGAGTAAGTGATTGTACAACGCGAATCTTATATTTAAATCTTAAACATCGAAAGACATTTTAAGTTACCGTAAGGTGGCTTTTTGAAATACAAGGGGTTATTTGATACTGAGCCATAACAGCTTTTAGCCCGCTTTTTTATCATGGAATATTACAACTATTCCCATGGGAATATATATTAGGGCTAAAAACCTTGAATTTGCATTTAACCAAATAGCCGCTTGGCTCCCAAACACCTTACGGTATATTCCAATCGCAGAAGGGAGGAACTGCCCTTATATAATATCTACGATGACCTAAAATTGCTCTTTACTTTATTCTATAACGATTGGCACTAGCTATGTCTATCACATTGGGACCTTGCAAAGTGATCGAAATATTTTAACGGCGCAAAACATTTTTTCGAAGCCATTCATAACATCGTTTATATTGATTATTTTTTATATAAAGGCAAAGACAGGCATGGATAACATAAATTGCGATAAATATAAATACATCTAATAAATAGATTTGGTAGAGAAGTGAAACTACATGTAAATTTTTATCAGAAACTGAAATATTTTGTTTATTAATACTGACCATAACGTAGTTTTATTTACCAAATACACATAAAGATATAACATTTTATTGCTCTACGGATAGACCGTCTGCAAACGTGAATTTGGTGGAATGTCTATTTTCATATACAATTTAGTTCATATTAGTTTCTTCTTAATTGAGTAGAGAACAACGTTATTACAGTTTAAGATAAAATTGTGTAATTTCTTACGATATATTTGATTAAAAAATTCAAATTGACATCCAGAAAGCTATATTAACTTTAAAAGACGACACTATTTAGTTTCAGCTACCGTTCCCAATTAGTTAAGCAATATCCGTCTTAGGCATTATCAAAAATAGAATTAGAGTAATATATATCACAAAATATATTCATTGTTACAACGATATCCATTTGTTTTCAATACCAAAACAAGGAATATAACATAATAATGTAATGCTTCAGTGCTCATACTACGAAGGCACTAATAAAAAAAATACTAGTAAAAATCCAAAGCTAGTAAATTAACTTTAGAATAATACAAACACAAATTCAAACAATAAGGTAATTGCTTGACTTTTTATTAATATTTCGCTAGGTTACTCGATGTTCCTTTCGGTTGCCATTATAACTATATTTTGTACCTGCATAGTTATTTTATTATAGGCAGAAGAATTATTATTCAGTTAGAGAAGAGTTTTCCTGACTTATTCTCAACAAGAACATAACACTGCGACATTCACGACAAATGAATTGGTTTTCTTTAAGGTTTACAAGTAATCAGCAAAGGTCAGCATCTGGATTAGTTGGATCTTCCAGTGTCGAAATATAATTATAAATGCTTAGGAGAATTAATAATTATCTATCGTATTTTTTTTAATTCCACCGTTAATCCCGAAACTTAAAATTTTAAGCCGTCGCTTAGAATTAGAACATAATATGATAAAAATAAAGACTTTACTTTGCAGTTTTTAACAAAAGACAGTTGTGATGGCCATCGGTCAGAAATTTATTAAATGTGAAAACTATGGATTGTATTTATATGAGATGGCATTGAAAACAAAAGTTAACATGTAGGCCTGACACCGAGCTCCACTGGACCACTGAAGAAGAGGTATACGATTTAATCACTCACGCTGACCGAATTAAGGAATTGCAGGAAATCTTTATTTTATAATAGTTTGGATGGTGATTGTACTATTTGTACTTACATGCTTGTTAAATTGGGCATAATACCCAAACCGATTAAAATATTAACGATGAACAGACAAATAATATTGACGAAGATAAGTAAGAAATCGGTTAAACACATATTGGTTGAATTTGTAATTATGTACTAAATACTTACCTACTATACCATCCACGTTACACACAAACGAAATTAGGCCGATGACTTCTTGCAATTCACTTTGGGCGTGATATGGTGTAGTGTACTTAAATAACCTTCCAAACTACGCAAGCTCTGCATTAAAATAAATTTACAAAAAAGCCCAACATGCAACGTAAATATCATTAAAAATACTTTGGTTGACAAAGAAAACATTTCTTTAAGTTTTCATGAATTATAGAAAAGCAAAATATTAAGCTGAAAATATCTAAAATACGTTACGTTAATACATTATATATGTAACCATCAGTACACCATTAGAACGACCAGTACGATTTATTACTCGTACTTAAGTACTAGTTTTCATGTTTGATAGTATATCATCTTCGATAACATGTGAATGCATTCAAACTACATTTTTTTATGTTATTGTTAGTCACAGTATTTCTAAATTGAACGCTTCTGAGAACGTTTAGGTGGGAACGTACCTAATATTATAAATCCTGCCAGCCGTTCTGAATATCCAAATCAGTCAAATATATCCTACGTTAAAACTTGCTTAACTTATAGCATGCTTCATGTACCTACAGACATATATATCATATATGACATATTAATATATATATATCATATAGCTACAGACATTTAAATATGTAATAAAATATGTTTATTAACAGTTAACCCGATAGACTTTGTGGACAACTAAACAATGATGAAACAGCGTAAAGATGAAAATGCATTAATCCTGTACATATTACAAGTAAATAATTTACACTGGTCCTTAAAGAATAGTACCTAAATCATAAAAGCTCTACCAATAAAAATACTTGTAATAAATACAGAATTAACGGATTTATTTTAAGAGAGATAGGGACTCTGAAATAAGTTTTATTATATAATATCGAAATTTAATTTTGTACAAATATTTAAGAACACAGTCAATATCCATTATGTATGTATTAAACAGCTAACTTACATATAGATGACGTAAAAGATGAGCATCTGATTGACAATCAGAAGGTACCTATTGAAGTTGTTCAACCTACGACTAAAGGTTACCATTACACAAACCATATTTCTTAAATAATATTGTAAACCTTATTAATGGACGAACACATCTCATTTCAGCGATTGCAGTCTACTTATAACATCATCATTAAGTCATTGCTTTCCTGCGAACATATCTTAAACCGACGTAAATGCAACTCCTAAACACATTAAGTGCACTTCCACACATAAACGATTAAAATGTTTTAATCCTTTGATTTCAATATTATAAGCGCACCTTCAAGTTGGACATTTCTCTGGACAAAAATCGCAGAGATCATTTGTAAGGCAGTGCACGAAATGAGTGAAATGAAAAACAAAATCTTAATTCTACACACTCAAAAATAGGTTTCAACATTTACATACTTTTAGTACAAGTGATTAGAGAAAAAAAAGAACATTTTCAGTTGCTTAGCTTCAATCCCTTGAGATCACACCTGCCGTCACATCAATTAAAACGATAGTTAATCACGCGCGGTAGATTACACTAGAGTTTGTTTTACGTCACTCAATACAAAATTCATGTATACCAATTAACATATCACGTCTCTCACTCGGCTTCACTTTGTTCTTTACGATCGTTTTGAGTGTCTATATCACTAAGACTATCTAGATTTGGCTATTTGGGATCACATCTTGGGAGATTCAGTAGGTAGTAGTGTAGGCCACGCAAACAGGTACATTCACATAGAAAATCGATTCAAAATCTATCATCTCACTCTTCTGGTTATAAGATAGGACAGCATCTACTGTCCTGATGAATTTATGTTTCAGTTGAGCAATAAAAATAATTACTCAAATAATACGGCACCTTAAATACCATATATTCTTGCCAGGATAAGATGGAACTCTTCATATACCCCAAGGAGCCAATATAGTCCTCATACGTAAAGACCTGTCAAAAGCAACATGCCTATTACTATGAAAAAGTTAGGCATGCTTCGGAATGCACTACTCCAACCGCAGTCTAAATCTCTAGCCATTACCTGAAAAAAAAAAAAAAAATTAACAACGTTACCGAATATTTTCCCTAAGGCAGTCCGTTCTAAATTGCGCCCAATGTATTTATTTACCTTAAATCTGATCTTTCTTTTGTCTGGAATGTAGCGATAGAGATACCACTTGCGATTATTTCAATAGAATAATAATTACTGAAAGATAGCTCCTTTGCTATGACTATACTTTATAATATTTCAATTGTATAATTATCAGACAGTGAGAAATACCACTTTGTACTTACATCGCTAAAGGTTCTGTTGTCATAGTATGAACACCTCGCTAATCTTACATCATCTCGTGTTGCTACGCACTTTGAAGGGCTCTCACAGAGATATTGTCTTCTCTTGCGGTCCCACGCTTCGATCCACCTTTAAAACAAAAAAAAAATAGAAGTTACATACATGTTAACACAAAAATATAGGAACAATTTGAAATAGGTTGCTATCGTTGCATGTGAAGTTCATCAACAAAGCAGCTCGCTTAAAAAAAACACGTTCTCCTAATATCTGTCTGCTTTGGGTTAGTCGGATAAAATGGAATATTACGACAGTTGCACATTAGTGAGAAGTACGAAAAATTTATTATGGAAACGGATGACGACGCGGTTGGCTCAATTTGTAAGCACTTGCCTACTGAGCCGGCGGTCCTGGGTTCGAATCCCGGCCAGGGCAAATATTTGTGTGATGAACTCGAATATTTGTGCTTGGGTCATGGATGTTATCTATATAATGTATTTATTTATTGTTTATCGTCGTCTAGTACCCATAGTACAAGCTTTGCTTAGTTTGGGACTAGGTCGATTTGTGTAAGATTGTCCCTTAATATTTATTATTTTTTATTTTATTATAATTTCGTATTATCCATATCCATTTATTCAGTATTAGTCATATACATTGTCAACAAGTGTAATACTATCAGCAATAGTAACTTAATTTAACAAGTAAAAATATATTAATTCATATTGGAGTTAGGGATTAGGTACATTAAATATGAGATACAAGTTATTAAGTCTGTCTGACGACGCGTTTGGCTCGGTTGGTAGACACCTGCCTACTGAGTCGGCGGTCCCGGGTTCGAATCCCGGCCGGGGCAAATATTTGTGCAAAATATTTGTTCTTGGGTCATGAATGTTATCTATATATGTATTTATATATTATGTATATCGTCATCTAGTACCCATAGTACAAGCTTTGCTTAGTTTGGGACTAGGTCGATTTGTGTCTGATTGTCCCTTAATATTTATTATTTATTATTAAGTAGGGTCAATTTCATCTAACAATTCATTAACTGAATAATAGGCCTTTCGAAGTAGCATTAATTTTAATTGGGAGTTAAAACCCGTAGTGGTTTTTATACCTTTAATGTGAAAACCAATTATACAAATTTTGGGAAATAGTGTAAAGAGCCACATGAAGGTAGGTACATAAATTACAACTTACCCGATCCCACAATCACAGTAAATTGGATTGTCAGCCACTAGAATGTCATGAAGGAACACGCTATTGGGAACTCCTGGCCATTCCCTATTGCCCGGATTGGGCGCTCTCATGAGGTAATTTGACCTTAAATCAAGAGTTATATTCCTCACACGACCAGGTGCCCAAAACACTTCAGGAGCTATCTCTTCTATGCTCGTATTGTAAATTGTAAGCTTCAGCACTTTCGAATGCATTCCCTAAAAGTAAAACTCAATTAATATAGTTATAGATGAGAATACATTATTTTTAATGACAATATATACATACACTGAACAGATACGGAGAAAGGTACTTCATTCCCCGTCCAGTTATAGTAATGTTGCTGAGTTTACAAGGCAACTGTCCGCTTAACTCTTTGCCAAGCTCAATAGCTGGATTCTCCACTTCTAGTAAAAGATTCTCTAAAGCGGCATTCTGTGTCAGCATTTTTGGAGCACTAAAGTCTCTCACACTGTCGTATACGGTAATTTTTAGCGTTCTCAGTCCATACATTTTGCTAAGTACTCCATGCTGTAAGATAGAAGTCACAATTTATAGTAATCCAAAACTTGGATATATACATATAAAAAATAATTCATGATGACGTTAGTATCATACCTCAAGAATTTTTATCCGAAGATGCGTAATGTCAAGATATTCCAGGCGTGGAGATATACCGTAGAGACTAGTGTTCATCAGAGCTGTTATAGGGTTTCCAGACAAAGACAGCCAGCGGAGTTCGTTGAGAGAATGCGTCGCCTGAAATAAACAACAAAATTATGTTTTAGAGTTTGCGATTCCTGTGGGTCACATTATTACACTCTCAACAGATCCTTTGGGATAGATATTTTTACATAGAGGCGCCAGTGTATTTATATTGGTTTTACAGACATGATCGATTTTTATTTTCTATATTATTTCAGTATCAGATCATAATAATTCTGTTAAATCCAGTAACTTACCACGGGCACAGTACTAAGATCGTTGTAAGATAGATCCAGCTCCCTCAAATGAGTCAATTTAGCTGTCGTGTCTGGAGGTATAGATGGAAGATTGTTATATGACAGATCTAAGCTCTTCAGTTTTGGCAACTGAAGTGCTGGCACCTAAAACAAACGTTTGATATATGATTCAGAACATATTCAGTGAAATGGTAAAGGTATTGAATTAAATAGTTCTCAGAAAGTTGTACATACGTGTAACAGGCTGACATTTCTGAGACCTAAGTGCGACAATTTTCGTTCTAGTCCTTTGAAAACGTTGTTCTCACGGTCTCCAGAATTGAAAGGAGAATTATTGCTCAGGTCCAACCATCGCAGTTTAGGCAATGCTGTAAATGTCCCTCCTTCGATACGAACCAAATGATTGTCCGACAAATCAAGCCAAGCTAGAGACTGAAAATGGAAATTTCTGAATTAATTGCTTTTCAATGTTGTGACGTACTCGTATCATTTTCCCACGTAAACAAATAATGGTGATGTAACCTACATAATAATAAAATAGGATTGCATTACAAATGATGAATGAATGACCATGATTATGATAAGATGACACGAATTCGAATGTGGTAGACTGAAGTAATGGTAGAAGAGAAAATGGTGCTGGTTTATATTTAAATTGCGAACGTCCCTTGTAAAAGGGATACTTAATACCAGCAAGTATATTGACAATGAAGTGAAATCTTTAGACATTCAAGAAAAGGAAGCGATATATAATTTTGAATTTCTAAACGCTCTACCTTATACAATATATTCTGCGGATATTGTTTTTTTTGATGGTACACTCTCTGGTGATCTCGTCTAGCTGTGTGGTACATATATTCATCGCTGTAGTCCTGTTCTTCGGGCCAGTACTCGCCCACTTGGTCAGGGTTCTGGCGACACATGCGGGGATAGGACAACACATTAGCAACTACGCACACACTGGCTGTGACTACAGAGTTAGTCGCCTCACACGGGGTTGCAGTTATGTCAACAAACCATACTTGTTAATTAGAAAATGGCTAAGGAATACAGCCTTATTCATAAATCAATCGAAGATAAAATACACTTGTCCTCATGCCCTTTTAGCGTTTGTGCGATACTTGAAAAATATCATTCATAGTTTTCTATTTGATTATGTTGATAGTTAGAGCCTGTGCATCGTTAAATATTCATTTGTTTTATAAATACCTTTATTAAATAGCTATTCACTATCACATATTAGTAAGCGATAGAAGTAATTGATTAGTGCTTTAGCCTTATGGTCAAAATAATAAAATATATGAAACCTTTTGGTGCTAAGAAAACATACTTAGGTATGGCAAGGGAGGATTATCCTCATCAATTGCTTACGATTTTGGAAAGAAATAAAATCCATGTAAATCACCTGTTCCATTTCCGGCTCCCACTATAATTTAAGAAATATAGGTTTTAAGTAGGATCTCTCGTATATTGTTAGGTATAAGAATATATCATGACGTTTTCGAGCCGCTAGTCAACTTTATAAAAGGCATTAGCATTATTTATGAAATTATGAATGATATTTTTTGCCTTTTTTATTCTGAATGAAAGAATGCTCTAACTACCTTTATGAATAAGGCACTGCCACGTTTTTGCATAAAATTTCATTAAGACATTTGCTATCTACTGGTTAAGTTAGAGAAATAAAATACGATAGCACGCTTATTGCGACATCAAGTTCAATGAACGATCATACAACCACGTGTCCCATATTAAGGTAAAAATCGACAAATTGATAAAACTCAGTAAGGAATGATTTGCAATGTAAAAATAAGGCATTATTCCGCACATGACAACAGGTACAGGATGACTTATTTGAAGATTGATAATTTAGGCTTAGTCATTGCTTCATTTTACAAATATCAAGAATTCATTTCTTCAAAACTGAACTCATAAAATCTGTAGTTTTCATTATCAATCGAGCTGTTAGTTTTTAAACTACTTGAATTAGTTTTACCAAATCTGTAATACTACGATGCAAATACAAAAATAGTTGCAAACATACCTTAAATCTCTGGACTAAGTCAGAAATGGCAATCGATGGAATAGTATTTCTGCTCAGGTCATATTCTACCAGGTTGGCTGCAGCTGCCGATGACAGACTTGAGGTTGGTACCCTCGATAGTTGATTATCAGATAGATCGAACCTTAAATCAGATTTAGGATAAGATTTCGCTAAACCTATTAGGGCCTTATCACACTTGCGATTTGCGAGCGTATTTTCTATACAAATAAGCGACGCGGCGTAGACGCTGCGCGATCGCCTTCATACAAAATACGCTCGCAAATCGCAAGTGTGATAAGGCTCTTAGATTCTCAGGTACAGATATGTAACTCGTATTGACCAATACAATTACTGTTCACCGACCACAAGCTTTGAAAACAAGCCCCCACGTATAAATATTGGGCGTTAATTCAATAATCAACACTATTGGTATTGGTGTTTACCTCTACTTATAATATCTTGCATTGTATTTCTCCTGTATATTTTATGAGGTGTGCAATAAAGAGTACTTGTATTTGTATTTTGTATTGTCTTAGTCAGAAAGCAGTGGCAAACGAAAAGCTCTGGTTTCTAAGGATAGCGGTGGCGGCAATAGGTGGGAGCTGAAGGCCCGAGCGCGGTGTCCTGGTCACTCTTATAGTCGCCGCTCACCGCTGCCACCACCGCTAATCTATGAAACCGGAGCTTAACGCTCGCAGGCCTATGAATGCCCGAGCTGAACTACCTGCCGTCTTGTGGTGGATCACACTGTACTGCATACAAGTTGAACCCACCACAAACAAAAAAGTAATCAATTTAATTGATTACTTTTTTTGATATTGAGAAATTTGATACCTTTCCAGTGCAGGCGAAATGATCAAATTGTCGGGTAAGTTCCTCAGGCGATTGTGGGATAGGTTGATCGATGTCAAGTACAGCATGTCGTGGAATATCTCTATCGGAATCTCTACCAGGTGGTTATGTGAAAGATCCAATATCTGAAAATAAGTTGTAAACAATATTGAAAAACTATAATACATAACAGATTATTAATTCCTATATGCGACTAGATTACTGTGGTAAAATTACCTGTAGGTTTTTCACTTTTTTGAAGCAATCGTACTCCAAATCGTATATTTCATTATGAGACAGATCCAAATATTGCAGCATATTCATAGATCCAAACACGTCGCGGGTCACATTTCTAATTTTGTTATGTGAGAGCCGAAGCTCTGATAATGTTAAGTCTGCATGCCTGTAAGTAAAAAATAAGGACCTCATTGTAAAAAAAATCTATACCTCTATTTATACATATCAATGGGAAAAAATATATATTTACCTGAAGTAATATGGAGCAATGTATGTAATATTGTTATGTGAGAAATCTAAGACTCGGATATTCACTGACACCGTTCCAAGACCTGGAAGCAGACATACAATTCTGCATCACATAATAAACATAAACAATAATACGAGGACATAGATTTAGCAACTACGTACAGAGATCTGACAGATAAATATTAGATGAGCACACTAGACGCGAATTTATGCGTAAATAGCTAACTCTGATTTACGAATATGTGTAGCTTTCCCATATACCAGCGCATATTTTGCGCTTACAACCTGGCCATGAAATCGGCAGCAAGCTGCAGCGGTGAGCAGCAGCCATAGGTGGGAGCGAGAGACCGTGTTCGCACCTTTAATTCCAGCTTATGGTCGTCGCTGCGGCCTCCTACCGATGTGATAAGGAGCAAGGCCATGAGCTATGTGTAGCATTACCCGAGTCAGGATTTGCAATTTTTAGGCATTTAAATCTATAATCACAAGAGGTGGCAAATGGGAGCTAGTATCTATCGTAATGTATCGTAATAGTATCTAGTATTATCACCTTTCTCGTCAGGATATTCTTCATCTGAAATAAGTCCTGTTTGCAAAACAAAAAAGAAAAACGTGCAAATAAAGCGATAGTGTAAAGTATAAGCGATTCTGACTCAAATCAACCATGTAAATGATTATTAGAATATTGTTGAATGTAAAAATTACAAAAGAAAGAAATAGATAAAGTAAATCGTGATCAATACATGAAAAGTGAGAATTGCAAATAATGTAAAAGTTGAGTGCAAAGATGTAGTAATATTTACTGTTAGATTGAAATATGTATTATGGACGGCATGACTCACTTTGCGCTTTAGGAGGCGCATAGAAATTGGATGTGAAGAAACTCGGCGCGTTAGAATCCGTCAAAGAAAATATTTCATTATACGACACGTTCACTTTCAGCGCCGTCGCCGAGCCCACTTGGTCAAATATCGAGAACTTAAATGTATACAGACGGTTGAATGATATGTCTAACCTGCGAAAAAAATTAACAATTTAGTAAAGTTCATTTGTTTTCTTTAAAGCTATACGCTATACCCATTAACGAAACAACAGTTATGTACTAAAACCACTAAGCATGTTTGACTTCTGTTTAATCAACCACAAGATAGCAAAACAAGTTTCGAAATATTCAATAATGAACTCTGTTGGCTTAGCCAGTACCTAAAAACGACTTTAAGATAAATAACGCCTACAGATGTATGAATTCCAGAACCGAATTATCTATTTACCTTGTAGCCAGTGAACAAACGTCAAATAATTGTACTATTTAGCGTAAAACCATTTTTTTTCGTTAATGGGTTCAGTTCGAGAGGAAATAAATCAACTGTTGGTTGTGAAATCGTTAAATTTTTAGTGATAAAGTGAAAACGAAGTATGATTACAACTTACTCAGCAAGTGCAGGCAAATTCTGGAACGCTTCTTCAGTGATTTCGTTTATTCTATTCCCCTTCAGTTTAATAACTTTCAAATTATCTAGACTAGTAAAGGCTCTTCTCTGTATCAATTCTATCAAATTATCCTCAATTAAAATTTCTTGGAGTTCTCTCAGATCTACAAACGTGTGCTGCACTATTTGTCTCATCTGATTATGTGATAAGTAAATGGACTCTAGTTGCTTATGAATGTCACCCTAAAAAAGAAACAATTAATGTGGTAACTCAGTTTTAGTAAACCCACACAAGATTATTAGATTATCATTTACCTGTAGAGTTCCTTTCGAAAAGTGGTCAATAGCATTATCTTGTAAATTCAATGATCTCAGTTTGTATAAGAAATGGAAGGACGTGTCGGGAACATTCTTTAGTTTATTGTTACTCATATCCAGGTACTGAAGCTCGATAAGTGCTTTCAGAGGTTCAAACGGTAGAACTTTTACGTTATCTGCCAGGCCGTTAGCAATTTTTAGAGTCGTCAAACTGTGTAACTGGAACAATATAAAAATAATGTTTTACGTGGGCATTATTCATAAGGCCTGACTACTAAAATGGCTATATAAAAATGAGCTCTACGGACTTGTTGAAGACGGCGCTCACCACAAGAAGCTTACGAGGCTGTCGACATTTTTAAATGGCGCGTTTTTCGATTTGAACTGCAATCCAGCTGCATAATTCGAGTTCGGGGCAGTTCTGATGCAGTAGCCGTAACTGCATAAAAAATGCAAACTGCAGTTCGCTGCAGTCGGTTGGCTTGCAGTTTTGATGCAATTACGCCGACTGCATCTGCACTGCCAATTTGCAGTTGGATTCAAATGGTTTTCGTCTGTTTTGGCCCTAAGCGTGTGGGACAGATTGCGCCGTCTACAATATTGTCAGTTTTCATAAATTATAAATATTTTATAAATAATGACACAAAAGTAAATTAAGAAAGAAAAATTGAATGCGATCCATTACAATCTAACCAGGGCTTGAACCTGCGACCTCTGCGTTACCGCATATTAGATTGTAGTGGATCGCATTCAATTTTTCTTTATTAATTTATTTGTATCATTATTTATAAAAATTAAAATGTGGTATATCCACATGAAAAATAGAATCGATAAAAAAAGATTCTATAAAAAATATTTATAAATATTTTTAATCCTGTTTCACATTTCCATTTGGCATTACCTCAGCGAAAGCAAAGGGGTCAATAAAGTCGATGTCGTTTTCGGAAAGATCCAACGTTTTGATTGATCGGACGTGCTCGAAGGCGCTCGATTCGATTCTGTTTATTGTGCTTCCGTAGATCTTGAGATCTTCCAATTCCACACCGTATTCCAAGAAATCTTCATTTCGGATGCTACGCCTTATCAGCTTTCCTACAGCAAGGTATCGTAAGGATCTCATTCTGCAAGAAATGTATGTTAATTTATTAATATATCTCGAAGTACCTATAAAAAACACAGTTTCATTTTAGGTATGTTGGCCAGTAAGGCACCTAAAATACATAAGCAATGATCGAAAGTTATACCTTCTTACGTCCTGCAAGCTCATCTCAATAGAAGACGCGCCGCTGACGTCCAGGTAAAATAGTTTGTATTGGAAATTGTTAAAATTAGCTTGCGAAAATTCCGAGGGCGTATTTGTTGCTATCAAATTGACATCCACCTGTAAAAAAACAATGGCTTACTTTAATATTTGAGGGTATAAAATGCTGAAGTTCTTGTGGATAAATTATCTTTTGCTAGATGCAGTTTAACTTTAATTGAATTCCGATCCCTTCGATTCAACAGATGTGTCGACTATACTGCTGTTGGCCTCTAGTAATATAAAGCAATTATAGCTTTATGTACTCACTCTGTTTTCTTTGAGGTTCAAGAATCGCAGGGAATCCAGTTTGTTAAGCATGAACTTGGAAATCATGGTGAGGTTGTTCTCGGCCAGGTCTAGGGTCTGGAGACTGTTCTCGAGGCCAGCGAAGGCAGCCGGAGAGAGATCTGTGATGCCGCAGTCTCGAAGCGACAGGGTCCGTATCTTCGCGTTGCGGAAGGCATCTTCCTGCAATTATTTGGGTCCTGGTTAAGTTTGATGTCGGGTTAAATAAAGTTGAAAATGCGAAACAGATAAAGACTGTTTTCTAAAAGATAATTTCTAAAAGATGATTTCTGACGGATTACGAATAAACCCACCCACCTAATACTCCTTCGGGTTTGTCCCGATCTGATATCTATACAATGGCTATGAAGAATGGTAATAACGGCAATTAAAAATTACATTTTAAGGGGCGTAAAGGGCCAGGGCCAACATAAAATATAAAAATAAAGCTAATTGCAAGTATCAAAAGGTCTGCATTGAAGTAATCCGGTAACCCCCGTTCAACCGTCAATAATGAAACCCCTTTGCAGCTGTGAAGGTTATACTCGGGTTGCAAGATTATTTTAATGCATACCTACTCTTGCAGTCATACTTTGACTTTTTTCTTATCTTACCCTTAGACTGTAGATTGGGTTTCCGTCAAGAGATGTCTGGTTCAAAACATTGAAATACTTGAACGATCCGGGGTAGAGCATCTTGATAACGTTGTTGTCCAATCTGAAATATATAAGACGAAATATGCTATTCTGCTTTCGTGACATTTCAAGATTCAACTTTGACTTTGTTGTAACTAGATGGGCCAATTAATTTTAAAATAAATTCAAATTTACGGTGCCTCAAATGTGGTATGACTTGCTTTCTTAAATTACTTTGACACTTATTCCATTAATTTTGGTTCTTACTTTAACACATCCAGAGATAATCTGATGCCATTGAGGTCGTGCAGGGGAGGCACTTGCTTGATGACATTGTTTGAGAGGTCTAATACCCTCAGCTGTCGCAGAGGTGACAACTCTTCGTACGGGATGTAAGTCAGTTGGTTGTCTCCGAGCAGCAGCTGTAATGAGATTATGTTTGATTAACAATATGGAATTGAAATAACTTTGCACTAAATAAGATATTTATTTTCATATTTTTATTTTTAATAAAACACTTGTATTTTTATTCAAAATGCCAAATATTTCCCGCTAAAAATCCAAATTCAGTCATGGCGCCGCCATGACGCCGCCGCCTCCCCCTGAACAACAAGATTGACTTTGACACAAGCCGCTCAAGCAAATCTTGTTCCTTAGTAACTGTCAAAATCTTTCGAGGATTTTTACGTCACGCGCTGTCATTGCTGTTCGCTGATCGGGTGAAAAAAATAATTAAAAAAATTCTTCAATTTCATTATTTTCATCAATAAAGTATAAAGAGCATAAAAAAATGTTTTAAAATATAATAAGTTTATTAGTGTGGTTTATCTATAATTCTATATTATATAGAATTGGAATTAAAATAATATTTTAAGTTGATATTTTACTAAAGAATTCCGTAAGTTTTAAGTTGATTAAACATACACACGTACGTACATGAAAAAAAAAAGACGTTTTCAACAATAGGATAGAAATATTGCTCTTTGCCCATGGTTCTACGGACGTCTTTAAATTATTTAAATATTCCAGATGGATTGTTTACTAGTTTACTCTTTCAACAATAGGTGATGATAGGTATGATCACGTCTGTGGTCCAATCTCAAAATATACTGACGGGGAATTCTTCCAAAACATAGATAGTCCATTGAATGAGTCCCTCCAAGGGGGGTCTAGAGTGCGTGAGTTAGTAACGTAAGATGTTTCTTCGGAAACATGTCAAGAGTCCCTAGGTAATAAACATACTAAAACCCCGGGACACTAGGAGGAGCCCCGGAGTGGGGGGAGGGGGGGAAAGGGTCCATTTTTTCATTTTTCGCTTAAATCTCAAAAACGGTACATGTTAGAGAAAAACTTTCAAGGAAAAGTTGAAAGGCCATAAAATTATCTACAAGTTGTACCTAAATATTTTTTTTCTATTCGCAGCCGTTTTCGAGCTACATCCCATGAAAGGTGAAAAATTCGAAAACTACCCTTATATAATATTTTGACAATCGATTCCTCCTAAAGGCTTCCATGGAGGAATGTGTTTTTTTTACCAATTATAGACCTAATTAAGAGCAATCTATCAGTACCGGTCACAAGTTGCACTTTTGAGCTTTTTGGAAGAAAAAAAATAAAAAGGTCAAGTTGCGTAACTACCCTAATATAATATTTTGACAATCAATTCCTCCTAATAGCTCGGTTGATAATGCACGCCGTTGTATGGGAACCTTGCACTTTGTGACTATGCGCTGAAACTTGGCACAGTTGATCCTTAGGTGATCTTGAGTGAATTCAGACCGGTAGACGTCGATAGTCACCGCGCGTTTAGCGGGGGGGGGAGGGGGGGAAGTTCGACGCTGCCGCGCTTTAATTAATGCAACATTTCTCTAAAACTATACATAATATGGCATGTGATATATCATTTTCGGATAAATTAAGGATGAGGAATCTATTTTTTGGACAAAAATAATGCACTTTCTAACAAAAAAAATTTAAAAAGTAGAAAAAACTGAAAAACGTAATTTGTATTTTTTTATATAATTGCCAATTATTTTAAAAGTATAACAGTAATCTCAAAACAAAAAATATAGTCGTAAAGCTAGACTTATGTTGTTTCTAAAAATATATAGTTTATTATATACATCTGTTGATCCATGGGAGATAATAAATAATATCAAGCGTAAGTCAGGGCGATCTCAATGCATGATCGTCCCACATAGGGGCGGATTACAAATTTACGCGGCCATAAATCGATTTTCCAAAGTTAACCCTACCTGAATAATAATACCTTCCTGATAAGGTTGAATAGTCCTAGAATCGTAAACAACTCCCACCCTAGCCCTTATGTCAGTACTTTACCTCGCTACGTCAGTCGGAACTTGATTGTCATCCCAGTTGCATCATTCATTCTCGGCATCAGTGAAAACAAAGTTATTTGAAACTGTTTTTTTTTGTTTATGTGTTAATATTTTGTAAAAGGTCGCGATGGATCTTAATACTACAGGTAAGAGGGCATATTTTTCATTGAGTTGCATGTAGATATTTTGAATAATTCTTATTACTTTTTAAGATTGAAATAGTAACAAAAATCTTGGTAAAAATACCACGTGTTGGATATTCCAAAAGCTTTTTGTTATGCTTCCAATCGCGTCCAAGCACACTTTTTTGCATTTTTATAAAGTAGGGTCCTTATACTAGCTGAATACGTTAGTTTTGGGTGTGATCTCCCGTGGTCTAACTTTTTAGAGACTAATGAAAGACATGACTCAAAAATCTTGATTTTTTAATTTTATTTTTTATGTACTTTAAATCGTTTATTTTTACATTTTAGGATCAGAGGGAGTTGCAGAAGCTCGAGTAGTAACACGAAAGCTTTTATTTGAGAAAATGCAGGGGCAGGAAATTGATAATTTTGAGAAGAAGTTGGCATTCCTGGAATCATATATTTTGTCACAAGAAGATTATTGTGAAGATACTATTAAAGAACTTAAACACAAAATCTCTCATTTGAAGTCGCAGTTTAAGAAGAAATGGATGGAAGCCCATAAAAAGAGTGAACAATTCCTAAAAAATAAAAAATGCATTTAACCTCGATTGCACCTGATGTTAAGTGACAATAAGGCCTAAGATGGAGCATGCTTGGCTAGAAGATGCCTATTCACTCTCGACTTGAAGAGATCCAAGTTATATTTTTTTAATATTTATTGATTGTGTAGCGTCAGCAGTGATAGTGATACTATACGTGGAATTGTACTCTTGGCATCCAATGACTCCCACAATGCACAAGATTTTGATTCATGGTGCAACGGTAATGGAGAAAGCCCTTTTTACCAATTGGATTATTATCCGAGGAGGCGGCAGAGGCCCGTAACAAGCACTTTCGGAAATACCGTCAACATTTTGAACGAAAATTTTCCAGAGAGGAGTGCAATTTGGACATATTGAATAGATTATTACTTAGTTCGGACCCCTATATATCCAGTACAAGGCTGAAACATCAAAATCGATCCACGCAACATAGTAAAGAAGCATTAGAACTACTTATTGCTTCTAGACCGTCACAAAATGATGGCTCCACTGAAGAATTATATTAGTGAATTATATATGTAGGTGAAGAATAAGGAAATGTATACATTTATTTATAATTTTATATGTGCAGTATTTATACACAACTATTTTATTACTTAATTTTACTTTTGTTTGAAATATACAATTTTATACATCAATTTGTAGTTTTTTTTACGAATATTACTTTTTTTATATGTCTGTCAACTATAAAAATAAATAATATCATATTTTTGTGGCATTGGAGCGACAAAATAATTTTGGCCGCGTAAATTTGTAATCCGCCCCTATGTGCGTCCGTGAAGTAGGGTTTAGGTACTGTGTTAAACAACATTCCTCTAAAACTATACATAATAGGGCATGTGATTTATAATTTTCGGTTAAATAAAGGATGAGGAATCTATTTTTTAATAAAAATAATGCACTTTTTTAACAAAAAAGATATTAAAAAGTGGGCTAAACTGAAAAATTTCTTTTGTGTTTTTTACATAATTTCCAATCATTTTAAAAGTATAACAGAAATCTCAAAACAAAAAATATAAACATAAAGCTAAACTTATGTAGTTTCTAAAGATATATAGTTTATTATATATATCTGTTGATACATGGGAGATAATAAATAATATTGAGCGTAGGTCAGGGTGATCTCAATGCATGATTGTTTATGTCTCATAGTATTTTAAGGGTGAATCAACTTTTTTGTGTTGTTTACTCTGTCCCCGTTGTCGAAGTGACATCTTCATACTGTTTCATAGAAAAATGCTTAGGTTGTCCGAGAGACAAACTTTGCGTAACCATAGCAACAAGGCGCACTTAAAAGTTGATTCACCCTTAAATGAAACTATGCAATGTAAATTAATTTATTTCATATATTGCAGGATCCACTGCTCTGACAGAGGTCTGAACATTTAAGCTGCCTTTTCTTGCAATTGCACCAGCCAACTTGCACCTAAAAAAATCCAGACATTACATGCTCTTGCATCAACAGGCAAATCTGTCCATGTAGGCTCCCAGTTGTTGTTGACCTTCGTCCAACCCCAAGTAGTTACCGCAAGTGCGTGATAACTGACCCCAAACGCCCACCTCTTAATAAATACTGATACAAAGTGGCTTTGGTCGGTGGGAGGTGTTTTATCTGCTGGTCTATCTTGGTAAAAATATATATAAGGGGCTCATTCACTGAAGTACATGAAGCTGATCTGAAATAATAATTATGATATACTATTATTCTATTATATCAGTTTCAAAAGCAGAAAAACTGACCTATCATATGATGTTAAGACGTATTTTTCGATGGAAGCCATTACCTCCTCAATGCGTCGCTTGATCGCTAACTCGAAACCAGTAGGCCAGGAAAGGCTTCCGTGCTTGAAAAGCACTTCTCTTTCCTTTACCATTGAACCAAGATACCGTATCACATCCTGTGAATGCGTGAAAGAGGGTATCTTAATACTCTTGCTCTCTGTGGCCCTGTAAATAAACAAATATGTATAAAACACCCGTATTTTCTTAATTTACTATGATCGAGGCTTCACGACTCATTATACTGTGGATACTGATGTGTTGGTACTGACAGTTACACATAATATGCAAGCTTTACCTCAGCTTGAGGAACTTTGGGTGCATATAGGAACAACATAACATCACCAATATCTGTGCTATCATGATTTCGCCACCACGATAGGTAAAAATGGTATATCTGGTCATAGTAAATTAAGAAAATACAGGTGTTTTATACAGATTTGTTTATTTACATTCACAGGATGTGACATGTGACACGGTATCTTCGTTCAATGGTAAAGGAAAGAGAAGTGCTTTTGAAGCTTGGGAAACCTTTCCTCCATGATCTCTTCTTCTTCGTTGGTTTCACTCTTGGCACAGTGGTCGTCGTCATCATTTCAGATATTGGTGATAAACTTTACAACACGCCACCATTCTTACATACACATACATGTATGTGTGGGCGTGTTGTGTGGACGCACATACATGAATGTATATACCTTGACCCGCAAGTATGACAATGTGGCTCAGTGAGAAAAGGGACGGCCTGAAAACCAGCGCTGCGCAGACGCCCTGTCTGTCGCAGCACATGCTGAGTCCGCTCCATTTGTCACACGAAATAATTTGGGTGGACAATATAATGTTAATGTTGATTGTTTAATCTATGTACCTATTTTATTTTTTTGTTGTGGCAATAAACGTTTCTTTCTTTCTTTCTTTCTTTCTTACCTGATCGCCACCATTCTTACCTGATAGCCACCTTCCTCGTGCATTCGTGTAGTAACGATGATGCATTTATTGCAGCTTTTATTTAGTTTGTCTACACATTTACAGCAAACGAGCACCTACTTTCGCTAGTTATCAACACCGAAGCGCATGCAGTATTCGGCGCTAGAATATTACTCTAAAGCATCTTTCATGCCTAGCAGGCGTAAATCAGAGGGTTTCCTTTGTTTAATGTTTTTACCAAGATAGACCAGCAGATAGAACACCTCCCACCGACCAAAGCCACTTTGTATCAGTATTTATCAAGAGGTGGGCGTTTGGGGTCAGTTATCACGCACTTGCGGTAACTACTTGGGGTTGGACGAAGGTCAACAACAACTGGGAGACTACATGGACAGACTTGCCTTGCATGCAGGAGCATGTAATGTCTGGATTTTTTTAGGTGCAAGTTGGCTGGTGCAATTGCAAGAAAAGGCAGCTTAAATGTTCAGACCTCTGTCAGAGCAGTGGATCCTGCAATGTATGCAATAAATTAATTTACATTGCGTAGTTTCATTTAAAATACTATGAGACATAAACAATAAAATATATGCACTTTTCGTGTGTTTAAAACATTAACTAAACCCTACGTCACGGACGGACATGCATTGAGATCACCCTGACCTACGCTCAATATTATTTATTATCTCCCATGTATCAACAGATATATATAATAAACTATAAGTATATCTTTAGAAACTACATAAATTTAGCTTTATGTTTATATTTTTTGTTTTGCGATTTCTGTTATACTTTTAAAATGATTGGAAATTATGTAAAAAACACAAATGTCATTTTTCAGTTTAGCCCAATTTTTAATATCTTTTTTGTTAAAAAAGTGCATTATTTTTATTAAAAAATAGATTCCTCATCCTTTATTTAACCGAAAATTATAAATCACATGCCCTATTATGTATAGTTTTAGAGGAATGTTGTTTAACACAGTACCTAAACCCTACTTCACGGACGATCATGCATTGAGATCGCCCTGACTTACGCTTGATATTATTTATTATCTCCCATGGATCAACAGATATATATATAATAAACTATATATTTTTAGAAACTACATAAGTCTAGCTTTACGACTATATTTTTTGTTTTGAGATTACTGTTATACTTTGAAAATAATTGGCAATTATATAAAAAAACACAAATTACGTTTTTCAGTTTTTTTTACTTTTTAAATTTTTTTTGTTAGAAGGATCATTATTTTTGTCCAAAAAATAGATTCCTCATCCTTAAATTATCCGAAAATGATATATCACATGCCATATTATGTATAGTTTTAGAGAAATGTTGCATTAATTAAAGCGCGGCAGCGTCGAACTTCCCCCCCTCCCCCCCACTAAACGCGCGGTGGCTATCGACGTCTACCGGTCTGAATTCACTCAAGACCACCTAAGGATCAACTGTGCCAAGTTTCAGCGCATAGTCACAAAGTGCAAGGTGTCGTGCACTAACACCCCAGCTATAAAGGCTTCCATGGAGGAATGTGTTTTTTTTACCAATGATTGACCTAATTAAGAGCAATCTATCAGTACCGGTCACAAGTTGCACTTTTGAGCTTTTTGGAAGAAAAAAAAATAAAAAGTTCAAGTATCGTAACTACCCTAATAAAATTCAATTCCCCGTAAACGCCTCCGTGGTGGAATCTGGTATTTTTATCAATGATAGACCTAATTATGAGCAATCTATCTGTACCGGTCACAAGTTGCACTTTTGAGTTTTTTTGGAAGAACAAATAAAAAGATCAAGTTCAGTAACTCAAACTACCCTAATATAATATTTTGACAATCCATTCCTCCTAAAGGCTTCCATGGAGGAATGTGTTTACTTTACCAATCATAGACCTAATTAAGAGCAATCTATCAGTACCGGTCACAAGTTGCACATTTGAGTTTTTTGGAAGAAAGAAATATTTTTTGATCGATTGATGTGATAAACATGGGTATGTAGTATGGGGAAATTGTTTGAGCCAAAATCATTTTTTACTGCGTGTAACTCAGAAACGGTAGGATATAGGAAAAAAATATTTAGGTACAACTTGTAGATAATTTTATGGCCTTTCAACTTTTGCTTGAAAGTTTTTCTCTAACATGTACCGTTTTTGAGATTTAAGCGAAAAATGAAAAAATGGACCCTTTCCCCCCCTCCCCCCACTCCGGGGCTCCTCCTAGTGTCCCGGGGTTTTAGTATGTTTATTACCTAGGGACTCTTGACATGTTTCCGAAGAAACATCTTACGTTACTAACTCACGCACTCTAGAACTTTTTATTCAATGGACTAAGATACGTATTATTGAATATGACAGTTTAATCCAAATAATGATAGTTGCCCATTTTCATTGCGGTTTGATAAATTGATAATACCTACCTTTACGCGCGCGCTTCGCGCGAAGTATCTACTGATAAAGTTGTCAGGAGTAATAAGGTTTGCATTTTCTCTAAACCTCGCCAAGTCTTATCTATTTTGCTAGTGATTTACCTTATTGAGTCTGCTCATGCCGTCTCTGAACACGCCGGACTCGATGACAGCAAGGTGGTTCCCCCGGAGGTCCAGAGTTTCTAACATAGGCAGCCCGGCGAACGCGTCTACTGGTAAGTTGGCGATGGAGTTATCAGCCAGAACAAGGGTCTGCAGCGTGTTTTCTAAGCCTCGCCAATTGTCACCTGATATGTCTGTAATTTCATTGCCTGAAATAATAAAATAACAGAATTTATAATACTGTATAATATTTACGAAAAAGAGTATGTGTGGTCAGCGGTTGTAGCAGATGACGTGTATGAGATGACGTGATGTGTAGGTATTCCTCTACCCTCTCGCGCATTTACCATGTGTGTTCATATATATAACTAGCATAAAAAGATGTTGATCTAATTTCCTTGGCCATCATTGAGTTGAGTTGCGTGATTGAAATATATGTGTGTGCAGGGCGACTCAACACGTTGGACAGCCTGTCTTTCTCCAGTTCCAGCTACCATAACGTGTTGTCCAGCCCGTTCATCTCTAGAGAGATTCCCTGAATTTCTCAAAATTCCCTGAATTTGTACATGTTTTACCTCGCATGAATGTGTTTATAACCAGTTGTTGTGTACTATCAAGTGTTTTACATACATATATTGGATGTTTTATTTTAGTAGATAAAGCAAGGGTATACCAGTAAGGTCTAGCAGCCTCAGCTTCTGCAGATAGCGCAAGGAGCGGCTCGGCACAGCAGTCAGCTTGTCTTCTCTCAGTTCCAGCTCCCACAACGTGTTGTCCAGGCCGTAGAACGCCTCCTCATGGATCGTCTCCAGAGGGTTCTGGTTTATTGCCAATTTGTACATACCTGAAACATATTAATATGTAGTGTTACTACAGTATTTAAACAGTTTCAGTTGATAGTAATGTTGTAGTAATATGATTTAAATGATTTGAACTTTGGCTTTCGTACAGTATTTTACGAAAAATCGTTCGTAGATGGCGTTAAAATTATTACTTATATTGAGAACTGGTGCCCGCAACTTCGCTCCCGTAATTTTTTTCTTTACCATAGTTTGGTAAATGTATCTTATGTCCACCTATTCCCGTACCAAAATTGGTTAAATTATTTCAATCCGTCCAGCCGTTTCGACGTGATGAGAGGATAAAGAAATTGTTACCAACAGATGGAACAGACAAAGTAGGTACCCTATCTATGTCCATCCTAATATTTGGAAATAGTTTTAGTACATACTTGTGGCCTGAAAGAAATGTGGCTCCAGATCCCTAATCCGGTTCCCCATGAGCTGCAGCGTGAAGACCTTGGAGCTGTTGACGGCGGCCGGCACGCGCGAAATAGGCACGTGTTTGCACGTCACGATGCCCAGGTCCCCCGCAGGCTTGGAGCATGTACATAGGGCTTGGAACAAGCATGGTGGGTGCCCTGTGTCCACGTGGAGCTAGAAATATTAAATACAGAAATAACGACTTGGAAAGTTTTTTAATGTTTCAGATAGATGTCGATAAAAGCTTCGAATTTAGGCACTGAAAATAACGTCATTCAACCGCACCTGGCATTCATACTCGCACTTTTTGTGAATAAGGTTTAATTGACATTTCGATACGTGATTTACTGCTAAACAAAAAAAGAAAATCTGCGAATTCGCTATCTAAATTCTACTGTGAAGGGTTGGTGCGCGCCGATTGAGTTTTAACCATTTTCTCTCTCACATTCATTAGAAAGACAGGAAGTCTTTCGGGAGTAGGATCTAAATTCCAAAATTCTGAAATAAAACTTTTTGTCTGCCCTATTGGGTCGAATGTAATTGAGCGAATTTACTAAATCAGATGAAGCACGTAAGAAAATATTAAACTATGTTAAAATTTTCATCTAAGCCATCAATCATAATGAATCTATTTTTTTTAAATCTAGGTGTTACTTTTCCGTCAATCATGGTAAGTGTTTTCATAACGAGAGCCGAACTCACTCGTTGGTGGTAGTACTTATACTCGTCGAATATGTAGGTATATACCTTCGCCGGGTGCAAGGTCGTCTCATTATACGCGAGGAAAGTTCGGATGCATATTAAAACCGTGCAGGTTGTAATATTTAGTTACCTCACATAGCGAGATCACCATTAGTGAAGATTTTGGCTATGAATTTGCAAATAATCAAGTTTATTCGTGGTATAAATACTTAATATAAGATTAAACTTGGTTAATTACTTATTGATTTTATCAGAACATTTGTAGGCTTTTTTTCTGAAGGCCTGTTGTGGTCGTGTTTATCGCGCGTTAAAGTAGCACCCGGGACGGACAAAATGAGGAGCAGTAGGTTAGCGTGGAATGAGGAGGGATGAACGTCATATTGGTAAAAGTATATTAGGGATGAAAGTCGAAGGACGAAGAGCGATTGGTAGGCCAAAAAAGCGATGGATGGATTGTGTGAGAGAGGACATGAGAAAGGAAGGAGTAAGCGCTCAAATGACGAATAATAGAGATGAATGGAAGAAGAAAACATGTCATGCCGGTGGGATAAGGGCAGGGAGATGATGACATAGGTAAATGATAAAGCATCTGTGACTCTCGTACTCATATGCGTGTCGGAAAGTGACAGATGATTTTTCATTTATCTATCGCGTGACAAACGCGTGCTATGCACAAGTGAAATAAATGTCACGTTAAAGTCTTATCAATGATTAATGACTTACCTCTAACGCTCTGGATAATGAGGCCCATATCATTAAAAGTAGTGTGACCACCACAAGGGTGTACCCGAACTTGATGATCGTCATCAAACTCTGAAACAAGGAAAACACAGGTGAGCTTAACGGGTCTATATTGATTTATAGAATTATTTAACGTTATTTTCATTCATAGAATTATTCGAGAATGTTTCATTTCGCCGAAAAAATATTTCGTAAAAAGCATTTTTCTTTGCAACCGTGAACTATTGGAGATTGTTCTAAAACAAACCTAACCTAACGTAATCAATAGGATGATATTTGCAAGAACTATGAAAAGTTTACGAGTACAGAGAAATAAAAATTCTGCGAAACGATTAATCGGCGAAATGAAACATTCGACGAAATAATAATAGAAGCTAAGTATATGAAATATTCGGTTGTAGATGGATTGGCAGTTTTGCGAATATAAAAGTAGCCGTCCACAGACGTCGCGCCGTATCACGAGGGTCCTAATTAACGTCTCTCGTCGTATTGTCGAATGTTGCATGGATACACCACAAAAATGCTTCTATAGTGCAGGCACAAGTAAAGTCTTTTGTATGCATGCATGTATGTATGTGAACTCTTTATTGTACCTACATTAAAAAAAAAAAATATATATATATATATATATATATATATATATATATGGGGAAATGGGGCAGGGAAAACGCACTAGTTGGTCTGAACTTATTTTATTTACCATATTTACGACTTTATTATAAATTATAAATCTTCATCCGTCCACTAAATCATTCTATCGTCTGACACTCTCCGTCATACGTCAAATCTAACACATTCCTCATTTCATCCAATTCGAACTCGCATTAATCGTCTATCAGCCAGCTCCTTATATTCTTCCAGTATCAATCCCACATATATATATATATATATATATATATATAACAAGGACATAAAACAATTGATAATGTACAAAGGCGAACTTATCCCTGTAAGGGGTTTCTTCCAGTTAACCTTTAAGCAAATGAGAGAGAACAGTAAGTGTCCAAGAAGCTAGGCAAACATATTAATATGCACAGAGACACTATAAAGGCTATGTATGTCCAGTAAAAAATGGTAACTGTTTGCCCTTTTATAGGAAAACTAGCGGCCGCCCGCGACTTCGTCCGCGTAGATTTTTGATGATGACAAAGATATTAAAATAGGTAAGTGAATTTTATTCTTAGTTAAAATGGTCTAGACATATTACATTTCAAACAGTGGCAGACACTGATATGCAATTGTTAAAGAATTTTTGAAGATTTTCCAATTAGATTACGGGAACTATTTGCAGGATGCTTAATATTTATACCGTCAGTTACCTGATGCTTTTAATCTTTGGCAAAAATGACTGCAAGATATAGAGCGACGCATGGATTTGGAGTTAGAAAATGGGGATCTTAGTTATTATGAGTGAGATTAAAAAAAAAAGTTAAATATCGTAAGGCTGTTAAAACAATCTTAAACTCAGCACTGGAAATCGAGAGATGGAATAATAAATAATAAACTTTATTTCATAACAATAATAAATAATGACCTCTTTTCATAAGAAGGTAGCACTGGTATTTGTACGCGCCGGCCTGCCTATTAAACGAAAAGAGTGGTGTGGCGGAGTTCCCGAGGCTGGCCAAAATGTTTCTAAATGGTCTAGCAGGTACCCCAGTTATTAAAAAGGCTAGTGTTTAAAGAAAATGCTGAAATGTGACCTTTAAAAACTAAATGCACATAAGCGAATTTAATTATGCGATTACTATTTTGGTCTACAGGCTAGTAGTATTGTTTGAAGAGTGATTCAATATATTCTGGTGCTATAGTTCTCTATATCTCTCAAGAAGCTAAATAAAGTAAGAATAGGTATATAAAGTATAAATTATTCATGTGCTGATAGACAACTCACTAAATATAGGAACACATAAAGTTTGGAACACAATAAATAATAGACAGCACTAAGAAAATATTGTTGACAGTTAACCATAGAAAAGGTGGTGCAAGTTTGTTTTAAAAAAAGGACGTAGTCACTGGGTAGTAGACAGGAAATAAAAAATATATAAACTGATAACCTTAGCGTAACACTTCTTTATAAACAATATTAGCGGTGTTCCCCATACAAACTTTGCACCCCTTTTTAACCCCCTTAGAGGTGAAATTTTCCAAAACGCTGAAATCACTTTTATTGTATTTGATTAAGTAAGCTATCTACAAAGTTTCAAGTCTCTAGTTCAAAAAATAAAGTTTCTCCCATATAAACATTGCACCTTTTTTTAACCCCCTTAGGGGTGAAATTTCCTAAAACGCTGAAAGCACTTTTTGTGTTTTTGAGTAAGTAATCATGCTACAAAGTTTCAAGTCTTAACTCCAAAAAAAAAGTTTACCCCATACAAACTTTGCACCCCTATTTAACCCTCTTAGGGGAGGTATTTCCAAAAATCCCTTCTTATCCATAGCCCACGTTATAAAAGTAACCTACTGTGCAAAAATCAACTCTCTAACATTAGTAGTTTCGGCTGTGCGTTGATGAGTCAGTCAGGACTTCCTCTTTTATACATATAGATTAAATTCATATTTTCTTGTAGACATCGTATATAATTATGTAAGCTTTTCCTAAGTAGAGAAATTACTAAATAATCTAATAGATGCAACAGATTTAAAACATGAGTATCAATAGAATCATACCTACTCCCAGACCCTCTGAAAAACCAAGAGTATCTATTTAAGGGTAATATTTAATATATGTCGGAGACGGTCATTAGTATGGAAGCTCAACGAAAAGGCGCGCCATTGGAAGGCGACAGTAGCGCCCCCTTGAACCTGTTTTGGCGCGCTAGACAGAGTCTTGGCGGTTCACTCAGCGAACGCCCACCGACTTCACTTTGGGTCACCACTGAGTGCACTACTGCCTTGGAACTGTCCCGTTTCGTTGTGCTATACCAAGTTGATTAGAGCCAGTGTTATAACCCTGCAATGTACCTAGTGTTAATTTAATAAAGACTATTCCGTTCGAGACTTCGATAACCTAGCTTAGAGACCTCTGTGCCAGGAAATGTTATTTTGTGCTTCATTGTATAAGGAATAAATCAAGTTAATTGTATCTGAAGTGTTTCATCTCGCTCGAACTACCTCCTCGTCCACAACTATATCGAATAGCTCATCTAATGTGCCACACACGGCACCGGCCATCCGACCTGTCCCCGACATCAGAAGTTGGGATGGTATCTACGGCCCATGAGCGAACACGAAGAATGATGGAACACGAAGCGAATAAAACGGGAGAAAAAAGTTTGTGGTTACTCTTTGAAATACAACGAACCTGACATCACTAAATCAAGGAACAGGAGCTACAAGCGTTTCCGTTATTGAAACTCAAGCTAACACCGTCACGGAGACCTACAAAACCGTATGAAAACAAATGAAGATTGCACTGTTTAAATTGTTTTCATTGCGAGAGAAACGGACATGAAAAATTCGATTGCTTACTTCGTATAAAAGAAAACTACAACTTACCACCTCAGCGACAAAAGCCAGCAGTCACAATACAAACTACATCGAAGTTCATTGTTTACTTCAAGAACAGCGGGACACATCGTCAATTGTTGCACCAGTAGAAGTGACCCAGAAGCGACGCTCAACTACAAGCGACGCGTGGACGTAGGCACCATGGCCCCACCGACAGATTTTAAAAACACAGGTCAGTCGTTAACTTTTCACTAAGTACGATTCCGATATTTTGTTCACAAATAAAAGTGTAGCTAGATTCTGGGGTAGACTTGAGTCGCACTTATTCAGTTTAGTGGGTATTTGTCAAAAAAATACTAACGGGTACTGGTAAAGGCAACACTCCAAGTAAAAGTTGAATATTGCGTGATAGAAATTAATAATCATTTGAAACAAAGTTTATCGCACGTTTTGTAACGATTGTTTTCGTAGCGATATAATATGACTAAACTCTAAATGTTTCTACAGAGATTTAGTGTTGATTAATATGACCACTACGCAGTTTACCTACCCTTATTAAAGTTTATCATTTTAAAATTGCGTTGATGCACCCTATCAATCATACACGCTTAGAATTATTATTCTAAGCATACACAGTACTTAGTAGCAGGAGCGGCTGCTTTAATAATCTACCCTCTGTTCATGATTTTCCGATCGTTCTGTACAATTTAATTTGTTGACATCTTGAATAGTTTCTTACACAGTGTACTTTAGCTGGTGTATAGTTTAGCGTCTTTAAATTTCGTAAGCACTGGTGAGATTGAGATTTGTTTAAACGACCCTAATGTTACTTTTAACTGTGGTGATCGCTATAGCCTAAAATATTTAAACTGGAGACACTAATATGATAAGGAAAATATTGGGACACAAGAGTTAGAAATTGAAGTTTGATTTTTATCATTAATGTTTCATAATCCCTTGGTAATCTAAGAGTTATCATACAAAGTAAAGCTTGTTATTACAGTGCAAATAATGATTTAAATCTTTTCTTGCATCTAAGTCGTAGATTATTTGTTCACATTAACGAATCATAATTTCAGTGTACCTACCTAACTTTGCTAGATTGATTTGAGTTTCCTTTTTTTTGTTTGGCATGTTATTTCAGATAACAAAAGAAACAATCCATTTGACTAAAAGTAATTACAAATCCAATTTCAGTTGTTGTTGAATTGAAGTTGAGTTTGTTGGATTTAAGGTTAGAATGACCGAGCTTTGTGATACTGTGCTTGAAGTTTTTGTTTCAGAAAAAAAAAAAATACGCGATCTCAGCAGCTAACAGCGAAGCCATGAGTCGTCTGCTTCAGCTGCCGCGGTACAAGACATCGCGTAAAGAACTGCGCGACGGCGAACAACAGGGCGCCTTCAACCACGGGGAAGAGGGTTGACGTGTGACGTCACCACACCACACCATATGAGGCAATCTGGTGAGGAGTTCTCATTTTATTGTGATTCGGTTGCCGAGTGATCGCTTATGGAAGAGTTGATTTCCAATAAGTTCCATGGCAAACGGCTGTATAATTCAGTGACTATATATGACTTGTATCAGTCTAGCTAAAAATTGTTAGTACTGTGCAGTAAATAGACTTACTGAAGCGAGCCTATTAGAAATGTTGACATGTAGTATTGTAAATTGCAAGACCATTTGCCATAAACTTGACTTCCAAACATGCGCGTACTTGCATGATAGGTTGAGGGAAATGCCCGGGAGCTACGTACCATTTGAAGTAGACTAAAAAAAAAAAAAAAAAATATAGTGAGACTGGTCGGGAGGTTCTCAGTTCGGCTGGTCGACCATACCAGTCACTTCATCGTAGCCGTAGTCCGGTAGAAGTCGGCATCTGCTCTAAGCAGTCCGTGGATACGCGGTGCGCGGTAGGTGCTGGCGGAGGTCGGGTCTCTCTCGCAGAGACCGTAGAGTCATAGGGTTGACTCGGCGCGGCGATCCCGTGGGGATGCGCGTAGTGGGTGGCTAAATTAGCCCTAGGCCACGAATGAGATACCTGTTTTGTTGAACGGATTTTCGTTGATTTAAATGTTTTGATATTGTTGATATGGCGAACCATAAGGAAGTTAAATGGTGGTACATGGTTCCTAATGTATTTTCTGAGGTAGAAGTTGTAAATAGTTAGTTTGTTTCACAACGAGTAACATCGTAGTACAATCGCATTTAAAACGTATAGCACTATTGAAAGAATAAGTTGTTATAATTGGTAATTGGTTGTAGGATACCATAATTCTATTTGAATCTTTTGAAATATTGCGGTTATAAAATAAAAACTTTCACTTAGTTGTCAAAATGATTTTTGTGATATTTTTAGTTTTAGTGTCAGTAACTATTTGATTCGAAAGAAAGATGAAGTTTTTGTTTTGTCTTACCATTTTGACGTGTTTGTCAGGAGTGACCGAGAGGATACTGTTTTGGTTGTTGATTGTTTCAGAGCAACACACGAGGACGTGTGTCATCGCAGGATGGCCGTGTCGGAGACGGTCATTAGTATGGAAGCTCAACGAAAAGGCGCGCCATTGGAAGGCGACAGTAGCGCCCCCTTGAACCTGTTTTGGCGCGCTAGACAGAGTCTTGGCGGTTCACTCAGCGAACGCCCACCGACTTCACTTTGGGTCACCACTGAGTGCACTACTGCCTTGGAACTGTCCCGTTTCGTTGTGCTATACCAAGTTGATTAGAGCCAGTGTTATAACCCTGCAATGTACCTAGTGTTAATTTAATAAAGACTATTCCGTTCGAGACTTCGATAACCTATCTTAGAGACCTCTGTGCCAGGAACTGTTATTTTGTGCTTCATTGTATAAGGAATAAATCAAGTTAATTGTATCTGAAGTGTTTCATCTCGCTCGAACTACCTCCTCGTCCACAACTATATCGAATAGCTCATCTAATGTGCCACACACGGCACCGGCCATCCGACCTGTCCCCGACATATAAATTTTGCAGTGTGGTCAAGGTCATTTCAGGTCTGAATGCATTTATAATTCTAACTTCTTCATAATATTTTATTTTATGGAAGACTTATTTGGCATTACGTTATACACATATTATTCTATTAGGTTAGTTGATAAGTTCTGACATGTATCAGATAAGAAAAGGGACATTAAAAATCAATGTTAAATATTAGTTGCACTTGCAATGCGTGCATTAGTTAAAGAAAAGCCCGGAAAACCAAAGAGATGTTGTGGGCTCAAATCCCGCTCGAAGGATATTTTTTACTTATCTGTTTTTTAGAAGCTTTTTATTCTAATATTTTTAGAAAGTTCTGAAAATCACGTGAAATCTCTTGGAAGAATTACTAACGCTCTGACTCGAATATGGAAAGAAAATGAATATTTAATTACGCCAAGCCGCTCTCATAATGCGAGTCTTTTGATGGCCTGATTTCGCGAGACTGATTTAAATCCGTACATCGCTTCAATTTCAGGGTTTGACATCGTTGACTTGAATGAGTGATTAATGAGCAAGATTCCATATGCCGATTAAGAATTTTTAACTTGCAGGATTAGGGATAGTAATTCACGGTCTTGTAAATAATGTAGGTATAAAAGCAAGGTCTAAAACCTTACTAGCTATTATAAATACATATTTTAGAAGACAGTTACTTAAAACATCGATCTAGCCCTAAACTAAGCAATGCTTGGCTACTACTTTGACGACGATATGATATAATTATATTAGTTAATTGATTTGTGGTTGTATTGTACTAGGTACACTTTTTATCTATTAATACTATATGATTCGCGCCGACTTCATATTTCTGTTTAACCCTGTGGCTGACTAGTAGAAAATGCCTTAAGGTATTGACTCTGCCATTTGTACTTTTTTATATAGAGCAATAAAGTTTAAATATAAATAGGGTGCCTTTATATCCACCAAGTAGCGCATTTATTTGAGGTATCAGTGGTCCAAAGACTTTACAAACAAGCATGCATATTAAATATACCCAACATTATCTTTTAGTGTCAATGTTGGGTATATTTAATATGCATGCTTGTTTGTAAAGTCTATGGACCACTGATACCTCAAATAAATGCGCTTTTAATTTACCTCGCTCCCTACACAATTCACTGTATTCAGTGTTTATCTTTTAGTGTCAAACACTGAATACAGTGAATTGTGTAGGGAGCGAGGTAAATTAAAATTGTATACCAGAAACAATGGATGTTACGTAACGAGAAGGTATTTACGTAAATAGCAGCATTTATTTAGTACTTTATAATGTTCGTTTTACTACGCACAGAAACTGATATGGTTTATGAAGAAAAACTATAATAACACGAAACTGTAAATTAAAAGGACTGTTAGATAATATTTAATACAGAAAACCTGAGTAATAGCCTGCCACAATACTACTTAGTATTTAACATACCAGGTGTTTCCTGTAAAAGGAGCAATAAATTAAAATATAGATTCTACTCTTCAAATGGAACAACATTTGTTCAACAACTTTAAAAAAAAACAGTTTTCAGAATTTTATTATTTCAAACAAATTAAATAGTATTTTTAATGTACTCGTACGTCGTCCAACATTGACATTCCCTGAGCATTGACATAGCTGTCACTCTACTGATATCGGACATTTCGCAATACATTGCTTCTTTGTCTAAACATTATTCTACAAAATATCATTTAATACACGTTATTTACAGACGTTGCTTAACAAATGTTGTCCAGTTTCAAGTGAAGAATCTATGTTTTAATATATCGCTCCTATTACAGGAAACAGCCGGTATATTATTTAACATATCTACGTTGACCCCTACGTGTAAAGTCAGTCATGAAGAGAATTAATTAGGAAAGGAACTCTCTAAAGCTGGCGAAATGAATAGCGGCCCGCGCACCGCGTTATATTAGGTAGGCGGCAGATTTCTGCAGGCATGCCAGCCAAGAATTTAAATTAAAATTCTTAATTTTTATGATTTTGTTCTTAATTTAAAAACTCGTCGATAAACTCAAGTATACACTTATAAAACTCATGGAAGATGATAAAACTGCCGACCTATGATCACGTGATAATTAATAAAATAAACATAGATATAGTATAGTAGTTAAAAAGAAATGATAAGCATGTGTCAAACTCACACTCGCATACTTGTTAAAACGTGACGGGTGATTTGTCATCATATAGTTATACTCGGTTCTCTGCCTTTTCGCCGTTTTATGACGCCGTAGTGTCATGTCGCAGAAAGATTTTTTCTTTGAAACCGTAAACTATTTGGGATATTTTCAAGAATTATGAAAAAATTATGAAATCGCAGGAAAAAATCAGCGAATTGAAAATTAGATGAAATGAAGCAGTTGAAGAAAAATAAAACTAGCAGTCTCAAGTATTGTATGCGATAAAAATAATCGAATTTAATAATAATAAACATGTGTATATATCGCCATACATATCAATATAAATTCGGTATTTGTGCCTGTATAAATTCCCCTTAACAACTTTAAAACTATATGGGATCGTAGAAATCTAGCAGACGTCGATGTTTTTTTATTTATTTTTTGAAACTGTTCTTAACGAATGCTTCAGAATCTGGAATGGAAAATAGCGAACTGCGCAGAACTTTTCCATTCCTAGAAGAACATTTAACTTCTGAGCTCTAATGCTGTTTGAAGTGAAAACTCTGAAGCGGTCTTTACGAATAAGTAAACTGTAAAATTTTAGTCGAAGGTATTTACTTTAAAATTCTCAAATGTAAGTTTAAAACCACTACTATGTTTTCTCAAAATGTAAAAGTAATCCTATATTCCTATATATACTTGTTATATTATAAACGTAAATGTTTGTGAGAATATACGTTTCACCTAAACGTAAAAACTAAGTTTCCATCAATATCCAAAGTTTTCAGCAATATAGCTTAGATTTTCATACATAAGAGGGCTAAACAGGAGTTGAAAGTTTGTAAGGGCACATTCTGCGCGAGCAAATCCGCAGGAAAAAGCTTGTTTATCATATTCGATTCCTTTGTTAAGGTTACCTACTTGGATCCTGTTTTCACTGCAATGTTTGAAAAGGCACTTAGAGCACACTGGCAATTTTTGCGGGGAGTTATAAGCGGAGCGAGCGCGCAACGATTTCGCCCAGAGCGCGCAGCGAGTTCGCCCAGAGCGCGCAGCGAGTTCGCCCAGAGCGCGCAGCGAGTTCGCCCAGAGCGCGCAGCGAGTTCGCCGAGTGTAACCATAATTATAGCGTCTTCGTGGCGAACTCGCTGCACGCTCTCCTCGCTTTCAACTCGCCAGTGTGCTGACGCTCTTAGCCTCATCCTCATTTATATTTCAGGCGGTCTAGACAGTTTATCGATACAAAATTCAAACTATCGAACACATTCAGTTACCGAAATTACTGCAAATAATACTGATGTTTGTTAAAACTATAGACATTTTCAGAGTATTCGCAACTCTACGCGCAAGAGTAACCGTTTATATTGTAATGCAAGGTAGATCTTTAAATTATACGATGTGACATGAAAGCGTTCGATACGATACGGTTTAAATTCGAGTGCATTGCGGTTGAGTAAGTATTTTCCACCCCGATAACAAAATGTGAAATGCCAACTTTATTCAATTTATCGGGTAGGTACGCCGCGTAAAAATGTATTTTCAACTAAATTGGTTTTGATGTTGGGTTCGCACGTAGCGTACTTAAATAGTTTTAGGTGACATAAGAGAAGTATAGGCTTATATGGGTCATAACTCTTTTTCTTATTATACGCCTATGTGTAAGTATGAGATATAAGTCAAAGTCAATCAATTCTTACAGGTCACAGGTCAACACTATCAGAATAAGGTAAATATTCGCAGTAAATAAACAAAGAGTGGAGGTCGTATTATGTAGAGTTGTAGCCAAGAAAAAAGTGGTACTCGTAGTAGCTTTATTTAGTGGAATCATTAGATGTTATTTATTTACTGGACCGCGACCATTTGTTACATTATCTACTCTGCGACCGAGAAAATATCAAATGCTCAGTTTATTTAGCATGTTTTATAAATCTAAGGTTAGAATTTTGCTTCTAGAATAAATAGATATTAAAATGACAAGCCTAAAAACTACTCAACTGAAATTGGATATTAGGCCCTTTAGTCTGAAGCGGGTTTTCTTGGCAGCTAGCCTGACGATGATCAGTGGATGTGATGTGGTTTTAAATATTTAACGGTTGTCTTTTGCATTCTAAAAGAACCTTGCCAATTTTTGGACCTAGTTTATGAGTTCGGTTACTGACCATTTTTAGAGAAAATTCGGATTTTTCTTGTAAGAACAGTATTAAGTACATTTGAAATAGAAATCCCGGGAATAAATTTCAATGAGTAAATCACACAGTACGATATATCCGAATGTGAATTTTATTGTGAATCGGCATTGACATCTTCATTAAAAAAAACAGGAGAAAATGACGCATTATATATGTTGCCAAACCCCATCTTTCACGCCATATTAAATCGCGGGCGAGTTTATTATTCTGAAATAACATTAATCACGGATTCAATACACCAAAAATGTTATAGCAACTTTAGCAAATTGCCAGAGTTTAAATGGGAACGAATTAACAAGAAACAATTTCCATTACACGACATGCGGCGCGTACGTGCTACACTGATTGTGTATTCAAAATGTTTCATTTGTTGACGAGGGATTATTGTTTCCATTACGTAATTATGGGGTCATGTAAAGGGGTTGTTATTTGTAAAACGTATAATAGATGAAGATGGGCTTTGTTTTTCGTTTATATTGAGTCAGTGATGTATAATATAAGTTCTAGATAGCGACCTAAATTCCATTCCAATAGTAGAAGTGAATTTTCGAGTTCTTGGGACTTGAGACCCCGACAGCCAGGGCGAAAGCGCACACAGTCTTGAGTTGTTTACAGGAGTTATCTATAAGACTGATATAGTTGAATTACTTTTATTTCAGTTTTTATTTTTAGGGTCTTGTTTTAAATTAATTAGTTCCGGACCTGAATCGGAAAAACGAACCCTTATAGGATCACTTGGTGGTCCGCCTGTCTGTCCGTCCGTCAAGATTTTTGACAGGAATGCGTGGAGCGCGTGAACTTTATAAATGTACATAAATTAATATATTGAAAGCCGTTTTTGTATTTACCTAGGTACTTCATATTCTCAAAACATATTAAAGCGAAACTTAACAAAAACAGCCCGTAACAAAAGATTGTATGCTAATTCGCATCTACATATAAATCTGCTGTTCAAGCCGTAATTTGAAAATACTGAAGTTATAAAAGCTTATCAAGTACCTACAGAACACATCATTTATATTGTGGGTCTTTTGGATGGTTTTGTAAGTTTGAATATACTATTATTATTAATATTACTCACTTATTTCTTTATTTCAAAATGTGCTCTAACTCAAAAGTATTTTTTTAAATAATTATATATTTTTACTTTTAAATAAGCAATGATACATCATAGCTCATAGGTACAAACATCACCATAGCGGGACTATCATTCAATAAAATACTATTGTATGGTACAGTAGTGTTGCTTATTTGGTCGATTTAATATTTTTTTATTAAGTTTTAGGGGTCACTACCGGCAAAGAAAATAAACTAAAAAAAAGAAAATTAACTTTTTTTTCATTGTTTCTTTAAATGTTACTGCTGACTGTTGAACTTAATAAACAAACAGAGACGACTTTTTGTTTCTGAAAATAAAATTAGAAGATTCACGGGAAAAAAAACGACAAAATAACCAACACCATACAAATACAGTGCTACAGAGTAACGTAAACTGTCCCACTGTTAAAAAAAATACAGAAGGTAACATTTATCTGATATTGCTACTTACAAATAAAATAAGTATACTATTTAATTCAACTCCCTGACTCATAGATAACAAGAGCACAGTAAGCAATGAACAATTCCAATAAGACGTGTACAGTATATCTTTCATCGATACATTAACATAACACTCACCATGATTCCTGATGTAAGTGCACTCCTCCATAAACCGCTACATTCGGGTCAATCGCTCCGATTGTGACTCAATCTGCGGACAAGAAGAGATTCTCATAAAAATCTAGGACATCATTTAAACTAAAACTTAGACACATAAGTTACATTAACGTTTCATTGAATCGACGACATTGAAGATAGGGACCAATAAGAATATGCCCAAAAACTAGATATAACTTGAAAGAACATGCAAAACTTGAAAATTCCTACAAAAAATCAAAACCAGCATAAATGTGCCAATAATATAATATCACTCAAAGATGTCGATTTAAGAGGAAATACCACTGCTAATTTTTCCATTCAAACCGAGGTCCAACGCGGAACTTTTCTTTTCCATTTAGTTTCTAATATTTCGTAAAGGTTGTTTAACTTTTGGAGGAGTAAACAGACGAGAACGAAACCTCGATTTGTTTAGCCCGGTTACGGTTACGTTAAGTCTGGGCATTTGTAACCGACGCCATGGTACCTAGTAGGTGCAAACTTAATGTAAAATGATAATACCTATCGGAAAAGGAGCAGTGATATACGTATGTCCTCTTAAGATCTTCACTAAAATTTTATGGGACTAACTTGGAGTTATCTATTCCCAATAAAAAAAAAGAAATCGGTTGATGAATGACGGAGTTTTGAAATAGCAAACATTTAAAAAAATACCTACAACTGAATTAACAACCTCCTTTTGGAAATTGGTTGAAAATAATGTGGATTATTTCCGCACAGCCAATCATGCGAATAAAAGATCCTCTGACATAAAGGCGAAGAATCTCAGTTCTGCCACGTTCTGCTTAGCAAAATTGAGATGGTATTATTAGGTAATAAATAAGGAATAATAATGTAAGAAATAAGGTCAGTCGACTAGTCGAGATAATCGCGGAGCCAAGTGCATCGCGTGATGACGCCATGGAAACTTAATGCTTTAAAACTACCCCTAACGTCCCTGCATAGTCTTTGGAACTATTAGTATTTAAAAAGGGAACAGGGATAGGATAGCTTTAAAGTTTTGCATTTATATGTTAATTGTATTATTGGGTGAAAATATGAAGCGTTTCAACCTTTTAGGTAGAGGTTACAAAATCCGTCAAAATTTCGTAACGAACGAAACTGATGTAGGAATTGCGATTAAAATACTTCTGATTTTCATTCTATTTAAAGAATCACACACTTGCCTCCTACGACGCCATAGTGCCGAAAGGCGATTGAAAATTAATCTCAAAAATCAATGAAAAACGTAGGTACTATTCTACTTTTATACACGTTTTTATATGCTGGGTTTATATTATACTCGGAACAAATTTCGGCTGAATTAAATGCGTACTCGGTCAGGTTATGAACGGTTGACAGGTATGTCATTGCGGGCTATTTTTCCGGGTCCGGTGAGCAGGGTAAAATGGGCCGCGGCATACCCTCTATGTATAAGAGCTTATGGGGTAATTCTTAGTTCTGTGAATGATGGGGTTTACCATAATGGTTTACCATTCATAGCGTAATTTTCGACTGAACATTATAAAGATATATCAGATATCTGTATTCATTTATTACGTACGTGTAACTCTTCTGAAATGTGTATTTTTTCATTTGTGCACCACGTCAAACGTTTATCAGTTACATCACTATCCTTTTGGTTGCGTTATATTATTGTATGGTGAAATATATTATGTATATAATATAGTGAAATCTAAGCGCTAATGAACCTTTGTTGATACTACGCGTAAGTTTGTTTTGTTGTGTAGGTATCATATTGTTTGCTAACGCGACAAAAATGTATGACACGTCATATCCTGTTGTAATATTCAATCTAAATCTTATTTGCACTTATAATTTCCCCTGAAACGAGTCTTATTTGTGCGACTGTCAGGGTGACGTTAGAAGAATGAAGTCCTCGGAACTGTATTGTTTGATATTCATTAGAAGCGAATGCTTTACGGTCTAACGAGTAAAGTTTTAATCGTTCTCTTGTTCATGAAAATTTTTCGGAAAGGGCAGACCAAAAACCCATATTCTGAGCATAAAAATATAAACGGTGTTTAGGAGGATTTTACGAACCTAAGGTCACAATGCTTACGAACAATTGATGACCATTTCTCAAAAAGTTTGTACAAAATTATGACTTGAATTAAAGTTATATAATTTTCCTATTTCGTTACCAATTATTTTAGTAATTTTATATCAACGTTTCAGTTATGATTGATAATTAAAGTTCTGTTATGCTTATACTTTAATAATTAAATATAATCGAAAATCAATTTATTAGAAATCACAAAGAAAATAGGTAAAAAAAATAGGAAAAATATCTTCTTCTTCTTCTTCTCTGTCGTCTTGCTCTTGGCAGAGCGGTCGTGGTCACGTTGAGGCGTCCACATCGGTGGTAGAGGCGGACACAGCTTTCCGCACAAAAAATAATTCCACCGCGCCAATCCAATAATCCACATTAATAATTTCCTCCGCGCAGGAAAAATATAATTGAACATTAATTGACGTCTTTATTGTGTACAAACTTTTTGAGAAATGCCCTGATATCGAGCGAAGTAACTACTTGGTGGAGACTTTTCCGTCAGCGTTCTTCTTCTTATAGTGCCTCTCCAACTAGTGAAGGTTGGCAGTCAGCTCCGCATATTTCTCTCGGTCTTTGGCGAGGTTAAAAAGCTCCGCTGCACTGGTAACTCCGGTCCATTCCCGGATGTTTCGCAGCCATGATTTCTTCCTGCGCCCGACAGCTCGTCTTCCAGCCACTTTGCCCATGATTATCAATTGCAGAAGTTCGTATCTTGAGTGCCTAAGCACATGACCAAGATATGCAACCTTTCTTCTTTTGATGGTCTGCATTAATTCTCTTGTCCTCCCAACTTGACGCAGAACTTCAACATTGGTCACTCGGTCCGTCCAGCTTATGGCCAACATGCGTCTATATGCCCACATTTCAAATGCTTCTATACGTTTTCGGAGTTGCTTTTTAAGGGTCCAGGCTTCACATCCATATAGAATTATGGGCCATATATAGCATTGCAGGAGACGAGTGCGCAAAGATATTTTGAGGCTGCGACTGCAAAGTACCGTCAGCGTTGTGCGTTGCTAATAGCTGCGTTGATATTTCTCTACCCACTTCGCAAATTGGAATTGGAAATCAATACGATACTTACATGTAGTTGATGCAGTCTGCATAAGGCCGTAACGTACCTATCATTTGACTTACTTTAATTAAAAGTGACTGAAGCCAATCATGGCATACTAAAGCCGGATTGAGTGAAGTCCGTCGCGTTCAGGAAATTAGCCCGATTTCCTATTGCCTCCGTACGAAATCACCAGGGACTTATGGAGCTTCAGAAATATTATTAAGGTCAGTGCTGTCGGATTTACTTGGACTTTTTGGCGAAAAATATCTGGTTGGTTTTGGATTACAGATTTTGTGCAGGGGTATAAAATCTGCAATCACATCTAGAGGATTCCTTGCAGAGTTGGTTACGTGACTGGATTTGATTACGACTGACCGTGACCATGATGGTAGGATTTATTCTTATATCCTTTGTATCTATGAAATCCTTTGCATTTGTGATTTAAGAAACAAAATGACTATTTGTACATATTATGTACGAGTGATCAAAATATGTATACTTATATTTATATTTTTGTATGCCATTATGCTGAGAGGGGTGCAGCAGACTTGGGTAATGTTATACCTAGATATTTTATGGGACATCTATCGTAGATATAAAGTGACAATCTTGATTTTGAACACGTAGTGAATTTTTAGGATACCGCACTTTGGATTCATTTTATATTGCGTAATCATGTAAAGTACCATGCAAGTACGAGCTTAAATTTTACTACCTACCACTGATTGGATCATATTTTGTATTCAATCGATAAACAAACTAATCACTCGTCAATCAATGGTACTAATGGTACTAATATATAATATACTCTTATACGATGTTTACAAATAGTACTTCAACGTGTTACTTAATTTTACAACGGTTCAAACTTTAGCCTCACCTTAACTTCGAGCTAATAATATTAATTAGAGTAAACGTCTTGATTAGTTGCTTTAAGATAGTCTACCTGTAGATATATTCATAAAGACGCACAACTCCTTCTGACCCTGGGATCAGACATGAGCGTAATTTCAACGTTACGAAAAGAAAAACAATAATAACCCATATTTTCTTGCGACGAAAAATTATGAACTTTCACAGAAACAGAACTTAGGGCCTGGCCACATGTCCACGACACGGCGTCGTAAACGTAAAACGACACGGTGTCGCGTCGGAGCGCGACACATTATCCACCGTGCGAATATCCGTTGCCGCGTCGTGAAAACACACGACACGGCGTCGTAAACGTAAAACGACGCTGTGTCGCGTCGGAGCGCGACACAATTATCCACCGTGCGAATATACGTTGCCGCGTCGTGAAAACACATGCTGCACCGGGCACCGCAGGTCGCGCCGCGCGCCGGGCAGATTAACTTTGCTGTGTTGAGTAGATGCACGGTGCGGTGCCACGTTCGATTACGACGCCGCAGCTTCTCGTACATGTTCAAAATATTTTGCGATCAGTTTTCAATTCGACATGGATCCTATCACACGTATTCTGCTCTTGTTGCTTTTAAGAAGAAGCATGAAGAAAAAGCAGAAGAAACGAAAATGTTGGATAAATCCATATCTTTCTATTATGAACCATGATGGCAGTCATTTCAAAAGGAAGTACGAGGCTTTAAAAATAAGTGATCACAAGTTTTATGATTATTTTAGAGTGTCTGTGTCAAGTTTTGAAGAACTATTATGGAAAATATCGCCTCGTTTAAAAAGGCAAAATGTATTTAGGAAACCAGTTCGACCTCTGGAGATGTTGGGATTAACAATAAGGTAAGAATTAAAACTATATATATTTATGTTATTGTTTATTGTCATTGTCAATCAAACAAGAATGTTTTATAAGTAATTAGTCAAGCTTGTAACTATTTGGAAATAATTAGGTAACACTATTAACAAATTTTATACACGGTGTCACATGAAGACACCGAAACAACGTATATTCGCACGGTGGATAATTGTGTCGCGCTCCGACGCGACACAGCGTCGTGTGTTTTCACGACGCGGCAACGTATATTCGCACGGTGGATAATTGTGTCGCGCTCCGACGCGACACAGCGTCGTTTTACGTTTACGACGCCGTGTCGTGTGTTTTCACGACGCGGCAACGGATATTCGCACGGTGGATAATGTGTCGCGCTCCGACGCGACACCGTGTCGTTTTACGTTTACGACGCCGTGTCGTGGACATGTGGCCAGGCCCTAAGTAGAGCGGTAACTTTCAAGGCGACAAAAATACTCGCGAGCCGTGATTCCCATTTTGCGTGTGCCTGTTGACTGTATCGATCTGTAGCGTCAGCAAATCTAACACAATTTGTGTTGAGCGTGTGCAATGGTGGGTTTATATAATTAGGGCACGAGTATGTCGAAGCAGCGATATTGAGATTAAATGAGTGCAGAGTTTACATGAATGGAAATGAAAAAGAGGTAGGTATTTTACTTTATCTATGTTGTACTTTTTTTTTAATATATATAGGAAGCAAATGAGTAGACGGATCGCTTGATGGTAAGCGATTATGGTCGCCCATAGACTCCTACAACACCAAAGGAGTTACATGTGCATTGTCTGCCTTTTAGATTGTTTCGCTCTGTTCTTGAAGGTTTGAAGGCGTTATTAGTCCGGACATACCGCGAGCTATAAGTAGTTTATTCCACAGCGCACGTAATCGTAGCATATTATAATTTCATTGCCTAGTTATTTGTAAGTCCTTAGATGCATTGCTACAGCAATTTATATCTTTTATTCATGAAATTATGATATAATCGTATTACCCAGTGCGCCTGCAACAGCTAACGTAATTCCGCTTAAAATGCAGCATTGGAATGAAAATTGCTCTACCGTAAGGCTAGGCACTGACACACAATTACAAAGGAATGCATCCATTCATACCAAGCTAAGTGTGTTATTTTATTACGTTGTTGCACTAAGGTCTGACTTCGGGTATAACCTTATTTTGAAGATCTAAGAGCTAAGATCAAATGCAACAGAGCTAGGAGTGTGAGTTACAGTATAAGGAAAATCAAACCGGTTTCTAATAGGCTTTTGCGGTTTAAATTTTTCAAACACGAGTTATATTGTATTGCATGTATTGCGTTGTACAGAATATCCTTACTTTATCCAACTATTCAACTATGACGACTAGATAGTATGTATGATGACTAGATAGTGTTTCAAAGGCGTTGTGTGTTACTAGTGTTACGACTCGCAAGAATGTAGTTCAATTTGCTACGTATTGTCACTCGTTCCTTCCTTACCAATACGTAAGGTAATAAGTCTCACTGTTCGACATTGTCTCAATAGTTTGCACCTTGAAACTTAATTGTACTGTTGTGCTGTAGGTACCTAAGTCTATAATGATTAAGATATTATCAAGTATTGGGATATTTACCATGCGTAAATAATTGTTGATGGTTCAATGATCGGCTTTGCGAAAGGTAAATCATAAAGTATCCATCACACTCGTAGTCATGGATGGGCCAGAAATAGACAAATTCTTTATCATTTATCTATAGCATACCCGTGCCCGCAGGAAAAAAAAAAATATGTCCGTTCGCAATAATAAACAGGATTTGCTCGTTTTTACTGACGTCAAACTAAACTTACTTTCGAGTGGGTACTTTCGCCCGCGGTACTAATGACGTAGTAGCGTGCTACCGCCCTATATTGGCAATTACTGCCACCGCAGGTCAAGGCTCCAGCCGTGGCCGTGGCTGTATCCAGGAGACCTTAGTTTTAATGTTACCCTCATAAAAACATTTCTGTGTTCATGTGTGAGCATAGAGTTTCGATTAAATCCAAGACACAGATTAAATATTTAGGTAAAAAAACGGTTTTCATCTTTGTATTTAATTAAGTATTATTAATGATCATTTACATTATGGTACGGTATAGTTGAAAGTTACTATTTGTATACTCGTATACGGTAAATGACCGAGTGCTTAACACTGCCCCAGCACCGTCAACCTTAATTCATAGCGTATATAACTACACTAAAACCCGTATCAACACAAATATTTGATTTGTTATTACTTAAACTAAACTATGTTTTCCTAAAGCTTTTGTTTGTAATATCAGGTTCAGCAGGCAGACGCTGCCAGGGGCGAATTCCATATCAAGCATTCTTTTATGTTGCAAATAAGATGTAGACGGATTTAAGTCTCAGGGACTCAGTGCTCAGGGAGTTCAGTTATTGCACTATCCGAAAACAATGTGGAATTAGACGGACATCGAGTCTGTTATGTTCAAGTCTAGTTTGAGGTTATAAGAGTTTTAACGACATTACGAGCTTGGGTTTTTTCGAGCGAGTGATCTAAGTGTAAAGGGTGAAGTCACGCTAAGGTTGTTTGAATAGCAAGTATTAATATTATAATGCGATCCAGAAAGGCTTAGTAATTATTTGTATGTATTATCACAGATAGAAATTCAATTTCATTCGTGTTTTCATCTCTCTTGTATGCGGTGCAAGAACTCAACAGTGTTGGACATAAAAGTGTTTATCGTTTATTTTATACATGGCACATACCATGAATTATTCATGAATTATTCATGGATTTCGGTCAGAAATTAAACATGATTTTCTACTAATAACGTGAACCACTGGTGTTGCAACTAAGCGCGAAATAATGAACTTTTATCATAAATTAATGTCCACGTAATGAAATGCAATTATGCAATGCTTATTTTGTAGGTAGGTACTGGTCAGGCCAACAAAAAAACATGTAAATTAATTTACTACGAGAACCAAATATATGGTTTAATCTACATTTCACTAGTCAATTTGCGTGTGACAAACATTTATAATATAACTAGCTGTGCCCCGCGGTGTTACCCGCTCATCCCACGGGAACACTAAATTTATTCGGGATGAAAAGTATCCTATGTCCTTTCCCGGGTCTCAAACTATCTCCATACCAAATTTCATGTAAGTCGGTTCAGCGGTTGAGGCGTGAAGAGGTAACAGACAGACAGACAGACAGACAGACAGACAGACAGACAGACAGACAGACAGACACACTTTCGCATTTATAATATTAGTATGGATAGACATTTAATATAAAAATCGTAATGAATTAGAAAACACATTTATACAGTAGGTAGGAACAGTGGTTTTAAGTGCCGCGTGTCGTTTAACGTAATACGATACAAAAATTGCTTATGATTATTTCTCACCCCTTTGAAAGCCTCTCTAAATTGACATCTATTTATGTATAACACAAAAATGTATTTCTAATAGTTTCCGCCTAAATCACGACTGTTCTTCATCTTCAATTGTGTACATAGGTACACAAGCGACTTTACGCTCAGCAAGTTAAGAATAAACTTCAGACAAACATAATCGTGCGAGCATAAGAAGGCCGGTTTTATTGAATGCCAGTGGTTGTTTCCATCTTTCAGCCATCTTTGTCGTAACGAAGCCAATTTGGACCGGGTCGTTACTCAGCGGAATCGCTCTCTTCTGCGTCCCAACTCGGAAATAATGTTCCGACGTCGTAATTATTAAGAGTAACCAAGCAATAACATAAATCTGTTATGTCAGTTCCAAATCCCTTGCTTAGCCTTAAATCTTTTAGAATTTTTTATATTGTATTAGGCTGTCCATTGCGATGCAAGGTGGAAATGCTGCGAGCGTTATGGGCTCCTTTGGCCCAGAAACGACAGGGAGTGGGGTTTTTTGAATCTTGTTCTTTTTAGAATACAAAATTCTAACTGTATTAATTGAACAGTCATTTTCAAAAAACATGTACATAGTTAAGGGCTTTAATCAAAACAAAACTTGATTGATTCCTTTGTGTAACGATAATTACCCATATCTTTTGTATGAGTAACTTTCGTAGCACAAAAGACGCGATCGTAATTTTGTTTTTATTAGGCCTTTAACTACATAATTATGTACATGTTTTTCAAAAATGACTTTGATTGTAATTATGTAGTATTAATTGGTTCTACCTATGTATTAATAAATAATATCATAATAATCTATAGTTTTTCAACAAATTGTGAATGTTGCTTCCTGGCTTAGTATTGACTTCTCGTAAGATATTAAGTTAATTTATATTTGCTAAAAATATTCATGTAAGTAATATGTCTTCATATTTTAACGGATAAAATTCTAAACACGAATCATTGGCGGGTTACCTTGCTCGAAAAATCGATTAATTTTCGTAGCAAAAACTTATCCTCATTGCAAAAAATTACGTAAGTAATATGCATTATGTAAAGATGCATAACTTCCTTCTCTATTTTAATGTTGCCAGCAAAAAGTTTTCCGAAAATGTATTACAAACATTTTTTATAGGTAGATTCAAAACTCAACTTTGCAATGGAAACTTGTGACATAACCGTGACCTTAGCCCGCAGTCCTAGAATTGGATTCTGAGAGGAAATTGCCGATCCGCGCTGCACAGAGTTATTGGAGTCGCCAAGATTGAACATTTCCGTCAATAATCTTTATAACCGCGACGGTTTAATTTACAGAGCAAAAGAAAATACATGCAGCGTTAAAATGACTGCCACTACATAACTAGGCCTATTTGTACATTACCTACAAATCCAATATAAAAACTAGCTTGATATGTTTCCCAAAAGTTATACACATTAACTGATTTCAAAAATACACATTTCTTCTAGAATTATTTCAGAATCCTAATACAAAAATGCTGTGAGTATATTTAAGATAGGTACGTGTGATATTTTTCGTGGGAAACTATTGAAGCTTATGATCAACAAGTATATCTACTATTAAGTATGCCAAGCAAGTTCATGTTGTTTCGCAACTGCAAACCATAGCATCATATGACAGCAGTAAACTCGTCCTTCCCCACACGCTTTGTGTTACTAAGTATTCTGTGGTGTTACCAAACTTCAGGGTTTCATTTAAACAGATTAGTTTCAATTTACAAGGGCTTTCGGGCCCCTGATTAAGTGTATGTCACACATACAAACAAAAGTCCAGTAAACAGCTACTTAGATTGCATGTATATGTACATGTGCTTTATAAATACGGGTCAGGGCTGAAATTAGAATGGACGGGCATTTATGTAGTTAATGCGATGCAGCTTTAGCATATTCGCTTCTACTGGGTACGAGTAATGGGTATATGGTAGGTACATTATATTATGATTTATGAGGAATTAGGTAATCTGCTAAAGTGGCATGATTTGCATTTATAGTTATTAATTATTTTTTATTTCCAAATCAGTAAATGAATTAATTGGCAATCTTTTCATACCCTTATGAATATGAGAAAATAAAAGAATCAGTAAGAAAAGTATCATTAACGTAATAAGTAATTCATTATACCGGTAATAAAGCTACAGAGACTAAATAATGTCAATATTGTGTTGATAGGAAAGAAAGCGGATGAAATTAGGAATTTAGCGTTTATACTGAAGATTGATTTAACTCAAGTACTAAGTAGGGGGATTTGCCGTACGCGCCACGCTTGGCAGGCGGGTTGGCGCGTGCAGTTTTTTTTTAAAGGTCTCTGGAAGACGCTGCTGCCCATCTTCCGGTATATTATTATTATTATTCCCTTAGCAGGCTTCTACTGCAACCACGGGACGATATGGTGGGGGACAATTCTAAGGCCGGTCACCTCACGGCAAAGAGGAGGCATATGTCAAAGGGGAGGCCTATGTTCAGCAGTGGACGTCCTATGGCTGAGATGATGATGATGATGATGACTAAGTAGGAGTATAATCGTAAACTAGCGAAAAAAATAGGGAATAGGAAAAAAAAGCGGATGAAATTAGGAATTTAGCGTTTATACTGAAGATTGATTTAACTCGAGTACTACGTCGGAGTATAATTGTAAACTAGCAAATAACGTGATACACGTAGACACGATAAGATTGAACAGCTTACCTAATATCGATGCTAATTTCACTAGCAATTGACTGCGTTCATTACACATCATTTATTAATATAATAAAATAAAATCCACGCCAAAGTCAATCTTGAGACATTGGAGCAAGGTCATCTGTTGCACAGAGTTCGAAAGAGTTTCCCTAATGAGTTAACGAGGAAGATAACAATGATTTATGCGTAGGTAATTAGGGAGGTGGGTGCAGTTCTAAAGAACTTTAATGATGCTCGTTTATTTAAGAGTTTGCGATTCTGTTGATGGAGGGTTGTCAATACTTGTAAGAAATGGGGGTAAGTAAATCACGTCATAATGAAAAGTCACAGTGATCGGACAAAAAGTGTCACTGTGACACTCGTTGCTTTGCTGCAAATGATACAAATTATTATATCTTGTTCCGTTTATTGCATCACACATCTGTCGTAATTTAGCGTTAGTTTAGTTAAAAGTGAAGAATTACTCCATCTGTAACGCTTTTAGTAACATTGAAAACAAGTGTGACAACAGTCTCATAGTAATAATATCGTTAGAAGGCATATTAATATTTAATTACGTCACCGGAGTAACATTATTGTGACATTAGTGACCTAAATAACAGGTGTGACAAAGTTGTACCGATACCTATTGCAGTGATTTTTCTGGAAATGGAACACCAGTCACAGCGATATAAACGTAACACTTTTGCCTATTTAAAATGAATAAAATGTGGACGTTGTGACTGTCTGTGTTGTGAAGTCCGGGTGGGTGAGAATTTATGGGAATTTAGGTTTATTTTGCGTAGTTCGTTCCCAACTTCGGACAAATCAACTCAGTTCCACCTAAAAATCTATTACGTCTGTCTAAAAATCAAATAGATACCTATTCCGCACAAAGCTAGAATCTCAGCCTAAATTACGAGTGATTGCTGAGATATGATTTTTTGAGGTCAGAGAAGACAGATTAACTTTTGTATACTGCTGTGCATCAAAATTAAATTATGAACATGTTTCAGAGATTTAGTTTTATCTCGTTTAGGGATTGATTGGAATCTTCAAGATCCGATATTGGCCATCCAGCAGCTCTGATTAAATACGGGAAAGACTGCTCTGTAAATCGGGCTGATTTACACTAGGCACACCCTTCTCGGTAGTGGATGAAATGCATCAAAACTAAAAAAAAACATTGTCACGGGGACGAACGAAAAGTTACTCTTTGTTCTTTAGTTATAATGGTCCTGTGGTAAACGTGGTAAATATACATGTATCATTGAGCACAGTAAATCAATGAAAAGCACCGCCAAACCGCTGAGAACCACTGAAACCGCGTTTCCTCGCAGCAAATTGCTGATTAACTTCTTTAGCGGTTTTTATGCATGAAATATTTCCGCATCATGTGATATAGGTAACTTTGTTGTAGGTATTTTTATTTCTTTCCGTAGATAATGTTATGACTGATTTTAATGTAAAATATGAAGTACTCTATTTTATATATATAATACTTAATATTGTACATTGCGCGGACGAAGTGATTTATAGGCACTTAATCTCATAGCAAATCAAAACATTGCCCAAAATAACACCGGTAAACCCTTAATCAGCCCTAAATAAGCCATATTTCACAAAATCGTTCGGGCCAAGATTACCTAATATGACAGCTTAACCTTTACCTTTTTGCCATAGCCGTAACTTTTACGACCCCTCTAAATTGGCCTTAATTCGGCTGAGAGCAGTTAAATAAGTCGTTATACAGATATTATCTTTTTGTCCGCTGGTATATCGATATTTTTGGCTGACCATATGGGTCCTATTATTATGATAAGGAGGGAAATGGGAAATTTAGTAGATAATTCTTAAAATTAATTGATCGACGAATTCATGGTGCATTTTGATGCTCTGCCTGGTAATTTAAACTAGTACCTTTTCTACTTTCAATTCGATACGTTTTATAAAACTCAACGTTTATTAATTAGAATAATATATCAATCTATTATTATATTTTATAGATAAATGCAAAAGTACTCGTAATTTTTTGACGTTATGAGTACGAGAGTGACGGATGCTGTACCAATCCGGGAGAAGTGGCGGCCTAACCGTTAACAGAGAACAGGGCAGCAACCCTGCCAAGTCGCAAAAATGATCATCTCGGTTTGTTTACCGTACGATGCCCGTACAAGGCGGGAGGAAAGACAGCGGCAGCGGTGAGCAGAACGAGTGTCTCGCTCACTCGTATGGTCACCGCGCTCGGACCTCTAGCTCAACCGCTCGCCGCGCAGCTTGCCGCCGAAGTCGTGGCATTTCCTTAAGCGTTCTTCAAGTGTTTCATTTCAATTACTATCTGCACCTAGCTAAAATTTGCATAAACAATGCTGCATTATGTACAAACCAATTACTACTACGGTCCCACGAGCATTCGCTGCGTCGTTTAGCCGTCCATGTATTTATGTATATATGAGTAGGTGCAGCTTCAATACAATGTCCATTATCGTGCGCTTTTTGTTCAACCATTCAACCTGAACTGCATTCGGGTACCTGCCTACTTTGTCCTTTTGATTCATACTCTACTGTAGGTAAAGATAAATACTTTATCGTATCCAAAACGTCGAGGAAAATTAAAAAACACCTTTTTTAAACGCGAGTAATTTCTGCTGTGTTATAATGTGTTACCTATGTGTTACGAAATAAGAAAACGAATCGGCGTCCGGCGCTTTCCATGAAACATTCCAGCTAAATAGCACTAAGAACATGATAACGCGATCAGTCGTGATGGATACGATCAGTCGAGTAACTTTTGTTTACCCTGAAAGCTACAGAAAATTGATGACCAAGAAACGTCAACCTTTGGGCAAAAACCATTAACCTCATTGTCGGCTTTGAACAATAAACATACTAAACAATATAGAACATTACTCTTCCTATTCACGTACCGTGGCCATGCCACTTTATTGTGAACATAAAAAAGAACAATTGCACACATGTCTTGATAAAATCAACACAAGTCCAGTACATAGGCTGAACGTCAAATGTGACTGAAAACTATTCAGAATTGCACAAAACAATCTCCAGTTAAGTTTTACTTACACAACAATTGTTAAGCGTAAAATGTATATCATTGTTTGCTTTTAAACAATATAAAAGACTATAAATGAGTATAACAATAAAAATACCACCTAATTTCGGCGTTACTGTTAATGTGGGTGAAGCAAAATAAGTAAGGATCATAGAATCCGCATTCGATGGTTATGCTTCCCCTAGTGGGATACAGCTGGCGTGAGTTTATACGTATTTATATAATACAAAATATGATAACTTGGGGTTACTTGGGGCACAAAAACTAGGTTTTAGCTATCTTTTTAGGTAAATATAAGTTGGATAATTGCAACAAGAACCCATCATTCTACTCAATACATATGATTCGTTTTCCGTTAAGATTACTTAGGACCATTATATTATTGTATTAATATTAAAAGGTGTTTAATGTACTTGATCATTATAGTGCCCTGAGAGATCCATATAACATTTGTTAAAGACCATGGAGGCATGAAAATTGTCGCTTCCGGGACCTTTATTTTATTAGGTCATAACTAGACAGTTGAACAGCCGTAGGTATCACTGAAACATAGGTTTGATGTTGGTTTTATTATGTTACCTCTTCAATGCTCTATGTTTTCATTATGGGTGTTTCTTTTTCATAGATTGGGTTTTCTCAAATTGTTTCACGGTGCTTTGTATATTATCCAATATTATTATTCTATAAAGGCTAAGAAAACGCTCTGTAAGTGCACAGTCTTAGAAAGGATGGATATAGCACGTCTAGCATAACTTTGACAGGCGTCTTTTTGTCGCGCGTCAAATACACGTCACTTTCCTGTCATTACCGTGCGAACAAGACTGTAATGTTGACGTTCACTCCTACGAATGTCATTAGAAACCTCAAATTAAATCTTAGTTGTATTGGTCGTATGAAGCATAGATAAACACTTTAGTAACAGTAACAACAATATATTTTCCGTTTATAGTAAAAATATAAATTATTTATCCCGATTGATGTTATTATAAGCAACCTGATTGAATATTTATCATTATCAAGAATGGAATGACAACCGGTCACGTCGCAAACGCACTGCGCCCGTCACTTCCCAGCGTCAGCCAACCGTAAGTTAAACCTAGTCCGGTATTATTGAAGGTTTAACATCAAATGCAGTTTTCGTCAAACGTTCTCACGATAGTTGCTGACTGTGTCTTACTCTTACGTAACATTCTCTAAGGTCGACCGGTGCCTCTTTGTTTGTAGAAATCGTGTTTTGGCGCGGCCCTTATAATAACAAACATAAAGTCCACTTTTAACCGACTTCATTCAACAGGTAATATATTGTCGTTGTTGTTGTGAGTCACTGGTTCTTGGAGGTTACAACTACTACGTGCATGCAGTGGTGCTGCATAGCTTAGTCATAAAAACATTGCAAGCGAATAAATGACCTACATACCAAAACGTGATCTATCGACCTTGGTGCCGCTGCAGGTGACGGCAACCGTCAATGAGTACGCAAATAATATTTTCTTTGGTTTCTCCAAATGTCACACAATGCAACCTGCAACTTTACATGTAGAGTTCCCGAAACGTCACGGAGCGGAAGCTCAAATAATGAATATACGCGATATAATTCGTTTAAATTGATTTATTTAATATGAGTAGATACGCAATTGTTTACAAAAATAATGCAAACAAAGATGTCATTACGTCTTATAATGTGACAGTTGTATAGATCCCTCTTATTATAAATCGCTGAGTTATATCAATGGGATGGCTACATTTTATTTATCATTCTGTGACTACTATTAGTACTATGCGAAGTAAGAGACATACCTATAAATTCGGGGAGCACAAGCTCTTCGGACTTTTTGAAAAAAAAAATTGCTATGCTCCAATTCTTGCTTAGTTGCACAAGCGCTTAGTCAAACAAATAAGAGCTCAAAAATACCAACTGTTAGGGATATATATATTTTCCAATAGTCGCATAAAAGTTAAATGCAATTTTAGTTTGGGATGTAAATAAACTTTTAAGGATAATTTACCTTTATCGAGTAGTATTTTTGCGAGAATATACGGCTACGTTACCAGCCAGAATCGAAATAATTTCCTTAGGGACTCACAGGCGCATACAACGGCTGCACTTCCTCTATAGTGCTCATCAATAATAGACAAATATTTATTATCCGAATGTATATTGTGTGACTTTATTTTAGTGGCAGAAGTATTTAAAATTGTCTGCTGCAGCTTCCCGTTTCTTTATTATAACGGAAAGTGATGTTAAAATACAGTATCAATTCCGCGTTCACGTTAGTGACATATTAATATGTTATCATATAATATGCAATTTCTTGAAATATCTTAACAGTCTATTACATTACAGTAAGGAAATAAATGTTCTCTTTAGGAAATATAATACCCCTCATAATTGACTGGATGCATCATTGGATGCGGTTAACCCGTGCGTCATCTCAACCGCATTCAATTGATGACCACAAATGTGGTTAAAAAGTTTATACAGGTGCATGATTCCAGGTTTAGATGACTCAAAAATAATGCAGGAAGTAGTAGGCTTACTTCCTGCATTATTATTGATACGTGGATCATTTTATCACAAAAAAATAAAACTTGTAGTATTCGCAAAATATGTTTTCTACGTAGTCAAAGCTACGGGTAAAAAACCCCATTAGATAAATAATGAGTTTATTTCACGCTCGTTTCTCGCTATTTACTCGAGCATACGGCATAAACTAAGCAATGTCAGTGACACTCGGTCACATTCATCTGATGCATTGTCGCTGCGTCTCTAATTGAGAACCCTCGCGTAATGAGGGCCGTGGGCGACCCCAGCAGGTGCCACGTATTAACCTATTTAATGGCTACAATTCGGTCGCCGTATGAATCACTGTCTCCATATGACCACATGGGAAAACCAGAAAAGGCACCAATCAGATTGCATTCTCTGTTATCTTATCGATTGGCTTCCAACAATGACTTCCTGTTAAATTCCTATAGATTGTATCTGGCTTTGTTATTATTTGTAGGTAAAACGGTTTTTGTAGGATACAAGAAGTCAAAAAGTAGGTATGTAAGACCAACATGATAATTTTTTTCAGGACACAGTAATTTAACAAACATAAAACCTATACTACTGTGCCTAGTTATTATTGGTATAACATAGAAAAGTATTGTCCAGTGAGTGAGACTAATATTTCTGAGGCTTTTACGCGGTGTTTTGAAATAAAATATTTCTGACGGTGTTGAGAAAAATACACATTTCCAGTAACACGTCCCTATAACGCGCGTTACCAAGCCGTCCAGTTTTAGCCACGAGGTGTGAAATAAACCTCGTTACTGGCATCGGGAACAATGCCGATAGAAATTAGCACTTAATAAGTTTACACGCAACCCAGATTCGCGCTGAAACGTGCTTTATTGTGGCGATGCTGAAATTAGCTCCTAACTAGCCGCTCTTGGTGTTTTTAATGACGCTGTTGCGGAACCGGTGCTAAACGCCAAATTAATGTATCATTACCTAACCTGATTATAATGAAGTTGATACAATTTTGCGCATGCGATCGTATTAAAACAGATGACTTCACAGTAGACATGAAATTGTATGATAACAAAAAAATACCGATTGCAATATTTTTTAAAGGTATCAAATTTTTCTAATATGGCCTTCAAGCGTGTTCAAATAAAGTTCTTAATACATCGTCGTTCCAATGCTAAACTAACATAACTGCCATTTTGTCAAAATTGAGTTTTTGATGTAAAGCGGTAGCAAATAATTCCCCGCATAATGTCACAAATTTATAGAGCTCTATCTTTTAAGGTTCCAGAGTTACAATATTGTGAATCTGAACTTTTATTTTTTTGCCCCCATGGTAAACTTACAAAATGTAGGTCAACTAACGAATTTGACATTTTCGTTAACTTTTTATGGTGATAATTATCACTTACCGGTCAGATAACCAATAGCAAATTTGCGAATCTGCCAGATTCGTTAGATTTCTACGGTGGCTATTATGATCTGCTCATATAACAATCCTATAGCAAATGTGCGAATCTGCCAGATTGGTTAGTTTACTATGGTGGCTATTACAATTTGCTCACATAAGTAGCCTTTGCAAATTTGCGAATCTGCCAGATTCGGTAATTTACTATAGTGGCGATTATAACATACCAACATCGGTAGCCTACAGACATTTACGAATTTAGCATTTTCGTTAGTTTGTCATCGTGACTAATGCTTTTGTAGAGGGTGAAACTTGGAGTAAATATGCGAATCAGGCAGTTTGGCAAATTAAGCATTGCCAATTTATTATAAAAAATAAAGTTCATGCGGTTTGCGTATGAACAAAGGGATAAACGTATCAGCGGGAACGCATATAAATTCCTAAGTTATAAAGACGTTGCAGCAAGACCGATGAAAAAATCTAAATGTGTGACAAAATTCATCCATTAAAGGGGTTACATGAGAGGTGTAAGTTTGTATGAAGAACATTGAGTAAGAGTAAAAACATTTCGAGTATAGGTTCTTCGTCAAAAACTAAGAAAACGGTTTCAACATTTTTAGAAAATAAGGAATTAATTGGTAAGCGGTATTTTATGAGAAACGTGGCCTTCTTTAAGTAACGGGTGCATTATTTTGCGTGTACATTCTCATTTCAAAAAATACCCTTAATGGAGTAAAGTTGGTCTTGAAATTTTGCTAATCAATTTCAACTCGATATTTCTAACAAAAATAGAGATGCATTTATTCTTATCTGTCACCGATGACACTGGGAAATAAAAATAAAAATATTTATTTGCCAAAACACGTTACAAATTAGATCATGATATTTATAGTCAATGGAAATTCTCATAGCAAATCAAACTTAATACTAAGTGCGTTTGCATTTGACGCAATATGAACATTTATCCAATTTGATCTTAAAAATAATAGTTTTAATAATGCTTTAAAAGCAATATGAAATAGCAACATGAATAAAATAGTCAAAATTAATTAATTTTAATACTGCATTTATCGTTAAATCGTCACTATCAAATTATTTTTAAAAAATAATTACACATTAAGTCAAATGTATAGGAATACAATTTTAAATCTATAAATATAAATTTCTAAAGTTACGAGAATAATAAAATAATTACTAATTCTTAATTTCGAAAGTATCCCCGATTAGAAAGTGTAGAGTCGGACCTCAATATGTAACTCTTCCAAGCAAAGGAACAGAACTGTCAAACACATAAAAACTAAAGTATGGCAATATTAACAAAAGAGTAACCATCAATCTTAGTACTTCCATATTTTATTTCAAATTTACTTACACAACTTTTATCTCGTTTGAATCCCCTTAGAGCCCTTACAGTAACAATGACGACGCGTTTGGCTCGGTTTGTAGACACCTGCCTACTGAGTCAGCGGTCCCGGGTTCGAATCCCGGCCGGGGCAAATATTTGTGCAAATATTTGTTCTTAGGTCATGGATGTTATCTATATATGTATTTATATATTATGTATATCGTCGTCTAGTACCCATAGTACAAGCTTTGCTTAGTTTGGGACTAGGTCGATTTGTGTATGATTGTCCCTTAATATTTATTTATTTTATTTATTAATTTTAATGTCAATAAACGCTGAAGGTACTGTTTTGATTTACAGCATATATACTCACTTAATACAACGCAATAAGTCCTCTCTCTCTCTCTCTCATCTTTTATAAATCTTTTGTAAATATTTTTGTAAATACAACACTAATCAAAACACATAATTTAGCAAGTTGTTTTTTTATTTATATAAAATTTGCTATAATCCAATAGTACCTACTTTAAAGATTGTGAATTAACACAAGTGTCAAAGACAAAGCACAGACATTTGTGACATTTGATTTAAAATATAGTCCACTGTGTCGCTTACCATGAGCGCGAAATTTGTTTGCATGTTTAAACCAACCTGTCAACGCGCCCTTATGGTAAGTGATAAAATGGTACCTTTTGCTCGAAAACTTCACATTTTAAAATTCGAACATTATTTCTAGGTCGAATGCGATACATTTTATACAATGAACAATAGTATTATGTTACTGGAAACATAAATAAGTACAGATTCGCAACCCTATTTTGATAGCAAATAAAAGAGAAAGCATTCACCATACGAAAACTACGAAAGTGGCATTTTCGTAACTTTACTTTGGCTTAACAATAAAAAATACATTTCGAACTTGCGAAAGTGGCACTTTCGTAAATTTACTATGGTGAATAATCTTATCTTTCTGTTCCTTTCTATGGAGCTGCAGAATTGCGAATGTGCCTTAATTTCTAAACTCCAGTAATTAATACATATATGACACATTGATAATATAAAACATGCATTTTAAAAACATTGTGCGAAGACAGTTCTATTATAACTACAAAAACAACCGAGAAAATATTTTTACAAAACTTTTACCAACTTAAAATCGCTCCCCTGTAAAATTAGTTTTTTGCAGTTATGTTAGTTTAGCATTGGAACGACGACATATAAAATGGGGGAAATCAAGTTCAATGGCTTGATATCCTTAAAAAAGATCCGGTCAAGTCCGAGTCGGACTCGCGCACCAAGAGCTCGGTACGAACTATGAAAGTAATGAAGTTTGCTCTCTAATGAAAGATACTAGATGAGTGACATTAACTTCACTTTACTGTTGGTTGTTGGTAAACTATTTTATGTACTTTAAATATGGACTATATTTTAATGATTTAATTACAAATGTATAGTTTTCAGATTTTTTCCCATACTTGTATTAAGACTGTATTATTTGCCAAATTTCAGTTTTAGGTCAACGCGGATAATGCCCTATAATTTTTTATTCCCTTGAGAGTGTCAAAATGTGCGTTTTTGCGGCATAAACGGCCGAACTTTGTTTACGTTACTTAATTTAGAAGTGTTTTTTTTTTTCACAGCTTCAAAGAACTATAGACCTGAGATATTGTTTTAATAACTTCAACTCGATACCTCCACGCGTGCCCTAAATAAAGGGTCTTGAACTCTTGACAGACAGACGGACGGACGGACGACAAAGTGATCCTAGTTATGTGTTCCATTTTTTTCTCTGAGGCACGGAACCCTAAAAATAAGAAAAATTAGCAGCTTGAGCAATGTAAACTGTGGGCGGAATATAAGTATAAGTTACTAGTAACATTTATCTCAATTTTTATCTTAACGATAGTGTTAGTCTTTTTCTGTCACGTTTGATATGGTACAACACAAAATATTATCTAAAAGACGTGAGAAATGGATTCCGGCGTAAAGTATTGGTGATCTCTCGTACTCTCTTACTGTCAAGATCAGGATGCTCATCAATATTAATGTGTTTAGCCCTTTCGTTCGAATACAGTAAGTGGGCCGGTCGGGTAAGTTCTTCGGGCGCACAAATTACCGGCGCGTTTTGCAGAATTGTTTTGTTTTTGGTGTTGCTAAAGTTATTGTTATCAAACAGTATTGTATGCTTGTGTTGTGTGTTTACTAGATAATTAGATATTGGCCTGTGACTTCATCTCTAACTTTTGCAAATTACCTTTCATCCGACTTTAGAGTTCCTATCTTCAGTCGTTTGAGCTGAACATTATATATGTCCTTACTTAGTAATAATATGTATAGATTACTGAGGCCAATAAACTCACATATATTTACAAAATTTCTCTATTAGGTCAAAAGTTCTGTTATTCTCTTCATTTGATCCCATATTGCAACTGGCCATATTTAATCGCCTTACTAGCAACTCAATATCTAGTAAGCCAATATGCATTAAAGGGCTCTTATAAGTTATATTTATCTCTTTATTTGATTGAAGTGGTAGGTACATCTCCATGTTGACACGGGTCAAGACGGGTCAATGCAGACAATGCTTCCCCTGCAGTCTCGAGTCACTATTCCTGTGCATTTTTAATCGCGTTACTGTTCACTCGATAATATCTAATAAGCCAATATGCACTTATAAGTTGTGTTTTTCTCTTCGTTTGATCGAAGTGTGTGGAAGTGTTTCATCCCCATAATATTGACACGAGCCAAAACGGGGTGAATGTTGACCAATGTTCCCCTTCTGTGTGAATGGAAGTCTCGAGTCACTCTTCCTATGCATGTTTAATCACGAAATAGGCAACTTAATGATGTCTAATAAGAGTAATAAGCCAATATGACGTTAACGGGCCTAGGGACAACGAATAAATGTATTTCATTTGTTATTTGAGATATTGGACGTAATGAAGCTAGTAATTACACGAAAAGTCCCTGGGTCATGGATGTTATTTATATATGTATTTTATGTATTATGTATATCGTCGTCTAGAACCTACCCATAGTACCTACAAGCTTTGCTTAGTTTGGGACTAGGTCGATTTGTGTTAGATTGTCCCTTAATATTTATTTATTTATTATTTTAATTGCTTTTATGACACATAGCATACGAGTATAGTTATATTTCGTACGTGGCAATTACTAGCTTGGTTGACAAATTATCAAATTAATAAGGTCCTTCCTGTATTCCTCTAGGTAAGGGAAAACTAAGAAATTCGTAACACTATGAGACCATGCTATTCTGACGATGCACTAAGATAAATTGAATAGGCATTATGATAGTTTTTTAAGTATATATAGATATATCTTTTGTTCGTAGTGTAGTTTGACTATTCTCTTCGAATACCTATTCCTTCTATTTGCTCAAAGGTTAACTGAAAAAAATCCCTAATAGGGATAAATTCACCTTTGCACATGATATACAATAAAGATATACACAATAAAGTGTTTACATACATACATGATAGTACATAGGCAGTAATAAATGTATTTATAAATGTTTCTATACCCTACGTGATTTCTTTGAAGAGAATACTAATGATTAATGATAGGCAAGCATGTAAATTTGTAAACATTCAATGTGAACAATAATGCATATAACGTACCTAAAGTAATTGTAATATTTTGAAATGTGTAAATAGTAGCCCTCTCTAATTGCTGTGCCCTTGCAGGGTGTCACATGTTCCTATACCTACTGTTCCATCTTTAATGTAAACTGTGATATGCAATAAACATTTGAATTTGAATTTGAATTATAAATACGTAATGATTCATTTTCGTTTTGGGGCCTATGCGTCTTTATGCCAATTCTCGGCATCCATTTGTATTAATCTGAGCTTTTAGGTTATGGAATAATTATCAATGACGATGTTATCAATTTAAAAAAAAATTGATAACATCGTCTCCTTGATTGCGAATCACTGGCTTAGGATATTGTTATTTTATAATACAACGAGACTTAATAACAATTGACGATATTTTTTTGAACGCGATGCGCTCCCGTTTTGTTATAATAGTCTGGTTGAATCCAGCCTAAGACGAATGATAATTATGGCACAGGACAAGTTCAATTTTAATTTGAAGAAAAAATCACTCGGTTTTTATTTTTATTCCCGTCCCTTTTTCGCGCCAAATGTAAAAAAAATATGCCTACGTCTGGAATTTGTATTACTGTCAATAAATCATCCTTGACAATTGAATTTTCACATACACAGCAATATCGAAATCGCCTCGTAATCCTCTGCGTACTCCATTTTAACTTGAGCCGTGAAAGTCATATTCAGCATCTGTTTGAATGAATTGTTATCGGTTCAATTTATACCGGTTGTGCTTTTGAGCAATTCTTTCTAATTGCTCGCTAACTTTTGTTATTTGTTGCTGATTCCTAACACGATTGAAGTTATTTGGAGATCGCAAATTGTGTTTGTTTTTTACGTGTAAAATCTGTAGTAAAGTTTGATTAAATTTTGCTTGGCTTTTCAAGCCCTGACAAAGAAAGGGGTGTTATAAGGTTAACATGTGTAATCTGTGTGTTTGTCTTTGGTATCGTAACTCCCAAACGAATGGTTTGAATGCGTTTTTTATCGAAAGCCTTGTCTGTCGAGATGGTTTTTAAGCTATGTATGTTGTGTTGTGTGTTGGTCGGGGGTTACTTAAATTATGATTTTTGGTTATATTTTGTAGGTAGGTATTTACGCTGCGCAATGTTATCAGAACCAAAGGTTTAGTTAATTCCCTATATATAATAAATATTAAGGGACAGTCAATAAACAAACTTTGCAATGCTGTTACAGTCACGGAATGAAAAGGATACTTTTGAACCTTAACACCATCTTATATTCAAGAAATGACAAACCTTTTTATTTCCCGACTATACTATGGTTTCTAGACGACTACATAGATAATATCCATGACCCAGGAACAAAGATTCGAGTTCACCCCACAAATATTTGCCCTTGCCGGAATTCCAACCCAGGACCGCCGTCCCAGTAGGCACTACCACTGCCCCAACCGCGTCGTCTTACATTAACCTTTTAATGAGCAAACGTTCGCAAGTAGTGCCCGGTGTGATGTGATCCCATAACGTCCCTCATTCAACTAGAGGCATCTGGCATGTTAAGCTGAATTATGATGTCGGCAAATCTATGCTCTTGCGGTAGGTATCTACCGAAATCCCTAATAGGGATAAATTCGCCTTTACACATGATATACAATAAAGATATACACAATAAAGTGTTTACATACATACATAATACGAGGGTGGTATGATAAGTAGTGAGCCTACCCATGAAAAAAATATAGCCAGGTTCATAGCCAGTAGGTAATAAATGTATTTATAGGTAACGTCCAATTAGATGTTAACCTATCCATTATTCACTCGGCACATTTCCGGGCAAAGGTCGTGGATAAGTGGAAGTGCCTAACACACGTATACGTACAATATAATAGGCACCATTTTATTGTACTGCACTGATATCTGGCATGTTAGGCTGAATTATGATTTCGGCAAATCTATATTGCTCTTACGGTATCTACCGAAATGTGTAAAAAATGCATGTATATGTTGTTAGATGGTTAAGTGCTTTTATTACTGTCCTTTAAGATAAGAATATATTTTTTCTTAAGGATTATTAATAAAATATAGTTTACATATTTTCATGACCACACAGTAACAAGAAATGTTTTGAAACGTTAGGGTTATTCAGTTTCTTCTCCTCAAAATTTGCATCTTAAACTATTCCCAGGTGGCAAACAGGCTGTATTAATGTTTATACAGCCATTATAACTCTAATTTAAGCTGTATAAGGGCTGTATGTTTATGCAGCCTGTGTGTCTGTTGTAACCCTTTATGAGGCATATCAAAAAGATGTGTTTAAAAAGTGGTGGAAAATGCAGATATTTTCCACTGCCCTATAAAGGGTGTGTTCAATTACGGGTTAGTCAGCTATCTTGTAAAAACAAAACGAATCATGCTTGTCTATCTATTTCTAGCGCGGCAAGCGATGAGAATAAAATCCTTAAAGGTATAGACGAGGCTGGCTTATTATTGAGGGTGCATGAGTAACGATACCTAATGTCCTAGTTGTCTCCCCTCGGCTCGGTGATGAAACTGGGACGATAGTTCAAGACAGTTACGAACTTTGCCATTTAGTACACAGAGCAGTAACTATACGAGATTGGAACACTTCACTTCAAAAAAAACATAAACACCCTGTAAATTCGTACGTGTCGTAAATAAGAAGCTAAGATTTTACGCAATCTACTGAAGTAAAAGTGGGAGTCGAACCCACGACCTGTGCTTGACCGGATCTATTCACACTGAGATTTAGGACCACGGTGTGGATAGGATGAGACAATTATTAATTAAGATTACCATTATTTAGAATGGCTAAATGTGCTTAGCATTTAAAACAGAAAAATACAGAGGGCGCTTCAAAAATCGGAATAAGTTGGCATCATTTCATGCTATTTACACAGCGTGCAGCGGTCCTTAAATCACAAATAATTATATTACGATGTCGCGTTAATATTTAAAAGTTCATCAACTATTACCAATTACGACCAAACTAATAACCTTTTGTGTACTTCAGATCCCAATCACTGAATTAGTGATCATGATCAAGTAGGTAAAGATGTTAGTTTCGGAAATACATTGAACTTTATAATAATTACATATTATCGGATCTACGCGGTTGGTTAGACTCTAGTGGCACGCACTTGCAGGTAAGTATACTCTACTTCAATTTCTAACCGGCTCAATCAAGATGAGTAACCACTACGTAACGCCACAGCGGCTGACATTACGGCCCAGTAATTCTCTGTGATACGTCACGTAGCGTTAGTAATGCCATGACGTCGTGCTAGTAACCGTAAACAACAAAGCAAAGCCCTTGCAATAGCGGCCTCGGGAGAACGGTCTGGTTGGTCTGGTGGTCAAGTTTTTTATGTCACATTATTTGTTTTTTCTAGGTTCCCATTATTTTTATTTGTCATTAATATCAGTTTGTATAACAATTGGGCGAAACCGGAACACATTTAATCATGTTTATAGTGAACAAGTTTATTTTTTTGTGTAAATCGTTAATATTGCAAACCATCTTCTATATCCATATATCCATATGTGAATGGTTTTTTTTCACTGCCTTTAATTTCTGAGTCCTTTTAAAGAAATATGTATCTACTAAGTTAAAGGGCTATAATTAAAACAAAACTTAAAATTAAATCCTTTGTGTAACGAAAGTTACCCATATCTTTTGTATGACTTACTTTCGTTACACAAAGGACGCGATCGTAATTTTGTTTTTATTAAGCTTTTAACTATGTATACTATGTCTTTTCAAAACGACTCTTCTATGTATCTCATAATTTGTAATGACCCAAGTGATAAATTAATAAATAAAAATTAAGGTAAGGTCGTAAGACTATCACGGGGAGAAGACTGCCACAGTCCAATAACTAACTGTTATAGTCACCATTAGACAAAAAAACTATGTTAGTCTTACCTTACCCTACCTTACCTTAGGTAATACATACACAAATAACATGTTTGAGCATTACGAAGATATTGAGAGGCACATATATACCTACAGATATAGCCATAACACAATATTCTCTTGGCTGAGAGGTGGACAAATGAGACAAAGGGGAACGAAAAAGATCCAAATGAACAGAGAGACAATCAAATAAAATTCAAGCACAGTCATATCACGATCGAAAAGTCCAAACAAATTTTATTTGGTTTCGGGCTGGCTGATTGAGTTATGTAACGGCCCGTACTTTTACTGGTTAAAAGAGTTCGATAATAGAACGAAATATGCGGAAGCCTAATGAAGTTAGACCAAAACTTCTTTTCAAATTAAATTCTTGGAAAAACTAATTTTCGAGAACAGCGCTTTAATAATGAGTAAGTGTTAGGTTAGGTACTTTTAATATTATAAATATGATTGATTACTCCGAAGATTGAAATCCGAACGTCGTATTGTGCCGTTTCTCTCACTCTCTAGTTGAACAAAATTTGAATGGGCTGCGAAACACTGCTGACGCTCTCGCTGACACGATGCGAATTTCTAATTTCGAAGTTTTGAACTGAAGTTCAGTTCATTTCTTTCCACTGCTTTTACGAAAATACAATAAGGTTAAAAACCCGAAAGATGTTGTGAAACACCTAAAGTAATAAGTCTGATCATTTCTATCTGTTAATTATAAACACGACACATAGAAAGTAAGAGCCTTGACCTATTTTTGGCATCTGTGTAAACTTAAGTAGCTATCCACTTGCTTAGACCATGAATGCAAGTTAACTACTATATTGCGCAAGTTTCTCTATATTCGGTGAAGCCAATTTAATCAAGGTTAGGTTCGAAGAGAATAGTTTTGTACTTCGGCAAATTCGAGTGACAATATGGGGCACACATTGTCGAAGAGAAAAAATATATTTAGATAGGTAAGTTATTTGGTTTTAACAATTCGTTTAATTTTCTTTTAGAAGCTAATTTGCTCTATATACATTGCGGTCAAGTCAGGTATGTTTTTTTTTAATGTTTATTTACTATTTTCAATGTAGGTATGTGTTTATGTATTGATCGTGGTAAAATAAGTAAAAGCATATTGTAGAGGTTAGAATATAATAATTATCTCTTCTTATTTCTTTTAAACAGTAACTATAAGTACTTATTGGCTTTGGGTGTTTTGAAGCTGAGCTACTTAAGTTCTTGAGCACAAGTTCCTTCAATGTATATTTATTATTTTCAACGTGCAAAAAAAATATATATATTCAGAAACTTTTCATGTTCCTTTTAAACCCGAACTATAATAGCATCAAGTGTTCTTAGATCGAGCTAGGCTACTTAGGCACATCTTTATCTAGTTCCAGCCCGGGCAAGATCACGAGGCTTTGCCTTGGCCTTCAGACATAATTGGCACCCAATAGTGTTCCTATTCTGTCGCTTCGGATAATGTGTTATTTTGAGATGTATGGAATTACTTGAAAAACATAGAATGAAACATTAGTGGTTTAAAAAAGTAGATAATAGAAAGCTTATTAAGTTTTTTATGGTTATTCTATTTTAAATCAAGTTCTAAAACAGTAAGGTACTCTCATTACATTCTTTAACTTAATTATTACCCAAGTAGCAAGATTTTGTAGTAATAGTAATGGAAAAGTAAAATGATCTTCAACTAGTATATCACACGTTTCAATTAAAAAGTATTACAGTGGGAGACAGTGTTTTTATTTAAATACGTTTGCTATTTGACTGGGCTGGTTTTATTATAGCTATCCTACCTACTACCTAGGCACTTATGATCTTGTTTCGTTATATTGATACTCATAGGTGGATTGCTAGCTTGTCGAAAATTGCACGGGTCCGGAATAATACATATTATTGAGAACCAAACTTGGAATGCCTTTAGCCCTTTAATTAATTCAGATCAATTGTAGCATATTCCAAGGCTAAAATTGGCGCCCAGGGAACACTGTCAATATTACCTAACCCGTGTTATGCCACACCTTCGGCATTTGCATTCAAGACGATTTCTGGGTCAGCGGTCGACTCATGGAGCTGGATTGTTAGATTGAATAACCGCTTGGATTGGAATGATTTCACTTTCATTTGGTTGTTTCGGCTCATAGAAGCTTGTGCTTGGCCGTGAAGCGCGATGGAATGGTCACTAGCCTAATAGTTCGATGAATAGATACTAAAGTACTATGTGTGACCCTACTAACGGTCCGGTAGTTTTGAATTTTTGATATGTTGTCTAAGATAGTTAGTGAGTGTTTAAAATGCAAAATGCACTTTTTTCACAAAAAAATAATAATAGTAAAAGTTTAAACTTGACGAATGAGTAGTGTGAGTAGTAAGTAATGATAATGACTCATTACACTGCTGACACTAATTCGTAATAATGTGTTTGTTTCATATTGATGGCAATGATATAATTTCCATACTTTAACATTAACAAACTATTATAATAGAAATACATATTATGTACACTTATAATGATAGATAGCTTTCCTTTAATTGTATGTTATATTTTTTGTCTTTACTAGTATTATATACGATTACGTAGGCGTTTCTACAAAGTTTATAAGATTGGCAAAACCAACCTGCCTTAACTGGTTTGGAATGTAGTTTCGCGCACGTTTTCCGTTTCCCATAGACCTACTACTAGTTGAAATGTAACTTTAATATTGTAATACGTATTATTAAATAAAATACGTAGTCAAATGAAGCACAACTACAACGATGAAAGGGAAATCTTAGTTTTCCTAGCATGCATTTTTTTCTAAATAGGTATATATATAATTATATCACATAAAGTTATTGCCTTTTAGGTCAGTACGAGATGTGTGCGGTAAAGATCAAGTAAGATAAGTAAGTTATTTCGTCTCCACGCAATGCCATAAAAAAGCAATCTCACTGCTGAGTAAACGCCTACTGAACTTTACTTGTATGTACTAATTTACTCATAATCATAAGTGCATAAATAATTACCCCCAAAAAGACGAATGCGTGTGACCACTGTTTAATGGCCGGTATAATATCGTTTTTTTTTTATAGAGCTTCTGCGGTCAGTCAAGCGTAAGTAACAATGACACGTTGTCATTTAAAGGTAAATAGACCATGCATATGCATATAGCTTACGACAGATGAGTGGTGATGGTGATATATGTATAGATGTCATTAGAAAAGTCGAATTTAGCCAGCAATAAGTTAACCGTGTATAAATATGGTAACAGTGTCAATCCACCTCCGACTTTCCAACCGTAGCATTAGAAAGTTACAGTATATATGCAACAAATAGTTTGTCATCAGTACTAATAAGGGTTTGTATACACTTTATTTTTATCCTATCACCTATTTACTGTTTCAGCATGTCTAGTTATTATCTGGAAAAGGGGAAAGGAAGTTCAAATTACGAACTTCGGAGTAGCTAACAAGGCCACATTGAATGTTGCTATATTCATTAAAAAATACCTTTTTTACAATCCACAATTTCACATATATATGCCAAAAAACTGGGTTTACAGTTATCATAAAGTATATTGTAGTATTCCATTCGTCTAAAACTTACTACGTGTTATGGTGGGCCCCACCTCACCATCGGAACTGTGTCAACGCAGCTTACGCAACAAGACCTCGCGAAGAAAAATCTCTAGTATAGACCACTACTACTTGAACCACGATAACAATTCTATTACAATCGCATAAAGTCTAGTCTAGCGTGGCAGAGGAGCATGCACTTTTGGCTTGTGGAGGCTGTGCTAATGTTATTACAACATTGTGGTAACTTGTATGGGAAGCTGTTCGAGCTTACTATTGGATTGGTATAGTGCGTAAAATTCCGTATCGTTTTAGCGATATCTCGAACTGCTAGATTTCTCTTCAGTAAAATGGTTCGTTTCACTTCGGTAGTTGGTTATAGTACCATTACACATAGGCCCTGCACCATGGAGATGTTTCTGTTTAGTCCCATAATTGACTGGTTGAGAATGCCTTAAGGAAATCAGTCCGCCATTTGTACTTTTACTTAATTTTTTTTGGATACCGTTTATCTAGATATATAAATTCAAATACTCTTCAGAAGTATTTTCCACGAAAAGAAGTCTTTATTTAATTTATTTAGAGATCTTAGACATTTAATAAGGAAAAAAATATTCGCCTTACGATAGGCAACCTTTCAACCGATTAAAAAAGGTTGAAACGATTTTTTATTTGAAACCTATTGTTTTTGTTTGAAAGCACTCTTCTAATGGTGCTATTATTTTTGACGAAACTTTTCAAATTTTGACGTTTTTCATATAGGTAAACTCTCAAACATTGCACTAAACATAAGGACAAATGGAAATCTATGGAGGAGGCTTTTACCCAAATGGGGTCCATACAATGATAAAGAATACGACATAAAGATATTGAAATATAAAAATGAAACTAAAATGATTATTATAAATATTTATTACTTAAATGAAAATCAAAAAATGTTTATTATGTTTCCACTTACTGAAATTTCAATGTACAAATTAATTTAGGAGATAGTGTTTATTGATTTGTTTTAATTTATTATTCTTAAACTTGCGAATTCTTTGTATGGAATTAATAAAGCTATATTTATTTATTTATTTATTTATAAACTCTCATGATAGACCTGTTTCCAAAAAAGGTTTTCTTTTCGTTGAATTCGGTTATGTATTTGTGATATTCGTTTTATCAAATTAGTTGTTGAACGTGTCTTAATCTTCTTCGTTTCGTGCAGGTACGTACTAAATTAAACCGGTCCATAAGTACGCTATTTTGTCACTTGGAAGTCTTGATCTATTGCTAAGCGTAGATAATTAGAAAACACATTAAGCCTCGATAGTTAAGGCGACTCCGTACGTGGAATGGTGATTTTTAAAGTCCTAAGGCTCGTAATCTAGCCAACGGAAAAATCTGAAAAAAATATATGTTATTTTTGACTATTTCTTCTAAAAAATTATAGTTGGATTTTTTTTTAAAGCAATAATAACTATGGAAAAAATGATGTTGAAATAGGGTCGTTTTCAATTTTCAATTCCCTAAGGCTTCTAAACTACAAGTGATATTTATTGATCATTGATCTTTAATCGTATTGTTTAAAAGTTAGTAAAATGGAAATTCGGTCTAATAAAGCATCAAAAAAACTGAATTTCCGCGAGCGCGGCCGTGCCCGGGCTGCGAGCTCAGTGTAAATCTAACCGTCGAAGGGGAAGGCTGTGTCACTTGCTCTCGCGATCCATCTAGTTACGGAAAATTGTTATAGTACCGGATCCCGCGGAGGTTCGATCTGTCTTCGTGCGTTTGAAGTGTATTTTAAGAGAGTGTAGTTCGTTTTTTCACATGGCTACGCTATGCGACATAACAAAAAGCACTCATTTTCATGTAGAATTAAATTCAACTGTTTTTTTTTCGTATTTAGGTATCTATTAATTTTAAGTAGTTATAAAAAAAATTGTCATTGCTTAGCATTCCCGAACACATTTGGTTACTTAGATATTCTCAGTCATGGGCCCACACCAGACAGGATTCCCAGAAAATAACACTTTTGGTGTGGGTTTTAGGGCCCTTCTCTGTGTAATATTAGAGTACCTTAGGTATTTCGGTTCGTAAAAAAAAATCTCAAAAAATGGTTGCCTGTAAAGTCGGTTTTACGGGCGAAGGAAGATTTTACGTGACAACGTCTTATTCTCGGTAGAATATTTATTGATATGAATATTATTATTATTATTAATATTATTGATTCCCTCTTCCCTCTTCCCTCTTCCCTCTTCCCTCTTCCCTCTTCCCTCTTCCCTCTTCCCTCTTCCCTCTTCCCTCTTCCCTCTTCCCTCTTCCCTCTTCCCTCTTCCCTCTTCCCTCTTCCCTCTTCCCTCTTCCCTCTTCCCTCTTCCCTCTTCCCTCTTCCCTCTTCCCTCTTCCCTCTTCCCTCTTCCCTCTTCCCTCTTCCCTCTTCCCTCTTCCCTCTTCCCTCTTCCCTCTTCCCTCTTCCCTCTTCCCTCTTCCCTCTTCCCTCTTCCCTCTTCCCTCTTCCCTCTTCCCTCTTCCCTCTTCCCTCTTCCCTCTTCCCTCTTCCCTCTTCCCTCTTCCCTCTTCCCTCTTCCCTCTTCCCTCTTCCCTCTTCCCTCTTCCCTCTTCCCTCTTCCCTCTTCCCTCTTCCCTCTTCCCTCTTCCCTCTTCCCTCTTCCCTCTTCCCTCTTCCCTCTTCCCTCTTCCCTCTTCCCTCTTCCCTCTTCCCTCTTCCCTCTTCCCTCTTCCCTCTTCCCTCTTCCCTCTTCCCTCTTCCCTCTTCCCTCTTCCCTCTTCCCTCTTCCCTCTTCCCTCTTCCCTCTTCCCTCTTCCCTCTTCCCTCTTCCCTCTTCCCTCTTCCCTCTTCCCTCTTCCCTCTTCCCTCTTCCCTCTTCCAACAAGTATAGGGGAAAATCTGAGAACATTACTAATGTAGTCATAAAAAACTATCACTGTTTATAAGTAGGTAAAGGACGTAAATCCGTTATCCAACGGTAAAGTTGAGTTTGTCACTCTATTATTTATAGTTTATCTTTTCATTAGAGCAGCATGACCTGGGGGATAAAGCTGTGCCTCCACTACTATGTTAAAATATCGGTTCATCCGCTGGGTCACGATATGATTTATTTATTAAAAAACTATATTATTTATTTCTGCATGATTTTACACGTATAATCAAGAATCTTGTCGGCATTTTAACTATTTTTGGTAGGTACCTACACAAACAAAAGAAACTAAAAAGTATTTTTCGATTCGAGACTTCCAATTTCAATTATTTTTTTGGAAAATAGCTTTAACGCATTTTATTTTTAATATTCCACTGTAGTGGGTAAATAGAAATTTTGTAATTCGAAATAATTATATCATTGTTTAAATGATTTATTTTACTTCGAGATTTTTCAATGCCTTTAAATAAGGTATAAGGTTTGTTGATCTTCAACTCACGCTCGGACTATGCGAGTGTATGAAGCTGCTTGGACGCCACTCAACGAGATTATGAACGTAATATTGTGCCGGGGGCGCACGGTCGGCGGGGGGACTAACGTTAGGCTCCGCCCAGATCCTCAAGGACGTTGGGATTAGGAGTCGCCTTAAGACACAACACACTGCAGTACAAAATAACAGAGATTTCTATTAACCAGCTGTCTAACTTCACGTAATACTACCCGGTCAAGTTAAATACCTATGCCGTCAAGGAGACGCAAAATTAATGCCACCTGGTTGGCAAAGTTGTGATCTTCTAAGGCTAAGGACATCTGAGGACAGGAGAATGGAAATATCTCAAAACAGGCCCTAGGGTTCGCAAAATGTGAGAAAAAATAATTGAAGTGTCGTAGGGTCGTCACTGGTTGTCATACGTCACTTCAATAGATTTTACTCATAATATTATTCTACGATCTCTGCTAACCTTATGTCCGAAATATCATAATCACAGCTGTGAGCTGTACTTTAGCTAACTATGTGGGCTTATTGCTTATAAATCTTTGAATTAAAACATGTAAATCTTACTAAATGCAGCTCCAATAGAAAAATCAATTTAATTACGTCCCTGATTGTGATCAGCACGTGAATGGATCTAACTGTTATCTCACGTCGTCACAAACGACATTTATTTAATTTCTATGTCCTTTACCTACCTACTAATGTTAAATAATAAATAGCAATTTTCCTGTAAACAACAATATGAACTCATTAAGAACCAACCGTCCATTCACAAGTCACACCTGCCTTTCTGACACCAATATAAAGAGAGATAATTTATCCTCAACAAATCACGACTATAGTAAAACCACTGTAGAACCTGGGATACTGCTTTTTCTGGGTGGGTTTTTTTTTAGAGACAATGCCAATCATAAACGCTAAACGGAGTCCCTTTGACCTGACTCCCACTTTCCAAGGTGTATCCGTTCCGATTTCAGACCACCTAGAGCTTCTTGGGATGACCTTATCATCCAACCTGAACTTCGGCCAATACATTGAATCCTTGGCTACAACTGCAGCTAAAAAACTTGGGATCCTATCTAAGGTGAGGCGGTACTTCACGCCGAGACAGCTGCTTCAATTATATCAGGCGCAAGTCCGATCATGCATGGAGTACTGCTGCCATCTTTGGGATGGGTCCGCCAAATACCAACTGGCCGCCTTGGATTCAATTGACAAACGTGCGAAGAAGCTCATTGGCGACCCTGCCTTAGTTCAGGAAAAGCTGCAAAACCTCGAACACCGCAGGAAAGTCGCTTGTTTATCGGTTTTCTACCGGATACACTTTGGTGAGTGTGCACTAGGACTGCATGAGTTAATTCCACCGTCTCCGTTCAGACAATACAGTACTCGGCGCGGACTTGGATTCCACCCTTATGTTGTCGATATACCACTGATTCGTACGAAACGCTTTGCGTCTACTTTCCTTATGAGGACGGCTAAGGAATGGAACTCTCTTCCTGCGTACCTGTTTCCTGAAAAATATAACTTGGATCTCTTCAAGTCGAGAGTGAATAGGCATCTTCTAGCCAAGCATGCTCCATCTTAGGCCTTATTGTCACTTAACATCAGGTGCAATCGAGGTTAAATGCATGGCTATTTTGAATAAAAAAAAATAAAAAAACTAAGAAGTGAAAAAATGTCTTATTATCGTTTAATTGACTACTTACTTGAACCACGTCAATAGATTGCTATGTTAACATATGGACTAAACGGTTACCTATGTGAAACACTAATTTTTGTTCTATATCTGTACCAAATTTTCATTTGTCCGATAGCCATTTCATTCCAAAACTATTTATTTTTCAGAATAATTATAAAACAAACCTAACCTGACCTAATGGGTTCTTTAAAACGATGTTAATAAAATCCTGAAAATATTACGGGTATCGGGAAAAAAAATCTGTCGGAAAAATTAAAATTTGGCGCATCGTTACAGATAGGAATCAATAGTTCGAAGTTTTGATAGGATACCGGACTAAACTTATACCTACATTAGACAAAAATAAATAAAATCTTGAAACTACGTAAATTAGTTTCAAGATTTTATCAAACAAAATAAAACATTGCATAAAATAATCACTATCACTACATAGTATAAAACAAAGTCGCTTTCTCTGTCCCTATGTCCCTTTGTATGCTTAAATCTTTAAAACTACGCAACGGATTTTGCGGTTTTTTTTAATAGATAGAGTGATTCAAGAGGAAGGTTTATATGTATAATACATGCATAAATCAGCATTGCACCCGTGCGAAGCCGGGGCGGGTCGCTAGTATTAATAAACTTAAGCTTATTTTTTATTATTTTTAAATTAAAATAATGGAAATCATTGTGTTTAGATACTAGATACAAATGAAAATTTTGCCTATATTTGATGGTATATATCCTGCAACTGAGTGGCGTGACCGCGTTGCAAAGCAGCGGGGTATATCCAAGCTGCTAGCCATAACATAACAATGGTAAGACTTGGGCAGCATACCAATCACATTTCCACTTTTTCCAGCTACTTACCGTATTACGGAATCAGTTAACGGTGAGCATTTTGGAATAGGGAGCGTATTTTATTTATTATTCTTTTTTTGTACCTAATAGGTTTGTTTCTGAGTTTAAGGTACTAACATTAGAGCTTATCTCGCTAATAAAAGTTACAGTTTGGCGAGAAGATACTTATTTTTTTTATTTTAATGTTGGTAATATGTTTTAATAAATTAAAAACAAAAGAATAAAACATTTTATTCACAGGTACTAAACAGGTTATTTCCAAGATAGGCATTAACTTTATTGTATTTCCTTGAAATCCATAGTGAATTTCTGTACAATATTTCTATTGAAATAGGGCGAAAAAGAGGCCTTGGCCAATTAAAACTCTATGTTGCGCTCACATGAGTAATTCTTTTGCAGTAGGTAAATACAAAAAACCACAAATGTATAAATCCTTGGCATATGTTTTATCAGTAGGTACCTATGTCATCCTCATCAATGAAGTGAAATCATTAGGTATATTTCTGACGAATGATTCAGTTGCAGAAAATTAGGTACCTGATGATTAGAACTTTAACCCTTAAATGCATGGTGTAAGATGCAGCTTACATAAACAAAAATGAATTACTGCTTGAAAACAAGAAACATTTATTTGAAATAAAATAATATTTCATAATATTGTGTTTTTTTAATTCATGCATTTATGGGTTAAATCGACGAATTCAAAGCGATTAATCATAATATCTTTGTTAAGAACAAAAGAACATCGCGTTTTAATATAATATGCCTAACGAGCCAAGCAATAAACACGTGACTTGCACTTGTCGTTTATTGGTTTTCAACTAAATAAGGTTCTTGTCCTAGTTTAAATCTGCGACCTCCACTTGGCAGTATCGAAACAAGCGATTTGCCAAGTGGGCCGTCAAGTTAAATGTTTTTAGCTCGCGCAGACCGCTTCTAAAACTACAAGTGCTACGAGTATAACTAATGGCTTTACTTCAACTCGACTAGAGGTTTTAAAAGCGGTTTTATCGTAACGTTTCTTAATAGTCGCAATATCTAATGGGTACCTAAGGTAAATGGTTGCATTGTGGAAATTATATGTGCACTACGTGTTAAGACTTGTGTTCAAGTGTTATATAGTTAAGAAAAGGATGATTTCATTTTACTTTTACATATTTTAGCCAGTTCTTCACCAGGCAAATTTCAAATTAAAAGCTAAAAACTACAAATTAAATACTACAGTCAATATGATTTCCCAACCACAGTGCTGAGGGACTGCGCCGTTATAACTTGACCCCTCAAATTGAATCAAAATGTTCGCAGGAATCGCAGATCATCATAGATCTCGCCCTTGCCTTCGTTTCCATAACTCAATCCAGACTGACCATCTGCTTGATCGAGCAGTATATTTTGACCCTTATATTTAGAGCTAATTATATATGTATATGGGATGCACTAGCTGCAATTCAGTATAGATTTTCAGAATGACAATTGATTGGAAGATAAAAATGGTCGTTTCTAAAAGGAAAGCCGATTGAAATTTGGTTCGTGGAGGTCCACATCATATTCGGCGAGGATTAAATACCCCATGCGTCCTTAACCCAAGGTGTCAGCCATCCCTTTTACTGGTTCAAAACCGATACCGACCGGTATTATACCTATTATATTATTCAATGTAAAATCGTAGTTATACCGCTTACGCTTTCACAACTTTTTACATACTCGTATTAAGATAGTAAATCGTATTGGTAAGTAACGTATGATTCGAGTCTGATGTCATAAGATCGCATAGGGAAAATAATTAGCAATGCAAATTGACACGTCAGCTACAAAACTAGTTGTAAACACGTATGAATCACACGTTATTCATCCTTTTAATTGAAGTACTTTACGGTAAAGTCTAGGATCATAGGTGAGACGTCAACGTTGGCAAAAGGACGAGTCCATTACGAATGTTTAACTTAAGAGTAGCTTTTTAGACGACTTTCACTTTTAGGTTAGTCGGGAAAAAGTAAAATCACATAATAATACACGCACCTAATTGCATTAATATACCTAATATAGAATAATGATATATGTATTTACTTAGTGTTTACTGCTTCTTGTTTTTATTGCGGCTGCGGCTAACCAAACTCTCGAAATAACGCTTACTCTCGGATACTAATGTCAGATCACGATACTAGTTTGAACGCCTTACGCCTAGTATCGTTAACTGACATCACCAATTTACAACATCTCAAGGGCAACAATATACCTACCCTGTTCAGCTAGGGAGCTGAAAAGGGTAAGGAAGTAAAGGAATAATTTTGTTTATTCGCCTGTCTTTCTTATCCTGTTCAACTTTTGATCGCATTAAGCGACATCTTTTCACTAGTCAATAGTTCATGGCATTGGAAATATAAAAACTAATATAAATGGAGCTCCGAGCCACTTCGCCGTTCACTATGATGTGTATCTTGTTTTGTTGGGAAGTTCAAGACCTGTTAGGAAATCCTCTACGTCTCATTTTGTAAGAGTCAAACGTGCTATATCTATTTTCTTAACTCTCATTGACACATTATTATCACAATCTTCTAGGTTTATCGGTGTAAGGTATTTTTAATGACGTTATTTAAACAGTTGTGAGATAATAAACTCTTGTGGAAGACTGGCCTCAGTCTCAAAGATTTTCAAGTCAATGTTATGCATTAAAAGTCAACGCTGCACCTAATAAGATATCTAGTGTAAAGACAGTGGACTATACTCGTACTGTACTTAGTAGTTTTAAAACTACTAAGTACTGTACTTAGTAGTTTTAAAACTACTAAGTACAGTACGAATATAGTCCACTATCTTTACACTAGATCTTATTAGGTGCAGCGTTGCTCCCATTTCAGATACTCTCCATAATACCTATATGCCAGAATTTCGTATACTCTCCGGTATCAATGTTACAAGTCTTACCGGTAAACTGAGACATGTGAAAGTGCCCTTGTGGCCGATTTGCAGAATAAAATTCATTAGATACTATCAATTCACACTTGGGAGCGTATATAAAAAGAATCGTATCGTCTAATTTCGTGTTTTAATCGGTACCTGTGTCAGTTTTGGGTCAAATATACAATGATAACATGTATAAGTACCTCAACATATTAAGATTATTATAAGATTTTGTAATATATACATATAATAAGAAAAAAGCAAAATAAGATGACCGGCAGTTTATATGTACATCGATCTCAACGCAACGCAAAATACAAAAGAGGAATAGGGCATTTCCCAGAAAAGCCTTCAATCTACGTTTAAAAGTTAGCCAAGGGCTCGTAGTTTTGAAGTAGGTATTCTTTCTGTATCTAAAACAGGTACTTTTTGTAGCTTTCTCTTCCATATCCGCTTTAGTTTTTCTTTAAAATAAAACCTTATTGGCAGAATTAAGTACATTTTGATATTCTTTCATTTCATGTAGGTACCTACGTACGTTATTGTATTCGTAGTCACGATTATACCTACGCAATACTTATATTACTTTTTGATTTTAAGAAGTGTCGTCTTAGTAAAATATTATCCCACCGAAAACATTTCATGTAAAATTGGCGGTCAAGACTCACATGCTCATAACGCTTTCGCTGTAAAAAAGTTGCCAGATCCCTCGAAAAGCCAAGCCCCTAAGCCCTGAGTTTACTAATCCCACACCTAGGCTTCAAAAGTATGGCTTGGCCGTTTCATAGAGTAACGTAAATAAATCCAACGGACCGTCTGGCAATACGGTATCAAGAAATTAAGTTTATGTCTTCATGATAAAATATATAAACTTAACTCCTTACCATCAATTAAATTAAATTAAGTAGGTACATTTTATGTTTTTTGTTAACAGCATCTTAACCTGTGAATTTGGGCGTTCTGGTGTTAACTGGGCCAAAGCTATGAGGGTTTGAATATTAGACGAAACGGTTCGAGAAAAGGTATTAGGTAGTGCCCAGCACCGCCGTGTCCCCAGATAGGCCTATCTTTAATATCAGACAATCAACTTTAAACCAGAAGGATACTGAGAACTGTGTTATACTATGGATATGATGACTATAATACATATATGTACCTATAGTATTTAATATTTAGGAATAACATCATATTCGTATTCCTTTGAACGATTAGCAGTCGTTTTTAAATTATTCTCAAATAAATCGTCAACACGGAGAGTTTTAGAAGCTTTCGCATAAAAACATATTCTGTTTTAACCGACGGTATTTAATATGTAACATCATTTATATTTGAATCGACTTTAAGTCACGTAACTTGGGTTTTCTCTAAGAATACAAATTCAGCCGAAAATCTGTTCCATCTCATCAATATGCCGCGACCCGAATGTTTAGACCTTATAAATTTCCCAAGCGAAATGGGCCACGCAACGCAACCCTTAATAAATACGATATTAAATTCTTAACAAGACCTTTGGTGTTGTTATTAAAATAACTTAACAAGCCTTAATTAAATTTTATTACCTTTTAATTCATGTTATGTAAATAACAAAATAATAGCACAGACGTATTTAACTATTTCTTATTTACCTTGAACTCCTTGATGCGACAGATGAAAACCTCAGAAACTTGTATTGAACGAAAATGCACCAACCGCCCCTGAACTTGACGTCATTCGTTGCTATAGCAATATCCCCAGGGAAAGCGCTCGCTTTCGACCCTGGCTGAACACACAATTAAAATAATAAAAAAAAACACAAAAATTTAAAATAAAATAGGCACTATATTTCGAACAGATTTTTTTGAATGTTTGAAGTTGGAACGGTAACGGCTATTTTTTTCTTCGCTCGGTTTTCGTCGGGAGCGCTCGGTACGCGCTACGCGACGGTACGGGGCGCACTACGTAAATGTCAGCACGATCGGCACATGTGCGAGCGAACGTAAAGCCGCGAGCTGATTGGTTCATGAGATTGTTTAATTATTTTACAATTTAATAATACGTCTAGTGATACTAAAAAAAAAGTTAAATTTTAGTTTTAAAGAGTTTAAAATTTAATTTTTACTTTGTATTCTTTGTTGTTCGGTGTTTCATGATTGGATTAGTAAATCACTTACCTACAGCAAAGAGTACAGTGTTAATAAGTTTAAATTTTGCAATCGGTCTCATAGATAAAATAATTACGACAAAGTATGATTAAATATCGATGGCCGTTGGGGCAGAAAGTGCTAGAGTGGCGACCGCGGACCGGAAGACGCAGCGCAAGGCTCCCAACAAGGTGGACCGATCAACGATCCAGCAGTGGACGTCTATTGGTTAAGAGGGCGCGTTTGCGACTGAACCATAGAGCGCGGGGAATGCGTATTTAAATCGGCGCGCGGCCGCCATAGTAAAAATGTATGGAGAATTAAAAGCACTTTTTGTTAAATCTGGACCTTTAATACCAAACAATAATTGAAATATTTGATGCGGACAAATTGTAATGTAAACATTCATCTTTTTTTTTAAATGAAAAACAGAATAGATTTCCATTGTTAAAGTATAAAAAAACACTTAACGCCTGCTTACGATTTTACAATTTTCGTCCAACTTTACTTAGTTCTCTAGAGTAAAATATTAATAATCTTATAATTTTTCCACGGAGAAGTTGTTAACACATTCTTCGAAATGCTAAATATATAGTTTAGAAATGGATTGAACAATTAGTGTTGACGTTATCTACTTAACGGCAACTGCCAATTTTTTCACATTTCGCTCGGTGCAGTCTTAATGATGATGATGATGAATAAATATTATTATAGTAAAGTTGTTACTTAAAATAATGTCTTTAATACTAAAAATCGTGCGCCTTATACGTAGAAACATGGAAAAGTGTACTTACCTCAACTTTACTCCTAGTTTTATTTTATTTCAAGTTTAGTTTTAAAATGAGGAGAAGTCAGTCTTCCAAATCATTAATACAAATATAACAAAAATAAATTTCATCTCACTGGAAAATTCTTGCCAATCAGCACACGCCCCTACCGCGTGCGAGCGAGAGCGCAAATAGCCGGGGTTGTACATCCGCTTTCCCCGCGTTATGTAAGCTTCGGACGGCCCTGAGCCTGCGCCTCGCCACGCACACCCCTAGCCCGGCCGTTCCCGACTCAGCGCGTAACGTAACGAACACGACAACTTTTGCGAAGACGTAAACGGGCGCGTTTGCGTTCTGGCCAGAAGTAATTCTTTTTTTATACGGTTTTTAAAATTTTAATCGTATTCTTTCAATAATCAAATTGAAGTTGTATACTGCCAGTAAGTAGTCGTCTAGCTGGAAGATTGGGTTGGCAGTGCTTGCGTTTTCACGATTTGAAGGCAAATAAAATGTACGAGATAAACAGACACAGTGTTATCTGTTGGAAAGCGTCGCGTAGCTGCCGATCCGGGGGCTGTCGAACTGGTTTACGGGAATGTAGACCTCATTGTCTGCGGAAATAAAACTCATTAAGTGTGTAATTTGTTTATCAATTTGGAGTATATTTATATTGTGTTGCGTGTGTTTTCAATGGGTTTTCTCTTTATTTTTAGATGTACGATTTGCTTGGCTAATTATAGAATTACGTTTTAAGACAGCTACAATTTTTGTTTTGTATGAAATTAGTCAATCAATCACAACTGATCGGCTATGCTTAAAAGAAAGTCGTTATTTATCAATTTGTCGTAGAAATTGTAATTGTAATTACACTTGTTATTTGTGTTTTTCGATGAATAATGGTCAACCACACCTACCTGCCTCAGAACTCCTGAGGCACCTGTAGGTACCTACTGTTCTTTGTATTTAGTTTTAATAGTGCTTGGTTTTTTTTAATTAAAATCTGACTTAATGTGTTCTCTATGTAGCAATAATGTAATGCTAGCAAGAAAGAACGTCACTTAAATTTAATTAACTATTTTGTACTAATCCAACGGCATCATATAAAGGAGGGGAACAGCAATAATTAAAGGTCCCGGATAAAACAAGGGCTGAAGTCCGTAAAAAGTAATGCCCGTCTAAATTACTTGTGCTATGCTATAGACGTACCTGTACGGTCGCAGGTACGAGTATTGTAACAGGTAATTGTACCACATTCATACTCAACCTCTAAGTGACCACTTCTTTTTTAGGGTTCCGTACCCAAAGGGTAAAAACGGGACCCTATTACTGAGACTTCGCTGTCCGTCCGTCCGTCCGTCCGTCCGTCCGTCCGTCCGTTCGTCCGTCCGTCCGTCCGTCCGTCTGTCACCAGGCTGTATCTCAACAACGGTGATAGCCAGACAGTTGAAATTTTCACAGATGATGTATTTCTATTGCCGCTATATCAACAAATACTAAAAATAAAATAAAATAAATATTTAAGGGGGGCTCCGATACAACAAACTTGTTTAGATTATATATATGTATAGGTACGGAACCCTTCATGCGCGAGTCAGGCTCGCACTTGCCCAATTTTATAGCTTTTGATGGAATATAAGAATTGCGCGTTCAAAGCGGTGAGTACTAAAAGAGGAAAAAAACTTGGATATTTGTAGATATGTATATGTATATATACCACAGATATTGATTTAGTTTTTTAATTTATGGTACAGTCAGCAGAAAAGTTGATCAGTAGAAACATACGCTCAAAATGAGCTGTACAATCTGGAGGCACGACAGTGCCCCCGCCAAGACGAACAAAAAAGAAGAGGGCACTACCTACCTTTTCTCGATTCTTATTTTCTCCGTTATAGTGAAGATTTTATGAGATATCTAACGAGATCGATTTTAAGCACTTGTTTTATATAGCTCCTTCTGCTAGGAAAGGAACTTTGTAAAATTGTATCATTTACAGATTTAGTGTAGGTACCTGTGTGCTAAAATACAATGGCAAAAAAATATTCATGTCCGTGCTACACTTATTTAATTTGAGTTATGTGTTTGAAATAAGTTTTGACAAAATTAGATTTTTTATGTTTTGTAAATCTGTATTTTTTCTGCCTCTGCTTTTACCGTATTTGAGCTTTGTGATTGAAAGAAGTTTTCAGAAAATTCGACGTTTTTGTTTTTAATCCTCCTGAGCTTTCGGGTATTGTGGGAACCGTAAAACAACTCGTATTTCCCAGTAATGGAAAAATCCTGACAACGAGAAATTCACAAATAGCGTTGGCTCTAGGTACTCGAATAATCGAATATTTTGAGTTGGGCAGAATTAATTTTGCAGTCGTTCGAAAATGGCAAGTCACCTGATAGAAAATATTCATCAATTCATCATTTCTTTAACGCGTCGTGAAGAATCTCTCTATACATACATACCGACCTTTTTGTGATCTGGGGGTAATTCGACCAATTTTAGAGAGATGATGGAGATCTCTCCATTTCATCGCCATCCGTCACTTTTGACGTCTCCTTACTTGACAAGTGGCGATATCCCTAGATTATCGCAACTCCGTCAATCCGGTCGCACTTAATTTGCGTTTACTTTGTATGTGACGCCATAAATAACAGGCGCATACTTTAACTTGACCGTGTAGTGCGTGAAATTAGTCAGTTACGTTTCGTTCAAAACAGAAATTCATATGTATGAATAGACTTTTTGACAATCATTATCGCCTTCGTATTTCCAAAATTGAGATGAGATGTGTCACTTGAAGCTCATCGCATTTTAATGACAGTTCAAAGGCGATATCAATGTTGTCTAATAGAGTTTTGATATTTTGCGATCTCTCAAACGGCATCCTCGAATTAGGTCCCTGATTCCAGACTTGTTGAACTTGCGTTATAGTTTTGATCAGTATACTAACGTATGTATGGTACCTTGCTCAGGGCCCCCAGCCCACGAGGGCGCCTAATCTCACGTGGAGGTTCATCCTACACACAACAACTTAGATGATTCCAATGCCCAACATAGCGCCCCTAATTATGGAGTGTTCGGCCCCGATATGATTTAAGTTGGAACTCACCTTAAGATCAGTAGCGTAGCTACCGAAGCTAATAGTGTCGTGCTTCGATACCATCCAGAGCTTAGAACCAGCAAAGTAAGGGGCATCGGTTCTCGAAGTATTTTTTCACCAAGACCCTTCAGTAGAGCATGCAATGCACCAACAAACAGATTATGCCTAATATTAGCACAAAGAGATAAAGTTATGATTTTCACCCTTACGAACCGAAGTAGAAATAGTAAGCAACGGCTTCACTAACTTTTATTTATCAATAAACTGTAGATTTTCTTAATACATTGATCCACTCCATAAACTCCGCTCCAGCGTCATTAAAATGTAAATCCGTGTCGCTACCTACGCCTTGGGTCTGATCTGAAGATAGTTACCGGTACAAGGTAAGATCAGCGACGTGGCTCTGACTAAAAACTACTAGTAGATAAGGCAATATTATGTTTCAGGAAATATAATGTAAAACGTGTCCGCGTGTTAAAACTTATCACAAACATCTTCATTACGTCTTACATAACGGGACCATCGATTCTGAAAGCACGTACGAGTATGGTATAGGTCGAGCCACCGAGCTACAGTTGATATAAAGATAACAGTGCATTGTGTCTTAAGGGTGGTAAGAAGGGGATTACTAACGAGGGTCTATTAGAGGCCCGACAACGAAGGTTATAAATATTTTTAAAACTAAAACTATAGCTCCCTCGGGAGTTGTAATATAACAACCCGCAACTCCCGTAGGCACAATATAGGCCTTTGTCCTTCAGTACACGTGCATGTATTAATAACATCTTTTACGAGCAAATGTTACGAAAACGTATGTTTTGATAGCCTTGCTTTGTTACTAGACAGTGGACTTAGTAATCTCTGCTAATGCTCGTCATCATAATATGTTTCAATATATGTTCAATGCGCAGCTCATTAATAGGTACATCAGATCATACAGTTCAAAAGATAGGATATGGGGCACTCTAACTAGTCCTGTGGCAGCTATGTGCTTGATCATGGGGCCCCACGATCTATTAGGCCACTGTTACTGTTGTTTATACTGTGATATACGGGCGAGGTGGAAGCCTGACAGGGGTATCGGATTTGCACCGATACTAAAGATTTTCAGAAATCATATTATAATTCCTGAAAATCTGTTTTAGCTATGTTATAATTCCTGCAGTTTTGCTAGCAGACACAGAGGTGATTTCATAGCAAACGATAATGAAAATCACGCGCAATGAAAATCTAGCCAATAATGCTGAAATTGGGGCTTATTTCGAAGTTTCTAATGACACCTGCAAAAAGCTGCACAGCACTGCTGAAAGTTGAACTACTTTGTAGTTTCCTAGATACTACAAATCTTAAGATATTTACATTTTTAACTTACGAATAATGTGTGGACTGAGTGAGCACTTACAAACATGTATTATCCAAAAATCTGCCACGTTAGCGGTTTGTTTTGTATTTTACAAATTCCCATATGAGTTTTACTAAATTATATACATATATAGAAGTTTCAATCTGCAGTATTTTCATCAGAAATCGGGTTTTCGAAAGTGTGCGGATTGAGTGAGCATACGAAATTATTTGTAAAACTTTAAATACGTAACCAGCACGTCTAGCACAACTTTGACACACGACTCATGTCGCGCGAGATAGCATCATCCGTCACTATCTCATAGTATTGTACAGATAGAGACAGGTATTATATATCTCGCGCGAGAAAGAGTCGCGTGTCAAAGTTACGCTAGACGTGCAGGTGATCTACAAATTATTAATAGCATAAGTTTTACTAAAAATTAGGATGTAAATATTATATGTTAAATAAACACATTCACAGATTTCGTTGGTTGTTTGTGAGAACTGAGTGAGCATACGTTAATGAACGTATTCTTTTTATTTATCGTTTTACAAATTCATCAATTAGTTTTACAATTGTTTTAGAACTTTTACTAAATGATCAGTACATTTTTTTTCATTTTTGAAGGGTACACTCAATCTACACGCACACCTTTAAAGGTATCAATATAGATTTGGCTCAATGTATAATCTATATATATAAAAGAAGAAGTCCTGACTGACTCATCAACGCACAGCCGAAACTACTAATGTTAGAGAGTTGATTTTTGCACAGTAGGTTACTTTTATAACGTGGGCTAGAGATAAGAAGCGATTTTGAAAAATTCAATCCCTAAGGGTGTTAAAAAGGGGTGCAAAGTTTGTATGGGATACAAGTTTTTTTTATAGCTGGGAACTTGAAACTTTGTTAGAAGATATTAAAATAAAGTAAAAGAAAACTAATTTCAGCGTTTTTGAAAATTCATCCCCTAAGGTGGTAAAAAAGGGGTTGAAAGTTTGTATGGAGATCAAGTATTTTTTTGAGCGCGGGACTTGAATCTTTGTGTAAAAGCATACTATTTAAATACAAGAAAAGTCATTTCAGCGTTTTCAAAAATTCGACCCCTAAAATGGTAAAAAAGGGGTTTAAAGTTTGTATGGAGATCAAGTATTTTTTTGAGCGTGGGACTTGAATCTTTGTGTAAAGGCATACTATTAGAATACAAGAAAAGTTATTTCAGCGTTTTCAAAAATTCGTCCGCTAAAAGGGTTAAAAAGGGGTTGAAAGTGTGAATCCATTACAAATTCCTTGAAACTTCTTATTAAGGCATATACAATAATAACAAAATAACATTAATTTAACATCATCAAAGATTCAACCTCTAAGGGGGTTAAAAGGGGGATGAACGTTCGTCTTGGGGTTCAAATTTAATTTTAAGCTAGGAACTTTAAACTTCGTAAAAAGTTATGCAAATAAAATGGAACAAAAGTGATTTCAGCGTTTTTGAAAATTCAGCCTCTTAGGTGGTAAAAAGGGGGTTGAAAGTTTGTATGGAGCTCAAACCTTTTCTTGAGCGTGGGACTTTAAACTTTGTATAAAGGCATATAATTAAAATACAAGGAAAGTTATTTCAGCGTTTTCAATAATTCGTCCCCTAAAATGGTTAAAAAGGGTTGAAAGTTTGATTCCATTACAAATTCTTTGACTAAGGCATATATAATAATAACAAAATAACATTAATTTAACGTCATTATAAATTCAACCTCTAAGAGGGTTAAAAGGGGGATGAAAGTTTGTCTCGGGGTTAAATTTTAATTTTAAGCTAGGAACTTGAAACTTTGTAAATAGGTATTAAAATAAAATAAAAGAAAACTGATTTAAGTGCTTTTGAAAATTCATCCCTGAAACTGGTAAATAAGGGGTTGAAACTTTGAATGGAGGTCAAACCTTTTTCTGAGCGCGGGACTTTAAACTTTGTATTAGTGCATATAATTAGAATACAAGAAAAGAAATTTCAGCGTTTTTGAAAATTCAGCCCTGAAGGTGGTGAAAAGGGGTTGAAAGTTTGTATGAAGATTAAACATTTTTTTGAGTGTGGGACTTGAAACTTTAAATAGAGGCGTATTATTAGAATACAAAAAAAGTGATTCAGCGTTTTTGAAAATATATCTAGCCCTGAAGATGGTGAAAAATTGGGCAAGTGCGAGTCCGACTCGCGCATGAAGGGTTCCGTACCTATATATATATCTATAACAAGTTTGTTGTATGGGAGCCCCCCTTAAATATTTATTTTATTTTATTTTTAGTATTTGTTGTTATAGCGGCAATAGAAATACATCATCTATGAAAATTTCAACTGTCTAGCTATCACCGTTCTTGAGAAACAGCCTGGTGACAGACGGACGGACGGACGGACGGACAGCGAAGTCTCAGTAATAGGGTCCCGTTTTTACCCTTTGGGTACGGAACCCTAAACAGGGGTTGAATGTTTGGAATGGAATGGAGATCAAACCTTTTTTTGAGCGTCCGGACTTGAAACTTTGATTAAAGGCATATAATTAGAAATCAAAAAAAGTTATTTCAGCGTTTTTGAAAATTCAACCCCTGAGGCGATAAAAAGGAGGTTGATAGTTTGTATTGAGATCAAACATTTTTTTGAGCGCAGGACTTGAAACTTTGTATAAGGGCATATTATCAGAATACAAGAAAAGTGAATTCGTTTTCGAAAATTCAGCCCATTCAGGGTTGAAAATTTGTTTGAAGATCAAATATTTATTTTGAGTGCGGGACTTGAAACCTGAGTTCATAATGATTCCGCGTAATTAGAGCAATTTAGCCGAAAAAAAACTAAAAAGAGGCCAAGAGCGAGTCGAACTCGCGTACGAAATTCGGTACCATTACGTATAAAATGGCAAAAAAAAACACGTTTATTGTATGAGAGCAGCACTTCAATATTTATTATTATTTATTTTTTGTTGAATTACAGTAACCAACATCAAAATCATCAACTTGCAAAAAAAAGAAAAGTAATTTCAACATATTGTTTAGATCTGAAAATAATATAATAAAGATGTAAACTGTTCAAGATAAGATTCCACGCGGACGAAGTCGCGGGCAACAGCTAGTTATACATAGTTCTAGTAATAATTTATACGTAGTTGTATTAATAAAGCCGAGATATTAATAAAATTGGGAAAATAACCATACCTTGTCAAATTCGGTCCCGGAAAAGAAGTGTTGGTTTGGTTTCTTTTAACATGAGTCTTTACCTTCGTTGTTACCTTTTTTTGAAATTATTATCTCCTATAAAATTTTATACGAGTGTCTCTCTATTTTAATATTCCCTTATAGGTACAGTTTGTAAGTCAATAATTATATTAAGAAACTTATTCAGAAGTAGGTACCTGAGTCTTGTTACCTACCAATTTCAGTGAAACGCTGCTCGATTATTTCCAAGTTACTTAAGGAAGTTTAAACTTGGAAATCGATAGTTGCCGTTTCGCCGTAGTTTTGGAATTGGTTGCTGTCGGTACCAGTGTACCTTTCTGTATTTAATTCTTTGAAATATTTATTATATTCTTTGGATTACACATTTATACTACCGACCCGCCCGCACAATTTTTTGCTTCCCACGGATGCTATTTATGCTGATAAATTATACATATAAACCTTCCTCTTGATCACTCTATTTATAAAAAAAAAACACATCAAAATCCGTTGCGTAGTTTTAAAGATCCAAGCATACATAGGGACAGATAGACAGACAGCAGGAAGCAACTTTGTTTTATACTATGTAGTACCTACATATTTTGAATATAAAGTGAGACTAAGCCGGCCATGTTGGGTGAAAGACTGGCTTCAGTGTTGTACTATCAAACCAGTTCGCCAACTTATGATTTTTACCAAATGTTTACTGCAGTGTGTAGATTTAAGTGTGCCCGCTGAATGGGTGTCTCAAAATAGGGCAGGCCATGACATAGCATAGATGGCTAAATAATTTATACAACTGGCCCGATGATCAGAATTAGGAATCGTGTAAATCTAGATGAGAGGATTCTGTCGAGCAGTGGAACACTGATTGATAAACCCAAAAAAATAGACATGCTAGAATGCTATTCGTCTCTTATACAGCATTGCCAGTCGTAGATATCGGTGCGACCTAAATGGAAGGAAATTTCATTTTCTTTTAAACTATTGATGGCCAGCCGGCTTTGCTCGCACCTCTCGACTTGATCCGGTTTACGATTTCATTCGGTGATGTGCTCTGTTTTGTTTTCATTCGTTATCAATCCTAGAAATTGAAAGCTATAATAACTGAGTATACTGATGATCACAGGTTTCTCTTAAAGACTTCCACAATGAACTGTCGCACGCATTGAACGTCCATCTGGCTATCTGAACAAAAAAATCACTCCATCTAGAGGGAGGGTAATCTGCGTTTCCCGAGTCTTGATTCGAGAGCTCTCGAACGAATTTAGTTGAAATGAAACTTGGCACACAGGTCAAGTTATGATTTTAATCAAGCCATGGACAAAAATATCACAATACTTACTTATGTTTGGAAAAGCAGGGCAAGGCGCGCTTACGAGCGTAATAATGATGGTTGCGTCTATCACTTGATAAATAAGTGACTAAGCTCACACTCGCATTTTGTCAAAACGTGATGATGGATGCTTTGCCACCTATTTATTGCATGGTAAAATCAAACATCATAGGCCCGCTAGAACATAAAAAAAGATTTGCAAGCTTTAAAATAAAATAATCAAACTTTTAAATACTAACATCTGTGCGCTTTGAATAATTTCCAGCTATAAGTCCAATATTTCAAACTCGAGCAGTTTTTCCGCGGTCCAGATTAAGTCGATTCAAGTTTTCTGGTCTTAATGGAACGTCGAATAAAGGCATAAGTTACCTACCTCTGACAGTTTCCCGATATCTCGTGTGGACTCGTGCCACAGTAGGAAGATTATAATCGGCAGTCAGAATAGTAAATAAGGTACCTAAATTCCGTAGGTACCTGAAAGGCAAACTTCTGTAAGTGCTACGAGATACATGAAATTATAGTCTCATGCTTCTCTACGGCAGATAACCCTAGGTTTAGACTACGTCACTGGTGCACAGGCAGGGAGGATAGTCGAACATTTTACGTTGATTTAACGTCAGTTGTCGATTTAACGGAAGGTGCGCCAATTTTTGTCTTTAAGGACGCAGTCTCGATTGACGCAAATTTTTGTTTTGTATTAATATTTGTAGATTTTGGATTGGATTACGTTATACACATTACCTTTGTCTTTGATAATATTTCTTGTAATGTTTTCCCTTATAACACAATTGGTGCAACCTCTAATTACCAATGGATGGTCTGGAAATCGGTATTCATGTACGATGTGTTCTGCCTTTTCGCCGAATTATTTTTCGTCTTATGTTTCATTTCGCCAAATTTTCACTTTGTTTTTTTTTTCCTTTGTGGACCTACCTAATTTTCTCAAAATTCTTGAAAATATCCTCCCACTGATTGGGTTTTAGGTTAGGTTTATTTAATAAAAATCCCAAATAGTTTACGGTTTCAGAGAAAATTGCTTTGACTACGAAATAAAAAAGTATAAAAAATATAAGTAAAAGTATAAGTATTATATAAAAAAGTGTAAAAGTGTACTTAGTGTTGAAGGTCCAATAATAAATAAAATAAAAATAAAAATAAAATAAAACATTCCGCGAAAGGAAAAACATTAAAAAAAAATATGGTTGCCTGTAAAGTCGGTTTTACGGGCGAAGGAAGATTTTACGTGACAACGTCTTATTCTCGGTAGAATATTTATTGATATGAATATTATTAAATTGCACAATAGGAACAAGGAATTGAATGAAAATAAGAATTGCACAAATTTTAAGTATAGAAATATATTTTGTTTACTAAAACATTGTACATGTAAACTTAAACTTAACTAATTCCTATTTGAGTGATTTTGTTGAGGATAGGACGATGATAGGAGAAATATGAAATGAAAGGAAGTGTTTCTGCTGTAATGTGTCTTGCGAAAGTCAAGTCGATGGTTGTTCCTTTTAACGTAGAACGTAATTTGCTTATATAGAAAAAATTATAATCCCTCTTCCCTCTTCCCTCTTCCCTCTTCCCTCTTCCCTCTTCCCTCTTCCCTCTTCCCTCTTCCCTCTTCCCTCTTCCCTCTTCCCTCTTCCCTCTTCCCTCTTCCCTCTTCCCTCTTCCCTCTTCCCTCTTCCCTCTTCCCTCTTCCCTCTTCCCTCTTCCCTCTTCCCTCTTCCCTCTTCCCTCTTCCCTCTTCCCTCTTCCCTCTTCCCTCTTCCCTCTTCCCTCTTCCCTCTTCCCTCTTCCCTCTTCCCTCTTCCCTCTTCCCTCTTCCCTCTTCCCTCTTCCCTCTTCCCTCTTCCCTCTTCCCTCTTCCCTCTTCCCTCTTCCCTCTTCCCTCTTCCCTCTTCCCTCTTCCCTCTTCCCTCTTCCCTCTTCCCTCTTCCCTCTTCCCTCTTCCCTCTTCCCTCTTCCCTCTTCCCTCTTCCCTCTTCCCTCTTCCCTCTTCCCTCTTCCCTCTTCCCTCTTCCCTCTTCCCTCTTCCCTCCATTCACAATTTCCCTAACAACATTTTAAGTGTTACTTTCTGAACGCACCCATCACATGACTGTGTCATCAGACGTGAGCGGGCGAGCGTTACACTTTTTCATGAGTGACTCCGAGCGCAACCTAATTTAAGCAATATTTGAGCAAGTCATGCTCGCTTAAAGGTCTTTGCTTACGGTGGCGTCGTTGATCGGGTCGCAACCTTCCCTATAATATGGTTGAGGGAGGCGATGGCTGAGATATGCGTCATGCTCGTGAACGGGTGCCGTTTGTGGGGTCCGGTCTGTTCATACTAGCAAGGGCCTAATTAGTTGTGTAGTAACTGCTTTCCAGTGTTCAATGAACTGACGTGAGAGACTTCATCCTGTACTCGACTGAAGTTATTTTTTACTTAGAGACTTAGAGACTGTATACATCTCTAATAAACTTAGTGTACTGTACAATGACGCTCAGAGATCTTATACATCTCTGAGGAATGAAATTTAACTATTATCATATATTTATTATTTATATTTTTTTTATTTTGTAAATTGTGACGCCTAGAGACCATATACATCTCTAAGAAATTTAGTTTAATTTTTTTTTTTTTTTTTTTCTTTTGTATAGTTAGTTTCTTATTCAGTCCTTAACTTTTCTAAGGATTTAAATTAATTTATTTTGTTTTGCATGTTGTGACGCCTAGAGACCATGTACATCTCTAAGAAATCTAAATTAAGTACTTAATTATTTTGTTGCATTAGTTATTGATTTTGACTCCTTGAGACCTTATACATCTCAACGGAATTGAATTATTTCATTAATTAATTATACCGATCTATATTGCGTGTCGTGACGCCTAGAGACCTTCTACATCTCTGAAAAAATCACTTTATTTTATATAATTTTTAGTGTAAACATTGATTTGGAGACTTGTACATCTCCTCTAACATATATGTATCAATTACCTAGCTATAATATAATTGTATTAGTTTTTAAGTATAATTCACGAAAAAATGACTTACTGTTGAGTTTCTTTCGGCTTTCTTCTCAACAGCGTTCTCCTCTTGCGAAATGCCGGTAGACTCACAATTTGACTTGTAAAAGTGCCCTTGTGGCCTACTTACTGAATAAATTATTTCATTTCATTTCATAAGACGTTGTCACGTCAATAATTCCGCTAAAAGGCAGAGAATCGTCACAGGCTCATAATACTGCCATCATAACGAAAAAGGGCACATCTAACATTTTTGTAAAAATTTAAAAAATATATATACAGATGCGCCTTTTTTTCCTCTTTCCGAATATGTATCTAACTCAATTTCACAAAAAATGTTAGATGTGCCCTTTTTCGTTAGGACGGCAGAATACCTATATGAAACATTTTTTTTATTTCGTTCTTTGGAATAGAAAAGGGTCAGGGCGTTCAATAAAAAGTGAGAATGAGTATGTTATAAACAACTTTTATTAAATGTCATTTTATTTTTCGACGTAGTCACCTTTTAGCATAATACACGTAGTATATCTTTTTTCTAAACTTAAAATTCCATTTTCAAAAAAGGTCTCATCTTGAGTACTAAAAAAATCTTGTACTGCAGCGACTACCGCGTCGTCGTCTTCAAATTTCTGGCAGGTATTCTTTCAATCTCGGAAATAGGTAGAAATCACTGGGGGCGAGATCCGGTGAATACGGAGGATGCTGAAGGATATCGAACCCAGCATCACGAATTGCAGCCATTGCAACGGCGGACTTGTGTGCCGGGGCATTGTCCTGGTGGAAGAGCACAACTTTCGAGAGTTTACCTGGCCGTTTTTCGCGGATCTCATTGCGCAATATTGCTATTTGTTTAGCATATAAAGTGCCCGTAATAGTGGCTCCATGCTCGAGATACTTAATCATTACTACCCCTTTATCATCCCAAAAAACAGAGCCCATGACCTTACCGGCAGATGGGCCCACCTTGAATTTCTTCGGAGTTGGAGATGATGGCCTTTTCCATGTCATAGACTGCAGTTTCGTTTCAGGGTCGTAATGGTGGAGCCATGTCTCGTCCATTGTTATAAATCGCGCCAGAAAAAGTTCCCGGTCTTGCTGTATCAGGTCCAAAGCTTCTTGACAAATCTCAACTCTAGTTTGTTTTTGCGTGTCAGTAAGCATTCTTGGTACCCAACGCGCAGATACCTTTTTCATATCCAAGCGTTCATGTAAAATATTATGCACGCTCCCCGTTGAAATCTTTACATTTTCAGCAATAAAACGAACCGTGACACGCCGATCCGCCAAAACTAAGTTTTCGACTTTTTTCACAATTTCTTCAGTTACTGCTGTAGTAGGGCGTCCGGAGCGGGGGTCGTCCATGGTCGATGTTCTTCCACGTCTAAATACGGCGCACCAACGTGCGACTGTCGAATACGGAGGAGCATTAGACCCTAAAGTGTCCCGCAAATCTAAATTGACTTGGTCCGTAGAAAAATTTTTCAAACACAAGTATTTGATAACGGTGCGAAGTTCAATTTTCTACATTTTCGCTAACGTACTCAATAGCATTGCAAAGAAATGGCCGTATTTTTTTTAAACAAAAAGCAGTTGAGTTTTTTTTTTCATAGCAATCAGCTAGATAGATTAACTTTACCGGCCAGTAGTTAATTTCCTAATATTGAAAGAGTTTGCATCTTATTCTCACTTTTTATTGAACGCCACTCGTAAGAGCGATCCAAAAATACCACGTTCTCAATATTTTTACTACTCATCTCATTTTTTATATGCCAAGGTAAGTAGGTATAGGTAATGTATGTAAATAAGACCCCGAAAAAATGGCACAGTACTGCACAGCGAGAAAATTCAATAATAATAATAATAATAATATGATCTATCATCACGGACAGGACTATTGTAGCCAATTAGCCTGATATAGTTTTGGTAAATCGATCCAAGCGCCAGGCAGTGCTCGTTGACATCACCATCCCCCATGACGAGAACCTCGTGAAGGCTGAGAAGGACAAACTCAGCAAGTACCTTGACTTGGCTCACGAGGTGACCGCCATGTGGGATGTTGATTCGACGATCATTGTCCCGATAGTCGTTGCGGCAAACGGTCTTATAGCGAAGAGTCTCGACCAACACCTTAAGAGACTCTCGCTAGATGGCTGGATCAAGGGTCAGATTCAGAAGGCGGTACTCCTGGACACGGCGCGCATCGTCAGGAGGTTCCTCTCTCTGCAGCCCTAACCACCGGTAGCCTGGGCCCTGCCCCGCTGCCGGCGGCACCCTAGGTTAGGTTTTTATAATGTATTTATATTTTGTAATTACTTTATTGTATTTTACTTTTTATATAAATTGTTTGTTAAAAACCTAGCCTAAGACGTAAGATAAATAAAGGAATAGTACTAATATTAATACTCTTTATTGTGTGATTCAATGATATATGTCCTTAAAGGAATAACAAGTAACAATACGCCTTTTACTATTAATAGTAGTTGTGATTAAATATTATTAAGACTGCACACCATTACCGGCCTGTTTTCGTAATTAGAGGAATTATTTGAGGTAAAAGAAAAATGTTATAGAAATAAGAAAAATATTTTTTTTTTGACCGATCTATTTCGGTAATTAGGATGTACACCTACTACGATTTCTTAAAAAATGCGTTAGTTTGAAATAATATTTTTTAAATAGGCTAGTTTCCTAAAATAACAATCAGTCCAACAGTTTTTGATAACCTAAGTGATGGACTAATAACATTTAAAAAAATACCCAGGGGCCCTATGATGGTTGCGTTTATCACGTGATAAATAAGTGACAAAGCATCCGTCACGTTTTGACAAAATGCGAGTGCGAGTTACGTCTAATTGGGTAGTTTCTTACGGCCCCTATGATGGTTGCGTTTATCACGTGATAAATAAGTGACAAATCATCTGTCACTCACACTCGCATTTTGTCAAAACGTGGCGGATGCTTTTTCACTTATTTATCACGTATCATAGGCCCGCAGGAAACTACCCAATTAGACGTAACATTTCAAGAGAGGTTAACATTACTAGTAAAAGACGAAAAGGGTCGTTCTCAAAAAATTTGCACCGCTGCGTTAATTCTGCATTTTTTTTTTAAGTTGCGATTTCTTCCTTTATTTTTCATAGGATCGCTAGAAATATATTCAGACAATTGATATCACGTCGAGGGAAGTAGTTAAATTGAATATCTTAGAAGATATGGATGTTTGAAATTTTAGGTCGACAGGTGAAAGACATCGATGTCAGGTAAACGACATTTGTTACCAAGTTATCGACAATGGGTGCAGGTTTGCGACAAATATGTTCCAAATTCACTGAATTTGTTAGCAGGTTAACGACGACGGTTGCAGGTAAGTGACATTTTAAATAAAATCTACGTTGAACTGTCAAATAGTGTTTTTTTGATTGTTTTTGCTTTTCTTTTTTCCTTATGTTAGAAATTTGCATAAAAAAACAAGCATTTAATTCTCATATCATAGGACATTTCTCAGGAGGTTCTTTGAAGCCTGTACTATCCAGAAAGGTCATAACCGGCAAAAAGATGCAAAACTCAAGCAAACCCACGTGATTTTATAAATTTCTTATGAAGGTTCAACAGCGAATCATTTAAATAAAGTTTCTGCATCCTGATGCTGCTGCCTCTTTTGCCATATTCTTTCCTACCCGCTGAGTAACTTACTGCTGTTTTCGTCATCTTCGATAACCAGAAAGCCTTCGGCTGCGTTAGGTGGGATAAGTTATGGGAGGTATTGTCTGAAGCTGCCAGCACATCTGGTAACACTTTATAAAGCCTTTACGAGTCTGAATACAGAATGGTGTCAGTAGGAGATGTCACATACAAGAACTTTAAGTTCCGGACAGGGATGCATAATATCCCCAATACTATTTAACAGATATGGAGCCCTTGAAGGTACGTGGTAGACATTGCCTATTTTGCATCACCCGAAGCAGAAGTGGCCCAACTTTTGGAATGACTCATAACAACAAGCCTCAAAATGGGTCTTGATATTAATAAATATAAGACCGAGCTGATGATAGTCGACCATTACTAGTCGACAAAGTACTAACCTGCTTCAACAGTTTGAAACTGTTGATAAGTTCCAGTACCTTGGCTCCATTGTCACAAATAGAGGCTCATGGAAACCACAGATTCGCAGGCGAATCGGAATGGCCAAAACAGCGATTACCCAACGCGGCAAAATATGGAAAGATAGACACATCCCTAACCGAACTAACATGCACCTCGTCTGTGCCCTTGTCTTCTCCATATCTCTTTATGGGGCAGAGACCTGGACGCTCAAAGCCGCTGAAAGGTAGAGGATTGATGCTTCAAAATCTGGTGCGGGCGCCGCCTGCTAAGGATACCTAAGACAGCTTGAAAGTAAAATGGAATACTCAAACTAAGCTACTTCGGAAATTTATATGTTTTTATAACAACGAAACATGAGTTGAGACACGGCGAGTGACCGATAAAGCCTGGTTTTTAAATAATTTTGTATGTGTTTAAATAATTGTCGTTCACCTGCGGTATGTGTCGTTCACCTGTTTTTATATAGACAAGTGAACGACATACAGGTGATGGACAAAATGACAGTTATGTCATCAAAACAAATAAAGTATTTCGTTGATGAACTGCATATTTATACACATAAAAGTAGACCATACTTTACGCGTCATAAATTAAAATGAATGCAATAGTACACACGTCAACCAAAATATGAAAGGCAGAACATAGACTACATACCCATTACAAACTCCCGCTCGCGTAAGAGTATGTATCATATTTTTTTAGTGCAGCACACTGACGACGTGTCACTCGGAACAGTGTTAGGTGGCAACTGAAGGTCTCGATTTATGCGGGGTTAGGCAGGGGAAACGAAATAGTAGTCACACAATTGTAATGTTTGTCTTATGACAAGTAAACGACAAAAAATGGCGTGGACAAACTTAAATTGCAAATAATTCGCAAAATAAGCATAGTATTATTATTCTATATGGTAGTATTCAATCTTCATCATATATGAAAATAAAATGGAGTACTGAACTTAAGCTAAGTCGGTAATGTATATGTTTTTATTACAACGAAACATGAGTACCTCGCGTTGGGACACGGCAAGTGACCGACAAAACCTAGTTTTAAATCGTTTTTTTGTATATTAATATACTTTACTTTTAATTGAAAGCATTTGGCCTCTATGTAAAAAGTGTCTTTAGATATGTGATGATAATTGAATATTTGAAATAATGCGGTGTAAAAAACTTCTTCTAAGACAAACCTGGTGACAGGTGGCGGTGCAAATATTTTGAGAACGACCCAAAAGCACTACCGTTTTTAGTAGATTGTAAAAAAAATGTTAGAAAAGCAAAATGAAAACTTGTAATTACTGAAATGAAATACGCAAATACGAAGACACATAGATTATGTAACGTGACCTGCCTCACGGAAGACCGGGGCTGAAACCATACCAATTTGTGTTAGGATATAGCTCGCAAATCGAGTTAGCAGAAGCCACACTTGTAACGGGAGTCGCCGGCTCACAAGGAATTAGAGTGGCGTGGATTGGAGGTGGAAAATATTGAAAATAACCTTAATTCTAAATTTTAATAATCCCCGATCCAACAAAACAGCTAAGAATTATCTCGACAGACAAGGCGCTCGTCCATCCGTTTGGGAGCTACGACTATGATGCTACAGACAGACACACATTGTTTATTTCGAAGGGTATGCGTATGCCTTTCAACAAGTGAGCAGTATGCTCGTGGGCATGGAAATTATATAAAAAATATATTAAAATTAATAAAAAAAATATATATATAATTTATTTTGTTTCGTAGGTACCACATTACTGGTATCTATATATATATTACGCGAGGCCGATTTTTGTACATCCCATCAGATCTACAGTTATAGTCCGATTTTGATAAATGATATGTCATTAGATTCTTCTCATGCTGGAGAGGTGCATAAAACTCTTGGATTTTTAATTTTTGCCTGAAGAAATACTGAAAAATGGATTTGAAAAAACTACTGTGCGCTAACCACGTGACATTGACCACGTGACCTGTGATCCCTATTTTGACATAAGATGACCAAATAATAATAAGCATGATTTGCTCACAAACCTGTAGTAAGTTGTTCAGCATGATGAACTATTATTTTTGAGTCGGCAACATAATATCAGCAACACTTAAAACATGTACGAATATGCAAAAATAATTTTACAGTTTGTTGACAATGAATGACACTAATTATATTCTGTCACCTTTTAATGTATTTTTTATTTGGGGCTATTATGTCAATGATCTAAATTGCCATGTTGTTTTTCTTTTTAAAATGTTGATATGGAAACTTTTTTCGCATACCTGTTAAAAATGTGGAGGAAAGAGCCGGTTAAGTGCGAGTTGGACTGGTGCTTGCAAGACTAGAAAAACTGACCGTCATTCAAGTATAGATTATTTTTATAGGCGAGTTTTAATAGTAAATCAAAGCAGAAAAAATGTAGTAAAACGAATTAAAACGTCATACAAATAAGTAAATTTATGACAGATTATTATAAATATGATTATATAAGTCCATCAAAAAAATAATTCCAGTTATTGTAAATTAAATGGTATTTTACAAGAAAAAACTTAGTCTTTCCGCTTGCATGTCGACGGGATGGGAAATGTGGTCGAGTTGAGAATATGGACGACTTGACAATGTAGGTAAGTTGGGAATGTATCTACATTGGTAATATGGATGAGTTGGTAAAATGGACGAGTTGGAAATGTGGTCGAGTTGAGAATATGGACGACTTGACAATGTATCTAAGTTGGGAATGTATCTACGTTGGTAATATGGATGAGTTGTTAAAATGGACGAGTTGGAAATGTGGACGAGTTGAAAATATGGACGAGTTGGCAATGAAGACGACTTGGTAATACGGACGAGTTGGTGATATGGAAGACTTGGCAATAAAGACGAGCTGATAATAATATAATGGTATCGTCGAGTTGGGAATATGGATGAGTTGGCAATGTGGATGAGTTGGTAAAATTGACAAGTTGCGAACATGGACAAGTGGGCAATGTGGACGAGTTCGCATTATGGACGAGTTGGCAATGAAGATGAGTTGGTAATACGGACAAGTTGGCAATGAAGACGACTTGGTAATACGGACGAGTTGGCAATGTGGATGAGTTGGTAAAATTGACAAGTTGGGAACATGGACAAGTGGGCAATGTGGACGAGTTCGCATTATGGACGAGTTGGCAATGTATCGTCGAGTTGGGAATATGGACGAGTTGGAAATGTGGATGAGTTGGCAATGTGGATGAGTTGGTAAAATTGACAAGTTGGGAATATGGACGAGTTGGAAATGTGGACGACTTGGAATTGTGGACGAGTTGGAAATGTGGACGAGTTGTATTTGTGGACGAGTTGGCATTGTTGATGAGTTGGAAATGAAGACGAGTTGGCAATGTAGATGAGTTGGGTGTATGGACGAGTTGGTAATGTGGACGACTTGGCATTGTGGACGAGGTGGGAATATGGACGAGTTGGAAATATGGACGAGTTGGCATTGTGGACGAGCAAGTAATATGAACGCGTCGGCATTGTGGATGAGTTGGGAATATAAACGAGTTGGCAATGAAGACGAGTTGGTAATACGGACGAGTTGATAATACGGACGAGATTGGTAATAAAGACGAGTTGGTATTGTAGATGAGTTGGGTGTATGGACGAGTAGTAAATGTAGACGAGTTAGCAATATGGATGAGTTGGCATTGTTGACGAGTTGGGAATATGGATGAGTTGGCAATCAAGACGATTTGGTAATATGGACGAGTTGGCATTGTAGATGAGTTGGGTTTATGGACGAGTGGGCAATGTGGACGATTTGGCATTGTGTACGAGTTGGGAATGTGGACGAGTTGGAAATATGGACGAGTTGGAAATATGGACGAGTTGGAAATATGGACGAGTTGGAAATGTAGACGAGTTGTATTTGTGAACGTGTTGGCATTGTGGACGAGTAATCAATGTGGACGAGTAAGCAATATGGACGAGTTGGAATTGTGGACGAGTTGGGTATTATGGACGAGTTAGCAATATGGTCGAGTTGGCATTGTGGACAAATTGGGAATATGGACGAGTTGCCAATGGAGACGAATTGGTAATATAGACGAGTTGGCGATGCAGATGAGTTGGGCGTATGAACGAGTTGGCAATGTGGACGTGTTGGGTGTGTGTACAAGTTGGCATTGTGACCCAGATGGGAATATAGACGAGCTGACATTGTGGAAGAGTTGGCAATGTGGAATAATTAACATGTTACCCTAACATGCGAAACTTGATGGTAGAAATAACCTACATATGATGCAAATTTCAAAAAATCGACGCGCTTAAGGATTAATCTTATTTGAAATAATGACGTCTGGCTGATCATTCTTATTCTCATTCAAAATAAAATTTGACAAATTCTGCTGTCAAAAAAACAAATAGATTTTATAAGGCTTCCGTTTTTACCGACTATGATATTAAACCTAATTTTAGGGATTAGGTTTATATCATAGACTTGAGAGTATAGATAGCATCTCCCTCACTCTTCTGTCAGACACTATTTCAATGAGAGGAAAGACGAAAGTTTGAATTTGGAATTCGGGTATTAGGCCTTCAGCTCTAAATTTATTGAAAAAAATTAGTCTTAATATTCTTTTTTCAAACATTTTTATCTGTTTTATATATTGGATTTTATTTATTACACATATTTGAAACATTCTTTTTTTTTTTTATGGTGGAGTATTGTTGGTCAGTTATTTATTTAGATTAGTAAATAGGGTTTGATTAAGTATACCTAGCGTAAGAATTTCAAACACAATGTGTAATTGTTATTGAATAAATGATTGATGATGATGACATGGCAGCACCCATATTAAGAAACTTTGCACGATCTATTGAATTTCATTAAAATAACAAGCATTGATAATAGTGGTTTTTCGTGTATCTATAAACGTTTTATACTCTCTATTTCATACAATTGAATTTATGTAACATGTTTTATAATCACTATTTTTAAGTACCTATTTACGATTATAAATGATAACATAAACAGTTACGCACTACATGATTTCCTTTTTAAAACCTGCGTAGTGAGTGCCCAAATCTGTCGTTTCGATTCATGTGCTAATTCTGGAAATTGATAGAAATCGATCAAATCGATAAATTTTATGTCCTGAAGAAAGAACAACAAATTAAAATTCTACCAATCTTATGTTCGGTCCTATGGAAATATGTCAATTATTTTTTTAAGATATGAGATTATTTATATAAATTATTTTTTTCCATAAATCGAATAATATGCATTTTATTGTGAAACAGATTAGCTTGCTAACTTGTGAATTAATGACATGTGATCCACATGTCATTAATTCACAAGTTATTTTTACAAAAGAATTGAAAAAGTTGTCACGATGAAGCTGGCAGTTGGCTCTATCAGGCCTGGCTCTAGCCTGGCATGTTTTAACGTTTTTAAAACATCATTTTAACGTGTTTTTTACAGTATTTATTCTTCGTTCGCAAAAACTTCTTATCGATAGAGTAGTTATTTTCTGTAACACTACCGGATTTCCATATTCTAGCGGCGGTTCGACGCCGCAACGGGCCTCTAGTTAGTATAGTATACGTGTTATTCAGTAATCATCTTTGTGGCCATGCCATATGTAAGGAGGCAATAATTACTGAGTTTATTTCATCATCATCATCATATAAGCCCATAGACGTCCACTGCTGGACAAAGGCCTCCCCCAAAGTGCTCCACAATGATCAGTCGTGCGCAGTCCGTCCTCAACCAGAAGCTTCCCGCGAGTTTATTAACTTATATAAAATTTGCTGAATCATAACGTAGGCATCCATTTCAGACTAGACACTGATGAGAACCAGAGAACTAACTACTAAGTGTATATTAAGTACCTACTGCCGGAGAAAATAGATAACGGTCTGTTCAATGTGAAATCTTCGAAGTTGCCATTAGGTATGGATTCCAATTGGTATCTTTATTCTTCAGAGTTGTCTAAGATATATCTCTGTGTGAAGTATACGCGGCTTGGTGATCTTTGTACAAGTGTCATACTACTTTAGAAATAATGTAATTACCACATACAACAACTTAAACTATAATCTGTAACCTTTTCAGGCACAAAATGTAAACACTCCGGACTCATCCAGACACTAAAGGATGCACATGGCATTGCTACCACCATGTTACTTGCAGAACTTATACAACGTACGTCTTCACTACTAAAACAGAGTATGTACTGCCACTGTTCTTCCAATAATCAACCATTATGCCTAAGAATTAGACCATAAAATTGTATTCCAGACAGATAATCTCTTTACTTAGTAAGGGTGTGATATGGAATACATACAATCTAAGAGAATCGTGCGATTACGAAGTGCATTGTGCTACAACACAGGAAACGTTAGCAACCTCGTATCGCACAAAACATTGAGTCAAACAAAACAGAACTTTACATGCAAGTTAATTGAGGATGTTTTTACTAATCTATAGACCTTAGTCATTGCCAGTCTTACTGCGAAGCGAAGCTAGTTATACGTAGCGGATTGAATAACTTTACAAGCTTAGGCCAATGGAAAGAATTGCTTATTCAATTTACTGGAAACTACGTCACTGAAAGAAAACCGTGACATAACTTACCTAGTCACAATTGACATAATTTTTTGTGAGGATTAAAGGTCTAAGTACATTCCAATTGATCAAATTTATTTGGTTATATAGGTTAGGTTTTAGGATGATGTAAACGACCGACGATCTGGCTAAGATCGCTGGCAGCATTGAATGAGGATGGCCCACAACCGATCGTTATGGAAAGCTTTGGGAGAGTCTCTTATCCAGCAGTGGACGTCTATCGCCTAGTTTGATGAAATTACATAAAATCGACTCGAATTGGATGGAACATTATTGTACCTGATTCAAAGTACGCATAATTTATAGGTTTTAATTTTATATTGGCATTATAAAAACCATTCAATTTCCAAGATGTCAACCCCTCCCCCCCCCCCTTTTTTTTTGGGCGTACCTATAGATATAATGTTCGTCACAAACTACCACTGACTGACCTTCTGCCTAGTTTGTTCTCTTTTGAAGAAACCAGTTAAGTAAATTATCAGGCAAGTGTTTAATAGTTGCAGATGTGCAGTGAACATCCAAATTACTTGCCGCGGCGTGTAGGAAATAACAGCTTCGTCACCGCTACTACAGTATGTTATATTTATTCATAAATAGTAAACAACTCCTTAGATGATAAACATGTGCTTAAACGCGACATGAAAAACTGCAATATTGGTCCATCTCAATGGGAAAAGCAGACAACCAATCTCCCGGAATGAAGATCAAGAAAAATAAAACCTGGATATTTAAGACCTTGATGGATCCTTGCTGGTCTAGATGTAACAAGAGATGACCTGAAAACCCTACCACCTGGAGTAATCAGCTACAATTATGTTGGCGGAGTGAACATACTCGTTGTGCGCGCGGGTCATTAATAGTGAGGTGGGCTACTTCAGCCACATGAGAGCACATGATCGCCAATGCAGTGTGGCAATGCACACGGAGTTAAAGCAGTCGTCGTGACCGAGAACGGTCTGGAGAATATATACTTAGAAAACATTACTAACCTGTGCTACCAAACGTCCGACGATGTCGGTAAGATTCTAGCCCGAGTTATAGTTATAGTTCTTATTTCAGTTATTTCAGTCAAATCATGTACTGACATAATATTTACTAAGTCTTGTTGTGTTACTAACTTACTATGGATCGTCCAGGTCTGAAATAAACGATTGTTATTTTTATTTTATTTATTTATAGTCTGACCACAATAACTCCTCCAAGCAAATGAACTGCCAAACCATACAAACTGACTCACTTTGTATGGTTTGAAAGTTTATTTGCTTGGAAGAGTTAGCGTGGTTTGACTCTAAGTTTGCTCTGAAACATAGATATGTATAACTTTACTAAATTAAAAACCTAGCTATCCTATCTTCCATCAAAAATACACATAATTGGGTGGTTAAATACTTGTCCCCGACTCATTATTGTAATTGTGGCTATGGACCATGCATTTGTTTAAAAATGTTTGGAAAATGCATTTCTTTCTACAAATGAACACTCTGTCCAACTAGTCTGCGCGCACGCATCTTCCTGGCATTTAGTCGATGCCATTATCCACTCGCCGCCAATTAAAAGGGTCGTAGGTGACCATCAAGTGGCGACGCCCGGTTCCTGTTTAATTGGGGACTTGTTAGAAATAACAGTAATGTAATTTGTTGTCTCGCGTTGATTAGTTGGATTTTAGGGGTTTAACACAGTTTAGCATGTCAAGGTTTAGGATTAGAAGCTATGGAAGTGTAGATTCATTCCCGTGATTAATAAGCACTTGTTTGTGATGCTATTTATAATAAAACTAGCAACCCGCCCCGACTTCGCACGGGTGCAATGCTGATCAATTATGCATGTACATATTAAAATATAAACCTTCCTCTTGAATCACTCTATCTATTAAAAAAAAGGCATCTAAATCCGTTGCGTAGTTTTAAAAATCTAAGCATACCAGCATACGTAGGGACAGACAGACATACGACTTTGTTTTATACTATGTAGTGAAGCGGTTCGTGCATTTTTAATCACGGAATTTACTCAGAGCAGTATACATACAATTTTGTGTGTTTCATTCAACAACGTCGGTATGTCGTCTCAATAGTCCTGTTTGATTTACTCGTACACTCCAATAAAATGGCAGCATGAATAAGTGATTATTGTTAAATTATTAAAATATGCGTTTTGGACGGTGCGGTTCACTTTGCAGTGCAGCTGCCTACGAAGTCAGGACTACGAATCGATCCAGGGTTGGATCCCGGCAAAGGCAAATATTTACGTAATGAACTCGTTTATCTGTTCCTGGATGTTTCTATGTATTTTAATTGTGTAGTAGATTAGAGGTTATCACGTGCTTGTTTTCCACAACTCGACACTTTATAATGAACCTATATGTTGCATAAGTCAACCCGTTGCCCCTTGCGCGCTAGGAAGAGAGGTCACCTTTTTGCCGTCTGAGTCATGCCCTCACTCAGGGCTTCCGCTGACTTACGAGTACGTGATATTCGACTTGTATGGGTTCTATGGATATACACAAGCAATTGCATTGTCAGATCGATACACTCTTTAGGATATTGTGTAACGTATTCTATGTATAAAGAAAAGAAATAGTTAAGTGTTCCTTCCTATATTTTCTTTATATAATTTTACATATCTACATCATGTAATACCTATTTTTACAAGGCTTGGGACCAAGGTTCTCACAAGACCTCATATACCTATTCTATTCCAGCTCATCCCCGGCCAGGAGACTTCAATACAGACGGACAATAAATAGCAATTGCCTTCTTTGAACGAATTTCAGTATCTACGCCTACCGTCCAGTCATCTTTATACAGTCGAAGGTAAGCCACACAAAGCCGCAAGGGTATTTACAGTATGCAGCCCACGAGAGTTTCGACGAACCCATGAATGAACACTTAGTTTGGAACTGTGAAGTTATGTTGCAAGCTGACATTAACAGATAGGACAAATAGCCAAATTCTCGCTATAAGTGCTTCGTTGCTGCTTTGCAGTGATGCGTTCTATGCATGTGCTGACAGGAAGCGTTACAGCCATTCCATAGGTGACGAAAGTTACAGGCAATTGCACTTCATTCTCAACTTCTTCTATGCTTTAAAAGCACACAAACTTAACGTTTTATTTGTTTTCCCATCTGATCAGGGAAAGAGAGATTAGTAGTAAAAAAAACTCATTAAATCCTACACTACATTTGGTTTTGAAAGGTAATAAGCCATTTTTAGGGTTCGTACTTGTACCTCAAAATTATCAAAAGGAGGAACTTTTATAGGATCACCTTTATTTTTGTCCATCCGTCCGCCCGTTGGTCTGTCAAAACCCCATATAAAAAAAAAATACTTTACTAAAAAACGTAAAAAAAGATACGGCCTTTTATGCCAACCGTAAAATTATTATTTCGGTAATTATTTAACGGACAACCCCGAAAATTATCCATCAAAACACAACCCGTTTGATCTTATTTCATAACAACGAAGGCAAGTTTCATCCGCTTCCACGGTCAAACAGTCTGCATGAAATTTTGCTAACGCTGAAATTGAGCGATCCTCCTGAGACACAGGGGCGACAAGGGCCTATCGGTGTAACTCGTGCGTCAGTGACCTTGTAGTGCCGCGTCTACGCGTAGGGTTGGCGGTTTAGCTACCGCGGCACAATGAAATAACAATTATTACTTAATGAAAGATGTTTATTTATTTAAGGTTTAAAATATATAAATATTTTGACGACGCGGTTGGCGCACTGGTTAAGCAACTGCCTACTGAGCCGACGGTCCCGGGTTCGAATCCCGGCAAGGGCAAATATTTGTGTGATGAACACGAATATTTGTGCCTGGGTCATGGATGTTCTATGTATTTAAGTATTTATTTATCTATGTAAGCATGTATATCGTCGCCTGTCAGGCTTGACTGTCCTTACACAAGACACTGCTGTGAACAGCATGTGTCAAAAAGCTTGTATGTTGTGTAAGTTTTTGTAATGTTTTTACTAACACTTTAGGTATAGATTTATACTAACAAATAATATGAGTCACCAATGTTACTCGAAATAAACGATTTCATTCATTCATTCATTCATTCATTGGTAAAGGCAACCGGTCTATAGTGATTTATTCCAATTGATATCGTACAAAAATGATATCCATCTAGTATCTTGTATGAATTTAATACATTATATGAAACTAACTGGAAATATATCGCTACAAAAAACTAAGGTGAGTCATGACTAGTCATGATTGAGGGATTGATCATCACATGTCTGTAGAGTATATAGGTCTGCATATACATGGCAACATTACTGCATGTAGGTATATACAATGCATTAACAAGTAATTGGTTCCAAAAAATATCGTAGCTGTATATAAAGCGTCTGCACCTACCAAGTTCATAGACGTGAATGTGACAGTTTGTTGACGTCTATCCCGGCCCGCTGGATCGCTTAGCTAGAATATTAAGATAAAACGCGAGTGTTTTGGCGACATACACGACATTATAATTGCAAAACCCTATTACATACCCCCTTGTTGTCGGCCAAGCAAAATGTGGCGTATTTTTTAAGAAACCCTGCCAAATAGGTAATTCTTGAAACGGAACAGTCCTCAGGCGTGCTCTTTGCATAAACAACACGACATTGCGGCGGACTCAGTAAATCTGCTGTTTTTTGCACAAACAACTAACGAGTTTGATTTATTATAAACTTGGCTCCTATTTCTGTACTTTTATACACGTTTGCAATGCTCGTTTATATTAAAGTATTAAACTGTTTCGTATAATTATGCAACAATGTTCGTTTTATGGGTAAATTAAACTTCTGATATTTTCCTTGCTTGTGCTGCTTTTCGTGTTAGTATTTTAAAGCATTTTCGAATTTATTTAATGTAAGTAGGTATATCAATCATTCAAACTTATTGTAGCTTGAGAATAGGCGATGTAAACTGTTGTTTGAGAAATGGAAGTGTTTTACGTAGTTTTTCCAACACACGTAATAGTATATCTCGTGTTAGATAACAATAGTGGTTCACACTCACATATTACATGGGTACCTAAAACGAGTAGGACCTATACCAACTCTGTTATCTTTATCTATAACGTAAGAGTAAAGTGTACGGCGAGGCCATTTGTTTCCCTAATAATATTAAGCAAAAACAACAAAGGCAATATATAATTTTTGTGCTAAGAAATCTGTAACGATTTTCTCTGAGTTTTTTTTAATTCAAAATTGACATCTTAGTAGATATTGGCTTGACGTTATTTGATTACCTACCACCAAATCGTGAGGACAACTTGATCATTAAGTGTTGTGGTGTGCGGATAGCGATTAGTAATTTGATGATTAAATCGAATCGAAGGACTATCAGTGAATACCTATTCGGTATGTCTATCCACGAGTTGTATTGTATTATCAAGGGGACAGCCCCAGTTGGTACGTGTTGAGAATTCCAATTAAATAGTGAAGAACGAAAAGAAAACTAAAGCGCTATAGCAGGGGCAAATTGGTTCAAATCAAATTGATAAATTCACTTTTTGACGTTAATTTTAAGGAAACCGTTTTTAAGGAAACGTTTTCTTTCTAAATATTCTTGAGCAACGAACGGGATTCACGCAGATCACATTCCAGATGCAAAATCATGTTAGGGTAGAGTTTGGTGTGCAAATACAAAATCAGGTACACACTTATAGTGGGAGTCAAGTATGGAGCGCTCTGTCTCATTCAGTACCTAACCTAATAGTCATTTATACTGCGCAGGAAGATTGATAGCTCTCTTTTTACATGAACTGAGGTATAGTCAAGAGGTATCATGTTGAATATCTACTCCAGCAAGGTAGGCCCTGATATAAAAAATTCCACATGATTACGTGAAGTAAATGGGTCCGTTAAAATACATTGCCTTTGTCTCTAGAAAGCGGAGCTATGACCGTTGCGTTTATCACGTGATAAAGAAGTAAAAAGCATCTGTCACTCACACTCGCATTTTGTCAAAACGTGACTGATGCTTTGTCACATATTCATCGCGTGATAAAAGCAAGAATCATAGGCCCGCAGGTAACTAAAGCAGTGTTGCACACAGGGAACCCGAACCGGGCCGGTGGTAGCGAAAATAAATATGTTTATAGCACCCATACAAGGAGTCGCAAGTGGGTATATATGTTACACAATTACCTAGTTCAGTAAGCAGGCAATTCATGTTAAATCCGGTTTGCCCTCCTTCCTGTTCGAAGAAGCGCTTGGAAGGCTTCACTGTATTCTTTCGCGGAATAAAATTACATTTTAAGTATTTGCCAGTAATCAGCGTTAATGGGTTTTAATGTACAAAAATATCCGATTACGAAGGGTATGTGTGACATGCACATGTACTAATATTGACATATGATACAGTATATAATACAGCGTGCAGTCCCTATATATTCAGGTTTAATGTCGTCTGTCCGAAGTATCGCCAATATACAAGTGACCTACTTTAGCGATTTGCTCTATTCCTACAGTGTGCAGCCGCCGAATTCCGAGTTATTGACGTCTGTCCGAAGGGTCGCCATGTGAACTACTTAAGCGATGTGAATCACATTATGTGATCTATAATAGAGCGTGCAACCACTATTTCGGCGTTAATGATGTTTGTCCAGAGTGTCGCCAATCTACATAATACCTATATGACCTACTTTAGTGATGTGCCGCTAAATTCGGCGTTAATGACGTCTGTTCGAAGTATCACTAATAGGTATATACGAGTGTCATATTTTATCGCTCTATTTACCTCTAAATATCAAAGATATCGTCTAAATGGCTGTTCGTCTATGTCGATCAAAATAAGCCCTAGCACATAATAGTGCAATAATTTAAAGAGTGAAAAAACGATATGAGTAAGCAATTAAGTACGTAATACATTTGTCTTAAAACCATCGTTTCATAAGTCGCTATGAGAAATGGAGTACAGTCAGGCATAGGTAATTCCGGTGCACCTTACAGGCGCACTGCAATCGACGTACTTATTGAGATGTCAGCACGATTAGCTATATAACTGCTATCGTCAAGGCAAAACTTCTGTACCTAAGGGGTTCACCACAAATGTCTGACTGTACGTAATATCTTAATTGCACCTACTGTCTTGAAAATAGTATAAAACCGAGATGGACGATAGTATCCTCATTAAAATGATTTTAACTTTGCTTTAAATCACTTCAGTACCAGTTATGAATGTCGTTTGAAATGCTAAAGTGCTCGTAAAAGACTTCTTCAGCTTACAAAATTTTTGATAGCACACCGCAAAGCCATCGTTGCCATCATTAAAAAAATATAATTACAAGAAACGTCGACAGTCGTCTACTTTTTAATTATATTGCTCAAATAGGTGGACTTCTTCATTCTACTGAATAAATAATTAAATATATTTTGTTGAGACGTTATTATAATGTTGTTTCGTTACTTACCTACATTTAATTTTTAAATGAAACTCGATATGAATAAGCTAAAAATATCTGGTATATTCAATTCAGATGAAACTATGACTAATAAATCAATAACTTAGTTATAAATCATAGTAGATTGTTCAACAAGGGACTAAAATAAGCCATAATGACACGAGATGTTTTAGCCACCCGAGCTAAGCGAGGGTGGCTAACAGTTCGAGTGTCATTATGGTTGTTTAGTCTCGCGTTAAACACTCTACTTTTCACTTTGAGTGCGAGGAAAATAAACGAATTTCAATATAAAATTACGATATTTGTTATAACAAAGTTTCTTACAATTACGTAGTACAGCCGTTAATCTAACCTCAGAAAAATTTAAAGGGAAATTTGTACAATTCTTTACATTTAAATGTATGGTTTTCCCCTGTAAACTAAGCTGGGTCAGCGTGGTTTGTAATTGAGAAGTATGTTCAATATTTTCACTCGAAGTAAAAGTTGGAGAGAATGGAGAGTAGGCATAGTAGAGACGTAGACCTTTTCTCAAAAAGGTTGCCGATGGTCATTTCATTAGGCTCATTCTCAACCCGCGATGTTGATGGGCGTGGGTCAAATGTTGGTTGTGATTTTTGCTTTGAGGATATTTTAATTCCTTCAATATAGTATAGCCTTCGATAGATAATGTGTTTATTTTGGATTGACTCATCTATATATCCTTCAGCTTTATTCTTCTTCATTGGAAGATGATGATTACATATTTTATCCGTAATTTATAAAGTGACACAGTTAATTGGTCTAATTGGTGATTACAATTCAAGCTTAATACAAGTAATGGACATCTACTCATTCCATTCAAAATTCTAATAGAAAAATGAAATGTTCCGTGGTTTTTTTTTTTTCTTTTTTTTGTAAAGTGACGCTTTTATTTAGCCAACAGATTCAAACTTGAAAACTATTTTATTTAAGACTAATATGGACTTATGGACCATGCATGATAAAATTACATTCGTATTCGTAATAATTAATCGTGTTTCATTAAATAAAATCTTGAATTTTTGAGCGGTTGTAATTTTGAGGTTATTTTCACGCACCAAAAAGTTTGTATACCTATCACTGAAAATGGCTATAAACCTCCATTCACAAACGTCGTGATTGGCTGTTTAGGGGTTTTTCAAAGTAAATTAAAACAATTTTACTTTTTTTGAGCAGTTGAAATTTTGAGGTTATTTTCACGCACCAAAAAGTTTGTATACCTATCACTGAAAATGGCTATAAACCTCCATTCACAAACGTCGTGATTGGCTGTTTAGGGGTTTTTCAAAGTAAATTAAAACAATTTTACTTTAGTCCCTAGAGATTAATAAGGAGCTTTAGTCCCGATATGCAGAGACTAAAGTAACATTTTAAGAGCATGAGAAGTGAAAAAATAATTAATAAAATACTTAGATTATGATTGAAAAGCATCAACTTCATGCTGGGCTTCACAGTAGGGAATGCAAACCAGTAATTTTTTGTATGGAAATTACCGGAATATCGGTAAACTACCGGCAATTCCCATAGGATAATTTTCTTGTTTGCATTCCCTATTTCACAGCCCCAGTGTGTTTGATGTGTAGCCAATCAATTGGATTTACATTGTACCACTAATGGACACAGTTTTCATTAGGTAATATTTACTGACGAGTATGGGATTGCCTGAAATAAAATGTTTCATACATTAATTATCGTTGACATTTCGAACTAAGAATCTCGTCTAATTTGCAACTTCTGAATGGAGTTTTGGAACAATTCGGGAGATTTGTATGAAAAACTCACCTTTATGAGTCCCGCTAGAGTTCGCGGCCCAGTTCCAGTATAATAATAAAGCTAGCCTGAGATTTACCTTTTAGGGTTTCATTAGTATTTCAAAAAGGTTAAGGTTTACTTACCTACGTTTTGAAATATTTTCCTTAAATCGATGACGTAGTGTCATTATTTTTTGCTGAAATATTTTTGTAAAACAGTGTACTTAGTTAGTATACGTAATAGGTACAACCTGTACATACCTAAACTAAATTCTGAAATTAGCTTATAGGCCTCGAAATGGTAGAAAAACAACGCCAACGAGTCTTTTAGCAATATTATGGTTATTTGAATAGTGTTTTCTTAATTATTAGAATCTTTTTTAACTCTTAGGATATATACAGACTGCGTACCTACCCACCATAGTCGGTTCGCACACGATCTTAGATACGCTCCGTATGTAATTTTGCGCCTTGTAAATAACATAGGTAATGCTTCGTAGGTTGCCCCAGAACCATCGGAACTACTCGCACAGTCATAGTTCGGCATGAAAGACGTTTCCTCCACAGAAGATTTCTTCATATACGATTCGAAGAGTAAAGTATGTTGTGTTTCTATATGTATTAAATAATGTGTATTCATTGTGGTTAAAAAAATATCAAACTTTCATGGAAGTTCGTTCATATTTCAGAGCGTTTAGGATTACAGTAGGTACCTGATAAAAATACACGTCTTTGGCCAGTCGAAGACCATCGACAACCGATGATCCAGTCAATATAGCAGAAAATTGGACCGATGATTGTGGATCTTGGTCCAGCAAGGGACGGTTTTCTGTAATGTTGATAATAATAGCTAAATGGTTTATCAACGGAACCCCGTTTGTAGAGATGCAATGCATACCTTATTTGTGAAATGCAAACTTGCTCATAGTTCCACCCTGACATGATAATTTTTATTTATTATGATAATGAATAAGATGAATTATTATTCTATCATATATAGAATGATAGATAGTATAACAAGCCGTAATGTACCCCAATGTTTGATACGGGAAAAGGCCGACTTATAATCAAGATCGGAAGAACTACTGGTCATTGTGGACGGTGGCTATCCCGGGGAGGCAGATGTTGATCCAGCAGAATAAATGGTTGTTCAACGGAACCCTTGAACCCCGGAAGATGCATACCTTGATATCATAAGTAGCTAGTATTTGTGAAATGCAAACTTGCATAAACTGAAGTCCGCAACGGGGTCGCGCTGCGAGATGCATTCAGCTCGCTTGTTAATTAAACTATTCCTGCATTTCGCTCCATGCGTTGGTAATGAGTAATGATAATAGTTTCTACCTTGCCTTGAGGAAGTTTTTAGGATGCATCTCCACAGACATAGTTTTATAAAACGTTGTTTTTAGTCTGTCTGTCTGACTGTCAAAACAAGATAATTTAAATTTGTAGGGTAAGCCGTTGATTTAGAATTATGGGTAAAGTCTCGTCGTACAAATAATTAGGGGAAAATACTCGAAATTTGATTTGTAGTCATGAATAACAAGTTAAATTTTGCACCTCATTTGTATGAAACGTCACATACAGACGCCTACTAGGTGCAACTCCCTGTTCATCATTATTCGCTCTTAGGACAAAAAGATTGGTGAAAGCCTCAAGATGTTTTTCAATGTATAAACAGTAGGAATTATTTATTCGTTCGTTCCCGTTCTACGTAAATGGCAGTTTCATGGAACCTTGTAAACTATTTACGAGTCTGTAAGCCAATAAAATATGAATTAAAATGTACCTTTATTTTATTCGCTAACGATGTTGTTAGCTTGAATATGTTTTTGTGGTAGGCAGGATTTATATTGTTTGCATTTTACCTCACGCAAAACCTGGTTTTGCATTACGAGTATAATACAATTGTGAAATCATTTGTTTAAAATTACAATAAAGGCCTACCTTTTTTAGGGTTCCGTACCCAAAGGGTAAAAACGGGACCCTATTACTGAGACTTCGCTGTCCGTCCGTCCGTCCGTCCGTCCGTCCGTCCGTCTGTCACCAGGCTGTATCTCAAGAACGGTGATAGCTAGACAGTTGAAATTTTCACAGATGATATATTTCTATTGCCGCTATAACAACAAATACTAAAAATAAAAAAAATATAAGGGGGGCTCCCATACAACAAACTTGTTTTAGATTATGGTACGGAACCCTTCATGCGCGAGTCGGATTCGCACTTGCCCAATTTTTTGTGATATAATTTCATATACCTACCTAATGAAATAAAGTATAAAACCCAACTATAACATTGTTGAAAGCTAGCAGAAATACTACACCATTTGCACCTCGCTGCTAGCACTAGATAAATAATGCAATGTAGTCATAACATAATATAAGTATACATATAAACTTATGTTATATCTAACCTTAGCTAAAGTCAAACTGATGTTACTCCTACGACAATACATATGTGGCGACCGCCTTATGAATAGAGGTGGCAACACCGCGGATTTATTGCTTGTCAAATTAGACAGATTGTTTAGGATACAAAAAATAGCTTGTTAGTACATAAGACCAGATGGTAATTGTTGTGTTGTAAGTCTATCGGAAGATTAAAGCCTCCTGGTTTTCCACGTGTGATTAAACACGACACTGTGCATCACATCCGGACCACAGATGGGCCGCCTATTTCATGTCGACCTCGGCGTTTGGCGCCTCATAAATTAGCAGGTGCTAAAAATGAATTCGAGGATATGGTGCAGAATGGTACTGCGCGACCTTCGCAAAGTGCGTGGTCCTCTCCATTGCACATGGCTGACAACATTATTGAGGTGTCACCAGGCCCGTCCAGAGTCCATAAAATAGATAGTTCTACTACACCAAGCGAAGTCTCCTCTCTGAAAGAGTGCATAGCTGAACTCTCTAAACAATTAGCAAACCTTACTGCATCTCAAGGGCGGAGTCGCTCCCGTAACCGGTCCTCCTCAAGATTTAGAAGCCGCAATGGGACCCCAGTGCCCAGAAGATGCTGGTACCACAAAAATATGGCACTAATGCGAGCAAATGTATTTCTCCATGTGATTGGGAGGAAAACTGCAACCGCAATCAGTAAAGGCGGCCACTGATTGCTCCACATTAAAAAGTAAAGGCCGTCGATTATTTGTTGTGGATAAGTGTACAAAACACAAATTTTTAATAGATACAGGATCGGATTTATGCTACTACCCTTACCGTTGGCTTAAAGAACAAAGAAAACCCACTGACTGGGAACTCAGTGCAGCCAATGGTAGCAGCATAAAAACATATGGTACTATTACACTTACCCTAGACTTGGGGTTACGTAGAAACTTTATGTGGCAGTTTGTGGTTGCAGATGTCAGTGTTGCTATTATTGGCTCAGATTTTCTGGCACATTACCACCTTTTACCTGATTGCCGCATAAATAAATTAGTTGATGGTACAACAGGACTGAACACCTCAGCTTTAGCGGTTTTAACTGATCACTCCAGCGTCAAAGCCGTAGATTTCCGGAACCCTGTATTCGCACAAGTGCTTACAGAGTTCCCAGATGTTTCTAAGCCTCCTGCGAGTACCACGCGATCCGGTCGTAAGGTTAAATTTAGCAAACGCGATAATTTCTTTTATTTTTGACGGGTTTCCCTTCTCCGTGGGGGGGTGGTGTGGCGACCGCCTTATGAATAGAGGTGGCAACACCGCGGATTTATTGCTTGTCAAATTAGACAGATTGTTTAGGATACAAAAAATAGCTTGTTAGTACATAAGACCAGATGGTAATTGTTGTGTTGTAAGTCTATCGGAAGATTAAAGCCGATTGTTACACGTACACGCTTGTTTTCCTGACGTCCACGTATCGTCCCTGCATCATCACACCAAACATATATACCGATCTGGGAATCCCCAACGTTTTCCTACGGTGCGGTAACCTGAACCAAAAAACATCTACTGCTAGATACTTGGACATAGGGTAAAAGTGGGATAGTAGCCCTAGGAGGATAGTTGTCCCATTTTTAAAAACTCCAACTTGCAAAGCAAACTCCACCACAAATAATACTTAAAACGAAAGGTGGCGCCCTCCGCCGCCCGTCTGCAAGTGGCAGTCGTAGGCAACAGACGTGGTGTGTGTAGTGAATAAAGTTCGACGACCTCGCTCACGGGCGACGTGGATTTCGATGATAAGGATTTTTTGGAAACCTGCAACTTGTGTTTTTATTAAGTAAGTCGCTTGGATATGCAAGCGTATGGTTTGAATGTCATTTATAGTACTGATTTTGGATTTTTACTAATAACTTAATTTTTTTTTAACAGGGGCATCTATCCCTACTGAAAACAAGAGATGCCCCGAAGCTATGTGAGTATAAATGCCATTAGGGGCGTCTATCCCCTAATCCGCCATTTGTACTGACTTCTGTTTTGTTCAAGAAAGTTTAAATAAATAAAGTCTAATTTTCTTTTTTTAGGAAGACATCCTCTTCTGATTTTTGAAAAGTAAGTATCTTCTCGTGATACATATTCAAAAACTGGAAAAAGATAATTTCCCTCCAACTTGTGAAATTATACGTAAACTGGCCTTTGCATTTGCTGAAAAGTTGAAGTACTACTTGGTAGAAATGTTTCTTTATAGGGATGATTGCAGTTCAAATGTTACGTGCCGTAGTTTTAATAAAAAAAAAACTCATTAATCCCAAGGGCATACTATCCTCATACTGATAAAAGCATTGGGGCATCTAACCCATAGAATAGGCATCTATCCTCATAAATAGTACTCTAAGTTAGTTTTTCGAATATAGCTGATAGATATGGCTATCATGTGAAGTTATAATGTATTCGCATTTAGTTATATTCTTGGAAATAAACTCAAATTTCAAAATGTGGGGCAACTATCCCACTTTTACCCTAGGTCTTTCGGAAAGAACGCCACCTTGGACGCCGCTAGCGTCTAAAAAACTTCCAACCAATAATCAGACCAATTTTTGGGGGTGCAGATACCTAGAATCTGGGGGACCGTGCCCCCGCCTAGTCAAGCATAAAACTTTCTTAAAAAGTGTAAAGGAATGTCCTCCTCAAACCGTCCATGATTCACCTCAATGAAAAATGCCAAGGATCGGTAACAAGCTGTCGGCAGGCGCCCGGCAGAAATAGCCGCACAATATGATTGAGTAACAAGGGATAATTAGCGCACGTGGCCCGTGGCGTAAACAGCGCGATTGTAAACTGAACGCATCGCGTATGCGGCGAGAAAATTCTTTACTTGACCATTATTTGGTGAATTTTCGACGAACGTTTATAGGGACTATGATCCAGCGATCGCCACATCAGTGAATTTCTGAAGTGATGTAATTTGCACAACGCGAGGAATTCCTTACCTACGGCTAAAACACCATAGACGCGCTCTTAAATATTTTTTGATTTGCGTAGTCATAGATGATCTTTTATCGACTTGTGTTAAAGGAGGATGGGCAAAACGTCCCCACCCACCAACAGAGATGGGACATATCTCATCTTGTAGATCTCAACAATGTGATTATTTTTTAGTATGGGAACAATCCCCGGAAATATGGGGTTTTCCTGGAAAATCGAGTTTTGTTAAGAGGAATGTGGACAAAATTGGTACTATTTAACTCATACAAAACGACTACTTATGCATAGCCGGTGGCGCCAATATTAATTTACACTTTTTATTTAACGGTGGGGGCCAATGTTCCCGATAACCAACAGAAATGAAACATATCTCTATTTATAGGCCTTAACAACATGATGTTTTTTCACTAAGACAGCATTCGGCTTAAGCATGGTGTTGTCTTGGAAAATCGTATTTTGTGTTTGTATATATATTTTGTCTATTTACTAATGAGCACTCTGTATTGGAGGTTGGCCTATTAACGTCCCGTGATAGTTTTCATTTTAAATGTTGTAGTAACTAGTGTTATCTTATTATTACACTATTGTATTACTTAAAACTTGATTCATGTGCAGATTTTTTATTTCTGTAAACTTGCATATGCTTAGTATTTAAGTTGTATTGCATGGAACACAAATGTATTATGGTAGTTACTGTTTCTAATTACGTACTTGTAATTGTATATATGTGTCTATCAGTATAGTTATAGCCATTTTACACTTTTGATTTAGCAAAATTGAATTTCTTCTACTGCTCACTAGAGTTCTCTAGTGCTAACAACTAGATCTAGACTACCGACCTCTGGTGGTGAGTAGTTTTTTTTAAACATCGGTCTAGCTTTAGCATTAAAAATATTTAAAAGCATTGTCTATGGGCTAAAAATTATAAAGAAATTATAACAAACAAAAGTCACCTGTCACTTTAAAAATATGTCAAGTCTTCAAAAAGTTGCGAAATTGAATTCTCATCGAGAAAATGGTGAAAAAATTATAATGATTACCATAATACAGGTACGTAGATATTTCAAATAACATTTTTTTATAAGGCATCAACGATTTATGTATTTGCCTATGGGCCTTGTAAGATTTCCATTTCAAGCGTATTTCTATTCTCGGAGAAAGTATACCGGACCCAAAACCAAACAGAACCGCTTGTTGTACAAATCGCCAGGGAGATATACTTATATATGTATACAACAGTGAACGTCTTGGGGTTGAAATGATGATGAACTGCATTTTATTAGTTGTTTGTAGAAAATGCAAGGCGATTATTCATATTACGTCGCCATACAAGTGATACAAGTAATCGACGCTATGAACGGAGCCGAACATCCAAGTGTACGCGCAGGCTAATAGCGCGGTTTGCGGTGCGCAGTAAGCCCACCATCGTCTCAGTTTCCTGTTCAACTAACGTTTTGAACTCTCGACGAAAAAAAGGGGTATTATAAGTTGAATATGTGTATGTGTGTAGCTGTTTATCTACATATCTGTGTGTTTGTCTGTGGCATCGTAGCTCTCAAACGGGTGGACCCATTTCAATGCAGTTTTTAAACCGAATGCCTTGTCAGTCCAGATGGTTTTTAGATTTGTTTGTTGAAAATAACCGCAGCCATTTCCTAGATACTCAACTTTGAAACAAGTCAGAGGCAACATTTTTTACCACTCATTAAAATGAGGGAAGCAACCAGCATCTTGTGACGGGAGTTTTAAAATTTTGAATTTAGGTTATAGCTATTTACTAAAGAAGATCTGATATCGAGAACATCCAGTTATGAATCAAGAAAATCTGTATAGCTGTCTCGAGATCATCAGGTTGTTTTCGGGAGATGTTTATCGTATACCGGTGAAAGACTTAAAGAACAGCCGCCTTACATAGATACCAGCAAGATGAATTTAGAGTTCGTACTGGACGAGTTAACTACAACTGATAGTACCTATAAGTTGGTCAGATGTTTCAGTACTCATTAAAATGATAATCCCTAATAATATAGATGCGAAATAAATCCCTGTTCCCATTTAAACTGCTGAACCGATTTAGATGTATCACGGAACTAATACTTAAGCTTAGCGTTTTTGCGTTAAACCTAACTTATTTCATACTTTAAGGTAGCTAGGTACTTATAAAGTATTTTTTTTCTTGTTAACAGAATGTTTTTTTTTCAGCACAGTCATTTTCATAATATATGACAAATCAGGATGGTATTTAAGGTATTATTAAAATCCTGCATAATGTTATTTTTACATTACACGGAGGTGGCAAACATGGGTATGGCCCGCCTGACGGTAAGCGGTTACTGCAGTCCACTCCATACTAAACGATCTCGAGAGATTTTTTTTTTTGAACCGTACCATATGCGACCATTTAGGCTCCAAGGTGAGGACGAATGCCCTGCCGTGGACAAGAACGGCGCGGTGAAGGAGGATACAAGTCTGATTTGCTAGTCTAGCTGGCGAGACAACTGTTAAGCTTCTCCTATTCTCAAGCTTCTGCCTATGTATTTATGAGCCACGGACGTCCATTGTTAAACACAGGCAGGAGCTATAGGGGAGCTCGCTACAGAAAAAGAGCCTGCTTGTAGTGCATCCACTGCCTCCCCGCGGCCTACACGAGGTCATCTGTCCACCTAGGTGGAATCCTTCCTACGCTGAGTTTTTCTATAACTACGTAGTCGCTACACCTGGACTTTTCTGCCCCAGTAGCCATTCGCTCACTCAAGGATGTCATAATATTAAAGTATGTATTGTATGCGTATCTGACTGTATCTGTGGCGTCACAATAAACATTCTTTAGGTACAGCAGTTTGGATTTTGGAGCATAAAAGGTATACAGAAAAGAACTGCTTTACCCCTGCATAAATGGATTTAAGTCTTTCTGTCTGTCTGTCTGTCTGTCTATTTTCATGTTTGTATGTCTGTCTAACGTTTAATAACGTTTCTGTAATACACACGAACGATATATTCCACTTAAACCTTATTTTTATTGTCAGCTCACTGCAAGTATGGTGATTTGAAGTATTTTTTTTATCAAGCTAGGGATCCTGGGTTGCGCACTGAGCCCATCTCGGTACGGACACCATCGTCTCAGCTTCCTGTGCAACTAACGTTTTGAAACCCCCGACAAAAAAAGAGGGGTGTTATAACTGATAAGTATAATATGTGTAAGTGTATTGTATTGTATTGTATGTATCTGTTTAGCTGTGTGTCTGTCTGTGGCATCGTAGCTCTCAAGCAGATGGACCGATTCGAATGCGGTTTTTTTATCGAATGCCTTGGCTGTCGAGATGATACTTAGATTTGTTTGTTGAAAATAACCGCAGTCGTTTCCAAGATATTCACTTATTATAAGTTTGGGTCAAGGCATAGGATCTCGGCCAATGATAAAGTTAAGAATTAGAATTTTGTATTTAGGTTATTGTTACTTACGCCACACCTATGTGATTCTGAGAACAGCGTGCTACAAGATACCTAACACTCAATTGAAATGTTTATCTCGCCAAATAAAACAAATACACTTAAAATCGGATTTTAAGGTGATTGTTTTGATTGTACCCGTCGAAGAGAGAAATAGTAATGATGATGCTCAAATCGTAGCCTATTTTATTGTTCTTATCTAAAATTCGGTCCATATAACATGGACATATTCACACGAATCTGGCGTTCAGTTGTTGAGGGAAGAATGTTACCTAATAGTATTTTTCATTATTTTTAACCTCGATTATGTGTCATCATTTTTAAGTATGTACCTAAGTATGTATGACTGTATGTATTACTAAGTCTGTCTGTGCGTCGTAGCTCCTGAACAGATGCTTTGATATTTATTAAACATCGAATTGTGTTTTTATCTGGAGAGTCTAGAGCATCGAGTTCTGTACCAAAAAAATCTGCACAGCTGTGTGGAAAGGATCAGGTTCTTTCTATACCGCGAAAAGTCAGCAGTAAAAGCTTGACTCTGCAATAAATCTAACTTTTTTCATACTTTAAGATAGCTCAGTTTAAAAAGTCGTTTTCTTTTTCATGTTAACAGAATGTTTTCTTTTCAGAGAGTCATATTATAAAATACCTATGAAAATAAAACAAACAAATCAGGTAAGTATTTAAGGTACTTACTTTTCAAATCCTGCATAATTTAAGTTATTGTTATATACATATTACGGAGGTGGCAAACAAACGTTTGTCCCGCCTGACGGTAAGCGGTTACTAAAGCCTATGGACGCTTGCATCTCCAGTGGATTCGCATACGTTTTGCCGACCCAGTACACTCTTTTTCTTGAAATGGTCATTTTTAGGGTTCCGTAGTCAACTAGGAACCCTTACAATTTTGCCATGTCCGTCTGTCCGTCTGTCGGTCTGTCGGTCTGTCTATCTGTCCGTCTGTCCGTCTGTCCGTCTGTCCGTCTGTCCGTCTGTCCGTCTGTCCGTGATCATTAGTACTAGAAAGCTAAAATTTTGTATGAGTATGTGTATGTATTACGCCGACAAAACGGTAAAATAAAAACTATTTTTTTATTTTATTTAAGAAACAACAAATGTTTATTGTGAAATATGACACTTTAATACTCTCGCGGTTTGTACACATAATTAACACTAATTATAACGGGTATAACGCGATATTTCTTATTTTCTTCAAGGATGGGCAACTACGGAACCCTACACTGAGCAAGGCCGACATGCTCTTGGCTGGTTTTTTTGTATGTAGTCTCGGGATAACCTCGGCAGGGACAGCATCAGCACGGTCATTCCATAGCCTAAACGTTACCGGGACAAAATTCCAAGCAGCATAGGGATGTCTTAATTTTAACGTATGTATTGTATGTGTGTCTATGTATGGTGAGTCTGTCTGTGGCATCACAATAAACATTCTTGTTCATAAAGCAGTTTGAATTTTGGACCATAAAAGGCCTACAAAAAAGAACTGCTTTACCCCTGCATAAATGAATTGTAATCTCTATGTCTATCTATTTTTCATGTTTGTTTGTCTATTTAACGTTTAATAACGTTTCTGTATTACACATTAACGTTATTATTATTATTCCACTTAAACCTTATTTTTAGTATCAGAGCAGAGCCTTGTAAACATGACGATGTTATTAGCTCGCTGCAAAGTATGATGATTAGAAATCTTTTTTATTAATCTACCTGGGTTCGATTCCGGCTACCAAGCGGTTGCGTTCATGAGATACCTAGGTGATAATATTTCAGTTCCTTCGACCTCATTTCTTTAGAGAACTGTTGGACTGTATTTGTATTGTCCACTAAAATTATAATATATATATAGAATGTACAGGCAACCGAAATGAAACCAAACTGAACCGTACCAAAAACGAACCGTTTTGTTATGGAAGTCTATGGGGAGACATGTATTTAACAATGGACATCTCGGAGTCAAAATTACGATGAACTGTATTTTATTGATTTTTTGTGTAAAATTCAAGGCGAACGCTTCTTGGGACGTGGTGACACGAGCTACCGACGCGTGTCCACCGCTACGTCTTGCCATTGTATCTTCGACCGATACTCTGTCATATACCGCAGCGTTACCTGATTTCATACTTTTCAACCCTTTCAAAATCTTGTCCAATACTGTGCATTTAATTTCCCTTTTATTTGTCTAGTTCATGTCGTCAAAAGGCTCTTGTCCTAATATATACGGTATATCCTGACATATACGGTTTCGCTACGCTTGGTACGGTCACCATATATGTATGTATCAACACATGTGAACGATATATCCTTCGTTTTTTTTCTTCGAACCTGAAAGTGCCTCAAATCCTGCTTGCATGATTTGACCAAAACATACATACATAGATAGCAAGTAAAATAAAAGCTTGTAATAATAATTGCTAAACTCTGTTTCAGAATAAAACAAGAGATACGAGTAACAACTCAGCGTGGACTGACAATCGAGTGAGACGAGTAAATGAAAATGTTCTTAGAGTTGGCATACGAAATGTAACTGGCGCTGAAAACGACCGGTTTTTGGGCCTCAGAGGCAAAAAGGGAGGTGAAGGGGTTTTTTTGGGAATTGTGCATCGGCTACGCGAGAGGACTCATGACACCGTTCTGGGTCAATAATGGGGCAAAGGCTGTCCTGTCCATCGTGATTCAACGTGATATACGAGTAGGGGCCTTTGCGCCTGTATAGATAAGGGGCGAGTTATTTGATTAGGTAGTCTATTTTGTACAGTTTTTTGTTATATTTGTAAATATTAATATTTTTGTTTTTTATCAAATAAACTTTTTTTACTTAGCAACATAACGTTCGAAGGTTTAGTCCGTAAGTTAAATTGTCTAATTAGTATTGAAAATGTTCGCTATCTTTGTATTTTACTCAACTATATTTGCTTCGCTCCCCACTTGAACTAACTCCATGTGCGATCTATTTACTGAAAAATAAGTTCTACATAGATTTCTTAAAAGTGGATACAATAATGTATTAAGTGAAGTTACCACCGGGAGCGAAGCGTAGCTGTCTGGTGCGACTGCATAAGAAGGAATGGGAAGGATTTTGAGAAAGCGTAAAAGACGTTTTAAACATTACGGTGGGTACCCGCCGAAAACCCGAGGCCAGAGCGTAGTGGAGAGTAAGTCATACTGCGTTTTGAATTTGCGTTGGAGGAAAGACAGGAGACTGGTGCACGGTTGTAATGAGTGTCGGTTCAATATCCAACGGTAATAGACATGGATATACGTGTAACGATAGCTGTTCAATTATTTATTTATGAATTAACTAACTCTCTGACAGAATTTAAAGAGAATGATTGTGGATTGATGATGGAGTAATTACGTGTTCAATTCTTCTTTTACGATGCTCTCAGTTCAGTCAAGTATCGCTTTCGTCGACAGATTGAATTTTGCAGGAGATTGTGAAAATCGTAATAAAGTTTCGTAAACGAATGGAATTAAATTGAATGCCAAAAAGGCGAAAACCATGGTATTTGATAAAGAAAATAGTATAAAAATTGTGTGTGTATGGTTGCGAATGATGGTGAGATATTAGAACACGTGAATTAGGATGTTCACAAGAGACGGTCGACCCGTTTGCCAAGCTGCCCAGCCATGAAATCTCTAAGATAAGGCGTTTCTGGATGTGCATATTGGTTCCAACATTTTTGTGTACGGAAAGTTAGATGTATCAAATGTAGATTAAAATAAATGCGGTTTGTAAACTTTAAGGTGTGAAAAAAGATGTAGTAATTCGAATTGAGAAATGGATGCTAAGATAGTTTGGGTATGTTAGAGAGGATGAATGGAAGTAGATTGAGCAGACAAATCCACAAGGTAAATGGATATGTTGGAAGAAGAAGACATAGACAAACGTTTCTCGATTACACGTTCTATAAAAGGGCAGGTCAAAAGAACTGAACCAACGAGCATGCAGGCGAGATAAATTAGTGTTGAAGTGCAACGTGCACGCCAGGACCGTAGCAAGAGTATGAACTTAGCTATGGCTACGCCGTTGGGAAAAAGGCGTGATTATAAATATCAAGTCACAAAATCTCTTACTAGATTCTTACTTCAGAACAATGGATCTGGGTGGACAATAATCGCTGATGCTGAATGTAGAATGGATCTTAAGAGAATGATGCAAACGGTATGCTACTAGGTCATAAGGTAGAGAGAGATTTGTTTAAGGTATTTGCTGCTGAAAGAGAGTAAATTCAGTAAATTCAAATATCAGCATTGTCGTGTATTGTATGTATATAATATTTAAAACCTTTATAAATAAAATATAAGAAAGAAAACATGCATATTAAGGTAACTAATTTGGGCCACTGGGTTACCTGAAGGATCTTGGAAGGACCTTGACATGGATAAGGAACGTAGGTCGCTGGCTGTCCGTTGTAATATGCTGGCTAGATTTGCACTCTGTACTACACAAGGTAAATTAACGCTATTTAAAGCATATTGTCAGTCTATGTACACGTGCTGTCTATGGGTCTCATATTCGCAGCGGCCATATAGCGATGTACATGTCCAGTACAATAACGAAATCAGGGTGCGTGGCGGTGTAGCGCGACGGATGCCCATACAGACGGTTTCCCGGCCATCATGAGGAAGCGGTGTGCATCTGCATTAAAGCGCTTACGCGAGAGGTCCAACAGTCGTGTGTTCTCAGACCGGTGCGGTGGAACTCTCCACTCCTGCGGAAATGGATCCAGTCCACACTGTGTGATTAGTTTTAATTTATTTTGTCCAATGATGCTAACACTATGTATTAAGTTATTGTTACTGACAAATAATATGGATTTTTAGTCTTAAATAAATTATGAATTGAAATGAATAAAATTGAACCTTGTTTAAAAGAGATAAACCGGCCAAGTGCCAGTTTAACTCACGCACCGAGGGTTTCGTGCTTGTCCCATCTTAACACGTTCGCAGTCCCCATACAAAATGTTTCCATTTTCTTGGATGTCCAAGCAAATCACTTCCATCACACGTCCGTGCTCCACGTTTGGGTTACTATGAAACGACCAGGTATGCACTCAGATTGTTACCATATAGAATGCTATTTCATATCTAACTAAAATATTAAACAAAGAAAAATTTAGCCTTTAGGAGTAACGGAACACCCCGGGAATAGAACCCGGGGCTCGTCGGTGTCAGGGGTAATAGCGGTGTTTCCACAGTTAAAAATATGTAACGAAAATGGTTCATAAAAAATGTGTTTGACAACACTTTATGTGCAATGATCAGTACACAATAATTCGCATCATGATCATCAGAATATAATAAAATAGAACAATCTAAACAAAAATATTATTACAGTGATTTGAGTGCGTACCTGGTCGGCTATCGTGACCCATGTATGGGGCACGGACTTGTGGAGATAGTTCGTCATGACCTATGTATAGGGCACTGGACTGTGAACGTGTTAACTGGCCGGATTAAGTTTGCACCTGGTATGTATGGCGCCGGATACAAATGACGTGCAAAGTTATCGCAACCTGATCACTTATTTTGTATGGGAGCCCCCTCAATGTTTTTTTATTTTATTCTGTCTTTAGTATTTGTTGTTATAGCGGCAACAGAAATACATCATCTGTGGAAAGTATCTAATTATCGTGATTCATGAGATACAGCCTGGTGACAGACAGACAGACAGACACGCGATAGATAGTAAGGTATATATGGCACTGTGTAGTGCCATTCATTAAGTAAAAAGTATCTCGCTGATAGAGGGAAAATACTTGGGAGAAATGGTGAGAGAGATCCCAAGGGCTATATGATAGTCGGATACCACTCCAGGTGAGTGATACCAAGTTTTAGTACTTATATGGACGCATAATTGCCAACTTGACATCAGAATGGCTGAAACACATTCTTTCTTATTATATAATTTTTTTAACCGACTTTAAAAAAGGAGGGGGCTCTCAATTCGGTTGTATGTTTTTTTTTATGTTTGTTACCTCGGAACTCCGTTATTTGTCAGTCGATTTGGAAAATTCTTTTTAGGTTCATGAATAGACATATCAAGGTTGGTCCCATAAAATTTTGGTGAAGATCGAATGACGAGATCCATGAGGAATCGAAGGAATTCATGAAATTTTATAGGCACATAATATTTTTCATATATTTTCTAAAACTATTTAAGTATTTGCATATGGTAGTCATCATTTTCTAATGCTGATCTGATGATGGAAGGTACAACTCCTTAACGGTTAGGAGTTAGGAGATAATTCAAACGATATGTTGATACATTATACATTTACTTAGGCGCTTTTAATAATCCCTTTTATCAAGTTCCACGCGTACGTAGTCGCGGGCAAAAGCTAGTAATATATAAACCTACTTCAAAGGGTGAGTCAAATGTAATCTGTACTTGAACGGGTTATTTTTGGCTTTTTAGTTTTATTGAAGTCGGTTCTTTTTTTTGCAATTTTTTTTAAAGTTTCTGGATAGTTCCAAATAGGTCCTAAATCGGAAACTACTCCACATCGAAAATCTCACGATACTGAGGATTACATACTGAAATGGTATACAAGTAATTAAGCTTGTGAAAACGTCAAAATCAAAGTGAAGAACAAAAAAAACATTAGGGAATAATCCACATTTTTCTTCGATGGGGGAAGTGGTGGTACGGATAGACTGAATCGGGGGGTATGATGATGATTAATTTTCTGTCAAGTCTAGCCACATGGTATATATGAAATGATACTTTACGAGTATATTAAGGTGATGGATGCAGGTCTCAATCGTAACATCCAACTTCTCATTTCTACAATTTTTACTTTTTTTCTACATTTTTTTGATAAGCGCTCTCAAAAAGTAGGTACGGAAATATTGACACAGGTAAGGCGTTTGTGTTTAATTCTGAGGAGTTTTTATACCCATCACAACCAGACATGGTATATACTTAACACGTTCACTGTCCCATTTTGACATGTTATGTCTCTGTAATATAGAGGCTCTGAGACACGGATAGTGAACGTGTTATTCTTTCCATAATAATACGAAGTGGCCTGGTAGACATTGGGTAGAACAGTCCCAGAGTGCCACATTTTTTGAAGTCGAGGAAGATAGGGATAACTTGCATATTTCAGTGAAAGTGCGCAAGCGAAAGTATCCTGGAAACGACAAGTATATAAGGCTAGGCGCGCACTGGTGATTTTTTACCACTGTGACAGTACATTTTTTGTCTCTTTTTCACATTCTAAATGAGAAAAAAGAGAGGATATACTGTCAAGGTGACAATAATCATTCTTTCACGTTTAGGGCTAAATAGTATCTCTGAAACTCTGGACACTCACTACCTGCTGTAGTAAATGTATGTTAGGTAACTTCTAGGCCAGGTATACTTTCGGTACCAGCTAATCTTGTACAGTGCGTGAGCTGACGATATGATTCTAGTTTAATACCTAATCTCACTCGCACATATGTGTTCGAGATACCTATTTAAGAACTTCTTCCATTTCATCCAAAGCCGTATTCCAATCTTAAAGCTTACGACCTGTATGTGAGACGGGCTAAATACTGACGGAATGCTTGAAATATCTTAAAAACTAGTAGTAGTAATAAATAATCAAGACGTATATCAAGTTGCAGGAATGTAGATAGATATCGCAACGAGATTATTGTATTATCGTCCCGCTCTAATCCATATAGCATGAGTAAGATAGATAATGTACGTTTCTGCTCTTATTTTCGTTCCGTACCTATACATACTTTTATGTATTGCTTACTGTCTTTGGCGCGCGGCGTTTATAAACGATTATATGGATCTAGCATTATTGACGTACATCATTAGTTCGGCTACTCAACACGTTTAGTAATTACTGTCAAGAATAATGTCAGTGTCAGTTCTCCTATTCCACACTAGATGGTCAGTGTAGTTTCAATAAAATTGCATTTTATTGCAATATAAACATTTTATGACTGCAACTTAAGCATATTTATTTAATAATATAATTATATCATTCATTTCCGACCATTTCTAAAGTTGTCAAGCTGTTTATTAATATACCGGCGCTACCATCTATGTAAAAGCTCTAAAAATATATGAGTTAATTAGTACCAACGTCCGCCACATGCAGATAATTACCGAACTTTAAACTCTAATTACGGGAGAACCCCATTGATTTTTAAGTTAATAATTATCTAACCACCTTTTTTGGGTCATTATAAAACTATCTGCACCGGTCTCATCTCTGTTGGTGGGTGGGGACACCCCCCATACAAATTTGCCCATCGTCCTTTTCCCTTAAAAGGTAGTTTACTTCAGTACCTACGTAGTTAACCTTACTTAGGTACAGTTAAACTTTAAAATCTCATTCATGTCTCGTAACTCGTAATCATACCTACCATAAAGTAACCGATTATAAAGACTTAAGTAGACCCTAATAAATGTAAAATTAATTTTTGTCACACTTATTTTAAATTGTTTAAGTAAGTACTTCCCCACTTAAACGAAAATATTAAAATAAAAAAAATCTTAAATTCATAGAGGTTGGTATCATCATCATCATCAGCCCGGGAGTCGTCCACTGCTGGACATGAGCTTTCCCCAGTTCGCGCCACCATACCCGATCCTCAGCTTTCCGCATCCAACCGCTTCCCGCCACTCTTTTCAGGTCGTCGGTCCACCACCACGGAGGTTGGTATACGTATTATATATTATCTTATCATAATCGATACCTTAGTGCTCAATCGTACTAACTTTTCGGAAAAAGACGTTGCAATTAGGACGTTAGTGCACAACTCGATGTGATTTAAATTTCACTGGCAAAAAATTGTAACTATAGTACGAGTGTGAACTAAGGTATCGATATGTAAGTCGTTAAGTTAAACCCTATACTGAACTAAGTAGACACTAGACACAATGATAACAAAACACATGTGAGAAATACTGGGAAGAAGGAAAGAGGTTCGTTTGTTGTAGGTAGTCCTCGCTAGGATAGCCAGTGCCTGTGGTGTTTTCATTACCTATACCAGAAAGTGTCATACTACGTACGATCAAGAAAATAGAGTTTTGTGTTTAAAATGTACTGAGATGACAGATGTCATAAGCACAAAGCTATTTGGCGAGGACTGGGCTATGTATACTTAGGTTCCTAACAAGTTTTATGAATTTTATCAATTACGACCGTATTCCGATCTACATACATATATAGTCCGTATTATTTCTAATATCCGACAGAAATTGCTTATAATATAACGTACTCTATATATGCATATCCCAAAGCTCAAAAGGTAATTTGTAGCACGTTTGCGTTCGACTGTACATTTAGCAGAAAATGTACATCGTCAAGTCAATGATCGATCATAACAGAAATTGGGAGTAAGAGGGCACAGGAAGCGGCGCGAGTAAATATCAACCGATATACCTACTGATACAGTTTTATGAAAAATATACATTTATGATACTAATTTTGAATCTTTGTAACCTATATTTTCTTGATGTGTAAGTGCACGCATGCGGTGCGTCAATGTTTATCAATTCAGTACAAATGTGTTTATTTAATTTTACAATGATCTGATTTTGCGGATTGTTTATTTATTTCCATGCACGAATAATAATTAGGACACTAACAAATTATTTTGGGTTCAATTAAGTTGACTGCATTCCTACTTGATTAAGAACGGCAAGTCAACTGCCCGCAGACTGCATTTCGCGTCAGCGTCCTGTGGCGCGGATATAATCCCATCAGCGGGTTATACTCCCACACAAACTCCGACTACTGGTAGTGAGGGCTAACCAGCCCTGAATTACTTCAAGTCATGTCTTAAAAAAAAGCGTCAGCGTGCAATTACTAATTTACGTTACGTTTGAATTTGTAGGTAGATGTTCTCTGCCTGTTCTTCTTTCAGTTTTTAATTCTTGATAATTTCCCACGTGCCGAAGTTGTTAATTATATACAACTCTTCTATTTCGCAGACCAATGGTTACTTATTTACAAGAAAATCCTTATAACTCTAATATACATTAATGTACTTATAAGCTGTATTCGACGTATAACCCTGCCATACGATTAAATTAATTAATTAAATAAATAGATTTTCAATTACAAGTAGTTATACAAGTATAATTAATAGTGTTAGCACATTCTCTTCGACTTGAAGAGCAAATTACATTAAAAAAAAATGGGTTACGAAAATTTCAGTTTTGTGTTTCCGCGATAACTTAAGTAGGTACTGTTTTGAAGGAAGTCATTATGATATTATGAGTTTCGTCATTCTGTATAATAAATATCATAAACAAAATGCTGTAAAACTCCAATTCAAAGCGCCAGTTATAATAAATACATTTCTCCGTAACGAATCGGGCCCGTAAACAAACGAAGGAATAAACCCGAAACTCTTTGATCTCCAGTTAAACGAACATTGTATCGGGTTATTTTCGTGGTATTGATTGAGACTTTAATTGTGGTGTTCTAGGTCTGGGTCGGGACGGTGAATCATTTAATTTATTTACTTAGTCTCTTTTGAACATTGCGTAGTCAATATAGGACTGTTTTATTTAAATCAATCTTTTTATTTACTGTGATTGTATTTTTACTACTCAGTAGTTATACAAGTCATAGAAAGAAATTCTAGTTGGAATAATAATTTAATATTTCCTTAACCATACCTTATCTATACCCTTATAATATTGAAGTATTTAAAATCAGTTTTCTAAGGAGAGGGGAAATTCTTAACAGCGCGATGCAGCAGCGTGGCGTAGCGTTATAGCGCCATCTGTTGGTTTAAACAATTCGGATTTTAACCAACTTTGGTTCAGGGATAGCTGGACATCCAAAGATGGTTATAGGTTTTTTATCCGACTACGGTAAAGAATAAAGTTTCACGACGAGGAAATTACTTTTGGTGGGCCTGTAATGCCGGTGGATTTCACGATTTTAGCCTTGTCGATTTGAATGCGGCTAGGTCTCCGTTGATAGGCAGCTCGGGACGTCTGAGCGCCTTATTCACTTCCGCGTATAGGTGATGTGTGCGGCGGAGGTGGGGCGGGGCAATACTGCACAAAGCCGGGAGCCAGTATAGAGGAGTCGGTTTTAAGCATCCCGTAATTAGGCGCATGGTGTGGTTTAGCTGTGTATCTACTACAGTGGTATGAGAGCTGTTTAATCAAGTAGAGGCGCAGTATTCTGCTGTTGTATATACGAGCGCCAGAGCGGATGTTCTTAAGCAGCTGGCTGAGGCTCCCCACGTTGTCCCTGTCAGCTTTTGTAGGATGTTGTTCCTGGTTCTCAGTTTCGCTGCGACGTTGTTCAGATGGGCGCTGTATGTAAGAGACCGATCCAGGGTGACACCCAGATATTTGGGAAAGGGGTTATGGGGAAGAGTGGAGCCTCTAAAGGTAACGTTAGGTTTCTTGCTGGCCTGTCGGTTATTTAAGTGGAAACAGCAGACTTCAGTTTTCGAGGCATTCGGACAGAGGCGCCAGCGGACGAAGTACTCATCGAGGGTGGCCATATCGGTTTCAAGGTGCCTTTCCGTGGTCCCTATACTGCGGCCCTGTGCGACTAGAGCTAGGTCGTCAGCGTACGCAAATTTCCTGGAGAGCGTCTCTGGCACGTCGTGGGTGTACACGTTGAAAAGTGTTGGAGCCAGGACTGAGCCCTGTGGGAGGCCGTTGTTCAAAACCCTAGAAGTACTAGATTTGTCTCCAAGATAGACACGAAATGGCCTGTTGGTAAGAGCGTCCTCAATTACTTTGCAGATCTTGATACAGGGGATCAGCTTGAATAGCTTGTACAGCAGTCCTTGGCGCCACACTGTGTCATAAGCAGCTGTTAGATCTACGAAAACAGTTGATGATTTGAGGTTTTCGTTAAAGCCTTTCTCCACGAGTGTAGTCAGTGCTAACACTTGATCACTGCAGTTGCGTCCTGGACGAAAACCCGCTTGCTCTTGAGGAATATGTTTGTCTATAGTTGGTGCAATACGGTTAAGTAGTATTCGCTCAAGCAGTTTATACGTCACGCTCAGGAGAGCAATAGGGCGGTAGCTATCTGCACAGTCTGCTGGCTTGCCGGGTTTAAGTATTGCAGTTATCTTGGCCCGTTTCATCGCAAGTGGGATTTTCCCAGACTCAATGATGTTCGTAAAAAAATTCGCGAGCCACGCACGCGTATGGGGTCCACTGTACTTTATAAACTCTGGGAAGATATTGTCCTCTCCACAGGCCTTGTTTCCCTTGATAAGTTTGACACTCGCAGTTACCTCGTCTGCAGTAAATGGGCGGCTAAAGTAGGCATCCGGAGCAGTGCATGCCTTAAGGGATGTAAGATCTTTCCGTATGTCACGAGTGTGTTGTTTGTGGTTAGGTGCTTTAGACAGCTTTACAATCCTATCCGCAATTTTACTCGGGCTGACTTTGGGTTCACTCTTCTGACTGGTGGTTCCAGTGGTAAAGCGTTTAAGTAGGTGCCAGGCTTTACGGCTTGAGTGTGCGAAGTTCATGTCTTGGACTGTACTTTCCCATTTAGCTTGCCGTGCTTCGTTGAGGGACTCAATGAGTGCGTGAGCAACATTTCGGTCGCCAGTGGCCATGTTTTTTTGCCAGAAGGCTTCAGTTTTGGTAGTCCAGCATGGTATGTATTGCTTCCGATATCCCCGCGGAATACATTTTTTGGCTGTGGAAAGTACTAGTTTTAAAAATCTCCCATAGTTTTCTCGAAGGGGTGGTATCCATCTGATGGAGTCATCGAGTGTCTTCGTGTAGCGTTCCCAATCAGCTTTAGTGAAGTTCCAGCGCGGTGCGGGAAATGATTGTATGATGGGTATTTTGAGGCCAACATCGAGAAGAACTGGGCGGTGTTGACTGTGTGGGAAGTCTCGCAGTACAGTTCTGTTTACCTGGAGAGGTCTGTGTTTAGAGTCCAGGGAGGCAAAGGCGAGGTCCGGGTTATATTCACGGCCCCAGCGTGCAGATTTGAACGTGCCTTTGTCTTTGTTGCTGTGTACGAGGAAGTAGTTAGATTCTTCTGCCCACTTGACAACAGATTCTCCGTTAGTATCATTGTTTTTATATCCCCAGCTGGTGTGGTGGCTATTAAAGTCGCCTACTAAGATGGAGGGGTGCCCATAGTTTGGGAGTGCTGGTTGGGGCCATGTGCTATTCGGAGGTTTGTAAAGGTTACAGATCTTCATTTCTCCCACTTGAACCGTTGACGTAGCAATGTTTTCGGGGTGTATTGAGGTGCAGATAGTTGAAGCTGATGGTAGTAGAGCATCTCGCACATATGTAGCGGTGCCATATTGGGGATGGTATGTAGCGCAGATCATGTGGAAGCCGGGAATCGTTCCTCTTTTAGCGAGTTGCGTGAGGTCAGCAGTGTGAGTCTCTTGTAGCACTATAATGTCGATCTTATTATCTATAGCAATCCTGTGCATGCATTCAGATTTAGCCTGGCTAATGCCTTCAATATTTAAGAACAGATACGGACGGAAGGTCCTATGTCTTTAGTCATTTGGCACTGATTAGTGCTTGCATTCCTTCGAGCGCAGCGAGGCATATTAGTATATGGGCGAATATACAAAACTTGGGTAACTTTTCGGGATATTTTGTTTATGACAGTTTTTTAATCAAAATGCTACAAATTCGGGTATATAAGATAGGTAATGTAATGAATATATTGCTCGAGATTGGGCCAGTCACTTTTTTAAGTAGAACCGGAGAAATTTCGGTTTTTCTGAATTTGACTGCCAGGGGACTGACGAGGCTGACAAAGTACTGACAAAACACACAACTTCATAACATATGTTTGATATTTATTAAAATTTTAAAATAAATCTCTTAGAAACTATTATCTATTAGCCACAGACGTCCACTGCTGAACATAGGCCTCCCCCATGACTCGCCACAAAGTGCGATCTCGTGCAGACCGCATCTTTGATTCCCCGCTACCCTCACGAGATCATCCGTCCATCTAGTTGGGGGCCTTCCCACGCTGCGCTTTTCTATACGTGGTCGCCACTCTAGGACTTTGCTGCTCCAACGGCCGTCCATTTACCGGGCTACATGGCCTGCCCATTGCCACTTCAACCGTACAATCCTGTGTGCTACGTCGGTTAGCTTGGTTCTTCTGCGGATATCCTTATTTCTGATTCTTGCGCGCACAGAAACTTCGAGCATAGCCCTTATTGAAGAACTACAGGTCCATCTCACTGCTGAGCCATGTTTATCAGCTGTTCTCCAGAGTAATTACAAATCGTCTCGTGCACAGACGATTTCCAACCTCCCGAACAATCCGGATTCCGAAAAGCTTTAGCATCACCATAAATCAAATTCATACGCTGCGGTAGGTCGTACAGAAGACAAAGGAGTATAACCGGCCACTATGCTGAGCGTTTGTGAACTATGAAAAAGCCTTTGATTCGATCGAGACATGGGCTGTGCTTCAATCTCTCCAGCGGTGCCGTATCGACTATCGATACATCGAAGTGCTGATGTGTTTGTACAGAAACGCCACCATGTCAGTCCGAATCCAAGACCAGAGCCTATCCAACTGCAGCGAGGAGTAACAGACAGGGAGACGTAATTTCTCGAAAACTGTTTACTGCTACACTGGAATATGCTTTCAAGCTACTGGATTGGAACGGACTTGGCATCAACATTAACGGCGAGTACCTCACTCACCTTCGATTTGCAGACGATAGAAACTATTTTTAGTCTTATTCTTATGTTTTTAGTCTTATTCTTAGTCTTCATTCACTGAAGAAATAATTGAAAAAACTGTTTAACATGTAATACTCTCTCTAATTCAAACAGCTTTTTAATTGGCTTTACTGCTTTGATGTAAGTATCCTGTTTTTTTATAAGTCACTGCTTTCTTGGTATTCTTCATAATTTGTATTTATTGTAGCTTTTTCGAACTTTTTTTATCGCTGTATGTAGTTTTCTTTTAATGTAATTTAAATAACTTCTCCGAAAAGGCCCTTCTTCTCTGTTTCCTTCCTTTCCTTTTAGTAATATCTTCACTCCTTTCTCCAATTCTGGTTTATGGAGTTTCTTCCACAGATTTTACAACTTACTTAGACTGCCTTTTGACTCTTCTATATTTTGGACGATGATTTTTCAGTCTAGTTCTCAGTTTTGAAACCATTACTTGGTTTAATATTTTTTAATTGACTATTTCTGGACTTTTTCTGTCTTTCGCTTCATTTAATCTTTGGTCATCGTTTATAATAGGTCTTTGTTCACCATCTATTGATTATGCTTCGTGGTCAGTAGTTCTGATGAACAAAGATATAAGTATTATGATTCAGAAGTAGTTTCTTTTTTGCTCTCAAGGTGTTATTTCCCTTACAAACGTCTTTGCCCCTGTTCCTTTTATTTTAAGAGGCAGCACGATGGTTTAAACTGAAAAAAGTAAAAAAATACAGCTTCAACACGCTAAAAATGTCAGTACCCTGGAAACCCGTCAGTCCTTTGACGCAATATCACACAAAGGACTGACGCCAACGGACTGATGAAAAAGACATGAATTTGAGGTTATCTTTAGAATAAACATTTATTTTGATATTTTTGAATATCAACTAGCTACATTTTAACAAAACAAAGTTGACTGTGTATAAATTCAAGTATAACACAGATTTACAAGGAAATAACGACTTACCATAGGACTGACTTTTTGACTGGATCGGCACGTGTTCATTACATGACAACCACAAATCTGGTACTGGTTCAGTAATAGTGGCCGTAAAATGGCTCGACCTGCAGCTTACTTTACTATCAAACTTGAAATTTATCGTGGATTTGAATTTGAGTCGCCGATATTTAGCGCAAAATTCCGATTTGAACAACAGACAGCGGACTGACGAATAAATCTGAACACAAAGTTTCTTATTTTTTTTACAACAACAGTGAGAATATTATATTATGAAAGTAGTGATATACATTATTAAATACATCATAGATTGTATTGAAACAGTAAGTTTTCTTACATTAGAGGTAATATTTAATACACAGCCATTTGATTGCCCACTTTTGAGGTTGTGACATGCCAAAGTACTGACGTTTTAAGGACAAATTGTGGAGTTTCACAAATTTGTATTTAAAATGAATAGCTGAAATTGGGTGACCAAATAAAAGGCTTTTAGTAGTATTAAAATAAAATTAAAAACATAAACAAAATATAACAAAACATAATTTTACTGCCCTATGACATCGAGTTACCCAATTTTCGTAGAATCACCCATATGTGTAATTAACGCAGTGTAGTTAGAACCGAGAGATCCTCGAAAGGACAGTTCAGTTGCCAGGTTGTTGCACTATTAGCACCACCCAGGGGTCACGTGTAGGGTAGCGGTGGGTAATCTCCTACGGACGTTATGCAACTTCGACCCCCCGTGATGCATGATGATGATGATGATAAGGTATGATAATGGCGGTGTTGTTGAATGGTGACGGTCATGGTGGTGATGCAATAATGATGATGCTGATGGTGACGGTGATGATGACGATGACTCCGTTTACGTTTCAGCTTAGCCCAGTTCTACCGTATGTCTGGATATCCAGATGGTTTGGCTTGCTCTCGCTTAAAGGTCGCATTTCTCAATCGATTCTTATGAAATTTTGTATTCGATAAGTATAATTAACATTTTTTTGTTGTCAGTTTTTCGCAATATTTCAAAAAGAACGGTAATTTTAAAATATTGGGAAAAAGTGATATCTTAAAAATGTCTACCTTGTCGAAACAAACTCGGGAGGTCTACAGTTCACAAACCACTAATAATAAGTAATACCCAGAATAGTAATTTCAATCAAATCTCGCTGTCATTACATGAAATGTTGTTGTGTGCGTCACCTCAACTCTTTTGGCTATGCCTTTGCCTTTAGGTAATACGTTCTGTACGTAAGTAACTGGCAACATGCTCCTGTTATTTGTTACCATTCTACTTTTTAGAAAGTTAAGCTTAAGAGTTTTGATTATGCTGCTGCCGACAGCTGTTTTAAATATACTTATACCTAGTCGGAGAATGAAAGGATTCGTCACTTCTCGACTTTATATCATGGTTAAGGTTTGAAAGTGACGAACTTTCGTTCCGCGACCGTACATCTTGTTTCGGTGAATTAGTTTGACATAGGGTCATCTAGTTGTGTTCGAATGCAACACACCCTAGTAAGTGCTCTACAGGTGACGGATAGTAGCGGAAACGGATAAACCGACTTTAATTTAAGTTATTGTCTAAAAAAAACTTTTGGAAAATCTAAAACACTCCAGATTTTAACATAATAAGATTTTGCAAGGTGTGCTTATCATTTAAGTGATTAATTACTTGTTGCGTTCAACAGAACCTGACATAAGAATGTGCTTATATTTTTCGAGTTTCGGGGATGTATAGCTGTGGATAAGTTATTAGTATTATAAAAATAAAATAATCAAATGTACATTTACAAGTTTTATTAATGTATATTGGACTTTATGAATGATTATACTTACTTTAACAAGGCACTTGATTGCTTATTATATAAAATAAATTAACACGGCAGTTTGTTTTTCACCTTATTACAAATGTACGTGAATTTTGTGCTGTGATACTTTAGCTCTTCCATACCAATTGTTGTGACTTCACCAACTTCGTCGACTGGGGGTTCTGAAATGTAAAACTTTGTTAGCCTTCTAAACTATACCCAATCATACTGTATGTGTCTTATTATTAAATGTACAAGAAACAAAAAACCGGCCAAGAGCATGTCGGGCCACGCTCAGTGTAGGGTTCCGTAGTTGCTCATCCTTCACAATAAACTGCTGTTTTAAGCCCGAGGTTTACGTTAAGAAAGATACTAAACTCTTTAAAAAGGTCGTAAACGTCCTAGAAACTGTAATCACTTATTACCTTCTGGAAGTCAACTTACGACCTTTTTAAGAAAAAATATGAAATTTGGCGATAACTCAAAAACGGCTCGACCGATTTTGTTCAATATAGTTTTCATTGAAAGTACTTATAAGGCCTCATTAACATGAATTTTTCCCAATTTTCTTGACCCGTGGTTGAAAAGTTAGAGGGGGGGGGGGACACTATTTTTTTTGTTTTTGGAGCGAATATTTACAAAACTGCTGACTTTATCAAAAAATAATGTTAGAAGACCCCTATTATTTTTACAAGACCTATTCAACGACACCCCACACATCAGTGTTGAAAAGAAAAAAAAAATTCACCCCCACTTTAGGTGTTCGAGAGGTACCCGAAAAAAAAACTTTTTTTTTAATTTTATTTTACCGTTCTGTCGGCGTTATACATATACATACTCATACCAAATTTCAGCTTTCTAGTACTAATGATCACGGAGCTAAGCCGCGGACGGACGGACGGACGGACGGACAGACGGACAGACGGACATGGCGAAACTATAAGGGTTCCTAGTTGACTACGGAACCCTAAAAATGGAACCACACAGCTTCATGACACTCGGCAGTATTTAGGAATTGGTTCTAATACTTCTAGGAAAATTGTGTTTCGAAAGTTCAAAACTACGGAATGTGATAATATGTAACTGGAACACCATCTGTGGTATTCTTAAATATTGCAAAAATAACTTTGTCAACATACGTACTATCATGGCACTTATTTTATGAGACTATTTCTTTAAATATAACACTTTTGTGACAACGAACTATTATTATTCTTATATTACTATTCTTATTTTTTACAATATAATATACCTTTGCAGCTAACTTATCCATATTCTCATTATAAATAAATAAATAAATAAATATTAAGGGACAATCATACACAAATCGACCTAGTCCCAAACTAAGCAAAGCTTGTACTATGGGTACTAGACGACGATATACATAATATATAAATATATATAGACATTGGCGTATATAGGGGGGTGGCCGGGTGGGCCGTGCCCACCCCAGTATGGTCTAGTGCCCACCCCAGGATTTTGGGTTACCCATAGAAATTCATGGCTTCATCTCAAAAGCCATGGCCAGGCCCCGGCCAGGCCCCCCCCAGGCCCCGTCTGGAAATAATCTTAGTTACGCCAATGTATATAGATAACATCCATTGTTTAATTTATAACGTCTATTCTACAACGAAGTATGTCACTTACCCAAATTCTGCCAAACTGAAGGGGGAAACACCGGTAGCTGAGTAAAAGCGTACACCAGTTTGGAATCTCTTTTGACGCCCATATCTGCTGCTTTCTCCTTTCGTTGCAACACCATGCGGTACCAAAAGGCTGGCTTTCTGCAACACATGTAAATTGTTCAATCACTCCATGTGGATTCACAGTGGAGACAGAGTCCCCAAGTGTTGGGTGTCAAGGCGGTGTATAGTCCATTGAATGAGTCCCTCCAAGGGGGGTCTAGAGTGCGTGAGTTAGTAACGTAAGATGTTTCTTCGGAAACATGTCAAGAGTCCCTAGGTAATAAACATACTAAAACCCCGGGACACTAGGAGGAGCCCCGGAGTGGGGGGAGGGGGGAAAGGGTCCATTTTTTCATTTTTCGCTTAAATCTCAAAAACGGTACATGTTAGAGAAAAACTTTCAAGGAAAAGTTGAAAGGCCATAAAATTATCTACAAGTTGTACCTAAATATTTTTTTTCTATTCGCAGCCGTTTTCGAGCTACATCCCATGAAAGGTGAAAAATTCGAAAACTACCCTTATATAATATTTTGACAATCGATTCCTCCTAAAGGCTTCCATGGAGGAATGTGTTTTTTTTACAAATTATAGACCTAATTAAGAGCAATCTATCAGTACAGGTCACAAGTTGCACTTTTGAGCTTTTTGGAAGAAATAAAATAAAAAGGTCAAGTTGCGTAACTACCCTAATATAATATTTTGACAATCAATTCCTCCTAAAGGCTTCCATGGAGGAATGTGTTTTTTTTACCAATGATTGACCTAATTAAGAGCAATCTATCAGTACCGGTCACAAGTTGCACTTTTGAGCTTTTTGGAAGAAAAAAAAAATAAAAAGTTCAAGTATCGTAACTACCCTAATAAAATTCAATTCCCCGTAAACGCCTCCGTGGTGGAATCTGGTATTTTTATCAATGATAGACCTAATTATGAGCAATCTATCTGTACCGGTCACAAGTTGCACTTTTGAGTTTTTTTGGAAGAACTAATAAAAAGATCAAGTTCAGTAACTCAAACTACCCTAATATAATATTTTGACAATCGATTCCTCCTAAAGGCTTCCATGGAGGAATGTGTTTACTTTACCAATTATAGACCTAATTAAGAGCAATCTATCAGTACCAGTCACAAGTTGCACATTTGAGTTTTTTGGAAGAAAGAAATATTTTTTGATCGATTGATGTGATAAACATGGGTATGTAGTATGGGGAAATTGTTTGAGCCAAAATCATTTTTTACTGCGTGTAACTCAGAAACGGTAGGATATAGGAAAAAAATATTTAGGTACAACTTGTAGATAATTTTATGGCCTTTCAACTTTTCCTTGAAAGTTTTTCTCTAACATGTACCGTTTTTGAGATTTAAGCGAAAAATGAAAAAATGGACCCTTTCCCCCCCTCCCCCCACTCCGGGGCTCCTCCTAGTGTCCCGGGGTTTTAGTATGTTTATTACCTAGGGACTCTTGACATGTTTCCGAAGAAACATCTTACGTTACTAACTCACGCACTCTAGAACTTTTTATTCAATGGACTAATAGGGATACCTCGATGTCGAGAATTTAGTCCAAGCGGCAATAGCGTTTTCATCACATTTGCTCGTAAAGGATGGTATTACATGCGGGTGTACTGAAGGACTGAGACCCATATAGTTCCCGCGGGAGTTATAAATTGTTATAACTCCCGAGGGAGTTATGGTTTTAGTTTTATAAATATAGTACGCACTCGCAGTTGACTTCAGACTAAGGAGGTTTCATTCCAGCCAAGGTTATTTGTTGTATCAACAAAACTTGCCTACCAGCAAATTTTATTGTGTATTGAATTAATCTGGTATATGTAACTGCATTAATATTTATGTTTTACAATTATTTAAGTGTATTTTGCAATTGTTTTATTAAATTTAATTTTAAATTATCATTACAATCTGACAGTATAGCCTGTCAAGTTTCTAAACTAAACACAGTTCGTAGCATTATCTGTGGTAGACGACACAAAAAAAAAGAAAAAAAGTTAAATATTATTGGTTAGATACTATTTAGTTTTGTAACAAAATTACTGTTCGATTTAAGTTTTTTAATATAACGGTGTTAATTATTGCTGCATAATATTATTAATTGTTATTTGTTTAATGATAGATGGTAAGATTCTGTGTACATTTGTTTTCTGTTTTAAGCTGATGGCCGTTTTACCAGTGCTTAAAGTAAATTAAAAAAATATATACAGAAAAAAGTTAGTTGTCAATCCTTATCGTTTAATATTTATTTTTTACTTATTTATTTGTTATATACTCCCAAATGTGATGAAAAATATTGTGTGTAAGGCGGGTAGTAAGGGGATTACAAACTCAGGACATTAAAAGCCCTCCGCCTTCGGCGTCGGGCTTCTAATAGACCTTCGTTAGTAATCCCCTACTTACTACCCTTATGACACAATATACTATTTTAGTTTTTAACGACAATGACAAGTCTGTTGCGTATTCTATCAATGGTTTGTTATGAAATTTCATAAACAACCTCCTGAAATCGCTAGTTAATTTATTGACAACTTGAATTTGATATTAGATATATAAAATACTAGCTGCGCCCGCGGTGTTACCCACTCGTCCGACGGAAACACTAAATGTTTTCGGGATAAAAAGTAGCCTCTGTGTTAATCCAAGGTGTCAGCTACCACCATACCAAATTGTCAAAATTGGTCCAGCCGTTTGAGCATATAGAAGTAAAAAACATACACACAAACACATAAACATACAAATTTTCGCCTTTATAATGTTAGTGCGATTTAATAGAAAAAAAGCAGACTACAGTCTGTTTGATATTATAACAAACATTTGACACATCACAGGACCCATATAACGTAAATCTGCGCGACACATTGAATTTCATAAAAAAAAAACAAGTAACGACATATTGGTCGTTTAAGTATCTATAAACGTTTTTCACTTTCTATTTGATACAATTGAGTTCATGTTATATTTTTCCTTATTACGGTGTTGAAGTATTTAACGATAATAAATCATCACTCAAACAGTTACGTACTACGTCTTATTTTTTTTTAAAGTTGTTTTGTGACTAAATCTTGCGTATCGATTCATGTGCCATTTCTGTAAATTGGTAGAAATCGATTAAATCGATAAGTTTATAACCTAAAGAAAGAACAATAAAACCAACTATTACTTTATATAGAAAGCTCCAGTGAGCCCGGCGGCTCGTAGCTCAAAAAAAATATTGACTTACGCAAAATAAACAAAAATATATCCAGGTTTGAAAAAAATATCCTCGATAAAATCGATTTGATCAACCATTCATAATCGTTAGATTTGGCAAACAATATGATCATTAAAATAATATAATCATTAAATTTTTAAATTTTCGCTTCATTTGTAAACATTTAGTTTACGTTAGCAGACGTTACTGCTTTAATAAAAATAAACAATACGTCTTTGCTACATCACTACAAACATCAACAGAGAACTCTCAACTGTTTGTTATATTATCAAACAGACTGTAGGAATAGAGAACATTAATAATCGTACTTCAAATGGTCCTGAACCACGTTATTGGCGATGGGCATGCAGGTCCTCTGCACCGGGTCGCTGACGAGCTGCCCCACCGTCCTGACCGGCGACCGCTCCGACACGTAGTGCTCCAACAGACGGGCCGCTATGGGCTTCAAGTTAGCTGCAAGATAATCACTTTTTAAGAAAATAAGTTTCTGTCAAAAATGTCATTTTAGTGGCAAGCTTTTATAGCCGACTGTACTTTTCTTTGGATATCCATCAAATGCTCACTGAGACGATTCTAAAGAGCCCAAGCTCGGTAGGGTTGCCTTTTCTATTATAGAGTTCCTATGGCCACCTTCCGGCTCCATCATCAGATCAGCCCCATGGTAACATATTATTGTATTGTCATCAAAGTCAAGTAAGTATGCAAAATTTCAGCTCAATCGGTTGACGATATCTGCTTCAAAATTGAGTTGCAAGATTTCACCCGAACAAACATACTTAGATACATACATACATACATACTTACACTGCAAGTTAAATAAAAGCTTTTAAAATAACCGATGTCAACGGAACGTAGTCGGGCCATTTTTTCTGAAGTGGTACACCCCACTTTTTTTTAATTTTCGATGTTGTGAGTATTTTCTACTCAGAATCACGAGCTCTTTTGATCTAATTAGGACAAAAAAACTGTCCCAAGTTTTTTCGTTCCATTCCGTTACCATTTCCATATAAGCTACTACAGCGGTAACGGAATGGAAAAACAAAAAATGTATGAATATTTTGGGACAGTTTTTTTTTCTCCTAATTAGATCGAAAGAGGTCGTGATTCTGAGTAGAAAATACCCAAAATATCGAAATTAATAAAAAAAAAGTGGGGTGTACAACTTTAGAAAAAATGGCCCAGTTATGTTAATATGACAATGGGAACAACTAGAAAGTAAAATCTTTCAAACAGAAAATAATTCTAAATCTGTTCAGCAGTTTCCGAGTAATCGCAAACATTGCGGGCAAACATTAAAAAAAAGACACACAATAACCTGGTCTGATTTTTGACGTCGGTTAAAAAGGTTAATAGGATTTTGTTGTGGCAGTTTATCTTATAAAGTATAAACCATAGCAGAAACCGAAATATAAACCAGCAGGGCAGTGTAGTAAAACAAAACCACTATTTAACTGAAATAACTCAACTACAGAATGCTTACGATTCTTGCATGAACAACATGGATTGACGCATGTAAATAGCTAAAGTCCTTTTTTCAATCCATTAAAAAAACATTTAACATGTTTTCGTGATCTTTTAATATCCTAGTCGATCTCAATTAAGGAAATATTGGGACGAGGATACAATTGAATTGAAACATATTGAATATATTGATATTTAAAATTGTTCATATAACTTACTAAAATCTGCCCGCAAACAAACTTCTGCTCGGTACAAATGCTCCAAGCACACATGCACTTGTGCAAATTTCATGAGTAGATTTTTCCAGGAGCTTATATCGATTTCATCCGTTATTAAAGGAATCTGGAATAAAAACGGTCATGTTTTATTTTCATGATATTACAGTTAAAACAATTTCAATAGATGGCGTTACTATCGGTGGTAAGTCTTTTGGACCGGCCACGGCTTCGCGGAGCGGCGAGCGGTGACCATAGTAGTGAGGGAGACACCGCGCTCGGACCTTTTACTCCCACCTATACACGCAGTTGTATAGACCCTTATGCCGGGGTCAGACGCTTGCCAAGCCTCGGCAAGCCAGGACACAGTTACCTTATACTGAGACGGAACTACATCGTGCTCACTATAATAACTACACGCTTGCCAAGCCTTGGCACTGGCCTTGGCCTGGCACTTGGTGCTCACTCTAACATATAACTGCGTCCTGTAGGCTTGCCGAGGCTTGGCAAGCATGTGGCCCCGGCATAACGTACACTGCGTCCTGCAGGGTTGTCGACTAGTGTGGTCTCCGGCATTATACAGTGCCAGAGACGGGAGATGATTTACAAGGTGACGCTAACCCAGCAGATATCGATATCGGCTCTGTGGGAGTGTTTAAGCGTGTGGTCCCCAGTGTTATACAGTGCCAGAGACCGGAGATGATTTACAAGGTGACCCTAACACGGTAAATATCGATATCGGCTCTGTGGGAGTGTTTAAGCGTGTGGTCCCCAGCGTTATACAGTGCCAGAGACCGGAGATGATTTACAAGGTGACTCTAACACGGTAAATATCGATATCGGCTCTGTGGGAGTGTTTCTGAAACTGATGATTTGCGAATTCTTAGAAATTCTCCACAGTTTACTCCACCAAGTTTATTTTCAATGGTGTACCTATAAGCGGCACTAGAATAGGTTTAGAGAAAATTTCCATGTAAGCCTCATTCACTTTACCTCATTAACATCTTTCTTCTCAGTGACAAGCCCATGTTTCTTCAGCGAAGCGAAGTCATCGACGGTGAGCTCATGAGGGTCGTCCTCGTAGAATGAGTCGCAGTCCAGGCGGATGGAGTGGTCCCCCGATGACAGGCTCTCGAACGGGTTGAGAGAGAATTTCCAAGTAAGCCTCATTCACTTTACCTCATTAGCATCTTTCTTCTCAGTGACAAGCCCATGCTTCTTCAGCGAAGCGAAGTCATCGACGGTGAGCTCATGAGGGTTGTCCTCGTAGAACGAATCGCAGTCCAGGCGGATGGAGTGGTCCCCCGATGACAGGCTCTCGAACGGGTTGAGAGAGAATTCGCCGCCCATCGTCATGTCTTGGATCGTTTGGTTTATTTGCTCTATTGACTCGTGGGTTCTGGAAATAAAAGTAGAATAGTTTGAGTAAGAGGTAGACCCAAGTTGCGGTGGCTCGATGTCTACTGCGGTTTGCAAGAACACTATGTCCAGGATAGAGCGAAGTGGAAGAGAAAAAGTAGGAAAGCGGACCCTGTCGCAAGACGGGACCAACGCTAGGAGGATGATGATGATGAGTTTGAGTAAGCCAGTTCATTGGTATAATACATATGAAGTTCCTTAGTACCTAATACAGACTGGTTCTTGCATAGGGCGGTGAATTAATGAATGTCGCACACCGCAGGTGTTTGTCACCTGAACCGAAGGTGAGGGCCATAAATTTGCGATCTAGGGCTTTACTAATTACCACCCGTGGTTTGTCTAAAGTTTTACGTCTTGCCATGGTCAGGAAGTGAGATTTTCTCCCCGCGTAGTGGGCAGTAAATACCACTTACGTCCTAAGCTTAGGTAACGTAATAGTACATTACGTAACAAGGGTGGTAAACGAGGAATTACAAACGAGTGTCTATTAGAACTTTATCACACTTTGCAGGAAATAAAACAAAAGTAATACATAGTAGTCAATACCAAAATTACTTACCGCCCTAGGGCGTAATATACGACTTACCGCCCGCTTTTTTAGCATGTAAACCCTTGTTTACGAGCAAGTGTGATGAAAAACATTTTACACCTTCGATTTGGGCCACAAACACCTGCGATCTGGTGCATTCACGATTCACCGCCTTAGGTAGGTATGTAATGTACTATGTTTTCTCCTTGACTGTAGTTGTTGTTGAGCGGCCCTAATTTTTTTTTTGTTTTCACTCCTAAAGTTATCTCAAAAACCTTACCTGTTATCACTCGTCCATATGCCAGCAATGAAGAAGGAATGTTCCAAAAGGCTCATCACTCTGGTGTACTCCCACATAGTTTTCTCAGTCCCAACTTGTGCCACAAGAGATAATGCCTGGGGCGGACTGGAACGGAGATTCTTTAGCACTTTTGACGCTTGAGAGTGACCTCTCGACAGCTTTAATATCAGTTTTGAGAGGTAGGTTTTGTTGTTTGCATCTATCTGAAAATAAGTAATATTCATTTAGCGCCTTCAGGTTGCCATAATATGTAACATTAGCTACGGAAGGAACGCGCTACAGATTTGTGCCCACACTGGTTACTCAGCTTTCAGACCCTAACTCCATTCAACATTTGTGTTCTGTCAGATTTAATGTAAGTCTTGCCACTCTATACTATACAGGAAGTACCTATATACAAAATAGGTACCTACAGTCGAATGCAACCTACTCTAAACTGCGCAATTATGCCAATTAAACACTCCACCATTAAGGCTGATTTAGACGAAGACAATTTTGAGACGCCTAAATGACGGCGCCAGTGATTACCGCACAGCACACCTCCGACCGTTTAGACAATGACTATGTTCAGCCGCCTAAATCTCGCCGCCAGTCGTGTTTACACGGTGCTTTTTTTCAGTACCAGTCATTAGTGGCAGCGAGAGACGCGGAGGGGGGGTCACTGGCGCCGAAAAATAGGCCCGTGTTCTATTCCGCGCCAGCGCTGGCATGCCGCGAAGAAATGGCGCGGAAAGTGTTTATACGGTGCCTTTTCGAGGCGCCGTAATTTAGGCGTCTCAAAATTGTCTTCGTCTAAATCAGCCTCATTAATCCAGCGATTCTAGTGGTCGGCAAGTCCTTACGGGCTCTGACTATTTGGTGATTTCTCCTCTGTCGTTTCGCTTTCGTCAGAGCGGTGGTTATTTAAAAAAACCTTGAAAATTGCGGCCCTCCAGGCCCATCCTAATTTAAGTTGGCACTACATGCAGGCCTTGTCTGCTAAAAGGTCCTCGACCACTGCATTGTTCGTGCTTCGTGAGTTGAGTGGAAAAAAAAGGAATACTTACAAATGGTCTTATCTTCCCTGATGATATAAATTTGAGGGCATGTATCAGCAATGTGACTAACTCTTCAGCTGTTTCACAATCTGAAATCATTTAATTTTCACGTTTATTACCTAGGTCTTCACAGACGCGTTACTAAATGGTGTGTTAGGTTTTTTACAATAAAATATTGACTATTGTGTACATTTTTTCACAGCTAATTGAAATATTTGTGGTAAGTTTGCACCTCGTTTTTATGTAAAACAATTCCTCTTAATAAACCAAAATGAGTAAAATGTGAAGGATTATAATCAATCAATCAATTCATTTATTTCTGGCATCCAAGGCCCATTACACACCTTACAATCTAAAATATATAATAATACAATAAACACAAACACTACATACTACTATTACTACTATTATCTCACTCAACCCATCCATCTTTTTGTCGTTACTTTTAATTATGAGATTAGAGTATGCAGTCCCGGGAATTCCCAGGATTGCCATCCATACTAATTACTAATTTACTAATTACTAATGTACTAATATTTACTAATTACTATTAATATTATAAATGCGAAAGTGTGTCTGTCTGTCTGTTACCTCTTCACGCTTAAACCGCTGAACCGATTTAGATGAAATTTGGTATATAGATAGTTTCAGTCCCGGGGAAGGACATAGGATACTTTTCATCCCGAATAAATTTAGTGTTCCCGTGGAATGAGCGGGTAACACCGCGGGGCACAGCTAGTATTTAATAAAGATAAAATGACTGACTGACCTCTCAATATATCCCAGAGCTTGTAAATAAAGTCGTTGCTGGATCCGTCCGTGTTCATTAATAATACAATAAACACAAACACTACATAATACAACTATTATCTCACTCAACCCATCCATCTTTTTGTCGTTACTTTTAATGATGAGATTAGGGTGTACTCCCGGTAATTCCTGGGATTGCCATATAAAATTGTACAATGATGACTACTGACCTCTCAATATATCCCAGAGCTTGTAAATAAAGTCGTTGCTGGATCCGTCCGTGTTCATTAATAATACAATAAACACAAACACTACATAATACAACTATTATCTCACTCAACCCATCCATCTTTTCGTTACTTTTAATGATGAGATTAGTGTGTACTCCCGATAATTCCTGAGATTGCCACATAAAATTGTACAATGATAAGATGACTACTGACCTCTCAATATATCCCAGAGCTTGTAAATAAAGTCGTTGCTGGATCCGTCCGTGTTCATTAATAATACAATAAACACAAACACTACATAATACAACTATTATCTCACTCAACCCATCCATCTTTTTGTCGTTACTTTTAATGATGAGATTAGGGTGTACTCCCGGTAATTCCTGGGATTGCCATATAAAATTGTACAATGATGACTACTGACCTCTCAATATATCCCAGAGCTTGTAAATAAAGTCGTTGCTGGATCCGTCCGTGTTCATTAATAATACAATAAACACAAACACTACATAATACAACTATTATCTCACTCAACCCATCCATCTTTTCGTTACTTTTAATGATGAGATTAGTGTGTACTCCCGATAATTCCTGAGATTGCCACATAAAATTGTACAATGATAAGATGACTGACTGACCTCTCAATATATCCCAGAGCTTGTAAATAAAGTCGTTGCTGGATCCGTCCGTGTTCATTAATAATACAATAAACACAAACACTACATAATACAACTATTATCTCACTCAACCCATCCATCTTTTCGTTACTTTTAATGATGAGATTAGTGTGTACTCCCGATAATTCCTGAGATTGCCACATAAAATTGTACAATGATAAGATGACTACTGACCTCTCAATATATCCCAGAGCTTGTAAATAAAGTCGTTGCTGGATCCGTCCGTGTTCATGGCCGACAAGCATTGCTTGAGCGTGGTCGTGTTCTCAGTGACGCACACGCAGCCGCCCTCGGGGTATTGCGCGGTGTATGCGTAGGCTTCCGTCTCGTTCAGCAGCTGGTTCAACCGCTTTGAGTTGTTGGGCCGTTTCAAACTGGGGTTGGATAATCTGGAAATATGTAGTCGTTCACTCAAAGGGCAATGAAGCGAGCTATGCTCGGAATTTCCTTGCGGGATCGAATTCGAAATGATGAGATACGCAAGAGAACCAAGGTTGTAGATATAGCCAAACTTAAGTGGCAGTGGGCGGGGCACATTGCTCGTAGAATCGATGGCCGTTGGGGCAGAAAGGTTCTTGAGTGGCGACCGCGGACCGGAAGACGCAGCGTTGGAAGGCCTCCAACAAGGTGGACCGACGACCTGGTTAAGATCGCGGGTAGAAATTGTATGAGGGCGGCGCAAGATCGATCGTTGTGGAGAACTTTGGGGGAGGCCTTTGTTCAGCAGTGGACGTCTATAGGCTGATATGATGATGATGATGATGATGTAGTCATTATGAAAAAATTGGGCAAGTGCGAGCCCGACTCGCGCATGAAGGGTTCCGTACCTATACATACATATAATCTATAACAAGTTTGTTGTATGGGAGCCCCCATTAAATATTTATTTTATTTTATTTTTAGTATTTGTTGTTATAGCGGCAATAGAAATACATCATCTGTGAAAATTTCAAATGTCTAGCTATCACCGTTGTTGAGATACAGCCTGGTGACAGACGGACGGACGGACGGACGGACGGACAGCGAAGTCTCAGTAATAGGGTCCCGTTTTTACCCTTTGGGTACGGAACCCTAAAAACGAAAACAGCAGTATGATGTTTATAGACCCTCATTGGCATGCATATTGGATGGCTTTTGAACACCTTTGGAGTCTTGAAGAAAAACTAAGTTGTATCTGCTCTGGCTTAACTAGGGATACTTTTCACGTCTTTATTAATGTTGGATGGCAATTGCAAACTTAACAGATCCTCATGGTGTTTTCCTAAGTTTGCAGTAGTTATATAATAATATTTATATGAGCCTTAGCTAACTCACTAAGGCCTAGTTACTGGCCCAAATGGGAGAGAAAGAGCCCATAGTCAAAACAAAAAGGACATGATTATTCAAGACTACAATGCAATCTTTAGTTAGGCTGCCGGTTGACAGAAGCGGATCAGAGAAAATGAAACAGTCCAGCTTCATCTTTGTGAAGCGCAAATGCTAAAAATTGGTCCATTTTATATACACATTTCCGCTCAGCTCCTCTTCTGTGGACAGGCAGCCTTATGAGTACACCCTGTTATCTAATGCTTAGTTTGGGGGCAAGTGATAAAAAACTAAGTTAATTTACTCACTCAATAACATATCAAAAGATCTAATTCATACTTGACAGAGCTCTGCTATAGTGTTGTTTTAAATTGTTATGAAATAAAAGATTTTTATTTATTTATAAATTATTATTTTTTTTCCAAATTATATGAAAGCAAACTTCGTCGCCTGCTTGTAAAAATCCACCTCTATAGATATAACTGGCAAAAACGGTAGTTTTCTGTAATGCTCTATGCAACTTTTGTTTACAACGCTGTTATCAATTTGAAATTCCTTATTTTCTAACAACTGATTTCTAATTTAATTCCGGATATACTAAACAATATTAGGCACCTAGTAACTAGTAAGTCATCTCTGTACTATTCCATAATTGTCGGCGTCCTATCTGATTAAAAAGATGAAATCAATGAGTTATCTCTAGAGCATTTACAAAAGAAGAATTTTATTTTGACAAATAACTCTTTATGGATAAATATGAATCGACTGATTATATTATGTGAAGCAACATCACTATTCTAGTTTGCCCCCAAACTGAGCATTAGATAACGGGGGTGCACTTGTTTATGAGGGAACAATTAAAGAGAGACAATAAGTGTATGTAATTCGGTTGTTGAGAAAAGGCTATAAATAAAAATAAAAATAATAATAAATAATTCGTTCGTTTCGGCTTGTTACCTGATTTGAGCTGTCTCTAAGTTAACAGAAGAACTGCCAGCAGCGGTCATGTCAACCAGAATCTGATTAATTTTGTGGAGTGCATACACAGACTTCCAAATTGCATTGCAAGGACTTGCTAAGTGGCCTACAATTACTTCTTGCTCCTGAAATGTTGAATATATAAATTTATGAACAGACACATTGTGAGAAACAAATATGAGCACTGGATAATGTGATTAAATACAGGATGCTTCTATTATAAACTACAATTTATTGAAGATGGGCACACGCCGAAGTCACCCATTGCAGTCTGCAGTCCACTCTTATAAGTAGATACAAGTTTCCCTTTGTGCACATATACATGTGCTTTATCATAGTTTTTGTTCAAATTGTATATGCAAGCTGTATGAATTTTTTTATTTTCTTCAGTTGTAAGGGGAAAACGGGGTACGTGGCGCCAAAAAACTAATGAATTTTAAGACAAAAAAAGCATCACAAGGGACCTAGCTGTAGGAGAGGGCACGCCATTATCTAGTTTTTGCTCCAGTTAAAAAAAGTCACAGATCCGTGGCTGAGTTTGGTTTACTTACAAAATTAACATTGCAGCTGATGAAAGGAGTAATCAGCGTATTTCCAGTCCATTCACAGTGTAACTCGGTGATCCCTCCATGAGGCGCATTCAGCAATTCATCTGTGTTGCGGGAGCTGTATGACATGCCTGATAACACATACTTGCAGTCCACTAATATATCTATCTGGAATGGGAAAGGTTCAAATTTTAATAAGAATTCATAATCATATCATAGATCCTTATTATTTTTTTAATGAAGCTATTTTATCAATAAAACCACTTCGCTAGAAATGTGTGATGGATGGTTTGAGTGACACATCTGGCACACTAATTTTGAAAAGAAAATAGAATAATATTATTAAAACTGTCATGAGACATCTTTAATAATTATAAAAACAGTTTAAACTCAGCAAGTTAGAAACATGTTGGACCGTTCCTGTCAATTTTTATGTGTGTCATTGGTACTAAAAAGGAGAACAACTCAATAAATTATTTTCATTCCACAATAACAAGCATTTTTATTGGTTATTGCTAACTAAACTATTACCAAAGACAGACCACCAATGAAACTAACTGGTGATCCTGGTACAAGTCTTTATCCAACAATTAAGCTAAAACTAGTGAGATAACACAAGTAACATGTATGTGTACCTCGAAAAGAAATTCAATTTGGTACATTCCAAGTGTCAAAGGATTCCAACACTTTAAATGCTTACCATATCTTCCGGTAACTGCTCCTGCTTAGCATATTTCTCCATGATTTCAACAACATCTACTTCTTCCAGACAAAATGCACCATCATAAGTCACAATCCCTCTAGCAAAGCGTTCCTCATTTGATTGAATAGTCAGCAACAAAGGTTTACCCTCTGATTCTGGGTTGCAGAGGATCCACATAGGAACACTGTCTTCTGGTTGTAGTTTTGTGATGTTCAAATTGTAGAGGTTGGCAATTTCTCTGAATTTAAGATAGGATAATATTAAATTAAATTTTACATGCCAATATTCCTAGCATGTTAGAATCTTTACCTAAATTTGATTACTAACCTGGCTTTTTCAATACTAATGGGTCCATAGGTGCCTTCCTCCTTGTTCCATAGTTGGGCTTCTTCAGATATAAGCGTGTCATCCAGAATCGTATGTAAACTCAAATCTAACTTGAGCGGGGAGCCAGTCAGATCTAATTCTTCTGAAATTATTTTTTTTTTTCATTAAATTCTAGGATTTATTCTGGTAGTGAAGAATGTGAACATTGTAATAAATGTTTTTAAAACAAAAGAATAGTGAAGTAAGTAATCATATCTTACCTTCGGGAGTTTTGTTGGCTTTTCCAGCAGTTTCACCAGTAATCACATTTTGTTTAGCCTGTACAGAAGAAAATATGATTTTAAAAATCGATAATTTTCTAATATTCATGCGCATAAACGAAATTTTACCTTGAAATACACCATAATAACATCTTCTATATTCTTTGAGTACATTTCAACGTAACTTGGGCATTTTTGTCTCTCAATAACATATTTTGGGTACAAATCTAAAACTGGCTGGAGAAAATGACTCATTTTATTTTTTTACGTCACGAAGTGATTCGTAATGATAATGATTAAAAAAAAACCTAACAATACAGTATGTTTCAAAACAGAAAACAAACAGTTCCACATTCGCAACGTTAAATTTGATTTTGAATTAAGAAGGAAGAATTTTATTTTATTTTTTAAACAAATGACAGTGACAATTCCATTCCATATTGGATTCCCAGTTTTCGAGTATCGACGTTTGAGGTATTGTTTTAAGCGTCAATTTATTCGCCTTCTTTTAAGATTTTTTTTTAAACTATTTATCATCTTAGAAATTTCTTCACTTTTATTTAGTAAATAAGAGAGAAAGATAAGCACAAAAAAAAGACTAAAGGCAACAAGTAAAAGAAACCTTAACTCAAACGTCCCTGTTCATTAGTGTGATAAAATGTAACTAGATGGCAGTGTACCACACTGAAAAGACATTATTTTAAACCTAAGCAAAAAGAGTTTATTCTCTGCACCTGATTTAAATGACTACCCTAAGAAACTCGTTCCTAAACTCATAATCAACATCATTATTTCACCCTATAGACGTCCACTTCTGGATAAAGGCCTACCTCAACCCAAAATTCTTCACTACGATCGGTCGTGCATCAACTGCTTCCCGTAATCCTAACAAGGTCGTTAGTCCACCTTGTCGAGACTATCCACGGGCCATCTCACGCAGCACGCTGCGTCCACTGTGTCTGCGGCACACGACCACCACGGACCTTTTTGCTCCAACAGCCATCGGTTCTACGAGAAATGTAGGTAAATGTATGTTTAGGTTAGTTATTACTTACCTATACTTGTGTATTTCTTTGCAGAGAGGGTGCTGCATGAAGGTATACGAGTATAAGCTATGGTATAAGTAAGCACAACTTATAGTCCCGATTGACGAAGGCGCTCGGTTTTCGCAGAATAGCGTGGGAAGTATCATTCGGTAATAAATAATAATATAAGTAGGTACGAGTAGGGTTTCAAGTTTTATCAGGTCTAAAAACACAACAGCCGGACTCAGCACTTAATTTCACCGGACATTTTACAGTCAAAGTAAGAAAAAAGTCGAGCCTAGCCTGGAATCTGATAAACACAAAAAAATGGCTATAGGTAAAGTCACTGTGATTGGCAAAGTCCTCAGAACCTGTGATCATCCTTTAACTTCTCCAATAATACGTACCGTAAAACTACCCAACTATAGTCCAATCATCCAATCCAACTATGGTCCAAAACAACACTCGTTTATTTTTATGAAAATCTATATTCTATCAGTGATTTTATACGTTTTTATTTAAGTTTGTTTAATTATGTTGTCCACTTTAGTTTATTCTTTATAAATGTCATTATATTAACGAGTAATTTTCGGATTAAATTAGATCATAGTTGTTAAACTGGACTATATTTGGGTAGTTTAACGGTACCTACCTATGACAATGTTCACACTACGAAGGTACGAATTTATAAACTCAAAGCTCGTCCCGTGTGGCGCTAGCATGAATCGAATCCGTAAAACTATTTCGTATAGGCTTATAACTAAGTTAGTTCTAAAGTTGGCCGCACGGATAAGATAAATTTGTGATATTTGGTGATATTAGGCCAACGTGACATGTCATGTCATGTTTGTAATACTTTTGAGGTGGATAACAAGTTTTAACTCAATTTCGCGTATCGGGGCTCTTTGTCAAATTGCCTTTTGACATGTTATGCTAATAATAATGTTATGTTTATTGGAAGGGGACTGAGCAGGGTTAAGGCTATGTTTGGTGTATCTCTAGAGAGAGCTAAAGTTGCTGGCGTAATTCAACGGATGAATTTGTTACTATTATGTCACGGAATCCATTCTGAAGTCAAGATTGCGAACCGACAAACCAAATGTAGAATATTAGGTAGGTACCTAGAGATAATGTGGCAGTGGTATGGCGTCCTAAAAACACGATTCTTACCGGTTTGAATATTCTCAAGCTGTTTAACACCTTTCTACTGGCACATGAAATAATATATTTGCCAAATCTGGTCTGGCTTTAATACGTTTGCCTCCACGCCACTGTTAGATGGAGCGATGATGTATCTTCGTAGGATATCGGGTACCTACTGACTGTGGCATAAATAAATGTGGGATCTCATCGCCCTAAAAGCTAGATCTCAAAGGTTGGTAAGTACACCAAAGAAACTGGTGTTTCTGACAAAGTATTAAAAACAGTGGCATCACTACATCAGTACATAACTATTCTTCTTATGTGACTACGTAGTCTATGGCACGTTAGCAAAAGCAAGAGCCAGCCAATTAATTGTACACTACTATAATCTGTTCACTCATCTCTGAGGAGCGTGATAGTGTAGGCAGTGAAAAACAGAGAGTATACTCGTATATTCCTTTCCCGTAGATAGAACCCCAGATTAAATAAGTAGTGTGAGAGTGCAGTGACATAAGAAGACATACAAGGTTTACATGAGCTAGTTATCCGCTACTCCACGTCTCATACTGCGCCTATAATTTGCCGCGATGGGCCGATAGGTACTGACACTGACACTCATGCCAGCCCAACTCTATTAGAAAGCTTACCCCATGTTGCCGGCTACTTCTGGGGAAATTCTGTGTTGTTGTACCTTATATTAGGTAAAAGTAGTCGGTTTGCATAGTCACTAGAGACCTTTGAACTTGAGTACTGTGGAAAACATATTCATCGGTTGTTCTTGTTATTCACGTGTCGTAGTCATGAAGGAACCCTTTACGCTACGGCCGTCCGATTGAATTCCCATCCGTGGCGTAATTTACACGTAGTACCTATTGTGATGCTGACCTACGTAGGTCAGCATCACAATAGGTACGTGTAAATTTACTGTCCCTACTCACTTAACCGAGTCTATCACGTGCGTTTTTGTCGAAACTGTGTTTTTCGGCCCTGTTGTGCTTAGTTCCCTTCAACTTTTTTTTTACCTTTTATGCGGAATGTAGAATAAGCTGGAAACTACTCCACCGACAAGAGCTTAGCTCTTAAATATATGATGATGATATGCTAGCTAAATATCCAGTAGGTACTACTCTGCCGTCGTAACGAAAAAGGGCGCATCTAACAGTTTTGTCAAAAATTAGTTCTATACATATTCGGAATCAGCAAAAAAAGACGGAACTACCAGTATTTTTAAATTTGACTAAAAATGAACAGAACCCTGTGAAACCTTCAATAAAAAAAAAATGAACAAAAAAAAGAACCGACTTCGATAAAACTAAAAAGCCAAAAATAGCCGTTCAAGTACAGATTACATTTGACTCACCCTTTGAAATCGATCCCAAACCAGTATTATATTTATATATTAAAGTTTACGTGAGGTTTGGCACCGACTTCAAAGGGTGAGTCAAATGTAATCTGTACTTGAACGGGTTATTTTTGGCTTTTTAGTTTTACCGAAGTCGTTTCTTTTTTTTGTTAAAAATTTTTTTTTTCGCTTTTTAGTGATTCATATTAAAATACCTACTTATGGCAGGGTGATCAGGGAGGTCTTGAAGGCATGCATCGCGTTTGAATTATCTCCTAACTCCTAACTGTTAGGGAGTTGTACCTTCCATCATCAGTTTAGCATTGGAAGATGATGACTACCATATGCAAATACTTAAATAGTTTTAGAAAATATATGAAAAATATTATGAGTGCCTATAAAATTTCAGGAATTCCTTCGATTCCTCATGGATCTCGTCATCCGATCTTCACTAAAATTTTATGGAACCATCCTTGAGATGTCTATTCATGAACCTAAAAAGAATTTTCCAAATCGACTCATAAATGACGGAGTTATGAGGTAACAAACATTAAAAACAAAAAAAAACATACAACCGAACTGGGAACCCCTCTCGGTTAAAAAGGACGTTTCTGCGGGATACCGCGTATAAAACGAATGAAAAAAGGCATTTTTGATGTATGCTTAAATAAAAAGACACATCTAAGCAAAAGCGTTTTATTATTTTAGAAAAATATGGACATTTTCATAAAAAGAAATGGCGCTTCTACACGATAATATGAAGAAAAGACGGTTCTGCGTAGTTGCGCCTTTTCATCTTAGTGAAATCACCATTTTAGTCACATTAAAGGTGGTTTTCCACCGGCGAGGCGTGGCGGGGCGTGAATGGGCGAGAATTGAAATTAGTACGGCAAATTTTCAATCCCCGCCACGCGCATCTTCGGTGGAAATAGTAAGGCGACGCGTGGATGCGCAGGGCTTGAATTGAAATATTTGTTTGTGTAAAAATGAACCTTATTGCTTTTAATATAGGGTAGAGATTAAATCAGATTTTTCCACCGGCTAAGCGGGAATACGCGTGGCGAGGCGTGGAGTGACGGGACGGGGCGGGAATTTTAATTTGTATTGCATTTTTTCAATCCCCTCCCAGCGCATCTTCGGTCGGTGGAAATAGTAGGAATTGGAGAGGATGTGCGTTTTGTTGTTCGTTACCGCTGCCGTTTATGTCTTGATTTTCTTTTTACGCTTAAGTATAGCTCTATCAAACCCACAAAACTATACCTACTTCTGACTTACCTATCTAAGAACTAAAATATATAGATATAAAACAAATATTCATTTGACTTTTGTATTGTAAAAGATGACAGTAGGTAAATAAGAGATCATCAATAAATAAGAACAATATTAGATTGTTCTAGATCCCCGATTAAGGATATAAATGTGAATTGATTTATTTGATAGTAGGTGGCTTTGTGGTAATAAAAAAAGCATTAAGAGTACATTCTCGTTAAAAAAAAGATTGTTTTAAATAAATATTTAAAATTTTAAATTGTAGTTTTTCTTACCTTATACAAACAACTAGTTTTTCCATAGTACTGACAGCTTTTCTGTAGTTGGTATCTTTTTTTTAGGGTTCCGTACCCAAAGGGTAAAAACTGGACCCTATTACTGAGACTTCGCTGTCCGTCCGTCCGTCCGTCTGTCACCAGGCTGTATCTCAAGAACGGTGATAGCTAGACAGTTGAAATTTTCACAGTGTGAAACTCCCCATGCTCATTATGATATTTTATACGATTTCGAATCCAGTAACGGTGAGTTCGTTTTTTTGAAAGCACTATGAGATTATTTCTTGTTGCATTATCCTCATCCGATTCTTATTCCATTAACATATTTAATAATACTAATTCACGAGACATGATACAGCAATCACGTGTGTATTTCACTGCGAACTTAACAGCACTACATCGTCTACATCTACGTCCAAGCCTACAGTCTACGGCGCGGCGGACGCGCGGTAGGTCTTCGCACATTATAATAACTCAACGGCGACTCGATTCTATGCTAAATATTGAAATTTAAGCCCTATGTCATATTTACTAGGTTTAATTTCAAAAAATGATATTAGTAGTGGACGACGCGTCGTACATTTTTTGTAATTAAACCTTATAATGTGTTGTTATAATGTGCGAAGACCTTAATGTCAACCGCGAGCTCGATCAGGCACGCGAGGGCTCGCGATAGCTATTAATGCCAATTTTTAGTGGAAAAGGGCCAGCGCGATTTCAATTCTCGCCCATCCACGACCCGCCACGCCTCGCCGGTGGAAAACCACCTTTAGTCAGGCGCAAGTGTCAGTACCGTCTTTTCTACGTAGTATACTTAAGCGTGCGGGGTAAAGGGGGTTCCCGGTTGGATATCAATTCAATCAGATGCGTCCAGGCAGTTGAAGGAAATTTAAAGATTTTCTTTAAATTATCATCATAAAGACTCAAACTCCTGTCGCTGTAGCTGATATAGTATGTATACTCTAACAGGGTGTTTTTCAACCCACGCCTTAATGCGGATTTTTAGTTATACTACTTTAATAGCAACGACACATTTTTGGTAACTAACGTTGAAAGTCAGTGGATATCATCTGATGTAAACAAAGAGGTAACAGGACTAGATATTCCATTTTAGTATTTTTTTTCATAATAAAGCCAAAACTGTTCACTGTGATAAGTCAAGTTTTTTCATTAGAATTCAGTACTTATTTCGCAAGACGAATTAGCAACATTCAGTAAACAATGTTTTGATTTGGTCTATGTCAAATCGCTACTGACGTTTAATAATATAACGTATGCACGTTATTGCCATATGAAAGCTGTTTGTAGCGCCACTATCCCTGGACCGGAACGGACCTATGGTGTTCAACCATTTCCTGTTAAATGCTTCGCCAACACTACATTTCGAAGGCTTAGTACCTGCATGTACCTTTGCGTCATGATCGATTTTCACACCCATCAGAAAACTATGCACCCCATAAAAAGTTTTCGTTTGTTATTTTTTTTCTGGGATATATCTGTGGATATATTTACAGTCATTAAATTATTTTTATTTTTAACAGCCACGTTTGCTAAACCTATTCTTGCTTTGATCTCTGGTGTACATTTTGAGTCTGCTGTAATAAATATACATAAATATATTAGTTTGCTTTTCTTTAAATTTAAAGGGTTGTCGTATTAAAATATACATTTTCTTCAAAGGAGACAGGTACAAACTGTAAAAAAACGGCATATAGAAAAGGCATACATAAGCTAAAATCAGTAGCATCATGTTTTCGGAAGAAAAATACACTTGTACTTTTTTATTAAAACAATAAAAAGTCTTCAATGCAAGAATTCCGTTTTGACATATAGCGATAAAACTAAAACTTATTTGTTAGGCAACCTAACTAAAAAACAAAGAAATTGCCTACTTCCTTCGCTTCAACAATAATGTACTTACCAAGTATTAGGGCTGGTCAAAAATCAAAAATCAAAATGCGTTACAGACGTATCTGCTTTTTTCTGTTTAAGTTGGTCGATGTTTTACTTACAACCTACGTTAAAAAGAAGTTAATGGCTAAATGTGTCCTTTTTATTTCGTTAACTAAAATGCGCTATGCGTATATTATTACTAAGTAAAAAAGACGTTTTAATAAATTACTACGCTGAAAAGACGTTTCTAGCCAGACACGCAGGGCCATCTTAAACTAGGCTGGGGCCCTTGGGCACACAAGAATTTGGGGCCCTTTTGGAAAGTAAAAAAAGCGAATTATAATAAGTTTTTTTTACTAAGTATGACCATTTATTGTGTGAGAGATATTATCGGTCCTTCGGGGCCCCCTGGGAATGGGGGCCCTGGGCACGGGCCCTGTATGCAAAACATTCAATATACTCTATGCCGTATATTATGGTGAAGACGGTATTGCAGACACGTCTTTTTACTGTAGTATAAAAGTATTTATTTGTATTTTTTTTACTAAGACAAAAGATAAAATATAATTTATTTATTATTAAATATTATCCAAATTAGATTTTGCATATCAATGCTTATAGCAAAAAAGCTACTACACGTTATTGCATTAAAAAAGTATCACATTTTTTATTTTCTTTCACGCAGCAAATTTTTTAATTTCAAATACGCAAAATATTTTTTTTCTCCGTTTTCAAGTTTATGTAGAAGCGTCTTTTTTCATTACGACGGCAGTAACCTAAACCTTCAGAAAAGTTACCTCATTGCTTGCGGAACTCTAAATTGGGATTTTATCCAAATTAAAATAATCCCAGAAACGCATTCGCTTCGTTACCCGACACCCACCTTCATTAACTGCCCGATCACATAAAATCTGACGGGATATTTCCAATCAACTAAATGGATCCCAATCTCACCCCCATAAAATGCTTTCCTTTGTTTTTTATCTTTACCTTTTCAATGTTGTTAAACAACGTGAGTGCCTTACGTTGTTTTTGAGGTTAAATACATTGGATGTTTCCACAAAGTGTAAATGCTTGGCTCTTTTTTCAATACAACCCTACAACGCAATATACTTTACACTTGAGAGCAAAAATAACGTTATAAGGAATTTCAGTACTAAGTACCTACCTATACTCGTACCTACGTATTTGGTCTTAACTACAAAGGGAAAATGGTATCCATTTCATTGTTTATTTTCTTCCTATTCGGAGTATAGCCTATTATATTTACAGACGGCTCTGTGAGCTGTAGACCACACAATTTTTATTATTGCTGATTTATGTAATTTTTTACGTTTTCATATGATGAAATTTCGAAAAACTGACTCGACAGAAAAAATAATATTGAACCTGCTCACATAATTACACAAGCACCGGTTGAATAATGCGGCATGCAAGCTAGAACTGCCGGAAATACGAACAAATAGACATCCAAATCCAAACATTCAGACATAACAACGAAAAAGTTTTCGGTCTAGCTGAAACGGAGACGCTTCGCTCGCTCGGTCAACTATACTTACTATAGGTACCTAGAGATTAGGTTTCGCGTTAACGTCAGTCAAAATTTTAGTACGTACTAAAAAAATTACTGACGTTAACGCTGAACGGAAACAATAAAATGTGTTCGTTATCTTATTCTCAACTTCGGTAATTCTAGTCGAGAATATTAGTTGTTCAATAAAACAGACATGATGTGAATTCATAGTACTTAATAAAAATCAAGCAATCATAGGCTTGAATATTACACAACAATAGGTACAATAATACAACTGAAAGGTAACTCATAATTCAAAATTATACAACAATTGAGAAGGCCGCGTGATTTAACATAAAATAATAATTACGAGTAAAGAAAGGGCTTTTAAATCCCCGATAGTAACGCTACAATAGCTTTTTAAAAACGCGCTGCCTACTCAGTTGATACCGTTCATATTATTCTTTTAATAAATATAAGCAGTAAAGTACGATAAAGTTTAACATCCACTGCGTGTCGCAACAAAACATAACAAAGGCTTTATCTTTTAAATCAGAGATGAAAATGTAGCGTTATAATTAGCACGGTAGGATTGGTGGGTGGACGGCTCTTCGATCCATTAAACAGTAGATACCTACAGGTTTTTCAGTGACATCGAACTGCGTCAAACATGTCGTCATGAGGAAAGCGGATGCGCTGGCAAAAAGTTTTGACAATGGATAACTATGTTCCTATGCCTGTAATTCTGTACCTGTGAGGCATAACACTGTAACTGCCTTCGTACCTAAGAAGCAAAACGCTATAAGTTCATATATTTAAATAACATAGAAATAGAACTTACAGTTAAAGTACTTCTCAGGTATAAATAGAATTATATTTTTTGATTGTGACCATATTTTAAAATCTCTTATTATCATGAAATTATATTTATATTCTGTATGGATTTGGTTTCCTGTGATAGCTATACCTACTTACAAATAAAATACGGCAGAAGACGAAAGATTTCAGTAATATGAAAAGGACGTTTTAAATCTTAAGTTTTTTTTAAATATGTAATTAAATTTTAAAACAGTCGATTCTTATCTTACTTAAATAACTTAACCTTACTTATTTGTGTATACACATTCTCATTACTTATTGAACGCCGATCGTAAACGTCCGATTAGACATATTTAATTATTCGGTATAGGTATATTATGTTTTTATATTTAATTACTATATATATTATGAGATTATTCATAGATACCGTTATATCTCTTATCTCTTCTAAACTCAGCCAACTTTGCAATGCGTTAGTCGCGTGTGTGGTAGCGAGCTTTTAAATGAGGTTTTCAGTAAACCATACGGACCAAAATCTTAATTTATGTCTAAACAGATCTTCAAGTGTCTAATAATCAAGACTGGTAAACGGTCGGTCGCTCCAATAAAGGTCTAGAAACGTCTTAAGGGAGACTATTTGTGTTTTGACTTACTGTTAGCAAATATATTTACTGTGTGGCGGACGGCGGATATGACTTGTTTCCTGTCTACGTGATTTTAGGGTTCTGAAGTCAACAAGAAACCCTTATAGTTTCGCAATGTCCGTCTGTCCGGAGCTTAGCTCAGAGACTGATCAGTGATCATTCTGACTGAAAATATACATAATTAGTCACGCTGACAAAGCGGTAGAATATTTTTTTCGAAAATCTATTTTTTTCTTAAAGTGTAAGTATCATCGTTTTAATGATTTTTATTCAAGAAGAAACAAATGCTTAGATATTTATTGCATTGTTAAATTTTTCGCATTTACTTCTATTACAATATAGTCATTACTTACTTACATCTAATTCTCCAACTCGGAAAATCTGGACCAAACTATCATGTCCGCACTGTTACAAAATGCAAATACAGTATTTGAAAGGAATTTTGAAGTATTTTCTAGTAACGTTTTTTTTTAAGCAATGTTTTTTAGCAGGCAGCTTTAAAACTGTTTTTTATGGCTACAATTATTGATACATATATTGCATGTTTTTAATATTTCTATTTGTATATCGGTATTTATACAGCTGCCTAGTTTGACCGCGTTTCTCAAACAGAGACGTCTGCGTTGGCTAGGGCATGTGTACAGGATGGAACCCTGTCGTCTTCCACGTAATGTTCTTCTTGGCGCGGTGGCGAATGCAAGAAGAAATTACGTTGGCAGTCCATTGCTGCGCTTTAAAGATTGCGCAAAAAGAGACATGAACGCCTTCCATATTGACCACCAAAAATGGGAAAATCTTGCGGAGAAACGGATGGAGTGTCACAAACGCGTTGTGAAGGGTTGCAAGTTATGCGACGAGACCTGGTTCGCGGCACTCGCTGACTTTTAAAGAAGTCGCCAAGGCGACGCAGTTCCATTCGTCGCGCACTTCTCTTGTCAGGCCTGCGGTAGAATGTGTCGATCTCGTATCGGTTTAGTTAGCCACCAGAAACGGTGTCTCCCGAACATTACACCATAAATCGTCTGCATTAGACGCAAGGGCTTATATTATATCTGTTGTAATAATATAACATTGTTATGAAATCCTTTTGGAGTTCTGTAGATAGCCGCGGGGCAAACGGAACTACTGTCAATCTGTCAGTCCGTCTGTCTTACCAAATGTCAAGGGTTCAATGTACGTATGTCAGGAACCTTTGGCTGGGCACCTGTTTTTTATCAATTGTGAACCGACATGGGGAAAATCTGATGTTTATATCCGATATTAATATATATTTCAGTAATATCTATTATATAACAGTTACTTTGACACTTTTGCCTAAAACACCGAATAAGGACTCCTGTGCGATTCCGTGATAGAAAAAAACAAATTTCACTAGGAGCAGAAAAATTAGCTACGAGATCTTCTATCAATGTCCCTTCGTGACAAGTGACAGTGATACTTTTTGGCGACTGCTTACTTACCACGTGACTCTGTTATAGTGACGATATTTATTATCATCGTCATCAATTCAGCCCTGGGACGTCTACTCAATAGACTTCCAAGTGGGCCGGATAGAAGCGATTCGCATCCAGGCCTATGACGGTTACTTTTATCATGCGATAAATAAGTGACAAATAATAAATAAATAAATATCGGACAACCTCACACAAATCGATCTAGGCCCAAATTAAGCTCAAGAAGGCTTGTGTAATGGGTACTAGACGGCGATATACGTACTTATATAGATAAATATATACTTAAATACATAGAACAACCATGACCCAAGCACAAATATTCATCACACAAATATTTGCCCTGGCCGGGATTCGAACCCGAGACCGCCGGCTCAGTAGGCAGTTGTCTACAAACCGAGCCAAATGCGTGGTCAAAGAATCCGTCACGATTTGTCAAAATGGTAGTGTGAGTAACGTTGTCATTTATTTATCACGTGATAAACGCAACCATCATAGGCCCCCTGGTTGTACCTTAACACTTTTAATCATCAACAATTCACTATCAATTTTATAAAGCAGCTATTAAATATATGTTGCTTCGTATAGATATCGCGATTTTGTAACGTGCACTATATGTAAATTTCCTTTACAAATAATCCATTTCAATTATTTTATGACGTAAGATCTAAGAGATAATACGTGATAAAGACCTTACGCTGATGAATTTCGTGCAGTATCATCATTTACCAATGTATACTTATAAGGAAAGTGAAAATTATTTTAAACTTAATTAGGCGGGCAAGTAACGAACCTTAAAAAGGTCTGTCGTTTAAAAAAGCTTATGTAATTTCTTTTGATTCTATATTAAATTTATGCCTTATAATTAAGCATAGGTACCTAGTTAAGATATGTTCCTACAGAAATTTTTACAATTTTACAAGTTCTTCCGAGTAAAACTTTGTTCTTCGTAGCAGGGCCAGACTTAAAGGGCCAGGGCCCCTAGGCACTTGGCCTTTGGGGCCCCCTCCCCTAGGAGAACATAAGTATGGTGCAAGTCCTGCTTCTAGGACTGGGGCCCCTAGGCCCGGCCTTGTGGGCCTAGGAGTAAATACGGCCCTGCTTCGTAATCGGCTAAAAAGTATCCTTAAGCTATCTCTCGATGTCCAGCTATCCCTGTACCAAGTTGCATAGTTATAAAATCCAGCCGTCATGAGCGGACAAAGTTTTTTTAACAACAGATCTGTTTTGCTTTTTAGCCCATATGTATATATAATAAATATATGTATTTATCTATTAAAACCTATTTAAGTTAGTTGCACCGCCCACAACTTATCTGCTTTGCCCGATGGTTGACTGGTAGAGAATGCCCTATGGCATTAAGTCCGCCTTTTGTACGATCCGTTTTTCATTTGTGCAATAAAGATTAAATAAATAAATAAATGGCGCTGTACGGCCGCCCATGCTCATCCTACATCGCGCTGTTAAGATTTTTTCTGAAATAACTTAAAATTTAAGTTTTTGTGAAGAGGGGTTCTCCATAGAAAACTGATAATAAATACAATTTTAGAATTTTATAATCTAAGAAGTAGATATTAGTATATATTACGTAGTACCTACCGGTAGGTACGAGTCTGTAAACTAAGTCAAACAGCGAGCGATACCTCGTCATATTACTAACAACGTCTTCAGGTGGAAAGTCGGGATTAATCAATTGTTTGGACTTGGGTTTAATTTGCAAGTTTGGAATATTAATTGGTTAACTTTCTTGTGCGTAGAGGTGACATCTTGTTAACTAGCCGAGGACTAAAATAAATATACATTTATATTTATTTGTTATATATTTGTTATATATAACACAATGCGTTACTAACTACACATACACGCTACCTACCTTATTAAACATATTAAGTTAATAACTTATGTACCCGAATAAACTAAATGTCTTACATTGAAGCCAAAAATTTAAACATTTAATGGTTCATCAGGTGGGTTTCGAACCCGCGTTTCCAACGGCTTTCTGGACCAACACGGGCGTCCTAACTATTAGATGTGAGGCATTGATAAAAAAAAAAAAAAACACTGAATACCTAAACAGCTTATTTTTGTTTATGATTTGTATAAACGCATTTTATTTAGAATTTGTAGGTTTATATACAATACGACCTTCGGACTTTTCGTAGCACGGTAGGGCGTTAGAAAGGATTGTCCTTGGCATGATTCATCTGACGACCTACCGCGCGTGCTACGAAAAGTCGTAAGCCTTATAATAAGTCTAGATTGTTCAGCCCATTGCGGGACACAAACCTCTCTAAGAAGATGCTTTGCACAGTCTATTTTATTCCGATTTTTAGTTTGGTAAATAAAGGGAGTATAATAATTTAGCAGAGGGTTCTGTAAGCAGAGAGACTAAGCGATTCTTTCAGAAAGCTTCGTCTAGAGTCCTTAGGAGTAGAGCTTACTAAATGTCTCACTGGCATCTAGTAAATAGTTAGCCAAACCAGCCAAAGGATAGGGAGCATAAAGAAGGTCTTACTGTTGGGGTTTTCTGTTTTTGCATGAAACTCGAAAACGGCGCAGTCGGTGCACCGTAGAAAAAAAAAAACTTCTACTACCTAAAAGAAAGGTCATCAAATTGTTCACGTCCATGCTGCACTGTTATCCGTGATAGTGAAGTATTTTTGGAGGAAATGTTGTAATAAAGATATGTTTAAATAGATTTCTAATTTAAAACCTTACACAACATTTTTTTCAACTTTTCTCAATATCAATCAATATCTGTGGCCCATAGATAAACAACTTATTTAGAACTAACATATTCTAACTAACAATAATATAAAATAAACAAAAAACATTAGTTCAGCGACGTGCGACGAAACTTGAACCCTCCTGAGATATTAATTTTCTTAAAAGTCAATTGACACCTGGGGGGGGGTAATTCGACCAATTTCAGAGTGATGATGGAGATCTCTCCATTTCATTTTTGATGTGTCCCTACTTGACAAGTGGCGATATCCCTAGAACATCGCAACTTCGTCAATGCGGTTGCGCTTAATTTGCGTTTCCTTTGTACAGTCGCCATCAGATTATATCGGAGCATATAAGGCGTTCATAAATATCGGAACACGACTCTTATTGACTGGGCGTTACAGTACATGTTCAGATATTTATGAACGCCTTATATGCTGCGATATATCTGATGGCGACTTTATGTGACGGCATAAATAACTGGCGCATACTTTAACTTAACCGCGTAGTGCGTGAAATTAGTCAGTTACGTTTTGCTCAACACAGAAATTCATAGGCATGAATAGCATTTTTGACAATCATTATCGCCTTCGTATTTCCAAAATTGAGATGAGATATGTCACTCGAATCTCATCGCAATTTTATGACAGTTCAAAGGCGATATCACTGTTATCTAATAGAGTTTTGCGATCTCTCAAACAGCATTCTCAAATTAGGCCCCTGATCCAATGATGATGACGTCCAAAACAATCATTATCAGAATTGAGGAGTGTCTCTTCAAAAGGGCTTATTAGGGTTCCGTACCTCAAAAGGAAAAAACGGAACCCTTATAGGATCACTTTGTTGTCCGTCTGTCCGTCTGTCAAGACCCTTTTTCTCAGGAACGCGTAGAGGTATGAAGCTGAAATTTATATCAATTACTCAGGTCTACTGTCCCTTGAAGCTGTGAAAAAATCAAACTTCTAAGCCAACGCAATCAAAAGATACAGCCGTTTATGCCGCAAATTTTCGACACTTGCAAGGGAATCAAAACCTACAGGGTGCTTCCCGTGAACTTAGAATCTTGAAATTTGGTACGAAGCAACGTCTTATAGCATAGATAAAGGAATAATTACGAAAACCATAATTTTTTTTTTTAATACCTAACTTTGCACCTAATTTATATGGGGCGCTATACATACCAGGTGCAAACTTAACTTAACCACTTAGGGATGGAAAGTGTTTGTACGGAACCCTCGGTGCGCGAGTCCGACTCGCACTTGGCCGGTTTTTTATCTATGGAACCCATACAAAAAAAAAGTCCTTTTCAAAAGACACTCTGATACAAAAAATCGTCTTAATACAGCGTTTCTATGACCACCTTTCGGCTCCATCATCAGACCAGCGTTATGGTGTCATAATTATTGTATTGTCATCGAAGCTACTATGTACACCACATTTTAGCTCAATTGATTGCCGGGAAGTGGTTCAAATCTTACTTGCAAGATTTGATTACAGACACCGGAACAGGTGAAACTAATTGAAAGCTTGTATTTAAAATCAATTTTTTTCACCCACACATTGCACCCACTACAACTAGCTAACTACGTGCCCACGCCTGCGTTCCTTGGCTCCGCCTACCGCCCCAAGCTCCTATAAATGCTGGAGCGGCGTCCTGGCAGCCCACTCGAACCTTCCGCACTTTCGCGCCAGCTGCGTTTGGAATTCCAAAAGTTTCCAAATTCGAATCGTCGGGAATCTTTGAGGTAAGTGGAAATTTTAGAACGGGAAGCCACATCGGCGCTGTGTGGTCAATTACATATTAGACTACGGTTTTCAAAATAAAGAAATATATACTTAGGTATACGATTTTATAATAATGAAATAACAAAAAAGGGAAAAAGCAGGCAGTTGTGTAAGTACGGCGGCATATATAAGAGGCCTCCTTCCTTTTAAAATGCTGATTGTTTTAGACATTTTTCACTATGATCAAACATGTTTCTTAACATATTATTGATGTTAATACCTAGAACAGCGCTATTGGGATTTAATGGTATATATTTGAAACCTACAGTCTGAATTTTTCTTTGACAATTTTTGTTTCAAAAACTACTCGGAATTGACAAAATTCACGCGGAAAATTAGTTTTTTCAAATTATTTTCGACTACACGCAATGAAAGCATGAAATAGCTATGTTACTACCAGGGAAAAGTTTATTCACTCAAAAAGTTGGTTGAATTTATCAATATATTTGTCATAATAAGGAAAATTTTTTTTTTAAAGGAATAAGGCCTCTTAAGTCTAATAAACTAAATATTAATCAATCGTTTTGACACTGCATTCATAATTAATTGTTCGTACTTCATCAAATAGTTGTGATACAGTTTCTTATCTTAATATTAAATTTAAAAAAAATCCGCGTAACAGGAATTAAAAATACAAAAGCATGAGACAACACTTGTGTTCCACCGAGTTCAAAAAACGTAGTACATATTTGCAAGCATTTTTGTAATTTTAGTTGAATAGAAAAACCCTTTTCTCTGATTGATTGACTGATTTATTTTCATCGATGAAGAATTCCATGGGGTTTGAGTATTTTTATTGCTGGCCCATGTCAATAATGAATATAGGTAGAGATAAACTCATAATAGTGATTGGGTCCACAGTGTGTGTTTACGCATTTAACAAAACACGACGTAGATAATAATGTTTAATCATACAAACACCAAAATGTGCATACAAACCAACGTGTGCATAAAATGAGGTTTTTAATAATATGGTATTAAAAAATATGATTAGATTCAAAAGATTTTTTAGTAGGATTGCTTAGAGGCAATATTCCATTAATTTTGGATTTAAACATGTTACCTACTTTTGTATACATTTTATTTTTATCTACATCTTTTCGATACCCCCTACGTACAAGGTACAAGTGTAAATTTTGTGAAGTTCGATTTTTTGTACACAAACTTCACAAAAGATGTTTTGTTGATGTTACGAGTACATGCTTTATTATTGCATTGTTTTCGGATCTAAATAATTATGTAGCCATTCTTGCCATGAAATACATAGTCAAGCAAACCTTTGTGTGGACTTGCAACACTTGAATAAAAAAAAATGCACGAAGTAGAGCTAAATAAAAGGTAGCGATAAAAAGAAAATTAAAATATATAGTAATAACGTGTAAAAAAAACACGCAATGAAATGGTCACTGAAATTTACATGTGACTGCGATTACTGTGACCTGTTAAAATATAGTTTTTAAATAAGTAAACACACAAATACAAAAAATTTAAATATCTAATCAATATTTGGATTTATGATACTCATCATATTTCGTGGCTTCTTTGTCGCATAATGTGCTTTGCAATCTCATTAAGTATACATATTACGAATTGATAGGTTCATGCTTTCTCTACCTGCGTCAGTATTTTCCATCAATATCGATAAACATTTTCAGTATTCATAGGCATCTTATGGATGCGTTCGCTCCATCACACGCCTCAGTGCCTACCATCAGGCATAATTTACAAATCCCTACTCTTTATTGCACACCTCAGTCATTAAGGGAATAACACAACATGAAATAACCTCCAGAGAACCTTTAGGTAGCTGTATTTCATCTAATCGTTTTTCTATTTTTTATTATTACATTATCGAGCATTTTATTTTATTGATCCCAATTACTTTCATGCGTAATAATACAGTTGTGTGAGTCATAAGAAGGTAGGTAGGTACTATTTTTTAGTTGCGATTAATTACATAAATCCGTGCAACGAACGTTAATGTGACGTACCTATATAATTAACTTAATTATATCCAATCGAATCAATGCACGGATTTATGTATAAATTACTCTTAAAATTACCCTGAAAGCTTTTTGTATCATATATATTAAGATAATATAAATATATTAGCTTTTAAGATTTTGTGAAAACGGCGTTGAAATCGACCCTGTATGTTTTCAGCTTTACTCGACAAGGACGTGGTCAAAAAACTATTTCTATATTTATTTCTATTATTTGTGATAAAAAACGCCTGTTCATGTTTTTTTAATATAACGCTACAAGTCCGTTAATATTGTTGTGTGTTATATTCAGATGTTATTGATACTTTATTTGCTATCAATCAGTTCAAGGCAGGAAATCTGAAATAGATCCAATTTAAGGACATCCTTACGTTTCCAGGTAAACACGTCTTACAATACTGTCCAATTTGACACAATCATTCGTTGTTATTTATATCGTCTCGTCTTCCAGTTGTGAGTCTGTAGGAGCATAACGAATTATTGTTAAAATCGGTTTTCCAGGTATACATTTTATTTTTATTCGGTTAAGTATAGTATTAGTTTATAATTGTCACGCTTATTTATGCAAACCTTATCACTTAATAAGATATCATTAAATATAAAATAAACATAAACTCTACCTTCACTTAATTAAAATGAGCTAGTTTAGTTCTTCATCTGATCTCTAAAATTCTTTATTTAATTCAATATCTCCAGTATCGGTACCTATAAATACGATTATAACCTACCTTTGTGTAATTGAAACATGAAATACCGAATATTTTCTTCGGTTTCCGCGACTAAAGTCCGTTTAAATCGTTTTATTTAAATGGCATACCTACTTAAGATATTTTGTGTATAATCGGTTCACAAATATACAAATAAGTAACTAAATATCAAACATATACATACCTACCTATATACATTTTACTAAAAATATTTTTATGGTAGTAAGTGGTACAGTTTCGTAAGAAGTTCGACATTGTAAGTCAACTTCTTTGTGTCTACTGTCGCATTCTAATCTCATAGCTATTAGATTTCCTTCGTTCTACTTACCTAATTCATTAACTACCGAAAAAGAAGCAATTGGCGGTATTCTTTCGGAATTCATTATTTATTCCAAAGTAATCGTTTTAACTTAGAAGTACTCATTTGGCAAAGTGCAAAGATCGTTTTGTAATTTAGTAATTGATTTTGAAGTTTACACACAGAAGATTCCTGTTGATAAAAACTGCACTAAAATTGATCTTGAAATAAGATAGATTAGCACCTTCAAAAAAATTTCGTCATGCCATAATTATGTATTATTCCCGAAGAATGAAAAATGGGAATATACGAAGCTGTAGGTATAAGCCAGTATAACAAAAAAAATAATAAGCTAATAAGCCAAGAGCTTGTTTATCAGCTAGCTGATTGGGCATCAGAAATTATACTGATAAATATTTCATACGAGAATCAAAGCGAAAGCGAGTTTCGTAGTTTATTGGTAATCTTTCTTTCACACAACAAAGGAGAATTTGTTGTGCAATTTTTGTAAGATTGTTAAGGTGAGTCGGGGCTTTTGTAGCTATGGGGTTATTGTATCTTCTTACCATTATAATGGTCTGTGACCCTTAAAATGGTCTGTGTATATATAGGATTGTGTATATATACCATTGGTCTGTGTATCCTATATATACACAGACCATTATAATGGTCACAGACCATTATAATGGTAAGAAGATACAATAACCCCATAGCTACAATAGCCCCGACTCACCTTATGTGTTAATTATAAATTAAAAATGCATCCATTCTGTTTTTATTATCTTTACCTATTAAAGGTTTAACACGAGTACACATTTTTAGGGGTTAATATCCTATGCTAAGTATCTGTAATCCCTCGCAAGGCGAGCACAATGATGCCAATGATATAAATACCAACTCGATTCCGCCAAAAAATTCACATAATTATGTTATTTTTGTGAACATCCCTCAGTCAGTTGTTACGGTTTCATTGGTAATGTTACCCACTAAATATATACGTATTATAGGTACTAATGATTACAATCGTACGTCCTTGAGTTCCTAGGTAGGTCTAATAGGTTTCACAAATTAAACTCGAGGAAGTTGTAGGAAACTTTGTTTCAGAACACAAGTTAAAAGTGAAACGTATGAGAATTAAACTCCTGTACTGTCATTAAGGTAATCTAGTTTATATGGACAATATAGCACCCAACTTAAATAGGTTGCTTTCTAGTGTAAGATTTCTAACTTCTCGAATTAGGTAGCGACGCGCATTGTAGGAAAGCTGGAAACAACTCTAACTATCTACGATTTACTATGTTTTCTCCCATTGGGGTAAACCGAACCTAGCTTTTTTATAATTATAAAAAAAAGGTAAATTAAAGATTTATGTCACACATTTCATATTTTTTTAATGAGTTCCTTTAAGATTGTTATTGCGTACTAAATATTTCAAATTAATAAAACCTTTTGTGTTTTGACGTTTATTCATATTAATTCATTGCGTATTTATTAAACCACTTCAAATACTGTGACACTATTCAATTTCGTATAAGCTGGGGGGCAATTCCACCAACTAAAGAGATATAATGGAGATCTCTCCGTGAGAACGCCATCCGTCACTTTTGACGTCTCCCAACTTGACAAGTGGCGATATCTCTAGAACATCGCGACTTCGCCAATCCGGTTGAATTAAATTTGTGTCTCCTTTGTATGTGACGGCGTAGATAACAGGCGCATACTTAACTTGTCCGGGTAGTACGTGAAATTAGACAGTTACGTTTCGTTCTAAGCAGAAATTCATATCCATACAAAGTATTTATTAGGCTAGATGCCAATTACCCCCGTGTACAATGACCCTATTTTATCTTAACTGCCGAGATATCAAACTTCATTCATATTGCATGTTTGACTAATGTCTCGTCTGATTGTTGATTATTGTCAAAATGAATAATATTATAAAATATAATGAAAAATAAGTTAAATACACGAAAATATAAGGTAATGAATTACTGCCAAATAGGTAAATAAATATTAAGAGGAAATCTTATATAAATCGACCTAGTCCCAAACTAAGCAATGCTTGTATGGGTACTCCTGGACGACGACATACACAATATATGAAAATATATAATATAGAACGTCCATGACCCAGGAACAAATATTACAGTTAATCACACAAATATGTGCCCTTGCTGGGATTCGAACACAGGACCACCGGCTCAGTATGCAACTGTACTACAAACTGAGCCAACCGCATCGTCTATAATCAACAAACAAGACGTTTTTTATTTAGAAGAAATATATCAAAAAGAACGGGTAAGTTTTCGAGATTCAGACAAAATATTCTGTTTAAATTATTCTTCCTGTTTTAATTCAGTGAATAAAGGATTTTGACCTTACAAACGGTCCGGTAGTTTTGAATTTTTGATATGCTGTCTAGGATGGTTAGTCAGTGTTTAAAATGCAAAATGCACAATTTCCCCCCCTCCGCGCCCGCCGCCATATTGAAAAAACCGGCCCTCTCTTCATATTTTTGCTCATATCTTCCTTTAGGAGCATTTTAGCTAGAAGAAAGCTTCGACAATGTTATAGAGAGTTAAATTTAATACATTTTCCATTTTATATTTTGTTTCTAGGATAGATATTTACGGAGATATGCACATTTAAAAAAACTTAAGAAATGGCAATTTCCAACTCAAAACCAAACTTCTGGATTATATCTTCGTTTAGGAGCATTTTAGCTAGAACAGTGCTTGGGCAATTTTGTAGAGAATTAAATTTACTATAATTTACATTTCAAATTTTGTTTCTAGGACAGATAATTACGGAGATATGTAAAAAATAAAGTCACATTTTCCGAAAATGTATGTAAAAATGGACATGAGTTTTATAAGCAATTATATTTCCTACATGTTTTAATTTGTCCTAGACTAGTCCGTTACTGAATGACAGCGTTCTAAACCAAGAATTTTGAGAAATTTTCGGAAAATTCGACTTTTCCTGTTTTTTAAATGTGCATATCTCCGTAACTAACCGTCCTTGAAACAAAATTTGAGGTGTAAATTATAGTAAATTTAAATCTCTACAACATTGTCCGAGCTTTGTTGTAGCTAAAATGCTCCTAAACGAAGATATAATCCAGAAGTTTGTTTTTCAGTAGGAAATTGCGATTTTTTACGTTTTTTTAAATGTGGATATCTCCGTAACTATCTGTCCTAGAAAAAAAATATAAAATGTAAAATGTAGAAAATTTAACTCTCTATAACATTGTAGAAGCTTTCTTCTAGCTAAAATGCTCCTAAAGGAAGACATGAGCAAAAATATGAAGAAAGTGCCGGTTTTTTCAATATGGCGGCGGGCGCGGAGGGGGGGGGGGGGGGTGGGGGAATTGTGCATTTTGCATTTTAAACACTGGCTAACCATCTTAGACAACATATCAAAAATTCAAAACTACCTGACCGTTTGTAAGGTCACACATAGTACTTTAGTCTCTATTCACCATATTATTTCATCTCTGCATTCTATTTTGTAACAATGACACGTTCTAGCTGACAATTATACCTAAGTGCAACATTGTATAGCCTGTAATCTTAGTCTGGAGTCTTAGTATTTTAATAAATTGTTTAATTGCACTGGAATGGAAGGTGGTAACAAACATTGTCGGTGTGTCAAAAAGCACCCTTTTTTGTCATTATCGGACTCAAAGTATCCTACAACTATCTGAAAAACTCAGCCAGTGTAGTGTAGGTACCAAAATTTATTGAAACCAGTCCCGCCGTTAAGGCGTGATAAACGCACAAACACACTGTACAGAACGGCCCGACGTGTTTCGTAGTTTCGAACTCATATGGAGTTCTTATTCAGGGACAGCTTGGTAGTGAGGAGAGCGGAAACCAGTGAAGTGGGCCGGGAGTCACGTAGCAGCACAAATAGCTGACCCCGATGAAGAGCTACATATGAGTTCGAAACATGTCGGACCGTTCCTGGCAAACCGTTTTTATAATTATTAAAGATCCCTCACTATTAGTTTTAATAATATTACTCTCTACAGACATATTAAAATAGAATTGAGTCAGTGACCGCCAAATTCCTATTTCACGTATTTTAAAAAATATCTTCAATGTAAGTTGATAATTGTTTAGAACCGCACGCACTGACGTTGTAATTATCGTCGTTAATGTTCCACAGTTCTATAGTGGCCTAGGAAACAAATTGGTTGACTGTACAGTTATTTTATTTTTGCAATTATAAAATATTCTATTTTATAATTGCAAAAATAATATCTATACAGATAGATGACCATTTGACCAACAATTATTATGTGTCTGTTTTGTTAAATCAAAATTAATACGTATACTCAGTGAAACACAATACTTATATTCGTAAGTGTTTAAATCTGAGTAAAAAAACACCATAATATTAAAAAAAATACATTGTTTTCCAGGTCAGCGCAGTGCAGCATGAAACAGACGACATCTTAAACGCCCTATGTTTATAGATCCATCGTCCATAAAATCCAAGTAATCACATTATTACAGTAATAATGAGTAAGTGAAAACTGAACAACACTCTGAAGAACATGGTGTGTTTGATCCTCATACTCATAACAAAGTACTATTCGTTCGGGTTGTGTAGTGAATCCTACTACACGATTTCATTGTTGTTAGTTTTGTTAAATTTTCTGTATCAAAAACTGTATCAACTAGCATTTATATTACTTTCTTTTAAATTTTGTTATTATGAAATCTATGTGGTATTTGTTTATTTCTTGGTGACATTCATTCGTTATGACTTTAATTAAAATGACATACACGTTTCATTTAAGAAAATGTATATTTAAAAAAGGTTGTATGTAATGAATTATTTTAAGTCAGCCTATTAGGGTGCTTCTCAATTCGGATGTTCGCCTGTTTAATTAAAACTAAAGGACTCTCATTAGCCGGGTCCACACAGGGCGAGCAGCCTCGCGAGGCAATTGCCGCGCGCGGCATTCGGCGCATGCCTCGGGCATTGGATGAAATTACGCTCACCGAATGCCGCGCGCGGCAAGCCCGAGCCGTCTTGTTCGCCCATTTCACAGATAAAACAATATGGCGCCGCCGCACGCAATCAGCTTTTGACTTTTGACTTGTTGCTACGTTCATACAAAGAATTTTCCAAAAAAAGTTAATTCCATATATTTTTTAAGTTTAAATCAAACAAATAGCACATAATATGTAGTTACGGTTATTCCGTTTCGCGTAATACGTAAGTGTCGCACGCCATTTTGTTTTCATCTGTCATAATTTGACCGAAGCAAAAACGTGTACGTCCACACTGCGCGCGGCAAACGACCGAGGCACCTTTGAGCACGGACAAAAACCGACAGCGCGCGGCTCGGCCGCGGCAGCGCTCGGCCGAGGCAAAGCGTGCGGGCGCCGCGGGCGAGGCGCGTACACACAGACCTCGCCCAGTGTGGACGCGGCTATTTCCCTGTATATTTTCAAACAAAAATGTCTGCCAAAACCTGATGGGGACGAGATAACACACATATAAAAAAAAACTGCACACAAATGCAAAACTCTCATTACTACGCACTCTAAAACACCAATAGGCTAGTTGACTCATGCCAAATTCCATTAAACTAATGTTTAATTCGTATAGTATTTAGCATAGGAAACATAAATATATATTTTTCAGTAGTTAGATAAAAGTAGAAGATGGCTGAAAAATAATAATTTGAACGCATGGATTTTATTCTGTATTTTGAAAGGCTTAAAACGCCGTCCACCATTATCGCTCATGATGGTCGCCCCCTGCTAAATAAAGACATTCGGATGCAGCCATATTAGGCTTCCGGCTTCACAAAGTTAACGAAAAAAAAATCGCTCATGATGGTGAAACACAGTGACGTAACCGGTCCCGTAAAGAAAACTAAAGGGCTATTTCGACGACTCCGAATAGTGCCGTCCCTTTCGGTCTTCCGTGAAAGTAGATTTGAGTGAGCGGGACGGCACTATACGACGGTCGAATTTCGAACATCGGAGTATATAATACTCGGTATTCAACGGCACAGATAAGCTAAAGGCAAAAATAGCGGACGGCGTTTTTGTCTGTTCAGGTCTGTTCATGACATTTCAATATTCAATTAATGATATTTAGCTTTCTAGCTCTCACAAAAATAGTTTTTTGTTTTAGCTAGTAAGATCATTATTGACCATTTAAAATTAATTCATATATATTTCTAAACTAGCCTATTTAAATCGTCACAATAATAACTCACGCACACTTCAAAATAACAAATATGACTAAAAGGTAGTCGACTTTATAAGTGTTTACATAAAATATATTATAAGATGAAGTTTTTAGAAAGGTCGAAAAATCCTTAAGTAGGTAGGTATAATATTTAAAAACCTATGAAAAATAAATGATTTATAATTTATTTTGGTTTTTTGTGACGATGACTATTTAAGATACTTTTGGGGCGGAGCCCCCTGCATTGGAACCACTTATCCCGCTTTCAGTTTGTATGTCTGTTTGAAATCAAATCTGGCAAACTTAATTTGATTATCATTGAGTTGAAAGCTTTAGGTACCTACTTAACTTCGATTATCAATGCCATAATATGGCACCATGGAACTGATCTGATGATAAGCCGAAAGACGGCCATAGGAATTCAGTAATAAACAAACTGTCTCGGTGAGTAGTTGGCGGCCTTTTAAAACACACTTGGATATATGAACATTGCGCTCCTCCCTTATACCCTTCATAGTAAAATGGTTTATTCTGACGACTAATATTTGAGGTCATTAAGCACGTAAGTGAATTTGGCGCATAAATGGTTGAGGAATGTGTACATATGTATAAAATAATTATGTTGTCGTAAATAATTATGAATAAGCTATGGAGTGTAAAAGGATGGAGCAGAATCCCTCATAGGAAAATATTTGAAAAAATGCCCAGCGGTAAGCAGTAAATAACAGTTCCATGCCGGCCAATAGCGCTAGTCAGCATGAAAATATTGCAAGTTTTAGACAGAGTGAATTTGACCAGAGTAATTCCTACTTAGTTTCTTTAAGTATATTACACAGAAAAAAAACATAATTATATTGTATTAATAAATTATAAACGAACCGTTCGTTGCTAACTAACGAAACGACTTTACGCCACAGTAACGCCACAGTCTTTTAAAAACCTCGTTTTTGTCTCACGCCGCTTTTTTTTTCAAATTTACGATACAGAAGAGAGTGAGACAAAAACGGGATTTTTAAAAAACTGTACGCCACCAATTTATCACCTTTCAGCGGGAATTTTTGGATATATGAAGATGCTGCTCTTCCCTTTTACACTCCATAGTTATTGGTGCTCTAGGATAATTTAATCATAGATAAGAGTGTATTTAATCGTCAAACACGCGTCAAACCAAGGAATATAATACTCACACGGTAAACATTATTGACATATATAAATTCTATCATATTTTATAACAAAAACGCAGTTGAAATATGAGTTGAAACACATTTTAATGATGTTTAATTATCATGAGTGAAATAAATCTGAAACGGCACGATAAATCCGACGTTCTAACGTTAAGCCCGATTCAAGCTTTGATAAGTGAGAATTTCCAAAAAACTCATTAGTATCAAGATCAATCTTAGACAACTATTTACAACAAATCATCGTCAACTCAAGAGGCTGGTTAAGGGGAGACCTGGTAGCACCCACAAAATGCGGTGGTGGATTGATTCACAAATGAAGTGAACGCAATAATAAAGGAAACTTATATTGTAAAGACGACGAAACCATTTCAATCCAACACCCAATTTTCATATTGATGTTGCCTTTTTTAATCTGAAAAATAATAAAATAGCAGTGTGCAATATTGTATTATGTGTTTCTTAATAAAACTTGTGTCATACAAATAGCTTACTTTTACTTTTCCCTTCTCAAAAGCGCACAAGGGTGGGAGTGGGACACTGGGCGTCTTTCTTGTGGACAATGCATTAGTAACGATTTGGTTATATTTACATAATATAGTTATATTACCTACTCAGTTCTCGATGAACAGAAATCTGATAAATACATGTCTAGAGCAAGAAAATTAGGTTCTAAAGCTTTAAAGCCTAATCCTATTATAATGTCCCCAGGAAAAACGCCTGTTTTTCCTAACATGTTCATGTGTAACCAGGAGCTCCGTGATTGATAATTTCAGCTCTTTGATATACTTTAAACAAACTGTATCAAGATATTGATATTGCAGTCCAAACAAACGGGTATTAAATGACTAAACAAAACATTGAATTTGGTAGTGGGACTTGTCGCTATTATATGGTAACGCCAAGTGGTTTGAAATATGAATATAGTATACTGTGAATAATACCACTTTTCAGTATAGCATTTTTCTATTGGTAGGTACTGGAAATTTACCCATTTAGCTATTTCTGATATACCACCTACCAATAAGGCCTAGTTTCCCCTCTGGGTTGGAAGGTCAGATTGCAGTCGCTTGCGTAAACACTTAGTGCCTACGCCACATCTTGGGATTTAGGTAGCCGACCCCGATCGAGAATTCACTCTCTACAAAGATATGGGACAAAGGCTAGGAGGATGATGGGCTATTTCTGATATAGATGAAATGCCTATCAACAATAGGCAGCTTCTACGGTGAGCAAGGCGTCATTTCAGTTAAATACTTTACTAAATGCTACCGTTTTTGGCTGAGTGCATAAGATGTTTCGCAAAACTTTACTTACAGCCAGGCCAATGTGAACAAATAGACAAGTCGAGAATTTAGATAGTTTATTTTTCTTAATACTTTACATCGGAATACCGTGTTATGATATTTGCGCTTGGCAGAGAATTCTCCCACGTACATTTTTGGTTCAAATATTGGATTTAGCAGCAGTTATTCTTCAATTATAAATAGATTATTTCTGCTTCCAAAATCGCAAACAGTGACAACCATTGTTCGCTAATATATAGTACTTCGCACCACTCAGTGAAAGTTTTCTTGTGTTTTTTCACTACACACTAAGCACATTACTGACTCTTTTTCCCAATAATTATAAATTAAGCAAAATATTTCAACAATTTCCATAGCAGTGACACATCAAACTGACTGTCATAACATAAAACTAAATGTCAATCACGATCAGTTGTAGGAATAGCATTTTTGACAATCATTATCGCCTTCGTATTTCCAAAACTGAGATGAGATATGTCACTTGAAGCTCATCGCCTTCTCATCACATTTTAATGACAGTTCAACGGCGATATAACTGTTATCTAACGGAGATGTGACGTTTGGCGATATCTCCATCGGCATTCTCGAATTGGGCCCCAGGGGGGCAATTCCACCAACTAAAGAGATATAATGGAGATCTCTCCGTGAGAACGCCATCCGTCACTTTTGACGTCTCCCAACTTGACAAGTGGCGATATCTCTAGAACATCGCGACTTCGCCAATCCGGTTGAATTAAATTTGTGTCTCCTTTGTATGTGACGGCGTAGATAACAGGCGCATACTTAACTTGTCCGGGTAGTACGTGAAATTAGACAGTTACGTTTCGTTCTAAGCAGAAATTCATATCCATACAAAGTATTTATTAGGCTAGATGCCAATTACCCCCGTGTACAATGACCCTATTTTATCTTAACTGCCGAGATATCAAACTTCATTCATATTGCATGTTTGACTAATGTCTCGTCTGATTGTTGATTATTGTCAAAATGAATAATATTATAAAATATAATGAAAAATAAGTTAAATACACGAAAATATAAGGTAATGAATTACTGCCAAATAGGTAAATAAATATTAAGAGGAAATCTTATATAAATCGACCTAGTCCCAAACTAAGCAATGCTTGTATGGGTACTCCTGGACGACGACATACACAATATATGAAAATATATAATATAGAACGTCCATGACCCAGGAACAAATATTACAGTTAATCACACAAATATGTGCCCTTGCTGGGATTCGAACACAGGACCACCGGCTCAGTATGCAACTGTACTACAAACTGAGCCAACCGCATCGTCTATAATCAACAAACAAGACGTTTTTTATTTAGAAGAAATATATCAAAAAGAACGGGTAAGTTTTCGAGATTCAGACAAAATATTCTGTTTAAATTATTCTTCCTGTTTTAATTCAGTGAATAAAGGATTTTGACCTTACAAACGGTCCGGTAGTTTTGAATTTTTGATATGCTGTCTAGGATGGTTAGTCAGTGTTTAAAATGCAAAATGCACAATTTCCCCCCCTCCGCGCCCGCCGCCATATTGAAAAAACCGGCCCTCTCTTCATATTTTTGCTCATATCTTCCTTTAGGAGCATTTTAGCTAGAAGAAAGCTTCGACAATGTTATAGAGAGTTAAATTTAATACATTTTCCATTTTATATTTTGTTTCTAGGATAGATATTTACGGAGATATGCACATTTAAAAAAACTTAAGAAATGGCAATTTCCAACTCAAAACCAAACTTCTGGATTATATCTTCGTTTAGGAGCATTTTAGCTAGAACAGTGCTTGGGCAATTTTGTAGAGAATTAAATTTACTATAATTTACATTTCAAATTTTGTTTCTAGGACAGATAATTACGGAGATATGTAAAAAATAAAGTCACATTTTCCGAAAATGTATGTAAAAATGGACATGAGTTTTATAAGCAATTATATTTCCTACATGTTTTAATTTGTCCTAGACTAGTCCGTTACTGAATGACAGCGTTCTAAACCAAGAATTTTGAGAAATTTTCGGAAAATTCGACTTTTCCTGTTTTTTAAATGTGCATATCTCCGTAACTAACCGTCCTTGAAACAAAATTTGAGGTGTAAATTATAGTAAATTTAAATCTCTACAACATTGTCCGAGCTTTGTTGTAGCTAAAATGCTCCTAAACGAAGATATAATCCAGAAGTTTGTTTTTCAGTAGGAAATTGCGATTTTTTACGTTTTTTTAAATGTGGATATCTCCGTAACTATCTGTCCTAGAAAAAAAATATAAAATGTAAAATGTAGAAAATTTAACTCTCTATAACATTGTAGAAGCTTTCTTCTAGCTAAAATGCTCCTAAAGGAAGACATGAGCAAAAATATGAAGAAAGTGCCGGTTTTTTCAATATGGCGGCGGGCGCGGAGGGGGGGGGGGGGGGTGGGGGAATTGTGCATTTTGCATTTTAAACACTGGCTAACCATCTTAGACAACATATCAAAAATTCAAAACTACCTGACCGTTTGTAAGGTCACACATAGTACTTTAGTCTCTATTCACCATATTATTTCATCTCTGCATTCTATTTTGTAACAATGACACGTTCTAGCTGACAATTATACCTAAGTGCAACATTGTATAGCCTGTAATCTTAGTCTGGAGTCTTAGTATTTTAATAAATTGTTTAATTGCACTGGAATGGAAGGTGGTAACAAACATTGTCGGTGTGTCAAAAAGCACCCTTTTTTGTCATTATCGGACTCAAAGTATCCTACAACTATCTGAAAAACTCAGCCAGTGTAGTGTAGGTACCAAAATTTATTGAAACCAGTCCCGCCGTTAAGGCGTGATAAACGCACAAACACACTGTACAGAACGGCCCGACGTGTTTCGTAGTTTCGAACTCATATGGAGTTCTTATTCAGGGACAGCTTGGTAGTGAGGAGAGCGGAAACCAGTGAAGTGGGCCGGGAGTCACGTAGCAGCACAAATAGCTGACCCCGATGAAGAGCTACATATGAGTTCGAAACATGTCGGACCGTTCCTGGCAAACCGTTTTTATAATTATTAAAGATCCCTCACTATTAGTTTTAATAATATTACTCTCTACAGACATATTAAAATAGAATTGAGTCAGTGACCGCCAAATTCCTATTTCACGTATTTTAAAAAATATCTTCAATGTAAGTTGATAATTGTTTAGAACCGCACGCACTGACGTTGTAATTATCGTCGTTAATGTTCCACAGTTCTATAGTGGCCTAGGAAACAAATTGGTTGACTGTACAGTTATTTTATTTTTGCAATTATAAAATATTCTATTTTATAATTGCAAAAATAATATCTATACAGATAGATGACCATTTGACCAACAATTATTATGTGTCTGTTTTGTTAAATCAAAATTAATACGTATACTCAGTGAAACACAATACTTATATTCGTAAGTGTTTAAATCTGAGTAAAAAAACACCATAATATTAAAAAAAATACATTGTTTTCCAGGTCAGCGCAGTGCAGCATGAAACAGACGACATCTTAAACGCCCTATGTTTATAGATCCATCGTCCATAAAATCCAAGTAATCACATTATTACAGTAATAATGAGTAAGTGAAAACTGAACAACACTCTGAAGAACATGGTGTGTTTGATCCTCATACTCATAACAAAGTACTATTCGTTCGGGTTGTGTAGTGAATCCTACTACACGATTTCATTGTTGTTAGTTTTGTTAAATTTTCTGTATCAAAAACTGTATCAACTAGCATTTATATTACTTTCTTTTAAATTTTGTTATTATGAAATCTATGTGGTATTTGTTTATTTCTTGGTGACATTCATTCGTTATGACTTTAATTAAAATGACATACACGTTTCATTTAAGAAAATGTATATTTAAAAAAGGTTGTATGTAATGAATTATTTTAAGTCAGCCTATTAGGGTGCTTCTCAATTCGGATGTTCGCCTGTTTAATTAAAACTAAAGGACTCTCATTAGCCGGGTCCACACAGGGCGAGCAGCCTCGCGAGGCAATTGCCGCGCGCGGCATTCGGCGCATGCCTCGGGCATTGGATGAAATTACGCTCACCGAATGCCGCGCGCGGCAAGCCCGAGCCGTCTTGTTCGCCCATTTCACAGATAAAACAATATGGCGCCGCCGCACGCAATCAGCTTTTGACTTTTGACTTGTTGCTACGTTCATACAAAGAATTTTCCAAAAAAAGTTAATTCCATATATTTTTTAAGTTTAAATCAAACAAATAGCACATAATATGTAGTTACGGTTATTCCGTTTCGCGTAATACGTAAGTGTCGCACGCCATTTTGTTTTCATCTGTCATAATTTGACCGAAGCAAAAACGTGTACGTCCACACTGCGCGCGGCAAACGACCGAGGCACCTTTGAGCACGGACAAAAACCGACAGCGCGCGGCTCGGCCGCGGCAGCGCTCGGCCGAGGCAAAGCGTGCGGGCGCCGCGGGCGAGGCGCGTACACACAGACCTCGCCCAGTGTGGACGCGGCTATTTCCCTGTATATTTTCAAACAAAAATGTCTGCCAAAACCTGATGGGGACGAGATAACACACATATAAAAAAAAACTGCACACAAATGCAAAACTCTCATTACTACGCACTCTAAAACACCAATAGGCTAGTTGACTCATGCCAAATTCCATTAAACTAATGTTTAATTCGTATAGTATTTAGCATAGGAAACATAAATATATATTTTTCAGTAGTTAGATAAAAGTAGAAGATGGCTGAAAAATAATAATTTGAACGCATGGATTTTATTCTGTATTTTGAAAGGCTTAAAACGCCGTCCACCATTATCGCTCATGATGGTCGCCCCCTGCTAAATAAAGACATTCGGATGCAGCCATATTAGGCTTCCGGCTTCACAAAGTTAACGAAAAAAAAATCGCTCATGATGGTGAAACACAGTGACGTAACCGGTCCCGTAAAGAAAACTAAAGGGCTATTTCGACGACTCCGAATAGTGCCGTCCCTTTCGGTCTTCCGTGAAAGTAGATTTGAGTGAGCGGGACGGCACTATACGACGGTCGAATTTCGAACATCGGAGTATATAATACTCGGTATTCAACGGCACAGATAAGCTAAAGGCAAAAATAGCGGACGGCGTTTTTGTCTGTTCAGGTCTGTTCATGACATTTCAATATTCAATTAATGATATTTAGCTTTCTAGCTCTCACAAAAATAGTTTTTTGTTTTAGCTAGTAAGATCATTATTGACCATTTAAAATTAATTCATATATATTTCTAAACTAGCCTATTTAAATCGTCACAATAATAACTCACGCACACTTCAAAATAACAAATATGACTAAAAGGTAGTCGACTTTATAAGTGTTTACATAAAATATATTATAAGATGAAGTTTTTAGAAAGGTCGAAAAATCCTTAAGTAGGTAGGTATAATATTTAAAAACCTATGAAAAATAAATGATTTATAATTTATTTTGGTTTTTTGTGACGATGACTATTTAAGATACTTTTGGGGCGGAGCCCCCTGCATTGGAACCACTTATCCCGCTTTCAGTTTGTATGTCTGTTTGAAATCAAATCTGGCAAACTTAATTTGATTATCATTGAGTTGAAAGCTTTAGGTACCTACTTAACTTCGATTATCAATGCCATAATATGGCACCATGGAACTGATCTGATGATAAGCCGAAAGACGGCCATAGGAATTCAGTAATAAACAAACTGTCTCGGTGAGTAGTTGGCGGCCTTTTAAAACACACTTGGATATATGAACATTGCGCTCCTCCCTTATACCCTTCATAGTAAAATGGTTTATTCTGACGACTAATATTTGAGGTCATTAAGCACGTAAGTGAATTTGGCGCATAAATGGTTGAGGAATGTGTACATATGTATAAAATAATTATGTTGTCGTAAATAATTATGAATAAGCTATGGAGTGTAAAAGGATGGAGCAGAATCCCTCATAGGAAAATATTTGAAAAAATGCCCAGCGGTAAGCAGTAAATAACAGTTCCATGCCGGCCAATAGCGCTAGTCAGCATGAAAATATTGCAAGTTTTAGACAGAGTGAATTTGACCAGAGTAATTCCTACTTAGTTTCTTTAAGTATATTACACAGAAAAAAAACATAATTATATTGTATTAATAAATTATAAACGAACCGTTCGTTGCTAACTAACGAAACGACTTTACGCCACAGTAACGCCACAGTCTTTTAAAAACCTCGTTTTTGTCTCACGCCGCTTTTTTTTTCAAATTTACGATACAGAAGAGAGTGAGACAAAAACGGGATTTTTAAAAAACTGTACGCCACCAATTTATCACCTTTCAGCGGGAATTTTTGGATATATGAAGATGCTGCTCTTCCCTTTTACACTCCATAGTTATTGGTGCTCTAGGATAATTTAATCATAGATAAGAGTGTATTTAATCGTCAAACACGCGTCAAACCAAGGAATATAATACTCACACGGTAAACATTATTGACATATATAAATTCTATCATATTTTATAACAAAAACGCAGTTGAAATATGAGTTGAAACACATTTTAATGATGTTTAATTATCATGAGTGAAATAAATCTGAAACGGCACGATAAATCCGACGTTCTAACGTTAAGCCCGATTCAAGCTTTGATAAGTGAGAATTTCCAAAAAACTCATTAGTATCAAGATCAATCTTAGACAACTATTTACAACAAATCATCGTCAACTCAAGAGGCTGGTTAAGGGGAGACCTGGTAGCACCCACAAAATGCGGTGGTGGATTGATTCACAAATGAAGTGAACGCAATAATAAAGGAAACTTATATTGTAAAGACGACGAAACCATTTCAATCCAACACCCAATTTTCATATTGATGTTGCCTTTTTTAATCTGAAAAATAATAAAATAGCAGTGTGCAATATTGTATTATGTGTTTCTTAATAAAACTTGTGTCATACAAATAGCTTACTTTTACTTTTCCCTTCTCAAAAGCGCACAAGGGTGGGAGTGGGACACTGGGCGTCTTTCTTGTGGACAATGCATTAGTAACGATTTGGTTATATTTACATAATATAGTTATATTACCTACTCAGTTCTCGATGAACAGAAATCTGATAAATACATGTCTAGAGCAAGAAAATTAGGTTCTAAAGCTTTAAAGCCTAATCCTATTATAATGTCCCCAGGAAAAACGCCTGTTTTTCCTAACATGTTCATGTGTAACCAGGAGCTCCGTGATTGATAATTTCAGCTCTTTGATATACTTTAAACAAACTGTATCAAGATATTGATATTGCAGTCCAAACAAACGGGTATTAAATGACTAAACAAAACATTGAATTTGGTAGTGGGACTTGTCGCTATTATATGGTAACGCCAAGTGGTTTGAAATATGAATATAGTATACTGTGAATAATACCACTTTTCAGTATAGCATTTTTCTATTGGTAGGTACTGGAAATTTACCCATTTAGCTATTTCTGATATACCACCTACCAATAAGGCCTAGTTTCCCCTCTGGGTTGGAAGGTCAGATTGCAGTCGCTTGCGTAAACACTTAGTGCCTACGCCACATCTTGGGATTTAGGTAGCCGACCCCGATCGAGAATTCACTCTCTACAAAGATATGGGACAAAGGCTAGGAGGATGATGGGCTATTTCTGATATAGATGAAATGCCTATCAACAATAGGCAGCTTCTACGGTGAGCAAGGCGTCATTTCAGTTAAATACTTTACTAAATGCTACCGTTTTTGGCTGAGTGCATAAGATGTTTCGCAAAACTTTACTTACAGCCAGGCCAATGTGAACAAATAGACAAGTCGAGAATTTAGATAGTTTATTTTTCTTAATACTTTACATCGGAATACCGTGTTATGATATTTGCGCTTGGCAGAGAATTCTCCCACGTACATTTTTGGTTCAAATATTGGATTTAGCAGCAGTTATTCTTCAATTATAAATAGATTATTTCTGCTTCCAAAATCGCAAACAGTGACAACCATTGTTCGCTAATATATAGTACTTCGCACCACTCAGTGAAAGTTTTCTTGTGTTTTTTCACTACACACTAAGCACATTACTGACTCTTTTTCCCAATAATTATAAATTAAGCAAAATATTTCAACAATTTCCATAGCAGTGACACATCAAACTGACTGTCATAACATAAAACTAAATGTCAATCACGATCAGTTGTAGGAATAGCATTTTTGACAATCATTATCGCCTTCGTATTTCCAAAACTGAGATGAGATATGTCACTTGAAGCTCATCGCCTTCTCATCACATTTTAATGACAGTTCAACGGCGATATAACTGTTATCTAACGGAGATGTGACGTTTGGCGATATCTCCATCGGCATTCTCGAATTGGGCCCCTGATCATTAAGTAGTCAGAAATGATATTGACATGTCATTATAATGTGGTTTGATATGCAAGTATCAATTCAATAAGGTAAATTAACTAGTAAGCTAGGCCTCATTTATTTGTTATTCAAAATCTTTTAATAAAGGAAGATTTAATGAATATTACAAATAATTGGATTCATTCAATCTTCCTTTTAATAATACTTGTGAACAATTTGCGATACGAATGTCAATATGTACTTATATTGAACTGGAAGACGATTTTGAATACATAAGATTTTTCTCCAACTAGCTCGAAAATGTTCCGAACGAAATTTTTCGTTATAGGAAATATGTGTTAATAAAATAAAACTACGAACTTCATTTCCGCCGAGGCCTCTACAGTGCTTTTCTCCTTATAATAAAGAAGTATAATTTTTTTTAAAGTGTGTCATTAAGTTAAGGACTTGGCTACGCCTCAGCCTTCAAAATCATGCTTATCCAAGCACTGACTTTTCCTGGCCCTTGCAGTAATGTTTACTATTATCTAATAAAACGTTTAAAAGTAAGTTTATGCACGCGTTTACAGCTATGTGAAATGAGTAAAGACACTTTTTTTTGGCACTTTCTCAGATTACACATTCGCGGCTAGCCCATTGATGTGGTGTGGTGCTTTGGTTTATCGGTGATAACTATCTTATCCGATATGAAACTCAGTTGTGTTATTAGTCCAATTTATTTGGGTAGGTAAATTTGCAGCACAGCTTTTTATTACTTCTATTGTAATTGGACATAAACACCATCATATAAATATCACCGTAATATTCATGTAATTTTCATAGAATATTGTAAATTTCATTATTATTGCGTACTTTAGACATAATAAAAAAGTAATCGTGCCAAAAGGAAATATGTGGGAGATGTACTAACGTACGTAACGGATCATGTTTAATCTCCATATTGAGCAACATTTTATCGGCTTTGTCACGGGCTTAAGTCGACTTAAATTAATTAATACATTATTATAAATTGTTACTAGGCGTTTGCGTGACAGATTTTGTTAACTTTTCATTTTATATTTTTAGTCTTCAAAGTTATTTAGGAAATATTAATTACAATAATTTCTTAGCGCTCACTAAAGTTAAATAAAAAATGTGTGAAATCGTATGTTCAGTGAAATACTTACGCAAACGTTCATGACTCGATTTGTATGTTAAGTACCTATAATTATATTTCTTTCTGTTCGTAGTCCCACGTAAAAAAAAACATAGAAACAAATAGATAACGATAAATAATATATTAATTTGCGCAAACGAAGGTTATGATTCCACAATTTTTGTATAACCATTATTAATTAATGTTAATTTAAATAGGACAGGTGTAATCTTTATTTATGTTAATTAACACCCGCTTAGATGGACTTTGAATTGAAATTCCCGTTGTTTAGATTGATTGACATAAGTTGAGCTGAATTTAAATACGAAGCTTGTAGGAAGAAAGGAAAATAGGAGATCGTACAATTAGATGCCTTGCTTTATTCAAGTGTAGCTTCAGGTAGGGTTACTTTTACAGTTTCGTGGTTGATGGCGTTTTAGTATAACATCTGTACTTTTGGATATTTCGATATGGTAGGTCACAAGCGCTGCCCGCTGGCCGCTGCGACTGACCTATTGTACCTACCTATAGCTCGTAGGTAGCTTATTGTATTAAGCACCTAGTAGAGAGCAAACTACAAAGTAACTTAGAGGAAGATAAAACTGTTACAATGAAATGTATTATACCATACATTTCATTGTAACAGTTTTATCTTACTGAAAATATTTACGAGAAAAAAGCGAAATTTCCACTTGTACGAAAATATTTTTTCATTTTATAATTATGTTTGTACGAACATACATAGTTCTATGTAAGTAGGTACGTAAGTGTATTTGTGGCCTAGCAACACCAAAAAATTGACGGGATGGATTTAAATCATTTTTGGTACTCTTAAGGATATATTTTCCATAGATTTTCCCACGCCAACGAAGTCACCTTCTATTTCAAGAACCGATTTGGACGAAATCCCTTTACAAAAGTAAAAACCCGAAATTTTCTTCGCTCTATCGCCGAAGTAAGCGGTATATATTTACATTATTTCGAAGTGAAATTCAATACTAATTGGGTGACACCACACGACCTACTTTTAATTATTTTTCTCGAAAACCTCTTTCAGGGCGAGGCATTATATCGAGGGATTGCGATGGAAATTGCGTAGGTACAATATCATTTTATGTTGCGCGTGGTCTTGAAAACTACCTAGTGTTTTTAAGACATGTTATTTACCAATTATTGAATTTGTCAGCTATCTACTCATGGGACGCTAAATATAATATCTACATAAAACGAATTGTGTTTGTTGGTTAGCTTGTTGCCGTTGTTAGTTTGGTTGTTCTAGAGTAAAAACAATCCCATCAAAAACATAAATGTAAAATGAGAGCCAAGTTCAATATCGCGTGCACTTCGCCGACAAAAGAATTGAGATCTGCAAGGGCGCCAAGTTCTTTGCCCTAAAATTTTAAGATACAAGGACATGCGACATACTCGATGCATTTATTTTACTTGGGGAGTAATTCAATATCAAGATTTGACTTGGCTAGTTTTCACAAACTAACTAAATTTTATAAAAGTAACATAGTCATAGTTCATTATCAAGCTAACAGTAGGTATAAGTAACAAGACGTACACTAACTTGCGTACTTACCTTTACGAAAATAGGTTAATGATTTGATTGATTTTGATTTATAATATAAATTTATATTTTAAAACTAGCCAAGTCAAGTCTTGATATCGAATTACACCCCAAGTAAAATAAATGCATCGAGTATGTCGCATGTCCTTGTATCTTAAAATTTTAGGGCAAAGAACTTGGCGCCCTTGCAGATCTCAATTCTTTTGTCGGCGAAGTGCACGCGATATTGAACTTGGCTCTCATTTTACATTTATGTTTTTGATGGGATATCATTACTTTTTGTACAGAAATTATTATGATGTGTAAATTACTTAATTATTATTTGTTAATTAGTTCTGTGTGCTATTCTAGTATACATCTTTTGAAAGTTTTGAATAAACAAAGAATTTTCCAAAACGGTTAGTACGTATTGGATTTTTATGTCCATGTATGTGTAAGTGTGTGCGTGTGAGTGTATAGGTATGCTATTCTAGTATATCTTTCAAACAAAAAAAAAATTTTCCAAATCGGTTTATAAATGACAGAGTTCTGAGGCAACAACCATCAATAATAATAATAATAAAAAAAAATAAAAAAAACACTGTTTTCGATTTTTATATGTATACATACACAATTACTAAGCTGGATGCCAAATTTTACCTTTCTAGGTCACCTGGAAGTGGGTTAGGTTTTTGATTACTAGTGAGTCAGTCAGTCAGTCAGTCAGTGATAAAAATACCGTTTTTTGTACTTTAATATCTCAATAACTATTTAACCTATATTAATGAAATTTGGGGTTCTACTTGTTCTAAAGGATCTTAATACATAAGCCAAATTTCATTTTTTTATGTTAAATAGATTTGGAGTTATTGGGGGGTCAAAAGTGGCTCCAAACGGTTCGTGTAATATAACACACGGCTGCTGCTCGCCAGTTCCTGCGGTGAACTTGGCTGGACACGCTGCCGCGTGTCTAGATACAATGGTAACAAGTGGTATACATAATGCATAGTATTCAATAAAATATAGGTAATAATATATAATTTACCTTTGTGTCATTATTTATAAAAATATATACGGAGAAAGATGTAGGTACACATTATGTTACCTCACTGATAAATCAGTATATGCACGGTTACTGAAAAGCACGCATTATATTATACTAGCTGCCCCGTGCGGTGTTTTTTCCGCTTATCCCACGGGAACATACAATATCTTTATAAATTGTAGCCTATGTGTTATTCTGATGTATAAGACATATTATTGTAAAGTTTCATTAAAATCCATTCAGTTGTTTTTACGTGAAAGAGTAACAAACATCCATCCATACTTACAAACCTTCGCGTTTATAATATTAGTCGGGATATGCAGAAAAGACTACGGGAAACATAAACTTCGATATATTAAATGCAAAGGCATTTTGAAATCCATAACATGTAATTGCCCAACTAAATTCAAAAATAAACGAGCCTTCACTGCCTTATTGCCCAGAATAAAATTATCTTACAGTTCTACGAAGCCACATACGCCACAAGGGTCTAAAGTAGATGGCTATCTACCAGTGATTCTGAAAGCGATCGTTTATGGTCGGCCGCTGCGTAGAAAAGGGGATTTTTACACATATGAAAACACGTATCTCAATTCTCAACAATATATTGGGATTTGTGGCTCTCTGGTTTTCATAAGATCAGAAGAATAAAATTTAACATTAGATACGAGCTTCAAAAATGTTCGCAAGGCTAGAAATGATTAGATCTCGGCTAAAGAACTCCGTATATGTTAACATTAAAATGATTTGCCCGTTTGCCAGCTACTCGTACACTCAACAACATAGTAAACCCCAAAGAGAAAACATCAAACACTTTATAATTAGTTGAAAAGTGTGATGAAGTTGCTTCTTCTCGATAAACCGCTGCGCTGTCGTGCTACGGAACAAGTTTCAATCGGAGCACTTTTTTATAAGAGCCATGGAACACGAATATTCCTTTGTGCTTTACCATTTACGAGTACTATCTCGACGTCAGTAATAAAGAGAATTCCTCCTTTGACTTATGTGCCTGGGATTTCTCCCTTCAGCTTAACTTTAGTTAACGTTATCGTGATTTTTTCCGCGCTGGGCCGACGACTTGAAAGCGGTGGCTGGCGCAGACTGGATGACGACAGCTGCAGACAGAGAGCATTGGAGGAGCCTGGAGGAGGCCTTTACCCTATAAGAGGGGTTCTCATCGCCACCATTGAATTTTATTGTTTTTAATTTAAATGTAAAGTTTTAATTCTAATATTTCATGATTGGATAAGTAATTTAAATAATCAAAAGTTAATAGATATGTCAATGTATTATGCAAGAGTGTCGTGTTCTATAATTATTATTTTTTATTATTTATTGCTAAATCTAAATATTCTAGATCTAGGTTATAAAAAATACTGGAATTTGTTTAATTTTTTTTTTTTTTTACTATGGCATGTTAATTGTATTTGCAAGCGATTGAGAAATTAAAAGGCATTTTTATTTTAACGTGAGTATTAATTTATCTATCATAAATCGCCCCAACAACATATTTGCATTAAAATAGCATCGGAATCCTACCGCCCATAGTCATAAAATAGGACAGAGCACATATTCTTTCTTAAGCGTGGTTTCATTTAAAATGCACTTGCGATACAAATCTGTTGACAACTTTTAAACTTCGTTGCATTTCATTTTAATAAATAATGGCTACTCTATGTTTTTTTTTAAATGTATGATTTACGTTAAAACATTCAAAGTATATTTTTTTTGTTTTTTCTTTTCAAATTAAGCTCAAGAAGGCTTGTGTTATTGTGTACCTACTAGACGACGATGATACACATACTTATATAGATAAATATATACTTAAATACGTTCATCACACGAATATTTGCCCTGGCCGGGATTCGAACCCGGGACCACCGGCTCAGTAGGCAGGTGCTTACAAACTGCGCCAACCTCGTCGTCAATAGTTAAAAGTAATAAACTGAAAATATGTATATGCCCTATTTCTCGGTAACTCCATAGACATTTTCAGTAACGCTGGAGACGGTGAAAAGTGCCGGTCAGAATTGATTCGCACGATAACGATTTATCAACTAACGGGTAAAATATGCAATGGCACGTTATGTCGCCGGAACGTCGAAGGTTGGAAACATTTAAATACGTTCACGGACACAGCACTATTTTGAAACTTGCATGCTGCGGCACAGACAAAACTCGTACAATAATGCAAATACAAATTAATGTTCGGCTGTAGACGGAGTGACAGTTTTGCGCAGATAAAAGTTGCCGTCTACAGATGTGGTGTCGTCTCTTGACGTACTGTCCGTGAAAGTGTTAAGTTGGAATAATATGTCGTGCAACGTAGACATTCATAACAAGTATCGTGGAAAGTATGTCTCGTTCTTAACGTTCCAATGTTGCCAGCATAATTAATATTAACTATAAACACAATTATGGTCAGAACACGCTAACTCTTAAAAGCAAATGAGCTGTCAAACCATACAAACTTGACAGTTCATTTGCTTGGAAGAGTTTAGCGTCATAGCGTTGTCTGACTCTAGAAAATTAAAAGTAAGAGGCTAACATAATTCTATAAAGCATTTTCAGAGTATACTATACCAGTCAACATACTTGTCTTATTTTACAAATATCACTGTCATCTTTCTCAGTAGCCCTCTCATCATTTCTTACAGTGTTTCTTTGATGACGCTTCCTTATCTTAATGACCCACCGTCCCTTTAGAACGACGTATTTAGAAAGCTTTGAAAGACACTGTTTAAATAATAAACAGGCTAATTGTCTTGTAATGTTAAAGGAGTGTTTTATTTGTAAACACGGCATGGATATTTCTATCATTTCACTCTCTTTATTTTTAATTTCAGGGACTTGTAGAGTTGATTTGGTCCCACGTTGTCTGCATTGATAATGTATATTTAAAAATAAAAACCGGCCAAGAGCATGTCGGGCCACGCTCAGTGTAGGGTTCAGTAGTTGCCCATCCTTCACAATAGATGGGCTTAAATTAGGTACGAGAAAGATTTCAAGCTTTATGAAAAGGTCGTAAACGCCAAAGTAACTGTAATTACTTATTACCTTCTGGAAGTTATCGATTATACGCGCCAGATTGAGCAGAATCTTTTAATGCAGTATGGAAGTTAACTAATATGTGTAACGTTCGAAGTATAAGGACACCGCGCGGCACTTACGTCATTTTAAAGAAAATTATGAAATTTTGCGATAACTCAAAAACGGCTTGACCGATTTTATTCAATATAGTTTTCATTGAAAGTAGTTATAAGGCCTCATTTTCATGTTCTTTTACCATAATTTTTTTGACCCGTGGTTTAAAAGTTAGAGGGGGGGACGCTATTTTTTTTATTTTCGGAGCGAATATTTATAAAACTGCTGACTTTATCAAAAAAGTATTCTAGAAGACCCCTATTATTTTTAAAAAGACCTATTCAACGACACCCTACACACTAGTGTTGAAACGAAAAAAAATTTACACCCACTTTAGGTGTTTGAGAGGTACCAGAAAAAAAGTTTTTTTTTTAGTTTTTATTTTACCTTTTTGTCGGCGTCATACATACACATACTCATACTAAATTTCAGCTTTCTAGTACTAATGGTCACGGAGCTAAGCCGCGGACGGACGGACTGACGGACAGACGGACATGGCGAATTTATAAAAGGAATGGAATAATTTAGGCAAGCAAAACTTAGAATAAATTTTCAGATTCAAAACTTATGAGCATGGTTGTTAATCGCAAGAGATGCTAATAACATTAATTTGTGTGTGTGTAATGATCGGTATAATAAATAAATAATAAAATTTCATTGAGTATAACATCATTTGATATATTTTTAATGCATATTATAACTCATTTTATATAATAGACGTTCACTATAATTTCAAAATATCTATTTCAATTTCGTATAATGTTATGGTTGCCGAGGCACAAAACTTGCTCACGGCAAAACATATCTCGTTTTGCCTATATTACTTTTCTAGCGGGTGTGGAAAGATCGGTATAAACGTTAATATTTTATAGCATATACAACGTTCAATCTCAATTTAACATCGATATGCTTACTTACCTACTTTACCTTGTTTTTAGGAATTTTATTCTCTTACCGACACCCGCAAATTCGGGGGACGTGTTCATACTTAATGCACCTTTTTACTCCTAAAAGCACTCTAGTTATGATACGGCAAATTACTGTTTACAACGGCGAGTTACTTTTGTCATGTTCCTTTTTTGTAGCCTACTAAATAAAACCTGTATATATATTTTTTGTTACTATTCAACTGTGAAGGCATGAAATAAAAAATATATATTAGTAAAGCAAGCTATTTTGATAATTGCTGCATGGGTGCTAAATATTAAAATGAATCACAAGAAAGCTTACTTACATAGAATGTACAAACTGTGACCAAAAACAAATAGTGACGCACATTGATATTAAACTCTAGAGATACTTAAGATGAGAATTTTTTACCAACGGAGCATGTAACATTTCATAAAAGAAGACGATTCAATCTAGAAGGCAAGTAGACTTAATAAACAATGATATTGATGAACATCATTGAAAGAGCCAACTAATAGGCTTTAGTATGCTGACCAATTACCTTCATAACTTTCAAAGCCATCAGCTAGCTTTTTTCATCTCACTCAAACCATGAAACTTTTTTATCCCAGGAACGATTTAAGCCTAAAGTCAAACCAAACGCTGCTGCAACTCAAACAATTTGAGCAGATTGTGGGCAGTTTCCATCGTACAATAAAATATTGAGCCATCCTGCAAACTGCTACAAGCCTTAAGTCAATTTGCGATCCAATTATTTCATAGCAAGTTGTCTGGTACAATTATTACAAAAATTCCTTCCTCCGTATTAAGCTGATAGTTGGTGACTGTGGATGTAATTATATTTACGTGCTTCATAACTATTTATGCGAAGTTCCATTCTGAATCGTCGGTACATACTCATGAAATTTAGATATTAGGTATATCATACTGAAGTTTAAAAGAATGTTCTAGCTGTAATCTTAAATGGGAATAAATCGTTTTATTTGACTTCAGATAATTTCAACTTCAGTTAATTAATGCCTTACGATTATCTTGTCATTAATTTGAGTTTTATTCAGTAACTTAAAATAATATATTTATTACTGATTATAATTTTGCAGTTTTCGATTAGGTAGGTAGAGAATTAAATGAAATAAACTGCACTTTAAAACTGAAAACCAAAGAGAGTTTAATAGTTGATGGGAATTTGTATGATAATCGTATCAGGCAGATGGATATTAAATGTTGACCTCGTTCTCTTCTCACACAAATTCTCTTTTGCTTTATTTTGGGCCGGCAAAAAATAAGTATCTATATTTTATTTAAATGTGTTAAAGATAACCGAAGGATAGGATAAGGCGACAACTGCCTAAGTGGCCGGGCAAATATTATAGGCAAATGGCATATGGGGCCCACGCGTAACTTAATAAAATATTCACGATAACTCCATTAGTTTAAGTGGGATTTGGTTGATTGAAATTTAATACAACTAGCGCCTTCTATCACCTAATGGCTTCCAGAAATTGATCCAAAAATTGAAGCAATAATAATCTATGAAATAAATAGAATACAATAATAAACAAAATGCTAAAGGACATTTCATTTTCTCAGTTTATATGATGGATATTTTTATACTTCTATAAGCCCGATGATATTTTAGTACAGTCCAGGAAATAATTGATTGATTAATTTTTATTGCATTCAGGTAGGTTTTGATTGTCGAGGGTAATGATTGTGGTGTTGCGGTGTAGATTTAGAAGTGAGGTAGCATGAGAAGATTATTTGATGCTTTACGAGGCCTTATTCCTTTTATAATGCTGATTGCTTTAGACATTTTTCTCTATGATCAAAGATGTTTCTTAACATATTACTGATGTTAGGGTCATCCTTGAGAATCGAATTCTTCATGTGATTCCCTTGGCGATTTTTGTTTTTATATTTTTTTACCTATTTGCTAGAAAATATGAAATTGTATTTAATTTTACGCAGATTTATCAAATAGGCACCACTTTTGGTCAATTTAATACAGAAATATACCACTTTATGTTTTCGCCACCAGGGGAATAAGAAAAGATGACATGGGAATAAGAAAAATGCCAAAGGAATCATAAAAAAATTACAGGGGAATAATATTCAGATCAGTTTTTCTTAAATAAATAAAAAGTTATACAAAGTGTAAGGATACAAAAATTCACAGTGTTTTATTCGCAATAATTGGCAATTTTCTTAATAATCGAACCACCGTCGTAGTATAAAAATTGCTGGGCATAAGCATCTTCTCTTGAATTCAGCTCAAAATTATTTGAGACCCGCTGTACCTAAATAGAATACAATTCTAAATCAATGATTCAGTCATCTGCAACGCGAATTAAAGGGAAATTTATTTTCTTTTCATGAAAACGCAAGAAAACTGTGATTCCCTTGTTCGAAATTAGAACCAGAGGAATAAGAAAAAAGTATGTTTCTTGTCGATTCTGCCGAAACTAAATTTATTATAAGAACAACTATTAATTCAACACGTGCAGGCATTCATGTAGTTTTCTTTTTACTAAACACTATGTAGCTATTGCAGATATAAAATTTTATATAAAAATTCAAGGGAATCAAAATCATAGTGAACCAACGCCAAGTGAATCATATATTAGCCTTCATAGCTAAGAATTCCAGCAACTAGTCGCGACCATTCCCCGCATATCTGGAAGCGTTACTGACGTTTGCCAAGCCCGGCCATTGCAACTGGTCAGATGACGTTTAAGTAGGGATGTGCGCCGTGTTGAATGAGGCACCAGAGGAATCATAGCTTAGCTCTGGACAAACCTTTAACATAGTTTTTTTTTTAAATTACGATACACTCAGCAACCATATTTTTTCTTCTAAATAAATAACTTATATTCTAATAATTTCTATACTTGATTTCAATTCACAACATGTACTTTTTGGGGTAGTTTGTTCAAAAAATGGCGAATGGACGCACCAAGGGAATAAAGTTTTATGTGTTTAATATTTTTTTACAGTTAATTATACTTAACGTAAACACAGCCGTCTTTACAACCATTTTTTAGTTTCACTGGTCGCAGTGCATGCGAATCATGCGATGCCGTATCAAAAATTTTACAATAGTATATTGTTGTTGAGGTAGGGTAGGCCCACGATAATAACTATGAGTTCATCTATGGGATTTTCGGCATGACAAATGCGGGGATACCCATAGTATATTTTTGAAAGAGTTCATCTTAAAAGAAAAATTATTAATTATTATTTATTCTTAGTGGCCAGTAATAAAAATACATATAAAAAAATAAAAGCTGTATATTAAGTCCGGCCAAGGTGTACTAGGTCGCCTGGCTGCGGCAACCAGACAAAGAAATTCCAACGTATTGGAGCACAGAAAAGGGCAGAGGAAAATATTTATGCACAGGCACATAGGTACAATAGTAAATACTGCCAGTTTTTTTTAAGTAACGATCATATACTTAAACGTTTAAAATATTAGATATAATTCTTTTTACAATCGATCATGCAATGAAACACTTAACGTGAGTTGTAACATCCTTTGAAGTGTCACGTTTCGGGCGGAACAACTCGAGAGAACTGTAAAGGAATTTCATCCAAAATGGAAGGCCTACGCCGGGAAGTATTTTTTTTCAAACATGTCGTCTGTGTTAATGAACAGGCTAAACAACTGAATTATATATTTTTTTGAGTGGTTTATTTTATAATTTCATTGCAAATATTGTTTGAGAAAATCACTATACATGCCTAGCCGTGAAAAGGGCTTGCCGGTTTCGTATCACTATCCGGCCTCCTTACGTTCGGCTGTCTATACCTACTCACCCAGCAAGCTTTTCTTTCCCGGCTTCTGCATTAATGTACTTTGTAGATAATAATCTAAATTTGTATCTGCCGTATTTGGCGTGTCGTTCTATTTATGGTCTAACTCCTATATTACTTCTAAGTCATATAAGTACATGATTAAGAGCTTTACACATTGAATTTTATGAACACATAAATTCATGCGTACCATTTGTAATTCAAAGGTTACCACTAAGGTACAGCGTGCTTAGAATATTATACACTAAGTAAAGGCTCCTGAATTGAAGATCAACACTATCATAATGTGTATTTCTTTGTATAGGAAAAAGATGCTGAGCAAAAACTTCGCTATCGTGGTAGCCGTGGTGCTGGCGTGTGTGTGTCTGGCCGAGGCTCGCGAGGAGAGCCCTCACGACATGGCGGATGCACTGCGCATGCTGCAGGAGCTGGATCGCTACTACACCCAGGCTGCTAGACCAAGGTATGAAAACACTTCCCCATCGTGATAGTCGTGGGGCTGCCATCGTGTGCCTGGCCTAGGAGCTATACCCCTACTACACCCAGGCTGTAGACCAAGGTATGAAAACACTTCCCCATCGTGATAGTCGTGGGGCTGCCATCGTGTGCCTGGCCTAGGAGCTAAACCCCTACTACACCCAGGCTGCTAGACCAAAGTAAGAGAACACTTCCCCATCGTGATAGTCGTGGGGCAGCGATCGTGTGCCTGGCCTAGGAGCTATACCCCTACTACACCCAGGCTGCTAGACCAAGGTATGAAAACACTTCTCCATCGTGATAGTCGTGGGGCTGCCATCGTGTGCCTGGCCTAGGAGCTATACCCCTACTACACCCAGGCTGCTAGACCAAGGTAAGAGTACACTTCCCCATCGTGATAGTCGTGGGGCAGCGATCGTGTGCCTGGCCTAGGAGCTATACCCCTACTACACCCAGGCTGCTAGACCAAGGTAAGAGAACACTTCCCCATCGTGATAGTCGTGGGGCTGCGATCGTGTGCCTGGCCTAGGAGCTATACCCCTACTACACCCAGGCTGCTAGACCAAGGTAAGAGAACACTTCCCCATCGTGATAGTCGTGGGGCTGCCATCGTGTGCCTGGCCTAGGAGCTATACCCCTACTACACCCAGGCTGCTAGACCAAGGTAAGAGAACACTTCCCCATCGTGATAGTCGTGGGGCTGCCATCGTGTGCCTGGCCTAGGAGCTATACCCCTACTACACCCAGGCTGCTAGACCAAGGTAAGAGAACACTTCCCCATCGTGGTAGTCGTGGGGCTGCCATCGTGTGCCTGGCCTAGGAGCTATACCCCTACTACACCCAGGCTGCTAGACCAAGGTAAGAGAACACTTCCCCATCGTGGTAGTCGTGGGGCTGCCATCGTGTGCCTGGCCTAGGAGCTATACCCCTATTACACCCAGGCTGCTAGACCAAGGTAAGAGAACACTTCCCCATCGTGATAGTCGTGGGGCTGCGATCGTGTGCCTGGCCTAGGAGCTATACCCCTACTACACCCAGGCTGCTAGACCGAGGTAAGAGAACACATCGCTACCGTGGTGCGGGCGAGCATGTGTCTGGCTGAGGCTCGCAAGGAGGGCCCTCACGCATGGCGGGCGCGCTGCGCATGCTACAGAGCCGGCCCGCTGCTACACCCAGGCTGTAAGACCGAGGTAAGAGAATACTTCGCTACCGTGGTGCGGGCGAGCATGAGTCTGGCCGTGCCGCGCGAGGAGAGCCTTCACCACATGGCGGACGGACGGGCCTGGTTCTCTATTATACTCTGCTTCTGGTACAGCGTCCCCTATGTACTGGTCCAATATTTTACAAAACAATACAATTGTATACGACTATACTATTCACTGTATTTCATGTAAACACATTTTTATTCCCGGAAATCAATTTTATGATACGTAAACGGGATTGAGATGTTGTCGAAAACTTCCAAGAACGGCGACAAAGTTGTGTGCTATCAAGGTAACAGATTGAAACGATCTCGATTAGATGATATGATAACAGCTATGCACACAAGGGGCGGCATTATGAGTATAATGGTAGTTGATGAATCTGCACCCCTTGTACTTTATTTTAACAAGAAGAAATTAAAGACAGAAACTACTTTGTAATCAAATTAATAAAGGCTATTTCTACTTCATTCTTCTTCAAAATGCTAAACCAAATTTTGACAATAATTTGCCCTTCTTGATATGTAAAATAGCGCAATTTAAGACAGATTTGTGTAAAATTAATCGTTGCAAACGTTAGGTTAGGTTAGGTACTCACCTTATGTATATAAAAGTTTGTGTTTACAATTACCTAAGCGAAAATCTACTGCTATTTAAGAACGAAGCATGTTAAAGGGACAGGAACTAACATTACAACAAAATACAATTAACAGACCGAACATACCCCTAAAGTAAACTCATTAATGCACAAACCAATTTAAAATATGCCTCCAGTTCAGCGGTGCGTGCCTCAGACTGGGAGGGAAAGCCTGTCCAGGAGCAAATTACAGTGCGAACACAATCAGTCAGGAAATGTGCCCAGCTTAGTGCTTTGACGGGACATTGTAGGTACATACGAGTAAGGCTCGTTTGATGGATGAAAGCCGCAGCGGAGGTAGTATAGTGGAGGTAGCAAATGAGTAATTGTATGAACCTCTTATAGTTATTTATTTACGTAGTTAAAAAAAAGGTAGCGTATTATCTTTTTTTTTCTTTTTTTTATGAATGAATTTAAGAAATATATTTCGTCAGGTATAAAAAAAACTTATGAAATTACAATGAATAAGACCTTAACTACATTACACTTAATTAAATCTAAAACTTAAGCTAAATCTTTATTGGTTACTCAAGAAAATTGGAATTAGTTTATCTCTATTCGAAAGTAACGTAAAAAGATGTTGTTGTTTAATATAATGTTTGAATGAATGAATATAAAAAAATTGGGTAAGTGCGAGTCCGAGTCGCGCATGAAGGGTTCCGTACCATAGTCTATAACAAGTTTGTTGTATGGGAGCCCCCCTTAAATACGAGATTTTTTTTTTTTTTTTTTTAGTATTTGTTGTTATAGCGGCAATAGAAATACATCATCTGTGAAAATTTCAACTGTCTAGCTATCACCGTTCTTGAGATACAGCCTGGTGACAGACGGACGGACGGACGGACGGACGGATGGACGGATGGACGGATGGACGGATGGACGGACGGACAGCGAAGTCTCAGTAATAGGGTCCCGTTTTTGCCCTTTGGGTACGGAAATAAGCATTCTTTTCCTTTCTTGTCGTAATTTGGTATATTTATTGGTAACTAATTAAGGCTCCTTATCCGTTCAAAAATGCTGATGGTTTAAGAAAATCTTCTCTATGATCAAACATGTTTCTTAAAATATTATCAATGTTACTAGGTACTTAGAACAGGGCTGTTGCGATTTATTGGTATATATTTGAAATCTACAGTTTGAATTTTTCATTGATAATTTTTGTTTCAAAAACTTCTCTAAATCGACAAAATTTACGCAGAAAACTAGTTTTTTCAACTTATTTTCGAATGCACACAATGAAAGCATGGAATAGCTATGTTACTATCTAGAACTCAGGGAAAAGTATTATTCACTTCAAAAAGTTGGTTAAATGACCAATATATTTGTCATTATAATTATTTTTGAAAAAAATTTTTTTTAAAGGAATAAAGCCTCTTAAAGCCCCAGCAAAAAATGTTTACTTATACTTCTTACATGTTTCGATTCCATTCCACTGACTCTGAATAAAATATTTGTACAATTCCAATGAAATAATTTGAGCGAACATCTTTCCAAGGAAATATCACTGTCAAATAATAATCGTCTTCTACGAAATTTACACGTTCCATCTCAATTAAAAAAAATCAACACACAATATGTGACAAGGAAATGTAGCTACGATAATTTAAAAATTTGGAGAAAATTGGCCACATAAAATAAATATTTGAACGTAAACGAAATGTAATGATTTTCTTCTGGTTTATTAAGCACTCGCGTTGAAATTGTATTATTACATATGATTTGCAATCCATATTACATTAAAGGGAAATCATTGTAATTGAACAACATTCACGAACGAAACGATTCCTTTAATATAGTAATTAAATAAAAAAAATTGGGCAAGTGCGAGTCCGACTCGCGCATGAAGGGTTCCGTACCTATACATATATATAATCTATAACAAGTTTGTTGTATGGGAGCCCCCCTTAAATATTTATTTTATTTAATTTTTAGTATTTGTTGTTATAGCGGCAATAGAAATACATCATCTGTGAAAATTTCAACTGTCTAGCTATCACCATTCTTGAGTTACAGCCTGGTGACAGACGGACGGACGGACGGACGGACAGCGAAGTCTCAGTAATAGGGTCCCGTTTTTACCCTTTGGGTACGGAACCCTAAAAAAACCGACTTCAAAATAAACTGAAATGTCAAAATAACCCGTACAAATTTCATTTGAATCACCTTTTGAAGTCGGAACTTTCTACTCAGAAACTTACAGCAGGAGCTATTTAGGTACCTACAGTACATTAAAATTGGTATATGATATTTTTGCATTAACGAAACTCTTCAAATATTCTCCACCAACTTACGTATTTATACTAAAACCTAAATGTTTATATTTAAAATGGGGTCTTTAACCTCGGGTATTTCAAACCGTACCCAATGTCCATTTAGCATTGTTACGATAAATTTGCTCTAGTTAACATGAAAAGATTTTACGGCAATCCGCTTATAAGGAAATGAACCCAATAAAACTTTTTTATATTTAAGTACTTATGTTTTATAGTACTGACGACGTACTCGACTTTGAGAAACCTGACTAAGGTTGTTTTTGAATTGAATTTGTAAAAGCGTACGTCTTTGTTATTGTAGATGCATTTTCATATAGGACATCTGATCAATGTAAAATTTACTTTTAGAATAAACCGATTTAAAGGATATTACAACGGTCATTCTCCAGACGAGCATTTTTGCTTGTCTTCAGTCTTTAAAAATATAAAAATATTGATTTCATTATATCTTATATTTTTTGATAGTAGCAGGTATTCGTATTGAGCTGTACCTACATGAATTTTCAAGAAAATATTTAAAACCCGTCGGGTAGAAAAAAAAACTTTTAGTCCCATTCTCCTAATTGACACGTCGCGTCCCACTACCCAAATTACTTACATACCATTTTCTGCTGATGATATACATGAAGAAAAAACAATGTAAGCGAGTTTATTAAACAAAAGAATACATGTTTTAATTACAAAAAAAAACCTAGTCAATACAAATATTATATCACAAAGATATCAATTATAATAACTTTGTCCCGAAACGTATAATAATTCACGCGTCGCGGTCGGTTGTGATCACACAAGTCCTCTGAAAGTAGGTACGGATCTCACTAACGCATTTCGGTGAAGCGGTCAGTCGTGCCCAGAGCCCCGTGTGGGACGGTTGTGTTAGCTGTGTACGGGTCGCGGACTATGACTGTAAGTATCTAATTCACACGTTTTGGCTCACGAAATTTCTAATTAACACGTTCACGTTTTAAAAATCAACCAGTAACTCTATCGCGCTGAGAATTTTAGTGTACATTAAAAGCCGCATTATTTAATACATACTAGATTCTGCAGATTATTACATGTACCTATAAAAAGTTATTTTGTATTTTTCAAGAATCCCTAATTCACAAGTCTAATTCACGCATCAAAAATGAACGCGTTAATTAGAATTTAACCATCCATGCGGTTCTAATCATCAGTTGGGTTTTTTTTTCTAGAATATTTGGACATATAATAGTAATGGTACCTATAATATACAGTCACATCTTCGTAAATATAACTGAATTTGTATAATTAACGCGTCGTTTTTCTAATTCACGCGTCATAGAAAAGTAAAATATTCTAATTAACACGTCATTTTTCTAATTCACGCGTCATATAAATTTTAATTTGCTTCTAACTAATGAACCTTTAATAATTATAAAGTGCCCTATCCACATTTAAGTTTCAATGATCGATATGTTACTATAATTGTCATAAAAATGATTGAAAAGTACGTAGAAAAAAAGCGACGCGTTAATTAGAATTAGAACACAAATCTGGAGAATGACCGACAAAAGAAAATATTTATAAGGTCAGGACTATCATTTATTTTACTTATTAAATATTTATGAACGATAATTTTAAACTCCAACACGCCTACATTGACAGAATTCCTGCTTTAAAAATAGTTTAAAACATTATTTTGATGTTGAACCGCTCGTAATAGATATTTAATCCTTTCTCTTGCTACTTTTTCTTAATAGATTTTTATAACTCTAAAATCATTAAACCATTGATACAAAGATCAAAGCTCAAAAAAAACCTTGTCTCTTCCACCAAGTTACACATTTCTATTATTCTAATATATTTTTCGTGTAAAAAATGTGGCGTGTTCCATTGAAATAAGTTTCTGACAAAAATGACATTTTAGTGGCAAGCTTTTATAGCCGACTGTACTTTTCTTTGGATATCCATCAAATGCTCACTGAGACGATTCTAAAGAGCCCAAGCTCGGTAGGATTGCTTTTTCTATTATAGAGTTCCTATGGCCACCTTCCGGCTCCATCATCAGATCAGCCCCATAGTACCATATTATTGTATTGTCATCAAAGTTTAGTAAGTATGCATAATTTCAGCTCAATCGGGTGACGATATCTGCTTCAAAATTGAGTTGCAACATTTCACCCGAACAAACATACTTTAAACATACCATGCGAGCTAAATAAAAGCTTGTAAAAAAGAGACATTACATGTTCCATAAATTTCTAAAATCATTTCAAGGAAAATTACATTTCATGGATGGGTTCATGCTGTCTGGCAATACAATATGATATGATAACTTAAATCATCATGAGACCCTTTTATGAAATATATATCACGTAACATTTGCTACTTAGCAAATGCTACTAAAACTAAACATACTTAATAACAAAATTTGGGATTCCTAGCTTTAAGATTGGCTGAGATCACTTGTTCCACTAAAAGCTGAATAATTATCTTGTAGACGAGAGATTTGTTTTTATCAAAAGATAAAAACCATCTCGACAAATCAGGCTTTCTATTAAAAAAACAGCGCTCAAATTACCTACTCCACCTATATGGGCACTATGATGCCACAGACATACACACAGATACACACCTCTTTTTCACCCGTCGGGGGTTAAAAAACATAAACGTTTATTGTTTAAAGAAATTTACTAAGTATCAACTTAAGTATTCACGGCAGTATTACAATCCTGTAAGTACGATATTGTGTTCATTTTGTGAACTCTGTAAACAACGATCGTCATTAAACGTAAATAATTGCGATTTGACGAGTTTGCGCAAAATACGTCTATAAATTAAACCTACGTTTAATTACGTCGACAGCTTTTACTTCGAGGTTGGTAGGTAAATCTCAAGGCTTTATAATTCATTTGTTAGTAATTTAAAACCTATGTTTATATTTAATTTGAAAACTGTTAAAAATACTTATTATGGCAATTTACTTTGATTACATTAACATAGCGTCCATTTGGCCAAAGATTGTTTAAATTTAATGTAATCTGTGCTCATTTTTCTCCCTCCGAATTATTAATTATTAAGACTACTTAAATAAATCTTCTGTCAAAAAAATAAAGGTCAAAAACATTATTTAAAAAAACTAAAACAAAATTTTCATTAACAATATAAAGAAAGTCGTTTCGAAGTTTCGATTCAATTCAAGTTGTTGTTAACAAAATTGAAATTCCTGGCGTTTAGTTGAACTAATGGCGGAACGCAGTATTTCACAATGTTTTGTACGTGACAAATTCTTTAACTTCACAAGTCTAGAACTCTGTGCGGCGTAACTTTGTGGCAGTAACAGTTTTACAAGCTTTTTATGAGCAACACGCACTTGCGATTTATTTATAGCCCTGGTGCTTTATAATTAGATTTCAAATCAATAAGATAGTCGTTGTGATTCTTAATTCAAAAAGATGTAAAAATTAACCTTGTTCAAAAAATATGTCCGAAAAAGGAAGTACAGAGGTATTCAACTGACCTGACAAAATGGAGAAAACCATAAAAAAACTAATACGGATTCTTTATTATTATTAGCTTTATGAGCGTAAACAATTTCATTCAGATTTGACCTAATCTAGTACATAATTATTAGCTGTCGGCTAAGGTATTATGATTTTGACGAATGTAGATAAAATAACTTGCCAACCTATTCCCATTCTAATCACAGTTCGATAATAACCGCAAGCGGTCAGCCATAATTAGCCGAACATACACAACCTGTATTTTAGATAATATCGGTGACAATAGGTATGCGAGCATCGAGAATGTGAGGCACTATACTCTAGCTCTAGCCCTCATCGCAAAGCCATATAGTAAAAATTTTAAGTATAGCGTGCAGATACGAACTTAATTTTGTATCTGATTATTAAAAACAAAAAAAAAATCATTTTGATGCCTATGATTCTGTTGTTACGTGTGCAATTTTTTACTGCTTAAACTGGTCAGTAGACGGTGCACAATGACTTTAATAAAATATACTCGGCAAGAGTCGAAGGTCAGCTCTCACAGTTTAAAACTTGTCTGTTTAAAATGACTAAGTGTGTAAAATCATTATTGTACTTAGGTACACATATCATATACTACGTACAACCAAAACGTATAAAACCTACTAGAGTGACTATAAATATTAATTAGACTGGGTATCCATGCTATTTAAGTACCTGCTTAAAACCATTTTCCCGTGAAATCTCTTTCTATAATAAATAAAGATAAAATGATAAGCTTTTCTAAAATGGCTTAGACAAAATACATTAGTACTTAGTAGTGAATGTTAAGAAGTCGGTATAAGGCGTTCAGAAAATGAAAAATATTTCTCGCAACTTTGACTGCTGCTTTTGATAAATAACTCTTCTAAATGAGATGCCAGAAAACATGGGTGGGAGATGCTGCAAATATTTGTTAGCAAAGGAAGCCCGTGACTGGCAAGTGATTTATATACTTTTACGTATTTAATGAATTTTTGGCATCTACCTATCTCATGTATGAAAGTTTACGCTCCATTATGTAGGTACTTTGACGTTCGGCTTCTTTAAGCTAAAATATTTAAAACGTTATTTATACCGGATTTAAAGAAAAGCTTTGAGCAAGCTTTCAGCCTGAGCTTTCAGCGTTCTGGTCCAAAAACTTTGTCGGGAAGTACTTATTCAGGACTTTCATGAAAAATTACTGAATGATAAGGAAATTAAGACTAGATAGTCGAACTTAATTATGACCTTTTAAAAAACAATACCTACATAAAAAAAATAGAACCAAGTGTGTCGATAGTAATATCGACTCTTAATTCGGTTTCTCCTATTTCCATGTTTATTTTCTTGGATTAAGGATGCATTGTAACTACCGGTACTTGAACGAATGATATCTTTGACGCAGCGCATTTAAAAAGTTTTTTAATTTCCTATTCTGGGGCTTTCCTCTCTCTCGAGTTTACTCTTATTAGGACAATTAAGTTAACTGGTAATTATCTAGGGTTCAGAACACGGCACCGCCGTAAACTCGAATCCAATATTGAAATAAAGTTTATTTTGGACTAGACAACGACCATTTAATTTTGCTGTCGGTAAAGTAGTACAATACTAACTTAGGTACCTACTTATTGTGTAATGTAATGTTTTATTTTTTGACCGAGTTTCGCAATGCGGTGCCAAATCCTTATGAATTGAAACCGTTCGTCATTATATTTCTATTATATTACTAAGAATGAACGATTTAACTACTCCTGTACTAGTACAACACGTTACCACGCTACCACGGTAACGCATTTGGAATCCTTAGATTGTCTTCTTTCCATGGGCCTTAGAGTCCACTATCCATGTGGTTCGTACCTACTCGTTTTCTTTCTGATGTTTAGGTATCATTGAAAAAAAAAAACTTAAATATCTAAGACCACTGACCATTGGCGTGTTATGATGAACGTATGTACAATTACTCGTGATATTCAAAACACTAATGTTTGAATAAACGAACTAGTTTGATCAATTCTGAAATCAATGATTAATCAAATTAATATATTAGTTGAATCCATGTTATTTAGTTAGAATAATGTCACCTTAATGTTATAAAATAATCTGCCAGATTTTTTATACTTGTGATATTTATTAGTTTTATTTTGTTAGGTGAAAGACGTACGTTTATACTTCTAAAGATAGTCCGGTACAAAAAGTATCTGTAAATTACACCGTGGAAATCTTAATGCTAGGAGCAATGGATTAATTTAAATTCATTATTATTTCCATAAAATGTACCTACATCAAGTTTCTTCATTTAAAAATCTATTAGGGCCATTCTATGTGAAAGTGATTGTTTGGTGTAATGGAAATAATGTTCTGATAACAATGGGTCGCTATTTTTCTAAATCAATCGAACATAACGCAGTTAGTTATTATTATTAGGCTAAAACGGCGGATTTTTTGTGTTAACAAACAATATTTCCAGTTAATGCTGATTCAGATCATTTTATAAAAAGTTGTATTTATCAATGTACTAAGAAATTAATTATATAGGCAAGTTTATGATAAATCGATTAGATCGGAAGATATGATTTCCCGTATTCTATTTGAGTATCGTATTGTTAAGAAGTGCGTGAAGCATGCTACATCCTGCAAATACCTACTCAATAAACATTGCCGGTCTGATGATCATTGGAAAATATCTGAAACATTTACATATTCGATATGCGAGAGAGGAAGCTAAATACGCTTCGCTAAATAAGTAGTGCCGCGTTGCATAATCATATAATAGATTAAAAGAAGAAGATAAAAGAAGAAGTCCTGACTCACTCATCAACGCACAGCCGAAACTACTAATGTTGGAGAGTTGGTTTTTGCACAGTAGGTTACTTTTATAACGTGGGCTAAGGATAAGAAGCGATTTTGAAAAATTCAACCCCTAAGAGGGTTAAAAAGGGGATGAAAGGTTGTATGGGATACAAGTTTTTTTTAAAGCTAGTAACATTAAACTTTGTAAAAGATATTAAAATAAAATTAAAGAAAATTAATTTCACCGTTTTTGAAAATTCATCCCCCAAGGTGGTAAAAAAGGGGTTGAAAGTTTGAATGGAGATCAAGTATTTTTTTGAGCGCGGGACTTGAATCTTTGTGTATAGGCATATTATTAGAATACAAGAAAAGTAATTTCAGCGTTTTTAAAAATTCTTCCCCTAAAAGGGTTAAAAAGGGGTTGAAAGTTTGTATCCATTACAAATTCTTTGAAACTTCTCATTAAGGCATATATAAGAATAACAAAATACCATTAATTGAACGTTATTAAAAATTCAACGTCTAAGGGGGTTAAAAGGGGGATGAACGTTTGTCCTGGGGTTCAAATTTTATTTTAAGCTAGGAACTTGAAACGTTGTAAAAAGGATTTTTTTTTGAGGGCGGGACTTGAAATTTTATATAAAGACATATCAATAGAATACAAGAAAAACGATTTCACCGTTTTTGAAAATTCTGCCCTGAAGGTGGTGAAAAAGGGATAGAAAATCAAAAAAAAATTGAGTAGAATCTTTGTATAAAGGCATTATTATTCGAATCAAAGAATTTATAAGCGTCGTTCTTAAACTCATCGAATTTAGTAAAGCTATTCGTTCGTAGATGTACCTGATTTCATAATGATACCGCGTACTAATTAGAGCAAATTAGTCGAAAAAAAATCTTAAAAAAAGGCCAAGAGCGAATCGAACTCGCGTACGAAGGGTTCGTTACTATTTCGTAAAAAAATGTAAAAAAAAAACACGTTTAGCAATTTCAACATTGCTTAGTTCTCAAAATAATAAAGATGTAAAATTTTCAAGATAAGGTTCCACGCGGACGAAGTCGCGGGCAACAGCTAGTATGCATTAAACCTAACAAATGTGACTTCTGACATTATCTAGATATCCACGCTCCCCTACACTCACTAATGAGTTATTCAAGTGTTGAGCTAATTACGGTATTGATTGGTGGTTAGATATGGCGTTAACGGTAATGTTATCGTCATATTGAACGCTCGAGTGCTTATTAAAATTTTAAGATTAGATTAGGGGGCTTTTACCGCGATTTGCTGTAGTTTACACTCGAGTGTATAGTTCGAAATGTGTCACTTATACCTCTTCAAAATAAGCTGCGTTACACGAATACCTGTATCTTAAATGCGAAAATATTTGCCGGTTTTCCTTCCATCACGTAGAAACGAAATTACTTATCGACGTGATCTTGAAATAATGAAATTTTGAACTTTATTCTTTAAGTACATTGACGTATTAAGTACATGGACACACAATCCGACGGAAAAAATGGCACCCTCCCAACTAATGCAAAATCACAAATCGCATTAGTTGGGCGATCAGTCTCGTTTAGACCATGACACGTGACGGGTCTCAAAAATGACTAATTTTCAGTGAAATATTGCAGAAATAACAGCTATAAAATAAAGAAAAAGGTCGGAATATTCTTTTTTACGCAGATTCTATTGATTAATTAACGAATCCTATGTAAAATCATAGCATATTTAAGATTAGAATTATTAACTTTGTCCCTACAAAATGCACCTCATCACAGAACAAAAATCTAAGGAGTCGCTATAGTTTTATATTTTATTAATTAATAAAGGAGTGCAATAAATTATTATCCTATTTTTTTATTAAAGATTCCCACGCGATCTTAAACAACTTGAAAAATTGAGGTCACGTTTAGTAAGAGACAGACGTCAAGAATAATTTCAGCCAAATAATTCGTCTCTCGTGTGTTCGTTCGGCATAATCATATATGTTTTTTTAATGTTTAATCAAAAGAAGCGTAAAAGTCTTTCACTCAACACAGCTTTAATATCTCAATAAAAACGTAAAAAAATTACAATGTCTACAAAAGAAGCGTAAAATGGTTATGTAGTGTTTGTGGTAGTAGGTATCTATACATAAATAGATATACACTGTCTCAGGCGCACGTCACATAGGATGCTGCGCTTAGTTACACGCGAGCCGAGGCTATGTGTGCGGCGGCGAGTGAGCCAGTGTTATGAACATATGCCTTTTACAGGCAGATCCTACAGGTTAGTTCAAATTCAAATTCAAATTCAAATTCTTTATTGCATGTCACATTACAAATAAAGTTGGAATTAAAAATAAATAGGTCTACATGTGACGCCCTGCAAAGGGCACAGCAATGTCAGAGGGCTAGAAGTAGTTAATTTAATTACAATTATTTTATTCTATTCTTTAAATATCACACTAAATTCATAAATTATTACTACGCATTAATTTCAATTCTGATTATTCATGTTATTTACTTATTACTAAGCATAATAACTCACATACTAACATGGTTAAAATATTCATTTAAATTATAAAAACAAGCATTAACTAAATACAATTTCAATTGTTTTTGGAACAATCTAGGGTCCTCTAGATCTTTTATAGAGTTTGGAAGGTGATTATAAATTTTGATAGTCATATAATGGGGGCCACGCGTAATAAGTTTTAATTTTGAGAAGGGCATTTGAAGTTTATTTACGTTTCGTTCATTTCTTTTGATTTGTTTTGTTGCTTTAGGGGAATATAAATCAAAGTGTTTCCTTACGAATTTGCACGATTCAAATATATACATAGAAGCAACAGTTAGAATTTGGTGTTTAATGTAAAAGGGTTTGCATGACTCCATTTGGTCTATATTTACCAAGATTCTGACACACTTTTTTTGCAAAATAAATATTGTATCGATGTCACAACTATTTCCCCAGAGAACCAAACCGTATGCTATTCGCGAATAAGCATATGAGTAGTATGCCGTTAGGGCTGTCTGAAAGTCAGTAACTCGCTTAAGATGCTGAAGGGCGTATATGAAAGATGATAACTTTTTTGATAATTTTTGGATATGGCCTTTCCAACTCAAGCTTGAGTCTAAGTCTATACCTAATAGTGTTGCAGAACTAACGATGTCTAAATTTGAATGATTATAATGGTAATCTAATGGCAATGATGCTTTTTGATACGGCTTAAATTGAATAATTTTAGTTTTATTTATGTTCAGCTGGAGGTTGTGGGATTGCAACCAACCTGTAATTTTATTTAATGTTAAATTTAATTTATTCTGAATTTCTGCAGTATCAGCGCACGAAAACAGTACTGATATGTCATCCGCGAAAAGCGTACTATGTTCGTCTAAGTTACATTACATACATTACATTAATAAAAAAATTGCTCTGTTGTCATTGTTTTATTTAGTCTCAGAGTCTACACACTGTCAGTTTAAACCTTTGAACGCCAAGAACACCTAAAGACAATGTGTGCTGCCTTGCATACTACGCCACCGACTCTCACGCCACGCCATCAAACTTTAAAGGGTTAAAAATGTTAATATTTTGCACTTGCCTCACTCTCATTTCACATACTAGAACAAGATGAGTTGAGAAATCATAATGTCATTATTACTGATCCCTTCCATGCAGTGTCGGGACCCTTTTATGCAGTTGTTAAATAAAAACGTAACTTAATTTGTTATTAACAATTTACGAGTTTATTTAGTTCAAACAACAAATATATTTTAATACCTAAATAAAATAATAATGAAAATATTTTTAGTATGTAAAACTATTAAAATCTGCTCCATTCGTGCCATGTTCCAAGTTTGACAAGAGACATGAGTCAGAATACGCTAAAAAAGTTAATTTACACGAAAAATATTTGTGGTAATAAGTACGTAAGCCAATTTGACACTTAAACGTTTGAGTAAAGAGTTATTTTGTACGAAGTAATTATGTTGTTGTAAATTATAAATAAGCGTTATTGGCATCTACTGGAACATGACAGCAGTGCCACTTTTTTCTTCAATTTTGTTCGGGTCTGTGGCTCTATTATAAATAATACCTCAATGTTTAAGTAGAATACAAGGGCTCTTTTACATGTCTGAGTCTACCGACATATCACAAGATTTAGAAATAGAGATGTTTTGATAGAGAATGTCGTAGTAACAGGACATGCGGCTTTAAGGTGTGCAAGGTAAACGTCCCTGTGCTCTCTTCCTCACTGTTTAATTAAAAGTTAAAACATAATTAAAACTAATAACCACTAGATACATGGCCATCCTACATAAATTATTGAAGTTCGATACCTATGTCAAGTGCCATCGCTTTGGCGGGAAATTTTACGAAATTTTCTATGGCTTTGTTTATGTAATGACAATGACAAGTTATTACTCATAAATTGTCATTGCCATTAAATTATTAAAGAGGTTGTAAGCGCACAAATTAAGATTAGTAGGGTGACAAGGAAGTTAAGATAAAATTGGTTTCAAAATACAAATTATCAAAGAAAAATAAAAGTTTGTTTTCATGTAATTACCTACGCTTCAACGTGATCGGCATCAATTTACTGAGTTAGAAAAATTGGTACCTGATCACCGATTAAAAATCATCGTCTACCTATATTGCACGTACCTAATATTGAAACCTCCGAAGTGAGCATAATCCCTTTTTGATTGACCTTATATCAAAGGGCTGGATATAAGAATGATTTACAATTTTCTAAACTAACTTTATGGCGAAACGGGATATTTATAATAAAAATCGAATTAACCTTTTTCCGGGTGTTTGGATATGTAATCGGCTCTGAATACTGTCTGTTGGAAAAAATCACTTGGATCGCTTCACCGGTTTCTAATCAAGTCAACTGATCCGATCTTTCTTTACCATATATTATTTCCAACCTACTTCAAAAAATGAGAAGATTCTCTATTGTAATTTAGTCGTATGTAGCTTTTTTAACATTTATTTACAAACGGGGCCTATGATGGTTGCGTTTATCTCGTGGTAAATAAGTGACAAAGCATCTGTCACTCACACTCGCATCTTGCCAAAACGTGACGGATACTTTGTCACTTATTTATCGAGGGATAAAAACAACCATTATAGGCCCGCATCTTTTGAAAACTTGTTTCAGATCTATTGTCAATTATCGGCAAAAAGTTTCTCGCCTCGTTTTAATTGAAATCTATTTGTATTGTGTAATACCTAAAGTCGAAATAAGTAATTAAAAAGTTTTTGACAAATCTCTAATCAATCGGCACCCACTCAATGTTGGCTTAAGAAAGCGTTCTTAAATAGTTACATAATTATAAATGACTTTTCATCAGCCCTTCTTCTGCTCCGTATAAAATCTTCAGAATTATTAACATTAGGTATGGATACCAAATGTCACTTTTCATAAAAAAAATTACGTAACTACTCAGGCTATTTTATCTTAAACCAATGTTCTTGTCTTAAATCAATCTTCACTCATCTGCAATAGGTATAACCCGGTTACAATATCTGTGGACCTGGCGTCGATGGCTTTACATTGAAGCGAGGTCCACAAATATTATAACCGGGCTATATCTAGCAGTGGATACTCTACTGGGTAGTGGGTACCTACAGCAGGCACAAAAATGGACATCGTCGCTTGAACGCGATTCAAGAATTAGGCTGAATGTTTAGACTGGATTTGAACTTGAATACAAATTTCATTGCATTGTGGCCTGTGGGGATAAATTGAGCGATTGAATTCGTCGTACATCAGCAGGCCGCAAAAATGAAGTTCACGCCCCGTCTAAATGGCTACAGGGTGATCAATCCAAATGTGCCAGTAGGGAGAAAATGAAAATTATATAGGGAAATCTGTTCTTAAGAACCATGGCGTCGATTTTAGATAGAAACTATATTATTTTGAATCATACATACCCGGGGAGTGAAACTGGTTAAAATTGTGTAAGTAACCGCATGTCGTATTGTAACATTATTTACAGAGAGTTTGAATTTGACCGGGTAATGTACCTAAGCTTAGCTAGTGACGGTTGAAATTTTCACAGATGATGTATTTCTGTTGAATAAATACTAAAAACAGAATAAAATAAATATTTATGTGGGGTTCCCATACGAAAAACGTGATCGGTTGCGAACTCATTTGTATACGGTGCCATACATACCATGGTGAAAACTTAACTTAACTCGGCCAGTTGATAAGGGAAGTGTTTGTACGGAACCCTTTGTGCGCGAGTCCGAGCGGCTGATTTTTTAAAATCTAAAATCGACGCCACGATTCAGAAAAGATTTACCTATATCTTAATAGTTTGTGACTTCTCCCTACTTACCCATTTGGATTGAGCCTGTCTGTAATAGGAGCACTAAATTTCAACATAATTTTTACTCTTCAAACTGAACAATATTTGGTTCATCAACTTTGAAATAACAACAATTTACAGATGTTCATTATTTATAGCAAATAATAAATTATAATTATATTTATAATTAATGGTATTATAATTATTTATTTAGAAAATACTTATGATATGAGTACAATACAATAAATAAATATAACTAAGTAGTATTCATCAAATTGTATTTTTAATGTACGCCAGTCCTGTTACAGACCACACCAAAAAATATAGTTTTTTTATTAGTGTAAAAGTGTTGCCACCAAAATTACAAACTTTTATTTTAAATAAATTTTCCCTTTGAAGCAAAAGCCGAATTCCACATTTACAAATTGGAAAATAATTACCTACCTACGTTGAAACGAAATCTATGAATATATCTAAATGTGAAATAAAGTAATTAATTTCCAAACTCGTGTTTCTCAATATTCATTACCGTTACCAAACAGCCGAGTGCGCGTCAATTTGATTTTTTTACTGTTTTCTTTGTAACTTTTCCCCTGCGGTGTCCTATTGGAATTGAAATGTACGTAATTGTTGAAATCCCTCGGTACTAAGTAGTAACAACGTCGTTTGTATTAGGTTAAAAGAAAAAGAACCTTAACCTTTATGACGGTTTAAACAATTATACTTTCCAAAAAATTTCCTCATTAAGAAGAGTAAGAAGCTTTCGTAAATTAGATACCACAAAATATAAACGTGAAAAAAATATGTAAGCTCTGAATAAAGAAACGTGTTTTTTTTAACACGCCATGCTTGTAAAGCACGACGTGGTAGGCGCAGTTTGAAGTGCACCTGTCTCCTGAGGTCGAATCCCGGCCGGGGCAAATATTTGTGTGATGAACTCGAATATTTGTTCCGGGGTCATGGATGTTGTCTATGAATATATGTATTTATATAATTATATATGTCTTCGTCTAGGACCCATAGTACCAGCTTTGCTTAGATTGTGACTAAGTCGATTTGTGTAAAATTGTCCCTTACTTAATGTATATAATATATTTATTTATTTATTTATTAAAGGAATGGCCAGAAATAGCCCAAAACCGGGAACAATGAAAGAGGAGTGGCGAGGCCTTTGCCCAGCAGTAGGACATCATGGGCTCACACTAATAATAATATAATAACGCCATGCTTATACACTTTATGACAGTAATGATATGCTGGAACTATTCTGCATGGGAGAGCATAATCATTAATCGGGTAAGGACGAAAAAGTTGAATGAAATTTAGGGCCTATTTACAAAAAAGTAAAAAAAGCAATTGAAAAAAGTTTTGTTAAAGTACTAACGTACCTCAAGGTTCTGTTTCAATGGTTGCCTTATTGTCGTCGCACAACGAAAATTTTCACACTGTTTAATATTAATTGTGTACCTACTTATATCTTTTTGTGCTGTTCGGGTATATTCCCAGGAATGACACACCACCCAGTCCCAGTTGCCAGTTAATATATCTGTAGAGTAACTTTGAGTGTGAAAATAATATTTGTCCATAAACCTCGGGTCCATAATTATGAGATATACCTAATGTTCATGGCTTATTGCGGTTTACTGAATATACTGTTCAGAGTGCAGTCACTTTTCTCCGTCTTTCTCAAATAAAATGAATTCAATATTTCCGCAGAGTTTTTGGATTCATAAGTACTTATAAAATAATATGTTTGCAAACAACAGCCTTGAGAAGCGAAGCGATCTTAAGTACGCCTATTATTCCCTTCTCTGTATTTTGAACATTGTGTGCTACCCAATGGAGAGGTTTTCCGCAAACACAGACAGTACAATACAATATATGTCAACAAACAAATGTATACGTTTTCAGAGCGACAAAACGTAATAAGTACATGTGAAAGAACAAAAAAACAAGCTTGTTACTGCTGAAATCTGACTTCCCTATGAAATTCAATCGGTATGAAAGTTACAAAAGTCAATAAAATCGTACACTTATTCCAAAAATACACTACAAACTCTCAGTGTACATGTACATGTAAAGAGATAGATTAGACTACCCGTTTCCGCGTTTAGTGTTGCTTGTAGTTTGTTATATCGATATCGATAATTGGCAGGATCGACCGCCGCGACGTCGGCGAAGACCGCGTCGACCCACAATTGATAGACCGTGCGCTGAGGCTCCTTCAACTTCAGACTCTAGACCGCATTTACTCCTACCACACGCGACCAAGGTACGATCGATGTCCACGCTGTCGATAAAAACGTCTTGTCGATTCTATTCGAATGTGTCCTGTGCTTCCTCTTTCGGTAGTATCTTTTCGCGTATGTTCGTAAATGTTGCCTTTTGTCTCTTTTCTAACCGATTTACTACGCGCGACTTTCCAATCCAGTTTCTAAAACTGTTTCCATGTAAATGTCATGATTTATCTACGATAACGTAAACTTACGATACGTTAGATTTCATTGTCGATATTTACCTCGTCGGAACGATTCTTGACTAGTAATATTATAAATTTGGTGTAGCTTGCAACTTTTTCCTTGACTATCCTAAACTCTTTGTTATATAATGGACCTTAATGTATTTTTTTCACAATGTAATGCCTTTATTAATGCAGACATGCCAGAGGCAACGGTTTGCTTTATTGGTAAGCTACATTAGCGTTTTGACCATGAAGAGAAAATTGGGCTTTTGTTAGACCGTGCGCTGAGAAGTTAGAATTTTAAATATCCCTAGGACATATTTTTAATACCCTGTGTAGCATAAACTTATAAAAAAAGGCCACTTCACGATAATATTAAAATTTTAATTATTTTCGATACTATTTAAATGTAATTATTTACACTTTTATTTACACATAAAAAACAGGTAAAACGTAAAAAAGAATTTACTCGCTACATTTACAAGAAAGTTAAAACGTAAAAAGGAATTAATTATTTAACAGGTCGCTGACCCACAGCTGACTGATATCAAAGTTCGCGCGTGTAAAATTAAAAGTTTTTCATGCCACGTAACAAAATGGAGGAAAATTTCACCCGTGCACTGTGGAAGGGTTAACCTCCCAGCTAAATTTAAAAATAACTAAACACCAAATATTGTTGCCGAAATACTTCTATCAGCCGAACTAAATAAAATAAAAACTAACTAATCAACATAAGTAAACTTAACTAAAACTAACTACATTCTACACTTAAATGTCGGTGGCGTAAAAAAGAAAAAATATGCATTGGAGTCACATAAAGTTCTGATCATATTTTGTGACCCGGAGTCAGCTCGGTCGTTGACGTACAATTTGGAATTGAGAACTAAACTTAAAACATTATAATAACTAAAACGTAGACAACCGGCGAACGCAGTGAAGAATTGTAGATATAAATAAAAAATAATGACTATAAAAGCTTGTTAGTCTATCTTAGCTTGAGTATGTGAAGTGCATGTGGAGAAGGTGATGATACTGCTCGGGCTTCCGGGGAAAACTGGCTCCGCCGAGAAAATCAACTTCAACTTAAACAACACCACCTCGTGGCTCGCGTCGACGACTCAACAGTCCAAACAGCCGTTAGTTATTTAGTTTCCGGGCAGAATACTGGAAATAATATTGTAAACATAAGATTTTTGAACTGCTAGAATATATCAATAAAAACAATATCTTTAAATAAGTCTGGACATGATACCACTTACCTCGGATGCCCAGCCGTTAAAAAACATAGATAGAACAGCCGACCAAAACACGCAGCTTGCCCCAAGACAACGTTCACATATATCACAAAAAACTTCCAGGCTACAATCAAATATAATTTACTGAAAATAACTTCTCAAAGCGCCTCGAAGTAACAAATCAGAAAAACAAATAATCTTTTCCATGACAACCTGTCAACAGAAAACTAATTTGACAAGAACGAAATTTTAAATAAAAACATCTACTTATTGTTAACGGCCAGTACCACAAAGGAGGTTAGCATGCGATTGATGAAAAAAGGTAAGTATGCAGCGTATTATGCTGCAGTTATCCTCCCACCAAAACAAAAAAATCAAAATGACAACCCTAACAATAACTCTGACACGATAAAAATAAGAAAAATGTTAACACCGATGTCTCTCCACTGGTGGTATTGTCGCGGTCCAGAACGACGAAGGCCATCCAGAAGAAGAAAGCGAGCAACAATAAATCGTGGGTTGGGAACTACTTTAAGATATCCTTAACGTGGTAAGTCCCAACATGCGGAGAATCAAGGTCCTTCAATTCATAGACCTGAGGAGAAACGACGCGGAGCACACGACACGCAGTGAAACGTGGCGCAAATTTTCCACCCCTCTCCTCGTCAGCTGTTCCTCTGAGGAAATTGCGACGCCAAACAACGTCTCCAACATGCATCAAAACGGGTCCCCTTCCCGAATTATACCTGTCAGAATTTCTCTGAAAGGCCAGAACCATTGCGTCAGCAACTTTCGCATAGACTTCCCTTAAAGTTTCCAAATTAGCTGCACGCTCACCCCGACTCAGGTCCAAATTGCGGACCTCAGGCTGGGCTCCAACGCGCTCACGAGCTGTGGTTACTTCTCGACCGTACATCAGAAAGTTTGGCGAAAAAGAAGTTGCCAGATTGATACAAGAGTTCAAATACAAGGAAACCCTAGGGAGTTGTCTAGCCCAACTGCGATTATCATCGGCCACCAGAATGCTCAGTGTGGTGATGACGCATTGGTTGTATCGTTCAACAACATTTGCTTGTGGGGAGTAATAGGGAGTAAAGCACGGAGGGGGAATATCGTAAGACGCAAGGAAAGTTGCAAATCTATCACTCCTGAACACTGTAGCGTTGTCGCATAAAATGTTGCCCGGTGCACCATACCGCAGAATTACCTCCGATTCCATGGCGTTGGAGATTGACCTAGCGTCAACCTTTTTTAAAGGAACTAACCACACGAACTTTGTGAACACATCTACCATGGTGAGTATGTACCGGAATCCGTAATACGCTGCTGGCAACGGTCCAATCAAGTCGATTGACAACAAGTCCATGGGAGCTGAGACGGACCTTGGGTATAAGCGCTGGCCACGCGGTCGCGTATTAGCAATCTTGTAAGCTTTACAGATTTGACATTCAGATAGCGCCTCGGAGACATCACGAAACATATTCGGCCAATAGTAAAGTTCCCTCATCTTCATGTAAGTCTTCATAACTCCAGGATGCACGTTAGGGAATCGTTCATGGACCTCGGCTATGGCTTCACGAACCTTAGTGGATGGAAGCACTATCCTCCAAGGGTTCGGAGCTAACGGATTATCAACAGCCATCTTACGCATCAGCAATCCGTCACGGATCGTATATGCCTGAAACATACGGGGTGACTCAACCACACCGTTGTAAACTCTTTCAAACCAGGCATCGGGTGTAGGTTCTACGCCCCTAACGAAGGAGACTAAACCCACTTGTCGCCTAGACAGCGCATCAGGAACGACGTTTAAGACACCCTTTCGATGTTCGATTTCAAAATTGAATTGAGAAATCATAGTAGCCCAGCGGGAAAGTCTACCAGAGGGATTGTCAAGAGTAATCAACCACTTCAACGCGATATGATCTGTGACGATCTTAAACCTGACGCCATCTAGGTAACCGCGGAAGTGTTTGATTGAATCCAACACTGCCAAGAGTTCACGTTCAGACGTACTATAATTCATTTCAGGTTTGGTAAACAAACGAGAATAATATGCCACTGGACGTTCCTCGCCATCAAAAACCTGAGCCAAAACGGACCCGAGACCAACCTTACTCGCGTCGCACTGCAGAATAAAAGGTTTAGAAAAATCGGGACAAGCCACCACCGGAGCACTGAGTAAGGCCGCCTTTAGCCTATTAAATGCTTGTTCGGCGTCATCATCCCAAAGGATATGATCACGACCTTTCCTTTTTCCGATCAATCTAGTAAGTGGGGCTATAATGGTCGAGAAATTTTCCACGAATCGTCGGTAATAAGAGCACATCCCGATAAAGGCACGTAAGGCCTTAGCACTGGTGGGTGTAGGATAGTCACTAATAGCCTCTAGCTTTTTAGGGTCGGTTTGAAGACCATGTTCATTCACTATATAACCAAGATACCTGAGTTCGGATCTACAGAACTCACATTTTTCAAGGTTTACTGAGAGGCCAGCTTCCCTCAGTCGGTCCCGAACCTTACGAATGAGGCGTAAATGACTCTCGAAATCACGAGAAACCAGGATTAGGTCATCTACATACCCGAAAACAAAGTCATCTGATTCAGGAGTAAACTCAAAATTGACAATAAGATCTGTCAAACGCTGCATTTCGGACGCAGCATTGGTTAAACCAAAAGGTAAACGGACAAATTCGAACAGACCCCGCTGCGGCACAATGAAGGCAGTCTTTTCACAACTAGCCTTGTCAGCAAGGGGAATCTGCCAAAAAGCACTTCTGAAATCAAGGGACGTCAAGTACTTGGCACCCCTAAGATTGTCTAAAATATCCTGAACCCTAGGAAGGGGATAAGAATCCCGCACAGTAACGCTATTAAGTTTTCGGCTATCAACACAAAAACGAACACTGCCATCTTTCTTCGTGACCATTACGACAGGACTTGCCCACGGTGACCGAGAAGGACGAATCACACCTAACTCCAACATCTTATCCACCTCCTCGTTCAGAGTTTTAAGCTTAGCAGGAGATAAAGGGTAGTAGCGTTGACGAATAGGCGGTCCAACGGTCTCTATCTTATGTGACAACCACGATGTACAACCCACACCTATTTTCTCAGAAGAAATTTCCTCGAAATACTCAATCGCAGACTGAAGCTTGGTTTCCTGCTCCACAGTCAAGACATGACGCGGGTGGATGTAACGAGCCTCACAAACACTATGCGGTTGACTTTCTGAATGAGGACCAGCCGGAACAAAGAGCTTACCAGCTGTATCACTCTTAAAAGCCTGACTCAAAATATCAGTCAAACCAAAAGATTTCCAAAATTCAATACCGAGGATAAATTGCGTTGGTAACCCACGGCTTACCAGGCAGGGATGGGCAATCGAAGAACCATTAAAATAAATAGGAATGTCCACACCACCTAAAATACGAATGGGTGAATTGTCAGCCGATACCACTGACGGCTGGATATCCGTAGAATAAGATATGCCAAGATTAGACAAAAGGGCCACATCAATAAGAGAAGCTTGAGCGCCGGAATCCAATAAAGCTTTCACGTTGCTCCCGGCTATGGAAATTTCAATGTACAAACGATTATCTAAGGAGTTATTGACAACTAGCGGCAACACCACTGGACCTGCTGGTGCGCCGTTATCTAGTTTTTTGAATTTGAGGCTTGATTACATTGCGGACAGTCACGAGTGATGGCGCCAACACGATTACACCGAAAACAGACGGGATCAGCAACGTTGGGACACAAACGAAAGTGATGGCCCGTTGACTTGCATTTCAAGCAGATAATGTGAGAAGGTGCCACATCAACTGGAGCGATAACTGCCGAAGAAGGTTCCGAGAAAGTTTCGAAATTCCTGGCTATTTCTAGAAGAGCGTCCACGTCTCTTACAATATTAGTCGCAAGACACGCATGGTAACGAGGGTGCAGTCCGTACTTGATAATAGTGAACAAATCACCTTCTGAGATCGGGTTCCTCAACTTTGAATTCAGATCCCTAATGTCAATTACAAAGTCAACTACTGATTGATGTTCACTCTGTCGATAAGTACGGAGTTGTCGCTCGACTTTAAAATCATAATCTGCCACGTCAAAAGTCCTAATAAACGCGGCCTTAAGTTCTGCATAAGACAGTCCTGGTTGTCGAATCGAGCGAAAATACTTCAAGGCGCTATCTGACAACAACTCATGAAACCGTCGGACAACGTACGCAGGGGTAAATCCACGAGCTATACCTTCTTCTTCGACTCGCGCAAAAAATTCGCGTACGCAGGACTTTCCTGAAAATGACAAGTTCCATTTGCCCAAAGACTCGTGGTTTGTTTGAAAGAACGCATTTGCAGGAGCTGGTTGTGCTAAGTCGCGCGAATTCGGCGCCGGTAGCTCGTCATCGTACGAATGCGGTTCCAATACGCGTGGAGACGGAACAAAGGGATTAGAGAAGCGACGTGGCGTTTCCCGAATAGGTGACGCGCTTGGGTCATCCATTTTAGGCTGCAAGGTATTGACACAAAAACCAGAAAATCGCAAAAAGGAATTTTAATACCCAACAAAAATGAAATAATAACTATTATTACATTGACTTAACTTCATGAGAAAGACTTAACTAGAGAAAGGACAAACGGAAATAAATTAAACGGCTACACTTCAATATACAAACAAATGAAAGATGGTTGCAAATTTAAAAAAATATATATATTGTTTTGTTTAAATAACGCAGAGCGAAAATAAAATCCAGTCAGGTTTCGAAGACGAAAACTTGCGGTTGACCGCTGAATATACGCGACAAGTCAGAGAGACTGGCTGGTACAGTTGGCTGAGGCAAAAAATATTATTAGCAGGAAATATCTGAAAATAGAAAATGAACGCGTTAGCGGACCCCACCCCCCTCTAAAAATGAGAAAAATATCATTTCAAATTTATTTATAAGTAAAATTAAATAACAAACCTTTTTATTCGGGCGCCATTTTTGTAGCATAAACTTATAAAAAAAGGCCACTTCACGATAATATTAAAATTTTAATTATTTTCGATACTATTTAAATGTAATTATTTACACTTTTATTTACACATAAAAAACAGGTAAAACGTAAAAAAGAATTTACTCGCTACATTTACAAGAAAGTTAAAACGTAAAAAGGAATTAATTATTTAACAGGTCGCTGACCCACAGCTGACTGATATCAAAGTTCGCGCGTGTAAAATTAAAAGTTTTTCATGCCACGTAACAAAATGGAGGAAAATTTCACCCGTGCACTGTGGAAGGGTTAACCTCCCAGCTAAATTTAAAAATAACTAAACACCAAATATTGTTGCCGAAATACTTCTATCAGCCGAACTAAATAAAATAAAAACTAACTAATCAACATAAGTAAACTTAACTAAAACTAACTACATTCTACACTTAAATGTCGGTGGCGTAAAAAAGAAAAAATATGCATTGGAGTCACATAAAGTTCTGATCATATTTTGTGACCCGGAGTCAGCTCGGTCGTTGACGTACAATTTGGAATTGAGAACTAAACTTAAAACATTATAATAACTAAAACGTAGACAACCGGCGAACGCAGTGAAGAATTGTAGATATAAATAAAAAATAATGACTATAAAAGCTTGTTAGTCTATCTTAGCTTGAGTATGTGAAGTGCATGTGGAGAAGGTGATGATACTGCTCGGGCTTCCGGGGAAAACTGGCTCCGCCGAGAAAATCAACTTCAACTTAAACAACACCACCTCGTGGCTCGCGTCGACGACTCAACAGTCCAAACAGCCGTTAGTTATTTAGTTTCCGGGCAGAATACTGGAAATAATATTGTAAACATAAGATTTTTGAACTGCTAGAATATATCAATAAAAACAATATCTTTAAATAAGTCTGGACATGATACCACTTACCTCGGATGCCCAGCCGTTAAAAAACATAGATAGAACAGCCGACCAAAACACGCAGCTTGCCCCAAGACAACGTTCACATATATCACAAAAAACTTCCAGGCTACAATCAAATATAATTTACTGAAAATAACTTCTCAAAGCGCCTCGAAGTAACAAATCAGAAAAACAAATAATCTTTTCCATGACAACCTGTCAACAGAAAACTAATTTGACAAGAACGAAATTTTAAATAAAAACATCTACTTATTGTTAACGGCCAGTACCACAAAGGAGGTTAGCATGCGATTGATGAAAAAAGGTAAGTATGCAGCGTATTATGCTGCACCTGATACTAACATCAACATTAATAAAACAATCATAACTTACATAGTAGTTACTATAAGCTTAGGGGCATCGTTTTTATTCTCCAACAGCCACTATGGCTACTTTGTCATTTACAAGTAACTACTTATATAATATATATATATATTTTATGTTTTATATTCCAAAAGTAGTATTAGTTGATTACCTATTTAAAAAACCGGCCAAGTGCGAGTCTGACTCGCGCACCGAGGGTTCCGTACAAATATTTATCGCATCTTAACTGGCCGGGTTAAATTACCCGCACCATGTAAGTAAGTAGGTATGTATGGCGCCGGATACCAATGAGGTGCAAAGTTAACGCAACCGATCATGTTTGTTGTATGGGAGCCCCATATTTATTTTATTCTGTTTTTTAGTATTTGTTATAGCGGCAACAGAAATACATCATCTGTGAAAATTTCAACTGCTTAGCTATCACGGTTAATGAGATACCTACAACCTGGTGACAGCCGGACAGACAGACAGACGGACAGCGGAGGCTTAGTAATAGGGTTCCGTTTTTACCATTTGGGTACGGAACCCTAAAAGCGAATTGAAAAGTGACTTATTTCAACCATACCTTTGTTTTCAAGTCATTTGAAAAACAATACTGATTACTGAAGTCGTCATAACGATTTTATAACACCACAGCAGCACCTCTAGCACAACTGTGACCCGCGACTCTATCTCGCGCCAGAAATATTACCTATCTCTTTCTTCGCTGCACTGTGAGAGAGTGACGGGTGATGCTATGTCGCCCGACAAGAGTCGCGAGGCGTAGTTTTGCTAGACGGGCTGGGCTAGCATTTCTTGGCCCGACTTCACTTATCGCGCGACTTAGCATCACTTGTCTTGCTCGCACGTTATTTAAAAGAGTGAAACAGGTAGTATTCGTCGCGCGACAAAGAGCCGCGTGTCACAGCTATGCAGATGCTGGGCAACAGTTTTAACCGGTACAGCCACGAAGCCAAAACTGTGTTTACTTATAATTTTTTCAGTAATATTAGCATAGGTAGGTACTAAATGAAGACACACTTCAAACTTGACCCATTGATACAAAGAAAAATTTAAATGCGATACCTGGTGGAAGAGACCAGGAGTCGAACCCGTTATCTCTAGATTGCCGGTCCAGAGGTAACGGGTTCTGAATTGCCGGTCCAGAGGTACCGGGTTCTGGATTGCCGGACGGCGGTCCAGTGGTACCTACCGGGTTCTGGATTGCCGGTCCTGAGGTACCTACCGGGTTCTGGATTGCCGGTCCAGAGGTACCTACCGGGTTCTGGATTGCCGGACGGCGGTCCAGTGGTACCTACCGGGTTCTGGATTGCCGGTCCAGAGGTACCTACCGGGTTCTGGATTGCCGGTCCTGAGGTACCTACCGGGTTCTGGATTGCCGGTCCAGAGGTACCTACCGGGTTCTGGATTGCCGGTCCAGATGTACCGGGTACGCATTTAAATTTTTCTTTGAGCTTTGTTCTTTGTATCAATGGTTAAATATAAAAAATGTGCAGTGAACATCAATAAATTAGACATTACATGTTTCATAAATTTATAAAATAAAACTTGAGAATATCCTTTTCCAAATAATTTAATATCACAAAATATAACGTTTGCTCAGTGTTAATTAACTAGTTTTACCTGTTTAGATTAATTAGTGTAAAGGGAAATTGGTGACAATTTTACAAGTCGTCCCTTTGGGTTAATCGAGTGATTTTAATGGAACCAGTCACCAAGAAGAAAACGACATTGAAAATTCCCTTAAGAAATAAAATCAATATTTACCCTGAACAAATGAAACGTTCTTGTAATGCAAATTGTTTAAATTCAGGGAATAATGAGTCTCAACTCGTTGTAAATATTATCCAAAAATGCAATTTGATTTCGATTCAAATCCCAAAATAGTAGTGTATACGTGAGGCACTGTTAAGTATTGTTTATTAATAACTAGCTTTTGCCCGCGACTACGTACGCGTGGAACTTGATAAAAGGGATTATTATAAGTGCCTAAGCAAATGTAAGAGCAATTGTGCTTTTGGTCTAATAATTACTTTTCTTACAGGGTCACCGCATCCCACAGAAATGTTCACTCACTTTTCAATCTTTTTAGGTATAATTTCCAGGATGAAAACTATCCTATGTCCTTCCTCGGATCTTAAACTATCTCCATGCCAAATTTCATCAAAATCGGTTCAGCGGTTTAAGCGTGAAGAGGTAACAGACAGACAGACAGACACACTTTCGCATTTATAATATTAGTATGGATATATACCCACAACAAAATAAGTATCTGCATCACAAATAAATGTTCCAAGTGCTTAGACGAGCAAAGTGTACACCTTGTTTTGTAGCTGCTAAAGTGAACTTTAAAGTGGCGTTTGTTTCACGAAGAAACTTGTAGTGTATCAAAAGTTACAGTGAAAATCATTTTAAGTAATGTAAATAAACCGAAGAACTGACAACTCGCATCGCACGCACAGCGACGCGGCGCGTGAGTCATACCGCTCGCTCGCTGATAAGTGATAACCAGAGTTAACCGCTGCTGTTGGATGCTTTACATTGCTGCTTCGAGGTACATTTCTGTATATGATAAACAAAGTCATATAAAAAATTACTAAACAAATGGATATTTAATGTAAGTCTCCGACGTATCAACATTACACATTTTACAATATCTAAAAAACCTCAGTAAGAATGGCACCAACACCAAATTGTGCTATGTGCAAAAAAAAAATCTTAGGTAAGCTTTACCTTGTGTGCTCCGTCTGTAAGCTTGCGTACGACCTACAATGCACTAATAAAGAAAAATTGATTAACTTAATGGACAAGACACGTAGAGAAGCTTGGACCTGCAACAAATGTCTTCAAACAAAAATGAAAAAACAGACTAATAAAAAAATACCACAAAATAAAACGAGCACGCCCATTACTGAAAAGACAAGCACCATAGTAGCAGCAACTTGGGAACAAATAAGTAAAAACCAAAGCAATAATGACACCACGGAAACCACATCTCCTTTGCCTGTATCTCAAATATCCCAACTTGACAACAGCACCAGATCACAGGAGAATCAGACCCAAGAGGGGTACCATCCAAAAGCAACTTCCACGTCGCTACTCAATGCTGATAATGTTCGCACTGAGAATTCATTTGAGTCTCTACCAGAGGACGACGACACGGATGGTTCGTCTTTGACATCAACTCCAAAATGTGAACTTAATAGAAGCTTCAATGACCTACGCTTAAACAACAGTTATAAATTAGAAGTGATGACTAATAAAATACTAACACTTAAAGAAAAGTTACGGCACGCTGAACAAGAAATCGAAAACTTATTACAGGAGAACAGTAGTCTATCAAATAAACTTGCGGAGTGTGAACTAAAAATTAAACAATTAACACATGTGTGCAAATCTACGTCGTCAAAAAAAAAACTATTACTAAAAGACATAGAAAGGAGCTTACAACTAGAGCTAAATTACAATATTCTTTGACGGTGGATGATAACCAAAATTCACCCACAGAAAATATTCCCAGCTCTCAATTAAACATTCAACAGAATTCAATTCCAGACATCTCCGCAGTAGTACCGCCAACTTTACCGTTAGAAAATTATACTATTCCGGGCACCCAGAACAAAGAAGAAAAAAGTACAAACAAAATGGAATTGCCACAACCAACTATCAGAAAATACAGCAAGATGAGTAATAGATCAGATAACATATACAAAAGACAATTTAAAGAGGACTTTGAGAAAAGAACAAAATGTGGCTTAATTAAACGAAAGCTAGTCATATTATCAGATCAACAAGGTATAAACCTTGGACAATGCTTGAATCATAAATATTGTGCTGGGGATTATTTCGATATAATATGCTATTCATATCCAGAAGCTGATACAAAACAAATTATCCAGTCAGCGAGAGATGTACGAGCCGCTCTTGGCAGAGATGATTTTTTGGTACTACTAACGGGAATGAATGATAATAACCCCAACGAGGTATTTGCAAACCTATACTATGCTATTGAGAACTCTAACAATACAAACATCTTGATATCCGAAGTCCCTCAATCGAAACATTTAAATGAACGTCCTTTAAATAATATGTTATGATTACTGGCTAAGCAATTTCATCATAGTGAATTTATGCACTGCAATTACGAAAATTGGGTACATACAAATAAAAACAAGTTTTTGGACGGTCTAGCAAAGACAATATTTCATCAAATTGCATGCAAATTATACAACTTTTGGCTACAGGATCAATTACAGCAATATAAGAAAAATTGTAAAAGAACTGAATCGTCATTGGTCTCTGATAAATCAACAATACCATTACCTTTAGTGCATTCATCAGAAGAAAATAAGTTTTTTCGTCGCTACTCAATGTAAAAATTCCTTATATATATTGCATCAAAACATCTCCGGGGCACTAAACAAACAAATATTACTGACCTTCGGCTATTAGTGATCTTAGTAAATCAGGAACATATATCGATATCGTATGCCTGAGTGAAACAAACATGATGAAGGGAACAGAGTGTAACTTAAAAATGGGGAACTTCCAAGTAGTAGCGGCCTTTTCTCGGAAAAATTGCAGAAGGGGTGGAGTAGCAATTCTTCTTCAAGATGGCATGGATTTCACTCCAATAAATGAAGCCGAAACGTTATCTCAGACGCTTGTATTTGAATGTTGTGCAGTTACTGTGACACAATATAATTTAATCATCATATGCGTTTATACTAATAGGACACCATCATCACAATCGTCGGTTTTCTTTCAGAAATTAAATGACCTTCTACGCTTAATGAGTCAACGTCATAAGAAGAAGATCGTTTTATGTGGCGACTTTAATATAGACACCATGAAAACATCGAGCATATCAAAAGAGCTCAAACGCATACTGGAGATTTACGGACTTCATCTAGTAAATAAGGAGCCCACTAGACTCACAACGCATACTCAAACCTGTATCGATCATATCGCTACTAATGCTGAAGGCGGTGGAGCAAGAGTACTCGATCTGGGTCTGTCAGATCATACCGCCCAGTCATACGCAATCAACATCAAGATACGCTGCCCAGCTCCCGTGAATTGGTGGTACGAATACAGAAGAGATTTTTGCGAAGATAATCAACGCAAATTTTTGCAGTGTTTGTCGGGTCTTTCTTTTTCTGATATCCTTAATGAAAATGATGCAAATGCGGCTTTCAAAATGTTCTATGATTTATTTTTACTATTTTATGATTTGTGTTTCCCAAAAATTAAAATGAAGCTATCAAACAAAGCGTGTAACTTAACCAGTGGAATTCGGAATTGTTGTCGTAAAAAAAGAGAACTTTACTTGATGAGTCGGAAAAGACCACATTATAAAACACTTTATAAGAAATATTCTCACTCATTGAAACGTTGTGTACACCTGCATCAAAGGTCAGAAAATCTGAAATATATAAAAAAGACTAAAAATAAATGGAAGGCGGTATGGCGTTTAATTAAACAGTGCACCAATAGTAATGTTGATTTAACCCATTATAGACTAGCGGTACCGTATGGGACCATTTATTTACGTGATTTAATTGCGCGTGATTGACCAAATTGCGGCGCGTAAGTTGGGCTCTCATTGGTTAAAGTTGATCTAGGAGACTGTCGCCACCATATTGTTTACCTAAAATAGTTCTTATTGATATCAGTTGCGTGTGATTGAAGGTCAAAGTTGGTGCATCGCAAATTTTGCGGAAAAATGTTTCCGCCGTTCAAGTAACTTATGATATTTTGTTTGCTAACAGATAAATAACCAATTTTATTGCAAAAACGTTTAATTTAGTAATGTGGCTTTAGTTTTATTTATTTAAAATAGTGGCGGTAGGTATAAATATTACAGCTACCCTGCGTTAAAGTTGCTGGTACCGTACGGGATCGCTAGGCGGTTCCCGTGCGGTTTTGAAATAAAGTTTATGTTAAGTACTATTTTTTTTAAGTAATATGCAAAAGTGATTTAACATAATATCGAAAGATTATAACGAAATATTATTTAAAAATATTATTTTATCGTATTAATGAAGTTTTGGAGCGTTTTAGATGTAGTGTACACGAGACATTGGCAATTTTATTGTCCTCTATAATTGCCAATGCCTTCGTGTACACTGCATCTTCTCAATCACTCATGAGGACCTTGAATCTGAAAAATATGATATTGGCAAAGATGATGCTGGTGTTTTAATAAGTAAATAGTCTAAGTGGCAGATAACTCAACTCCCCATGAGAAGTTGTATTACGTGAATCCTAACGACTTCCTCGCTCAGGCCGCAATAAAAAATACCGAATCTAGCCAAGATACTTTATAGATACCGCTATTTGGAAATGCTTAGGTCTTAGTAGTCTTCCGCCGGCACGTAGCACAAACGTATCAAAAACTACCTCTTACTGGAGGACGTCCGCAATACTCGAAATATTCCCGAACTGACAGACGAGTAAGTGACTCCATAAGGTATGATAGTCCACCACACCATCTTCTCAAAACCACCTTCTCATCATTTCTCAAAGCGACGAAGATGTGCGTACGAGAACTGCCAGGCTCGGTCAAGATTGGAATGCTCGAAATGTGATGGGGGATTATGTGCTGCATGCAATGCAACTACCAATTTCATGTAAAGTACCTAAATAAAAAAAATGTTGCTACATCCCGGAGGCTCATTTTATTAAATTAATTTAGTCAAACAAATGTTCTATATATATTATGTTGCAACTCTGGAGGCTGATTTATTAAATAAATAATACTACCCATATTTGTAGCACGTTATTCATTTCATAGTATTTCCAAATCTTTACCTCAGTAAGAGGCTAGCGGTCCCATATGGTACCAGCGTTTTTTTCAAAAACCAAAGATTACAAAAAGTTTTCATTGCTCAAATTTCGTTACATATACTCTAATAAACAACATATAAAAAAATTATAAAAATTGGACACCTCAAAAAAACTCAGTCTATAATGGGTTAAAATCTATAAACAACTTAGTCGTAGATAGTAAAAGTATTAGCGATCCTCAGCAAATTGCCGAGTGTTTCAATGAGTATTTCATTGAAATAGTAAAAACCAATTCGACAAACATCACGACCGATGATATTGACATTGAAAACCACCCTACTAGCATCTTTCTGAATCCGGTAAGTGAAAATGAAATCGTAAAAATAATTAATTCACTCAATAACTCGAATTCTGTCGGCTACGATGATATTCGTACGGATGTCTTGAAGAAGTGTAGGTTTATTTTACCACGCCCTATTGCACATGTCTTGAATCTATCTTTGATGCAGGGAAGTTTTCCTGATTTGCTAAAAATGTCAGTGGTAAAGCCGCTTCACAAAAAGGGGGAAAAGGGCAATCTTGGTAACTACCGACCAGTAACTCTCATACCTATATTTTCAAAAATATATGAAAGAGCAATGTACTCTAGACTGATTAGCTTCTTTTAAAGCAACAATATTATAAATGAAGAACAACATGGCTTTAGAAAGTCTCGTAGCACTTCATTAGCAATGTTTAAACTAATAAAAGGTGTGATAGAGTGCATTGAAAACAAAGACCCCGTGTGCTTTTCATGGATATCAGTTAAGGCCTTCGATTTTGTCTGCCATAAACGTCTTATTGTTAAGCTGTCACGATACGGTATAAGAGGGCCAGCACTAGATTGGATAAAAACATATCTCTTTAACCGAACACAATGTGTAGAGACCGTGAGATACTGCAACCGTTCAAAATTATTAAAAACTTATAGATCACCCTATGCCATAAACTGTTTCGGCGTACCCCAAGGCAGCATTTTAGGCCCAGTGATGTTTCTAATGTACGTGAACGATTTACCTAATAGCCTTGATCATCAGTGTATTTTATTTGCCGATGACACTTCTATTATTATTAAAGGTCATGATTTAACAACTTACAATAAGGAAATAAACGAAGCATTGGCAAAAACAATACAATGGTTAGAGATGAATAACTTGAAGGTAAATGTGGAAAAAACCAAGTATGTACAGTTCTATGCATGTAAGGGTAACTCGCAATCGTTAACTGTAAGTTTTAATAATAAACTAGTGGAAGAATTGCGTCAAATAAACTTTTTGGGAGTGACGATTGATTGTCACCTTAACTGGAAGAGCCAAGTAGATATTGTCTGCTCTAAAATAAACCGATTTGTATATGCATTGAGGAGAATCAATCAGACAGTATCTATTCAGGCCGCCTTAATCGCTTATAACGGGTATGTTGATTCTGTGCTTCGCTATGGTATAGTTATCTGGGGAAACTGCGCAGACCGAGAAAAATTGTTTTTAGTCCAAAAGCGCTGTATTCGAGCCATATTCAATATAAAGCAGTATGAATCCTGCCGCCCATATTTCCTAGAACACAAAATTCTTACTGTGACATGCTTGTACATTCTGGAGGTTGGTGCTTTTGTACACAAACATAAACATCTTTTTGTACAGAAACAGGATTTATGCAATCACAGGGTTCGTTCACAATACAAAAACAAATTATATAAGCCGCCTGTCAAACTTGCTCTGAATTCCAGGAATGCTTATATAATGTGCATAGAAATCTATAATAAGCTTCCTGATGCACTGAAAGACTATGATTTATGTATATTTAAAAAAAGAGCAAAGAAATGGCTAACAGAGAAAGGTTTTTATTCTTTAAATGATTATTTCAATGCTGATAATGAACAAATTGATATTTAAATATAATGTTTTTGACGTCTTATTTGTATAATTAATCTGACATGTTATATGAATAGTTACTGTATTATAAATTGCTAGAATAGATTGTAAGATTAATGTGTGTACACCTGAAAAGGTAGGATTTAATGGAACTATTATGAAATTGTATTTTACTCATCTTGTACTTGACCTGAATTCCTCACACAATAAATGATTATTACTGATTATTATTACTGATTATTACTGAAATTATATTTCTAAAAACGGTTGCCTTTGTGATGTGCTAGACACGCCTTTTATCACAGCGTTTTATAAAATTACATTAATGAACTTGATACATTCAAAGCATTAGGCATGCAATTAAGTAGGTACATAATCAAGTTGAAAATCAGGATTCGTTTAATCAAATTGCCTAACGTTTGAAATTTATTACATTAATCGAAAAAAGGTCTGTATACAAATTTTCATGTTGACACAAGTTGTAAAAAAGGCTCTAATCGAATAAGTACCGTATAGGTACCGCGGCTATATTTAGAAACTGAAACGTCGAAAAAATATTTGAATAGTGTCGAAAGTAATTGTGGTAGTCCACATGGAAAGGGACCTTATGGCGGGAATGAGTTATCTACAGAAATGAAATCTAGAAGCATATACCTAGCTATATTTCACGAATCAACCTCCTAGCTTTTTTATTTATTTTATTATAATTTTTTAAAGTTGATCCATCGATATCTTCAGTTTCGAGAAAATTACAGTTAAAGTTTGGAGTCCCAAAAACCTAACTTATAATGCGAAGTTATGGAGCTGATGGTATATTACAATTGACTATGATGTAATCTACCGGAAAATCACATAATATGTACAAGAGCTTTCCTACTTTAGGAGCTAGTGACGCCCAAACACAACAAGGTGCAAATTATCGATAATGGATTGAAAACACATTAACTCCCAGATTCTACGATATTTTTTGCTATTATTACAGACTTTCTAGTAGACTACATTTATTGGGGAAATGTCACATATAAATAAAAGTAAAATATCTAGATTGCAACATTTTTTTTAATTTTTTTTTCTTCATTTCAATTATTTTATGAAAAATAGACTCTTGAAGCAAAATTCTAACACGTATTCATAATAACGTCATAAAGTTTACATATATCAACATAATTATCAGCTTTACAAACATAATTTGCCTTAAATCTAAAAGTTTTAACAATTTTTAGTTACGTAGAGACGGTATCATTTTCGCCATACTTCAGAGAAAAGGGACCTTATGGAGGTCACTAAACTCAATTATGTAATCAAAACATGAAATATCAATATTTTTATGCAATTTCGCAGTAATTTTAATTGCAACTAATTTAACAGCGATATTAAAGAGCAAAAATATAATTGTTAAGCGGTTAGATTTCAAATCAACGTTAAAAAACTTTAGTGAGAAGAAGAGATTTAATAAAAGGGCCCTTATGGCGGCCTTTAGCAAAAGTGACTATAAGGCTCGTTTGTTATATTTTTAAGGACTATTTTCTTTAATATATCTTTCTTATGTGATGCACACAAAGCAGTGAACTCATTTTTAGGGTTCCGTACCCAAAGGGTAAAAACGGGACCCTATTACTGAGACTTCGCTGTCCGTCCGTCCGTCCGTCTGTCACCAGGCTGTATCTCAAGAACGGTGATAGCTAGACAGTTGAAATTTTCACAGATGATGTATTTTTATTGCCGCTATAACAACAAATACTAAAAATAAAATAAAGTAAATATTTAAGGGGGGCTCCCATACAACAAACGGATTGGTTGCGTTAACTTTGCACCTCATTTGTATGGGGCGCTATACATACCAGGTGCAAACTTAACTTAACCACTTAAGGATGAAAAGTGTTTGTACGGAACCCTCGGTGCGCGAGTCCGACTCGCACTTGACCGGTTTTTGTTACTATTAACGATGGGACGAGATCTACAGCGGGCGGTGGCAAGATAAAAGAACGCGGCTACCCAGCAATTCACTTTGAAATTGCCGACAGTCGCAAATCGGTTCTATTCTTGTATTTAAGTAATAATAATATTTGTTAACACAAAATATATATTTTGAAATGCATAATATGCAATCTACATTGTTACGTATGGTACAGTCTGCAAACAGCAAAGTTATTTCCTCTGCATTATTCCCATGCGGAAATGCAAAAGGAATAATGATATACTTATTTATTGACTGTACGTAATTACCTACCAGTTGTTAATTCTGATTCTGATGAATAAGGATCTTAACAAAATGATTTTATTGTGTAATTAAGTCATCCCGCCATAAGGTCCCTTTTCTACTAAACTTAACAGGGATTTAAAACCCATAATATATTGACGTATATAAAAGTGAGTTAATTGAAAAGATAGTATAAATAACGTTCTTTTTATTAGAGCCATAAAAAAAAAAATCTATTTTCTGACACATTTCACAAAACTTCGATTATCTCGGAAACTAAATGCCGCCATAAGGTCCCTTTTGATTTGGATCGTCACAATTAATCTACTCACCTAATAACTTTCTGACAAGCACTGATCGAATTGTTTTTAAATTGCCTTTCAAATTGTTTTTAAATTGTTGAGACATTTGTACGTATCATTGTTATTCCCTATTCCAATATATGCTCCGTTTTTACGCTGTTATGTTGTTTAATTTAATTTAGATTTGTTGTTTTATTTTTGTTTGCAACAATAAGAAAATAATAATAAAAACTTGACAACAATAAGAAAACTTAAGAAAAAAACTTTCGGCACGGAGTTGTCTTCTAGACGATGTAGTTCATTAATCGTTTAAAAAAAGAACATAGAAATAAAATTTCACGCGTCGCTGGCTACTTGCTTGCTTCGAATTTTGAGTTGAACTCCGTGTTCGTAGATTTCTTATAAAAGGCGATTTTGATTTTGTCGCATTATACTTTCTTAACATAAAATTATTTGTCCACAGGTTTGGCAAACGCTCCGATGCTTTCACAAACTGGGCCAAGGATCTCGAAGTAAGTATTTTCTTTTCATTATTAAAAACGAATTATTATTGAAACAATCTCGAATACAATATTGTTAAATAAACTCTCTATTAATTTATAATTACAATTAGGTACTTGTCTCTTTATATGTATTATTATACTGTAGAAGCGTATTTTTTTTGTAGTTTAATAATATCAGAGTGCAATCATTTTAAATGACTTCATCTTTTGATAATGTTTCCCTTTTTATACGGGTCCGAAAAAGGTGGAGGTTCTTAATTCGTCGGAAGACATATATTAATCTTGTATCAACTTCATATAATTACGTGAATTGGCCATTTAGACGTGACAGTCAAGAGGTTCAGGTTTCAAATCAAAGAGGCCTTAATTCCATTCCATTAATCACAATTCGTTTCATATATGATACCTATACTTGTACGTTTAATACGAGCATACCTACCGTTTTGTATTCAAATTAACCTTTAAATATTTAATTTCACATTGTGTAAAGTGTTTCACTTAGCTTGCGTATTTCATAAATGTAATTTCAAATACATGTTTTATACCACCAGTAAATCGATCCAGCGCCAACAGGTTTCATTGAATTTGAAGCACATACATAGGTCACGTTATTTTTTATGTGATTTACATTAATAACATAAATTATCTACTTTCATAGGCATTATAATCTTTGCTTGCAAAACAAGAACCTGAAAGTAAAAAGAAATGCAACTATTATTTAGTAGATTATTTTCTCTATATAAGATTTATAGGTTAATAATTAACTTGAATTGATTATAATTGCTTTCAGTATAAAAACTATTTTTTTTCACATTTGACCAAAGTATTATCAATAATAATATATTGGGAAAAGTATTAATATCCATGCATTATCAAAAAAAATAAAACAAGAAATTTAAGTTCCTCGAGTTTAACCCCCTCGGACCTCGGATTTTCCGAGCTCAATGTAAATGTCAAGTTCAGATCCTTGACGGTTCTTGATCCCACACTTGTAACACTAAATGAAGCTTATGATAAACACTGACAGGTAAGTGATAAACACTGAGTTAATTACAACTGAGCCTTAAGTAAGGGAAGCTCGGGAGAAATATATATTGTGCCAGGAAACAAAAAAAAAAGAACTTACAAACTGTTCATTAATAAAAGTGTTGTTTGCTGCTATTTTTTTTTTTCTTGGATTTAGTAAATAAGACAGCTTTTTTAACTGTCCAAAGATTATAATTCCCGAGATATAAGACCTACAATATTTTAACGAAATCTATAGGTACTTACACAAACACACACCTAAATTATAAATTTCTCAATAAACGAATTACAGTACTCATCTACCCTAAATATTCACTATCTAATACTAGAACAATCGGGTTTGCAATGCCGTTTTCAAGCAGCATGAATGACAATTTTATCGTGTGTCTGAATGACAAACAACGTATACTCATGTATAGAAAAATAATTTGCGTATCAAAAGGATATTTGTAAAAAAAAACCTTTACCCTATTTTTGTAACTTAGATACCTATTTTTCAAAATAACTTAAATCATCCCATATAATAATTTATTGAAATTATTAATTGTGATATTAGCCATAAAACCTTTTGTGTATGATATACTGGCCTAGAACTTTGTAAAACTAAATCTAGAACAGGTTGCTATTTAAAATTTGTATTAGCAACGTTTGTTTGTGTTGACTACAATGTCAGTTCTAAAATACTCTTTGAACAGTACGTGTTGTAAACAACTTGATTAATAATAAACTGCTAATTTGTATCCTGGGTCTTTTCACGTAAACTGCACTATTCTAATTTATATCCCCCACAGTGGTTATGGGCGCCTTGACGATCCAGGATCGTATTTAGTGCAAAAGGACAAATTATTAATCGTAAGTATGAGTACTGTGAAAATTGAGCAACTCGACCAGAATAACTATGAGACCTGGAGAATCCAAGTCGAAGCAATATTAATAAAGAATGACGCCTGGGGATACGTTGATGGCAGTATTGAAAAACCTGCGGAGCCTGGAGAGGCGAAACTTTGGGAGACTGCGGATGCCAAAGCTAAGTCAGACCTCATTCTATCCATAAGTCCGAGTGAATTACGACATCTACGAGGGTGTAAAACATCGCGAGATGTATGGTTGAAATTAAAGGCCATTCACGCGTCAAAAGGACCCGCAAAGAAGGCGACATTGCTCAAACAGTTATTGCTTCATAAATTGGAGGAAGGTGGTGACATAAGAGAACATGTATTACGTTTTTTCGATGTGAGAAGTCAATTAGCAGACATGGATATCGAAATGCATAATGATCTGATTTCGATTATGCTTCTGTACAGTTTACCGGCAAGTTTTAATAACTTTAGATGTGCCATAGAATCTAGAGACATATTACCAGATCCGGAGACACTCAAAATTAAAATACTGGAAGAACAACATTCTAGAGACGAGAGAGAAGGTAATGATAAGGCACTCCTTATGAAAGGAAATACGTATTTTAAGTCTAAGAAGGGTTGGGGTATAGCAAAAGGGGCCCTATTTTTAGGACTTAAAAAATTTACGACCAAAAAATTTTTTTTTGTTTGTTTGGGCTTAAATTAGATTGAATCTTGTATATTACGCTAAAATAAGCATATTTTATTCTTTAAACTTTTTCTCTCAGATCGATATTTACCGAGATATTGGGGTTCAAAGGGGGCCCTATTTTTAGGACAAAATTTACGACCAAAATTTTTTTTTGTTTGTTTGGGCTTAAATTAGATTGAATCTTGTATATAACGCTAAAATAAGCATATTTTATTCTTTAAACTTTTTCTCTCAGATCGATATTTACCGAAATATTGGGGTTCAAAGGGGCGCGGGACTTAGAAAATTTTTGATTGTGGTATATATGTCATTATAACACTTATTTTTTATGATGCTATCGCTGCTATCTAGATGACGCTAAAATAAGCATGTTTTGTATGGGCAACTTTTCTCTAAACTTAATAATTACCGAGATATTGAGGTTTTAAGGTAAAACTGCTTGCTGAAAATGGGCCTTGCCAAATACTGACTTGCACACTAATTATCCTCGCACTGCACACTAAGATCCGACTCGGCCGGGTTAGGTTAGGTTAGTTTTTTTTTTTATATCCCGTAAAACAGTTTTGCAAATACATATTCGAACGACCTTAAAATCTAATTTAAGCCTGAAAATGCGAAAAATTTAAAGTTTTTTTTTTAACCTCTTTATCTCGGTAAATATTACTCTGAGTGAATAAGTTATATGTTTTTTTAGCGTAATCTACAAGATTCAATCTAATTTAAGCCCAAAAACAGCAAAAAAAAAAATCAATTCAAAAATTTTCTAAGTCCTAAAATAGGGCCCCTTTTGCTATACTCCGACCCTAAGAAGAGTGGTACAGAGCAAGGGAATTCGAAATTCAGGTTCAAATGTTTTAAATGTCATCAGTACGGTCATAGAGCCTCTGAATGTTTAAAGAAGAATAAAGAACAATGTGTGGATAGTGCAAAGTGCGTGTCAAATAATAGTAGTGATATAGTAACTGTAGATACCAATTTTGTAACATTCAATTGTATTTCAGATGATAAGGCTGTTTACAACGAGAATGGAAGTTGGATCATCGACAGTGGGTGTACGTCACATTTGTGCAATGATGAAAGAAAATTTGGAAATACATTGTTACCTTTGTCTGGTAAGCTAAATTTAGCGACAAACTCGAGCACAAATGTACAAGGTAAGGGTACAGTGAGATTATTAACATGTAATAATGGTTCTAAAACCGTGGTTCAATTGCCAAACACTTTATTTGTTCCGGATTTGCGGTGTAACCTGATTTCAGTTGCAAGAATTACGGATCAAGGGTTTAGTGTCACGTTTAAGGGTGACGTAGCTAGTGTAAAAGATAGTTATGGTAACACTAAACTGATCGCAAATCGTATAGGTAATTTATATTACTTGGAGGAACAGTGTGGTACTGTGTCAGCGATTTCGGAAAGAAAGGTTGATGTACGCTTGTGGCATGAACGGTTAGGACATTTAAATGCGAAAGATCTCGTCAAACTTTTGAACAAATCTGGTATGGATTATAAAATGTCAGATGTAGCCGAATTGTATGATTGTGATATTTGTGCGCGTGGAAAAATGAGTATGTTACCGTTTTATAGAACGAATGGACCATGTGAAGAGACATTAAAAATTGTTCATTCTGACGTGGTCGGCCCCATGCAGCATACGGCAATAAATGGAGCGAAATTCTTCGTCACGTTCATTGACGATCATACAAGATGGTGCGAAGTATATTTGTTAAATAAGAAAAGTGAAGTTTTCAGAACTTTCAAAATATACAAGAAGCACGTCGAAAATTTCACGGGACGGAAGATCAAGTTTCTACAGAGCGATAATGGAGGCGAGTATTGTAACCGAGATTTTGATGAATTCCTGAAAAACGAGGGGATAGCGAGGAGATTAACCATTCCTGGTACACCACAGCAAAACGCAGTTGCTGAAAGGATGAATAGAACGTTGGTGGAGATGGCGAGATGCATGATTATTTCGTCAGGACTTTCTCCTGGTTTCTGGGGCGATGCCGTATTAACAGCATGTCATCTGAGAAATCGTTGTCCAACTAAAAGTCTCGATGGTGGAATACCTTTTGAGAAGTGGAGTGAACGACCGGTAAATCTAAATTACTTACACCAATTTGGATCTAAAGTTTATGTTTTGGACAAAACAATTGGGAAGGACAAGTTAGATCCACGCAGCAAAGAAGGTATCTTTGTGGGTTACCCTAGCGATAGGAAAGGTTACAAAATATGGATGCCAACGCAGAGAAAATTTATCGTTTCACGAGATGTGAAATTCTACGAAAATAAGTGCCAAGAGAATGAAACAGGGAATATTGACAAAGATCCCTTCGAAATACAAAAAGAAACTGTTGACTTTGAGTTTCACCCCAAAAGGCCGGCAGAAAATCCAAGCGTACTTATTCCTGACCTTGAGGACGAACGCATTGAGCATATTTCTGAGCATGAAGAAGAGAACAGAGATCTTGGGGAGTGTGAGAGAATACCTTTTCATGATCCTCACCAACCGATATATGACTCAGAACCGGAAGTCGTCGCTGGTCCATCGCACCATGTGCATGTCCATCAACAAGATTATGTACATGCTGATGGGGAGAGGGCAATGAAGAGAGGTCCAGGCCGACCGAGATTAGAGAGAGGTCATGTTGGACGGCCCAGAAAAATATATCGCATGGTTGACGTGGAACCACAGACTTCTATGGAAGAACGCGTGGCGTCAGAAGTTCCATTGGAAGAAGGCATGGAGTCCACAGAGGAATACGCGGATTGTCAAGATTTTGCTGGAGTTACTGAAGTGACTTTAAAGCAGGCTCTATCCGGAAACGAAAGCAAAGGATGGAAAGATGCAATTATTTCGGAGGTCCGTAGTCTAATTAAAAATGATACTTTCGATATAGTACCTAAACCAATGGGCAAAAACGTTGTAGGCTGTCGATACATATTAACAACGAAGCTCAACGTAGATAAGACTGAGAAGAAGAAAGCGAGGCTGGTGGCGAAAGGTTTTAGCCAACGCTATGGTATTGATTACCAGAATACCTTCGCACCTGTCGCGAGGCTTGATACAATAAGATTGTTAGTTGCACTTGCAGCAGAACTTGATCTTGAAATTCATCAGTTGGATATTAATACCGCCTATTTAAATGGTTTATTAGAGGAGAATATATATATGAAAGTACCCGAGCTTTTGGAAGAATGTTTACAGGATCTTATACGGACCGAACTGAGTGGTTCACCTATACATGAACGAGCCAGTAAGATGTTGAATGACTTGAAGGCTGGGGACGAAGTATGTCTACTCAAGAGGTCGCTATACGGGCTCAAACAAGCCGGTCGTCAGTGGAACATCAGACTGGATGAGCAACTGAGACTAATGGGATTGGCCGCATCATCAAATGAGCCTTGTCTTTATTTTAAAGACATTGACCACGATACAAAACTCTTTGTATTAGTTTATGTTGACGATATATTGGTCGCATCACAGAAAAGAGGTTGTATCGAAAGCTTCAAGAGAGAACTGGCCGCTGAATTTGAATTGAAAGATTATGGCGTTGCGAAATATATGCTCGGAATTGAAATTGACAGAATTGACAATGGCTTTAAATTGTCACAACAAAAATATATTGACGATATTTTAAATAAATTTAACATGAATAAGTGCAATTCAGTATGTACGCCAATGGAAGTGAAGAACCAATTATTAAAATCTAACGAGATTTGTGATGAGTGTGAACGATATCCATATCGTGAATTAATTGGTTCACTTATGTATTTGTCGACGGGAACGAGACCCGACATTACGAACAGCGTAGCAAAGTTGAGTCAATTCCTAGATAGTCCAACTAAACAGTGCTGGAATGCTGCAAAGCGCGTACTGCGTTACTTGAAGCACACAAAAATGCATGGACTTGTGTTTACGAAAACAGGTAATTCACTAAAAGGTTACTCAGACAGTGACTGGGGCGCGTGTCTTGTAGATAGACGTTCTTACTCTGGTTATGTTTTTATGTTTGGAGGCGGATGCGTGTCGTGGAAGTCCCAAAAGCAAAAATGTGTAGCAACATCCACGTGTGAAGCTGAGTATGTGAGCTTGTCGTCCTCGATGAAAGAAGCGATATATCTGAACAGCTTGATGACTGAAATCGGGTTAAGTAAGTTTGCACAATTGACCTTACATGTAGATAATCAAGGGGCGCTGTGTCTTGCTGGTGATCCAATGTACCATTCTCGGAGTAAACACATAGATATCAGGTATCATTTCATAAGAAGTGTATTAAAGAACAACAAAAGTATCGAGCTGAAGTACTTGCCCACAGATTCGATGCTCGCAGATATATTAACAAAGGCTTTGCCTAAATTGAAGCATTATAGGTGCATGAGTAGTTTAGGCATTGTTAGCTAATTGTTTACTTTGTTAATTAATATTGTGTTCTTTGATATAACTTTGATTTTGTATGTGTTTTGTTTTATGTCTTTATTGAATATGCACATTAAGGGGGCGTATTGAAATTATTAATCGTGATATTAGCCATAAAACCTTTTGTGTATGATATACTGGCCTAGAACTTTGTAAAACTAAATCTAGAACAGGTTGCTATTTAAAATTTGTATTAGCAACGTTTGTTTGTGTTGACTACAATGTCAGTTCTAAAATACTCTTTGAACAGTACGTGTTGTAAACAACTTGATTAATAATAAACTGCTAATTTGTATCCTGGGTCTTTTCACGTAAACTGCACTATTCTAATTTATATCCCCCACATAATTATGGGTAAGTACCTACTTGGTTTCCTTAATATAAACATATCGGGAGCTATATGTATATATATATATCAATACCCTATGATGGACATACCGTTTTATTACCATCGAACCCTTGCCTTAGCCGCGGGCAATCATTTTCCACATTTTGTTTCCACGTCACGTTCCCATTACTTTTTTCTGAAAGGAAACCAATATGAATAGTTATTTTCTAATGAGTATGCTACATAAACATGACGTGGGTGGGTGAGGATTATTATTATTAAGAGAAAAAACACTGCAATACCATGGAAAATAATATAAAGAAAATACATTTGGATAACGTCCTCACCATGAATTTAATTTAACGAGTGGAAATATATATATATATAATAGCTTTGCTATCGTCTTAAGTCTCGTATCTACTGACTTAAATGGCCGTCGTTACGATTACCCTGTTAATAACTGGAAAAAAGCTGCACAAGGTAATGTTTCACATAGGTAAAGTTTCCTTTGAAAGTCCTATTATTAGATCCAAAAATAACATACAATTTTGTGATAGATTTGGAAACGTGTTGATTCTGACAATAGCACGGCCATTATTTTTTTTTGTTTCATGGCTTCGTAACGGGCTTTGGCAACAAAACAAATAAAAGAAATCTCGAAAAGCTACATAAAATGCTCTTATTGTGTGTGCACGGGTTGAAGAGTCTTATCCATCTGCCACTTTATAATTTCAAAATAACATTTCAATAGCAATTTTTATACTCGGATATTCCATTAAAGTCGGTCTTGCGATATCTTTTATTCAAGATTTATGTCTTGAGGACGCAATATAGCGGCTGATATTAAGCCAATATCGCCGTGTACATTGCCACATCCTCGGATTTACCCGCGTCAGTTTACTTGTTTACCGTGAAGTGATAAAAAATCGTTTGAAACTTTTATTATAAAGAATCACTTTATATCTAGACACACGGCAGTATATTTATCTACCACGCTCGAGAAGCAAAAAAGTGACACACCAGCCGTGAGTAGTGTATTACAACAACCATTGAAGTGACGAGAATAGTTAATTAACGGGTACGGTGTATGTGTGACAATTATATAATGTTATATTGTATAATATTTAATGGTACGTGTATATAATGTCATTCCGAAAACTTCATTGTCTGGAAGTATGTCCGAATGAGTCCTGAATCATTTACTTTTTTCAGAAAATCGGTTTCTCGTTATAATCCAGTGAATAAACGGACCGGTAGTTTTGAATTTTTGATAATATGTTATCTAGGATGGTTAGTGAATGTTAAAATGCAAAATACACAATTTCACCTCCTCCACGCCCGCCGCCATATTAAAACCGGCAATTTCTGCAGATTTTTGATTATACAGAACTTTGACAAATTAGCGGCAAATGCGACTTTTACAGTTTTAAAATGTGCAGATCACCGTAACTAAACGTCCTTGAAACAAATTTGAAATTTAAATTATAGTAAATTTAGTTCTCTACAACGTTGCCCAAGCTCTTTTCTAGCTAAACTGCTCCTAAATGAAGATAATTATAAGCCAGAAGTTTGATACATTACTGGAAATTGCGATTCTTTACATTTTTTTTTAATATGCATATCGGGGAATTGTTCACCGAACTATTATTACTCCTTACTATTAATTTACACACTTATTATTTAAGTGTGTTTCGTATACCATACCTATGGCAATAAATCTTTAATGATAAACTGCTCCTAGAAATATGATTTTGAGAAAAAAACGCTTGTTATTTTTAGTAGTTTTATTAAAAAATTAATTAGGATTAAGTGTATAATCACATAAATATATTTCGTAATGAGAAGCATAGTGTAATGAATCACAACGTTTCTACTAAAAAAAAACAATTAACAAACTGAATGGAAATTGTCAATGAATTGTGGAACTAATTAGTGTATGTAAGTGGGTTCTAGTTGTGTTTATGTAGAGTTAATACCCTTTTTTATCGTATTGAGAAGTTATTGAGTGCTTAAAATAGCCTTTTTCAACATTGAGCGAGTTGACGAAACAAAGAAAATTGGTGTCTAAAGTAATATTAATATGCAAACTCCTTACCCTTACCTTCATTTAGATTAATTAACTGAAATTTAAATCAGGGTGTTGACTGATTGATGCATGCATAACATTTATTTGAATGGTAACTGTACTTTGGAAATTAAAGGCAATTTGATGCTGCAGTCAGCATCAAATATAAATGTATAAGTTATAGCAAACCAAACCTTAATTCCTGCGGGCGGAAATATGTGTTACGGTATATTTACCCACTATTTTTATTGTTTGCCTCTATTGTAATGTTAAGTGTCATCTGTATTTGTATTTCTTTCTTCTTGAGGTGTGCAATAAAGAGTATTCTATTCTATTCTATTTTATTCTATTCAAATGAAATTAATCTGCATGGTAATGTTATTAAAACTATCGTGAGACATCTTTACTAATTATAAAAACGGTATAAACTCACGTAAAAATTGTCAGGAACGGCCCGACATGTTTCGAACTCATTTGGAGCAGTGGGTCGCGAGTCGCGTAGCAGCACGGATAGCTACCCCTGATGAAGAGCTCCAAATGAGTTCGAAACATGTCGGGCCGTTCCTGACAATTTTTACGTGAGTTTATACCGTTTTTATAATTAGTAAATCTGCATGGTCACCCGATGCAGTGTAATAATTACACCGATTAACTTTTTGTTTATGCAAATGGAAATATTTGTATAAATGTGTCGCTGCTGTGCCTTAGCGCGTGGTTAGTGTGCAGACTGCCTCAATCAATCAATGGCTTTTCAGTCTTTTACAGAAAATACAAACAGACTGCCTAAGGTTGCTGTTTCACAGCTAGCATTCACCTGTAACGTAACAAGAAACGAATGAGATTTTTATATATTTTATGTCATATTGCAGGCGAATGCTCGCGGTGAGGCAATACTCTTATGAGTAGCGTTGATTAGTGTATCTGAATTATAATATTAACGCGTTCTCGGACGCAGGTCTTGAAAACTTTAGAAAATTGTACATTGCACTTTAGAAAATTGTGGCACAGACAATACTCACACAAAAAAAGTAGTAACCAAAAACAGCACAAGGCATTTCATCATCATCATCATATCAGCCGATATACGTTCACTACTGGACAAAGGCCTCCTACGAAGTTCTCCACGACGATCGGTCGAGCGTGGGACGCAACGTGGGAGGCCCAACGAGGTGGACCTTCAAGGTGGAAATCGGATGAGGCCGCCCTCATCCGATTTCCACCTTGAAGGTCGCGTCGCGTTGCGTCTTCCGGTTCACGGCTGCGCCTCAAAAACCCTTTTTCCCCAACGGCAATCGGTTCTACGACCAAGCAACAAGGCACCTAAAAACTAAGAGAAATGTTCGGCTGTAGACGAGTGGCAGTTTTATAAAGTTGCCCTTCACCGACTTGGTGGATCACGAAAGTCCTTATTACCTAAAAAGTCCTTACTATTTACGTTTCTGGACGTAATATCCTTCAAAGTTTTCATAGGATTATTAGAACTATCATTGTACGATGTTTGAAAAAAAATTGTGAGTAAGCTACTAAATGTATAAAATCCAGATCACAGTCATCATCGACATAGACCGTTTCGTCTATTACAGACGGTTGTATGCAGTATTGTAGAAGAACGCTATTCTAGTATTTAAGTAAATATAAAATGAAGCACTATAAGTTTGTTAAAGATTGCCTTATTTTTACAGAAGCCGGACATACCCGCCTGGTTGCAGTACGCCAGAAGGAGATGAGAGGTGCAACGAAGTCGGGTCCTTCGCTAGTCATTCGCGCATACTGCAAACATATAATGAAACAATTATTATACCGGAATCAATTTCTCAAGTATCCATGTCTGTCGATCTACCATATTCTACATCTGTAGTCTCTTTAGGTACTTTACTGAATACATTCCATGTTTCTTGTTTATTTACTTTTTTCTCCGCTTCTCCTTTCACTCTTGATGTAACTAATGATAATATAATAAATTTTACACAGTAGTGAAATGTTAAATGTATAGTGTGTATACTTAATTATATGCCTATTCTGATGTCATTCTCAAAATGTTTATGTAATTTAAGGTTAATTAATTAATGACGTTTGAGACATGTAACAAATGAGCCTGTTACTAACGGGATATTCATTGTCGTTATAAAATAAAGCAATTGAGAAAACGTAATATTAAACTGATTGTTTTATTTCAATTCGTCAAATTTCCCTTAGCTTCTGTTTTTCCTACAAAAGCAATACTTTATAAATAGTCAAGAAAATAGGGTAAAATTTAGTAGTAGAAAATATTATGCCCGATTATAATCACACCCCAACTCAGATTATTTTTTGAATAGGAATTGAAAACCACCAAATACCATCCAAACAATATCATCATGTAATGTATTACATATGTAGTATAATATAAATACGTATTATAGTATATATATTAATAGTAAGTTTTAAGGAAACACAAAGTACAAAATGGCGCTCCGATCCGGAATATGTTGAATTTGGAACTTCGAACGTTTTAGTAGGAAAGTAGCATACCTACAAACTACACCCGACTATGAGGAGTCATCACAAGGTTTATTTTGTAAATACTCGTCTGGCACAAAGCCATACAGGGAACAACAAAAGAGAAATTAAGTACAATTAATACAGTTAAGTATATTATTGCCTTAACTTAGGTTCTTATCTAAGTGTCTTTCTGTCCACGAAAGTTATGATCTTATTATAGGAGTTCGTTTTTGGGTGACCGTTATCCACGTTATAAACTCGTAAATGAATTCCTAAGAGAACGAACTCGGGAACTTCGCATTCAAATTATCAAATAAAAACATCATTGTTCCGGTTCGTTTTGTCTATTTGTTTCGAGCAAATGTGATGGGTAAATTTGATGTTTAATGCAAGAGTAATTCAGAATACATATGCGAAAAGGTTACAGGTTAAAGGTTACTGAGTTAGATGAAGTATGCGAGATCGAACTGTTTTGGAAGATATTTAAGAAAGAACGTATAAATGCTGCTGTTGAAGTGTGTGGGGTTTCTAAAAGGAGGAAATGAAGAAAACAGAAGAGAATACAAGGTATGAAACAATTTGTGAAAGAAATTGTAAGGACAAAGAAAGAAGGAAGGAAAGCTGAATTTAATAGAAGGTTATCTGGTAATCTCCAGTCAAACATAAAAATGTCTTAGAAATCGATACGGTTAGCTCGGGGAAAAACTCTGACCTCTGAGCTATCAAAAGTCAGAAACTAAGATGGGAGTACCATAATAAAAGGAGAAGAAGTGTGTTGAAGAGATGGAAGGAATATTTTGAGAGTTTGTTTGAAAGAGAAGAGGCAATTGTTCACATACAAGAGCCCTCGCTCGAAGTTAACCAAATGGACCCTGAAAGTGATATGACGATATTAGTATGGACGAGATTGTGAAAGCGTTGAAAAGTATGAAAATAGTTAAAGCAGCGGGTTACGACAGGGTATCCGTCGAGATGCTGAGGGCTGGCCAGGGTGCAGTAGCGAATCAGTTGTACCACCTTTTCAATTTGTGTTGGAGAGAAGGCCGAGTGCCGGGAGATTGCTACAAGGCTGCAATCGTGCCGTTGCTGTACAAAGGAAAGGAAAAGATCAGGTCTTCTCGTAACGGTGCATAGCTGAAAAATGCTTGGCCAAAAGCCAAAAAGTCTATTGTGCATTTTTAGATTTGGAGAAGGTCTAAGACCGAGTAGTGAGGAATGAGTTGTGGTTAGCGTTGTCTGTGCATGGGGTGAGTAGTAAACTCTATTTCAAGCATTGAAATCGTCAATTTCGCTCTTCTGGCAATCTATCTCTTTCCATCCCTTCTCACCGTACAGGTTTTATGTCCAACTCTTTTACCATCCAAGTGGCCCGCCTCTGGAACCGCCTTCCCCTCAAGACCAAGCAAGCCCCGAACAAGTTAAATTTAAAAAAATCCTTGCATGACCTTTTCATTAGCAAAATGGAGAAATCTTAGCATATCTGTTTTGCTTTTTAGTCCATATACATTTATATATGTATATATAATAAATATATGTATTTATCTATTAAAACCTATTTAAGTTAGTTGCACCGCCCACTACATATCTGCTTTGCCCGATGGGTGACTGGTAGAGAATGCCCTATGGCATTAAGTCCGCCTTTTGTACGATCTGCTATTCATTTGTGCAATAAAGCTTAAATAAATAAATAAATCTCTTTACGTGAATTCCAGTGCTTGCGTAAGAGTCAACGGGAAATACAATACACTGATCGGTTTAATATCCAAAAAGGTGTTAGGCAGGGATGTGTAGCGTCTCCGTGGCTCTTTAACTTATTCATGGATAACTGTCTGACGAATTTAAAAATCTCTGATGTATTACATGTTAAATGTCTCCATTAAGCTGATGATGTGTATTGAATTGTATTGCTTGCATTCGTCGGCTAAGGAATTACAGGATATGGTGACAATTATAAATGCAGCTTTGGGAAGAATGGGAATGAAAGTGAATGTAAAAAGACGAAAATCATGATATTTTAGAAAGAAGATAGTGTGACATAAGTGAGTGTAAAAAAAAATTAAACTTTCAGCTGTTTATTTCACTAAATTATTTTTGGTTTACAGAGCTTAAAGAAAATCTTTAACTTATTAAGATTATATTACTAAGCCTAAGCATACCACTAGGTATAGGCTCATACCTATTCCTAGAAATATGTACTCAGAATCCTAAATACACCTATGTATATTTATGATTCTATATTTTTATTACTTAACATGTTTAAGACAATATGTTTAATCAGCCCTGGCTTATTTAAGTTATTTATGATACCATCCATGACATGAGTGGGGAATCCATTCAGTGTATGAGGTAACAGGTTTGTCCATATTCTTATACCACATATGTTAGTGCTCCTAGGAACTATGAAGTGTTTACTATCCTCCAGTCTTCTCAGTCTGGTAGGCCTCTCATACCTGGTTAAATCTCCCACCCTGTCTTTATATTCTAGTATTACAGCTAATTTCACTTTATCATATATATTTAAAACTCTACAGTGACTGAACAGGTTGTCAAAGTCGTTTCTGTACTTATGTTTAATTTTCAGTGGCACAATGGCTTTCAGGAGCTTGATTTGCAGGTTATATATATGTTGCAGGTACGTTTTGAACGTTGTGCCATAGCTAGATAAACCATAGTTAATGACAGAATCCGCCATGGCCATGTAAAAGAGTCGAAGATTATTATAAGGCATCTTATTTTTAATTATGCTAATGTTGCACAGAATTGCTTGTAGTGTATGGATTGGGGACGAGAGTTTAGAGAAGTGAACGAGTTTGTATACCTTGGGTCAATGTTTACGAGAGATGGAAAGTGTGAAAGTGATATTGAAAGAAGAGTTGCTGTTGGTAAGACAATAAATGGTGCATGGCACGCCTTTATGGGCAGCCAGAGAATCTCTAAGACGGCCCGACTGGCTGTGCATAGAGGTTTATTGGTTCCAGCACTCATGTATGGAAGTGAGAGCTTGGTGTGGCAAAAGAAGCACGAAAGTAGAATAAATGCAGTAGAAATCAGAGCATTGAGAAGCATTATTGGTGTAAATCTGTGCGACAGGATAAGATATAGTGTAATAAGGGAACGCAGTGGTGTGAACGACAATGTAGTCACTAGAATTGAGAAAGGGATGCTCAGTTGGTTTGGGCATGCAAAAGATGATGCATGATAGAAGATTCACGAAACAAATCTACAAGACGAATGTGAATGGAAAAGTTGGAAAAGGAAGGCCTAGACGAACGTTTCTTGATCAGATTGGAGACGTTCTGAAAAAGGGCAAGTCAAGAGTACTCTAAACCGACGAGCATGCATGAGGAGATTAATGCATGTTGATAAAGCGAAAGATGTATGTAAGAACCGTAGCAGGTGGAAAGATGTAGTTTCTGTAATGGAACGTACTCGGTACAGACGCTAAAACGAAATGAATCATGACGTCAAAACAGAGCTGTCAAGTAAGCGTCCCTGTACCGAGTACAGACTATGTTTTAAATGAACCGAAGCGCCCCCGCGCCCTCTAGCTAGCAGTGTGTGTCAGTCAGTGGCAGAGGATAACATTGTAAAAGTATTAAAAATAATAAACCAAGTGATTGAAGCAAGTACGTGTTTTAACATTGTAAAAGTATTAAAAATAATAAACCAAGTGATTGAAGCAAGTACGTGTTTAATTGGGAACTAATACAGTTTCTGCCTACCCCGTTAGAAAAAAGGCGTGATTATATGTAAGTAGTAATTCTATCACAGAATAGGTTATAGTACAAGTACAGTAGGCACACTACTTTGATCTTTACAAAAGTCGCCTTTTTATTAGCCTAAACATGATGATTTATGGCCCTTCTAAAGTCGTCGTCTCCAGCGCAAGCCAAGCGTTACGTTAAGGCTGTGTACCAACGATGTAATTTTTACAATTGAGTATTTAATTATTGGTGCATGGGATGACTAAAATATGGTGATTATTGAATGCCTCCAGTACCTATAACGAAATTACGTTTCAAAACATTCGAAATTGATCTGATGCATGCGATGACGGTAGGTATTATTTTCTCAACCTACTTTTTCCGTAAGTACAAATTGATCGAGATTAGGTATTAGTATTTTTTTTTATTACATTTCTATCCTTTGATATCAGGCAAAACAGCCTGTGAACTGTATTTTATGAGTTCTTTGTGTAAGGTAGGCCTCGTTTGTCTGATAACAATCTGAAAAGTTAAAAATTATCCTGAATAAAAAAGTATAAGTAAAGAAAATATCCTATAAGTTGGCGACTGCGTGGACATCCACATGTGCTTTGCTACCACCAGAGGTTAGAATAGAATATTTTTGATCGAGAGAGCACAGCTTCTCCGTTTCAGCTTGGTCAAAATTATTTTCGCACATGTCCGAATTTACGGATGTGCTCGCCTACAGGCCGCATCTCTCAACCGATTCTCGTAAAATTGTGTGAGCATGTTCAATAAATACATAGAATTCTTCAGTCAAGTGAAGTCCAAGTTCCAAAACAATTGCGGAGACTTTGACGGGGGGGTAGAAGCCATAAAAGAAAAATATATTTCGACCATTTCGAAAAATGAGCGCAAGTCTATAAGCTCACAGAGCCTACAGGTAGATAGTGGCCGAATTTTGTGTTAGAGACGCGATATTTTTATTAATCACTAAACATCTTTCGTTATGTCTACCCTTCATATTTATTTATTACTTTTAATGATTAACAATAACAATCATGTACACAGAAATTGAAATAGTAACTCAAACTCAAACTCAAACTGTTTGTTGCACACATATTACAGATAACTATGAAACTAAGAACTTAAATATCTAAACTATATGCTAAAAAGGAAGAATTCTTATTAAAAAAGAGTGTAGCTTTAGTTATTGTCTACTTGTGTAACAGTATTACTGTGCTTACTAACAATAAGTATGAAATAAAATATGGCACATATTAATAGGTATATGGCATGTCCCTAGTCATAATCTGAAAATAATAATTATTATAATAATCTTAATCATATTAATAATTTAATTTAAGAATTTAAAATTTGCATGACATTACCATGGTGAATTGTGTTGTTCTTTTAAAATATTTGTCATCCGTAGTACCATGATTCTAGCAAATAAAAGAACTTTGACTTTGACATAAATTTAACCGTTCTTTTGTAGCATAGAGCGACAACAAAGTGACCTAACCATTTAAAAAAAAATGTTATCTTCAAATCAAATATCAGATATAAAAGATACAATCTGCGTACAATATTGATAAATCAAAGAAATAAACCCCCAAATGGGTTCATCAGACTGGAAACACTTGAAGGAAGGAAATAAACTCACTTGACGCAAATCAGGACAATTTTCTGTGTTCAATCGTTTGAATACTCTTTTGTCGTATTTGATCGTGTATGAAAGGAAAAAGAAAACAAGATTACCTAAATAACTCTCTTGGATGACTGTTTATGAGTTGCTAAAGTCGACATCCCTACTAAGAGCTTCACAATAATTCATTATTAATTCCCCCATACAAAGATGATCGAGATATCTGTGGGTCATCAGGTGTCGCTCCCACCCGACAGCATCACCACAATCAGGCGATATTAAATCAAAACTTCAGGGAAAACGACGTCTTAGAAGAATTTGGCACCGATCCGAGCATCCGTCTGACAGAACTGCATTTAATCGGGCTGCAAAAGAACTGAAAGCACAATACGGGAAGCGGCTAATTCACGGTTTCGTAAAACTCTTCAGAATATGTTTCCCCCGGGCAAGGGAGAATATTCGTTGTGTAAGGGATCACAGATTACGAGGAAGCCACTTGAATTTCACCCACAACTCCGATCAATAAACTCATGGGCGAGAACCGATGCTGAAAAAGCAGAAGTCTTTGTGAATCATCTAGCAGAAGTCTTCAAATCCAATGACGGTTCTGACGAATCATAGGTAGATGCAATACTTCAACAGGATCTTCAGATGAGCCTTCCAATTTCACCCACGTCACCAAGACAGATAGCAGCAGAAATTAGGCGACTTGACCCCAACAAAACCCCAGGTTTCGATCTGATCACTCCAAAAGTTCTAAAAGAATTACCGAAAAAATGCATTACTCTACTGGCCTCACTCTTTCATGCTATTTTTAGGACATCACATTCCTTATGTTTTGGAAAATATCTCAAATAATTATAAATAAATAAATAAATATCAGACAACCTCACACAAATCGATCTAGTCTCAAATTAAGCTCAAGAAGGCCTGTGTTATGGGTACTAGACGACGATATACATACTCACTCGTATATAGATAAATATATGCTTTAATACATAAATTATAAATCACAAAGACGGCAAGGCAAACCTTTACACGAAGCTTCGTCGTATCATCCGATCAGTCTCACAACAGTTCTCTGGAACTGTGGGAAAGAATAGGTATTTGTAACTCGCATAAAAGTGCACCTGGACAACTGTGAAGTTATTCCCAAACATCCGATCAGATTTCGGAAATCACGGAGGGTGATTTAGATTTTCCGGTAGGATTCCATCTAGATAGAAGACTTACATGGAAAATTCATATAACAAAGAAAATATATGAGATGAATTACAAATTCAGGAACCTCTGCTGGCTTATGGGAAGAAACGCAGCCCTCTCTGTTGATAACAAACTGCTGATATATTAACTCTGTCCTAAAACCAATTTGGACATATTTAATTCCGCTTTAGAGTGCTGCCAGCAAAACCAACATAATTATTAAGCTTACAACGTGTACAAAATACATTGGTCCTCAGTAGTAGGGATTCGCCGATACTACGATACGGGGCGGACGGGCCTGATGGGCGGCATCCAGGGCGGATTTGGCGGACCACCAAACCTAAAAAAAAAAAAAAAAAAAAAAAAAAAAAAAAAAAACAAATAGCCCCCTACTTAGAGCGTTTGGAATAGGTCCCAGGACGCTCAGACAGCTCTGTCAAGACTTACAGAACGCCCTACGCTAACAATGCAACACCTTCCCCGACCCATCGACCCTTTTCTATTGTCTATCCGAGCTCGGGTTTTATTGCCCTCTCGGACGCCGAGCTCACTTTTATTACGGTCTACTATTGTTTCCCTCTTTTATATTTCTCTTTGGCTACAACTGTCTACAACTTCCTTTGCAAACGGTATACATCTTTTAAGAACATTCTTTAGGTAAAGCTGGACAAATACCTAAACATCTCATACCTAAACTATCAGACTAGGTCCGTCACCTTGGTTCTTATTGGAATCGCTGTTTCAACGCAGCCTGTCTCACATCGTGTCTTTACTCCAGGTTTCTTACTACGTGATATGTGCTACGGTGTACGTATCACTAATCTAAGCTAACCTATGCTAGATCACAATTCTAACCTAACCTAACCTAAGCTACAGGACTACGCCCAGCTAACGCAGGATACGTTACTTGACTACTTAACTTCAGGTAGCCTTACTTCAAAGTATGTCTCTTGTTACTCACTACATATGCTGCATTTGGAACGTTGTTCTATTTATATATTTTATCTTGTTCAACTTAACATTACTTCTAACTTAACTATCACTTAACTTCAAAAACTAATTTTGAAGAACTGCTTTATATACTTACCTACTTAAAACCAGCTACGAGCACAGCACAGTTGTTTTGGTCTTAAGAACGCTGTTCTAACCTAACCTAACCTTGCATAAATTTGACTACGTACTCAATGTTACTTTCATTTCTTTTTTGTAATAACCGACTTCAAAAAGGAGAAAGTTCTATGTAAAAATATTGCATGTAGCATAAGGATAATACGAATCTAATCTTACAATAGTAATGCGGTATTTTATACAGTAATAACTGCTTCAAAACTATACTAACTTATTTAAGCTGTAAGTTAAAAATACGAGTTCTATTTTTGCATATTTATTTATTTCGCCAAATATTATGTTCTTGAATAGATGCTTAAGAAAATACCTGAATAAACTTTGTAACTTGTACTAACGTGTATTTGTAGTGGGTTGAACTAAACTCGTTGATTTTTTTATTTGTTTGTTGGGTCCATATTGTTTGTAAAGATTTATGACAGGTTTCTTCTCCGAATCATCAAAAGATTCGAAAGTCTATTATAAATTTTATTACTGTTTGTTGGTGGCTGTTGGGCGCGGTACAAACTAGTCGAAACGTGATTTTAACGGTAATCTATTGTCACATCCTTATAAAAGCCGATGGACAGTGACGATCTATAAGTATTCAGAACCGAGTCGTGCTTGTTACCAGAGCTCTCTCAGTGTACAGTGACATAGTGTTGAATCGTGCTACAGTGCTTATAAAAAATGGCAAATGTAAGTATGTACTATTTTTTATAAAATATGTATGTAGTATTTTTATGTACTATTTGTTTAACAGTGTTTTTTTTCTGTAACTTGTGTTCATCGTGTTACTTGTTAAGTGTGTTAATCGGATGTATAACTTATTGTTGAATATTGTTACAGTTCACGGAAAACACTTTCAAGAATTTTTATTACCCTGAACCTGAACATGATGATTCAGGGAGTGATGAAGAAGGCACACTCGGTTTTAAAGTGAAACAAGCCATAGCGAAGAAACGTCCTGCAAATAGTATCGAGAGTTTCTTTGAAAAACCGCAGAAAAAAGTGAAACCAGTGAAGAGATCTTCCAGTGTGTCGCAAAGTTCCCATACCGGTGTTGCTTACCTATCTTCGGGTAAAGACGATGCTGCGTATGCATCACACCTTATTAAAATAGAAATATACGATCTTGAAAAAGTTAGGAACATCGCACCAGAAGAGCACTGGAAGCACGCCGATGTGAGATTAAAATCTTACATCTCAACTGAGCAAGATCCACAGCTTGAGACTGTCCGTGATGTTATATACAACATGACGAAAGACATAGCTTCGAAGGACACGTGCGTGAAATATTTTATAAACAATACGAAAAAGTAAACTAAGTGTTTGTGTAGTTTTAATACTAGGTTAAAACTGTATTTATTATATAAGACATTAGATAATATTTTATAACATACCCTTGTGTACTACTAGTATTATATATTTCTTACTGCTTAAACAACAACTTTTTGTTATTCAAAATTGTTAACTCGTTTTATAACCACATGTTGTAATTTGTTTTGTAGCCTAATCATATTGATCTATTTCCCTTTGCAAATGTATAAAACTCTCCACCCTTTAATATAAAATCACTAAGCTACGTTTGTTATTTTAAGGAAAAAATTTGTTGTAATGTAATCACTATTTTCTTAGACACATCTCACGATGGACTGTTTAAGCTGTGATGTTTACGATTCCGAGCTCGTCAGGCTATGCGAAGAAATTGAAAGTGATCAAGAAATGTATGAGATCGGGGAATTACTAAGCCAGCTGCATAGTCAAGGGTGAGTACTCTTGTTCCAACCTGTTATATTGTTTATTGATATTGTACTTGTATATTTAGACATGCAATTTAAACAGTTTATTCTTGTTCAAACTTGTACAAAACCATTGACCAGTGTCATTGAGTTGTTGCCTTTTTATGGCTCAGTTTCATTGTTCTCTGTTGGGTGGGGATCCTGGAAGGTTCTTTATAAGCGACGTCTCTGGTGTAGAAATCATTCATTATTCCAGTTACTGTGTTTGTGCTAGTACTGTGTCTGTGTATTGTACAAAATACTGTTTTAAAAATGGTGCTTGGATACTTTCATATGGGAACTAGTTTAACCCACGACAAAATTGCAGTTTTAAGCAAAGGATTCATTTTAAAAGTATTTCATAGAAACATAAGATTGTGGTATATTGACAATCAATTACCTCAGGCGCTTTTGGAAGATGAAGATATTATACCCTATTACACACCATGTGATGGGCATATCAATAAGTCGATGCATAACTTGTCATCAGATGTCATTGATGGGGTTTTAACAATGCAGGCATATTGCCAGCAATGTCGAAAAAGCTTAAGTTAGTATAATGATAATAATTTAATCATTGTTTTGAAGTTTTAAATCTTGTATTAAATACTAACGTTTCACTTTTTCTATTACAGATCTAACCAAGTAGGACGGGGGAGAAAAAGGACAGCTACAAGTACGGGTGCAGAAGTACCAGTGAAGAGAAACTACCCTTCCAACAGTCGTGATATGTCTACATCCTCAAGCGAAGAACCATTATCCGATGTCAATGTAAGTACAAAAAATAATTCTGAAATTGAATGTTCGGTGTGTAAAAAGTTCGTGTCAAAAAGATATTTTGGTAACCATTTAAATAGTAATATTCACAAAAATAATGTGTTGAGATCCGATAGTGAATATGTTAATGTCCAATTAATTGAAAATGCATTCAAAAACAGAGTCGCTACTTACAGAATATTATTTAATGAAATGGATCACCAACCTCTTGATCCCGAAACTATTTTACAAAAACACAAGGATAAGATCTTTACATTATTAGATCGTTCACTTAACAAACATCACGCTTTAAAAGTAAATTTTATTCTTAATGCAAATTTTACACAAGATACCAAACAATTAAATAATACATTTGATTTCCAATTAAGTAATAGTATTGTTGATATCAGCACTGATAAAGCTGCTGTTTTTACGTCCCTAGTAAATGAAATTGTGATAAGGTTGTCAAACTTTGAAAGAAAAGATAGTGGGTGGAGTTTAGTAACATTTAATCATATCGATCTCAATATTAACAAATATAATCCATTACGCGGCTCTTCTTTTATCGAATTACCTCGTGATATAAAGAATAAAAAAGCGGTTATTAATGTAAAAAACAATGACCATGAGTGTTTTCGATGGGCTGTATTGTCTGGTTTATACGAACCCAAAAGTCATTCAAATATGGTCAGTTCATACATATTACATAAGAATAAATTGAACTTTGAAAATTTAACTTTTCCATTTAAATTGGGAGATATCCATAAATTTGAAAAAAATAATGATATTAGCATTAATGTATTTGGTCTCGAGTACAACTCTCAAAACAAGAAACACGATGTTATAGGCCCACTACATTTAACTAAATTAAAAAAGTCTAATCACTTAAACTTGTTGTACATAACTAAAGATAACCAAGGACATTATTGTTTTATCAAAAATTTATCGAGGTTAGTGTCTAAGCAATTGTCAAATGCACAACATGCTGTTCATATTTGCGATGGTTGCTTAATTAAATTTACATCACACGAGAGACTAAACCAACATCAAAAAAACGACTGCTTCCACGTATGCACAAACTTACCATCCGAAAAAGAAGACACAAGAAATTGGTTTAACGAATATGTTCCATCGAATCAAGTTACTTTTAATAATTATGAACGACAATTAAGAGTACCTTTTGTTGTATACGCTGATTTTGAGGCATTTTTAAATCCAATTCAATCCTGTTCTAACAACCCCAGTACATCTTCTACTACCAATATTCAAAAACATGAAGTTTATAGCTTCGGTTACTATATTAAGTGTTCTTATAATGACAAGTTATCTGTGTACAGAACATATACAGGTGAAGACTGTGCAAAAACATTTATGAAAGTCATAAAAGAAGATTTAGAAACTATTTGTAAAAGTAATGCGTTTGCTAAAACTTCTTTCCCTCTAACAGATGCTAATAAGGTAGACATTATGCAAAGCCATGCTTGTTATATTTGTGATAGAAATTTGAATGATGACTCAACCGTTTCTTATAATTATCATACTGGACTTTACGAAGGCGTTGCACATAAATTTTGTTCTGAAAAATACAAACCACCCAATTTTGTACCTGTATTTTTCCATAATTTGAGCAATTACGATAGTCATTTTATTGTACATGGACTTGGTCTTGAAGATGGTGACATAGAACTAATCCCACAAAATAAAGAAAAGTATATTTCGTTTTCTAAGTCTTTACAAGTGAATAATCGTGTTGTAAAATTGAGATTTGTCGATTCTCTTAAATTTATGTCGAGTAGCTTGGATAAATTAGCTAAAAACTTGACTACTGACCAATTTTACGAATTGAAATTGAACTTTCCTCGTGAAGAAGACTTTAAACGTCTAATACGGAAGGGTGTCTATCCATATGAGTACATGACTTCGTATGATTCACTGAAATTAACTTCGCTTCCTACACAGGATCAATTCTATAGTTCTCTTACTGACAGTCACATTTCCGAAAACGATTTCCTACATGCTCAAGATATTTGGTCTCATTTCCAATGCAAAAATATGGGGGATTATTCCAATCTTTATCTGAAAACAGATGTTTTATTACTAACTGACATATTTGAAAATTTTAGAAATGTGTGTCTTAAGACATATGGTTTAGATCCCGCCCATTATTATACCGCGCCTGGAATTTCCTTTGATTCGATGTTGAGGACTACCAAAATAAGTTTAGAACTTTTAACAGATGTCGACAAAATAGCTTTTATAGCGAAAAACATTCGAGGAGGGATTTCCCAATGTAGCAACAGACATGCAAAAGCAAATAATACATTTATGGAAGACTATGATCCAAATATTCCTTCATCTTTTCTCATGTACTTAGACGCAAATAATCTCTATGGGTGGGCTATGTCACAATGTCTTCCGTCTGGCAAATTTGAATGGGTAAATAAAGATACCGATTTCAATGTTTCAGACGATGCTGAATATGGGTTTATATTAGAAGTTGATCTAGAGTACCCCAAGGAATTACATGACTCTCATTCAGATTTGCCGTTCTGTCCAGAAAATGTATGTCTAGGTGATTCTAAAGAAAAAAAATTGATTCCCAATTTAAACAATAAATATAATTATGTATTACATTACAGAAATCTTAAACAATGTTTAAAAAATGGGTTGCGTTTAGTGAAAATCCATCGTGTGTTGAAGTTCAAACAATCTACTTGGTTAAAAAGTTACATAGATTTGAATACCCGAATGCGTTCGCTGGCGACATCTGATTTTGAAAAAGATTTCTTTAAACTTATGAATAATTCTGTTTTTGGTAAAACAATGGAAAATGTTACGAAACGTGTGAATGTTAAATTATTAAGTCACTGGGAAAATCGTGGAAAATCCCAAGGGGTACAGTCCTTAATATCTAAACCTGAATTTCATAGTTTATCAATATTTTCTGAGAATTTAGCTGCTGTGCAATTGAAAAAAACAAAAATCTTTTATAACAAACCAATTTACCTTGGATTCTGCATTTTAGATCTATCGAAAACTTTAATGTACGAATTCCACTACAATTATATGAAATACAAATATACGGAAAATCTCAAGCTCCTTTACACGGATACTGATAGCTTAATATATGAAATAAACACTGCTAACTTTTATGAGGACATTAAATCTGACCTGAACTTGTATTATGATACATCTGATTACCCACCCAACAATGCATATGGTTTACCATTACTAAATAAAAAGAGGTTAGGTTTTTTTAAAGACGAAAATAATGGCAAAATTTTGAAAGAGTTTGTTGGTCTTAGATCAAAAATGTATGCCTTAGATGTTCAAAATAGTGGTATTATATCCAAAGCTAAAGGAATAAACAAGTGTGTTACCAAAAAATTAACCCTTAACGACTATAAAAGTTGTTTATTTGATAGAAATATACAACATGCTCAAATGTTACGATTCCGATCAATAAAGCATGTTTTATTTACGCAAAATGTCAATAAAATATCATTATCTTACAACGACACAAAACGATATTTATTGAAAAACACTTCGGATACTCTTGCGTGGGGTCATTATAAAATACCTCATAATTCTTAAAAAAAAAAAAAAAAAAATACACGGAACATTCAATTTTCATATTTATTTTTTGTACATAATATTGTATTTTAGGATGTTTTTTTTTTATTTTTTAAGTTTTGGCAATAAAATGATTGGCAAAAAATATGTTTTTGTAAATTTTTATGTGATTTATCTAGAATAATATAAATATTAAAAAATAATTAGCAAAATTTTTGTTTTTTTTTTATTTGTTACCCCATTTTTTTTTACCAAATTTATTTAAAAAGCTATGGTCTAGAAATTTTCTCATTTGAAGTCAATCCGTTAACATATGAACACACATATTTAAAAATTTATAATGATTCATTTTAACCACCCTTTCTCTACAATAGTAGCGGGTCCAAGTGGGTGTGGTAAAACTCAGTTTGTTACCAATTTTTTAAACAATGCAAAAGAAGTATGTAACGTTGAATTTGATGAAATTATTTGGTGTTATGATGAAATGCAACCTTTGTACAATCTGGAAAATGTAAATTATAGCCAAGGAATACCAGATTTTTCTTTATTTGATGGAAAAAAGCCCAAGCTTCTCATAATTGATGACTTGATGAGAGAATCGGATGGACGAATCGTTGATATTTTTACAAAAGGAAGTCACCATAGAAACTTAAGTGTTTTTTATATTACTCAAAACATATTTCATCAAGGCAAAGGACAACGTGATATTTCATTGAATACCAGCTATATTGTATACTTCAAAAACCCGAGGGATAAAACACAAATTCGCTACTTGTCACGACAAGTTTATCCGGAGAACCCAAAATTTGTAGATGAAGCCTACAAAGATGCCACTAAAGATGCTCATGGTTACCTTATGATTGATCTGAAGCAAAATACCGATGACATATGTCGTTTTAAAACTAAAATATTTCCTTTTGATGGGCATTGTACCGTATATGTTCCCAAGAAAGGGTTTAAATACGACAAGAATCAACACGTTTTAATCAGTTCCAAATAATGCATCCAAGAGTACACACATATAAACATTTACTTGAAGCACTGCAGTTACTTAAACCAAAGTATCGCACAGCGTTGCTAAAATCTTGTGAAGATGAAGAAATTAATATTATTTGTGAGTGTATTTATAACGTTTTAAAAGGGAAAATACCACTGGAATCAAAAGATAAATCAAAACTAAACAAATATAAAGACACATTACGAAAACTAGTTTCGAAAGGGAAACACAAATTGAGGAAAACTGTTATTATTCAAAAAGGAGGTGCATTTCTACCTATTATATTAGGTGCAGTTTTAAGTGCCTTAGTAAGCTCCGTAACATAAAATAAAATGGAAAACACAAAAAAAATGTTGTTAGTTGAACCACACTTTATTGAAAGACTCAAACGAAATGATAGCCAACCCGAAAATGTATCATCTCGCCTAGACGGAGAGATGCAAAAAATCCTGAAGAGTAAAATTAATGATCGTGAAAAGTGGGCATTATATTCTCAAGCACTACAACGATTTTTGCACTTTATTGAATCAGATCGAAAACCATTTAAAATACCAATAGTGATGGAGGGGTTTGATCAACTCAACGATGAAAGTAAGGATTTAAACTTAAAAGTAAACAAAAAGGAGGAGGATGAAAATTATGAATCAGTTGCAAATAAAACACTACCAGATGGTGATGTTTCTGCAGTTACTGCAGCTACACCGTCTGGTACAAAAAATCCAGAAACTGTACTATTCAGTTCATCTCGTATTATAGATAATTTACCAAAATCATATGAGAAAAAAACCAGAACATTATTGACTTGTATTGTGTCAAGCAGACCAAAAATATGGTGGAAAACAAATGGTGAAGTTGTAATAAACAATCGAACTATTCCAAACAGCAATATTCTGGATCTGGTAAGCGATACGGTTAGATCTCTTAAACGCCCTAAGCCAACAGGATGGGAAGAGTTTGCTTTATTTTTAAGAGATATAAAAGTTCCTACGTCTTGTATAGGTAATCCTACTAATCTAGAATTTATAAATAAACCTCAATCGAGTGAACCTCACGCATCATCTGCTCCATCAAGTGCTCGATCGTCATCGTCATTTAAAGACACAAGCGCCAGTACACCTCTTTCAAGTGTACTGCTCAAGGCAAACAAAAAGAAACTAGATTGGGAAAGATGGAGCCCTTATTAGACATTCATGCAATATACTACGATGTATCTAATCCAGCAGGCTACAGTAGTTTAAATAAATTAAGTAAACAAATGAAAGGACGAATGAACAAAGACGAAGTAAAGAACTGGTTACAATCTCAAGAAACGTACACACTGCATAAACCGGTTCAAAGGCGATTCACAAGAAATAGATACGTCTTATCTAACTTTAATGAACTCTGGCAAGCTGATCTGAGTGATATGGGTACTTACAGTCAATATAATGATGGATACAAATATATTCTGTGTGTTATTGATGTGTTCAGTAAATATGCTTTTGCGAGAGCTATGAAAAAGAAAGATGCCACAACCGTTATAAATTGTTTTGAAAGCATATTTACTGAAGCCAATTCTACTCCTCGTCACATCCAATCTGATAAAGGCACCGAATTTGTTTCAAAGGCAGCAAGGGATTACTTTAGGAGCAAAAACATTAACTACTATACTACTAACAATCCTGACATTAAAGCAAGTATAGTAGAAAGGTTTCAAAGAACTCTTAAAATGAAAATGTGGCGTTACTTTACTCATAAGAATACATACAAATATATAGATATTTTGCAAGAACTTCTTTATTCTTATAATCACAGTTATCATTCTAGTATTAAAATGCGCCCTATCGATGTAAATTTTGATAATATCATGACTGTTTGGTGTAATTTGTATAACAGAAAAAAGGATAGACAACTTACTCTGGAAATCACAAAACTAAATGTTGGTGATCATGTTAGAATTACTAAATATAAACATATATTTCAAAAGGGTTACGAAACTAATTGGAGTGACGAAATATTTAGAATTGATTCAATAATAAACCGCTTTCCACGAGTTGTGTATACGTTAAGAGATTTAGAAGGTGAGCCTATCGTTGGTACATTTTATTCTAAGGAATTACAAAAAGTGACTTATCTCCCCTCCATTGATTATAAAATTGATAAAATAATACGCTCACGTGGGGTTGGTGCCAGAAAAGAAGTACTAGTGAAGTGGCGAGGTTATCCTAACAAATTTAATTCTTGGATACTCGCTTCAAGCTTAAAAAAAATATGAGTGAAAACAGCTTTTATATTACATTGTTAAGTAACAGTTCCTCGGACTACTATACCGATAATACGACTGCACACTTCTTAACCAAATTACCCAGGAGTATAAAGTTGGAAGGAGAATGGGTAGTTGGCTTAGTAGAATTTCAATACCCTTGTTCAATGTACAATGTTCAAGATCATGAAAATATGATTTATTTAAAAAAGAAAGTAGTGTCACCCACTGACAAGATAGCCAAAATTGTAGATATAAAAACTCATATACCAGCAACTACATATGACAACGTTGACCATTTTATTCAAGCTTTTAATGACAACCCACAACTGAAAAATAATGTAAAGTTTAGATATGATAATCTAACCAAAATGGTTGGGGTAGCAACAATTAATAACGATATAACTTCTCTTATAACAACCCCAATACTAAGTCTACAGTTAGGTTTTAAACCGAAAACAAATTTACGGCAAGTTTCATTTGGTAAAAATCCTGTTAATTTGTATTTGGGCTTACCATCACAATTATTTGTTTATACAGACATCATACAACCACAGGTAGTTGGTGATGTTATAACTACGTTGCTTAGAATAATACCATTAGATCCAACAGAATTCCATTATGGAGCATATAAAACACACATTTTCTCACCCGCTCATTATGTACCTGTTTTACGTAGAGAATTTGATACTATGGAAATAGATATAAGAACAACTACCGGTGCAAGAGTGCCATTTCAATTCGGAATTTCCTGCGTGAAACTACACTTTCAACGGCTAAGATGAATTATAAAAGATCATCTCACTCTTGTCCCTACGATCATTATTATACCCATCAAGCTGGTTCTGGTATAGGAATTGTCTATAAAGGTGTTCCGTTTCAGCGAGGGCATGGGATTGGAAGTTTTTTGGGGGGACTGTTTAGGTCAGTAATTCCTTTGTTGTCTAGTGGTTTTAAAACTGTTGGAAAAGAAGCGTTAGATGCGGGGGTTGGTTTGTTATCTGATATGGTAAATTCACACCCTATAGATAGTTCAGTTAGGTCTCGATTTAAAGAAGCTAGTGCTAACTTAAAAAGAAAAGCTGATGAAAAGATCGATTCTCTGATGTTGGGATCTGGGTATAAAATGTCAACTAAGAGACGGGAACCTCTCATTACCTTGAAAGCATCGCGCCGAAGAGGAGCTAAGAGAAATAAATATAGTGACGATATATTTTCAAAGTAAATCATGTCATTCCTACACAATCATTCGTGTGAATGTGCAAAATCTGAGTTAGATATATTTGCCCTGCCTTCGACACAGACAAGTATTGAGAGTGGACAGTGGGTTCATTATAAACCAATCTCATCTTTAAGTGATGATGGTCCTATTGAGTTTCAAGTCCCCGGTTCAGGTGATGACTACATTGACTTATCACATACATTATTACATATAAACGCCAAAATATTAAACCAGGATGGTACAAAGTTAAAGCCTGATACTCAAGTTGCCCCCGTTAATAATTGGTTGCACTCCCTTTTTAATCAACTTGACGTATATTTAAATCAAAAACTAATCTCGCCACCAAACAACACATATGCTTACCGTGCTTACATGGAAAATCTACTTAACTATGGACCAGCCGCTAAAAAAACTCACCTTACTTGTGGGTTATGGTATGAAGATACAGCACATTATATGGACACCGTTGACGCAAATAACAAAGGATTTCACAAAAGGATGGAATTTGTTACAGATAGTAAACAAGTTGAAATGATTGGACATTTACATGGTGATATGTTTAACCAAGAGAAGTTTCTAGTGAATGGTGTAGAAATGCGTGTTAAGTTAGTGCGATCAAAAGAATCGTTTAATCTTATTTGTCACCAAGATAAGAAATTTAAGGTACAAATAATGGACGCTAGTCTCATAATAAGAAGAGCTAGAATCAGTCCAAGTGTTTTGTTAGCTCATCAGAAAGTGCTAGCATCAACAACTGCAAAATACCCTATCACAAGAGCAGAAGTAAAGGTACTTACAATACCGTCAGGAATACAGGGTAAAACTTTAGATAACATATTTCTTGGACAAGTACCTAAAAGATGTATAATTGGTTTTGTATCAAATTCATCGTTTAATGGTAATTTTGCATTGAACCCTTTCAATTTTCAAAATTATAATATGAACTCTTTTAGTTTATTTGTAGATGGTCATGAAATTCCTTCTAGAACATTACAACCATCATTTAGTTCTGGTTTAATAGCATCAACATATCATACTCTATTTTCTGGGACTGGTATTCACTTCCACAATGAAGGTAATGCAATAAGCAGAACCGATTACGGGGAAGGTTACTGTTTGTTATGTTTCGATTTGACGCCTGACCTGTCAGCCAGTTCTACCTCACACTGGAACCTTGTAAGACACGGAAGTGTTCGGATAGAAGTTCGTTTTGATAATGCCTTGAGCACTACTATTAACTGTATTGTGTACGCTGAATTTGATAATGTTATTGAAATAAACAAAAATCGTGATGTATCTGTAGATTACAACAGTTAAAATAAATATAAATACAGTGAAATTAACAATTAATCTCATTTCTTCTTAATCTGTGTTTGTAACATCATCGATGAATGTATACATATTTTATTTATTATGGATACTAATGAAATTCAATATTGTATGAAAAAAATTAACCCTAGATTTAAATCAAATGTTTTTGCTGCTAACCGAATCCCTATTTGGGTTGCTCGTCCAGTTTTTATTGTAAGCAATTTGGACCCTGATTCGAAACCAGGTTCCCATTGGGTTGCAATGCATATTGATGCTAAAGGTGTAGGGGAATACTTTGACTCATTTGGTCGGAAACCTACTGGTTATCATAAGTTATTTTTGAATAGAAATGCAAAACGGTGGTTTTATAACCAAAGACCACTTCAAAATCATTTTACTTCAGTTTGTGGCGAATATTGTTTAGTTTATTTATATTTTAAGTATCAAGGAAAAACTATGAGCGATTTATTGAGTTTGTTTTCTGAGAATTCTCTTTGTAACGATTTAATTTTAAGAAATATGTTTAAGTCAATTTTTGTGAAATAAAACAATATATATATATACTAAACTGATTTTTTTTATTTATAAATAATACCTTAATTATACCTTATTTACCTAAAAATAGTGATTACATTACAACAAATTTTTTCCTTAAAATAACAAACGTAGCTTAGTGATTTTATATTAAAGGGTGGAGAGTTTTATACATTTGCAAAGGGAAATAGATCAATATGATTAGGCTACAAAACAAATTACAACATGTGGTTATAAAACGAGTTAACAATTTTGAATAACAAAAAGTTGTTGTTTAAGCAGTAAGAAATATATAATACTAGTAGTACACAAGGGTATGTTATAAAATATTATCTAATGTCTTATATAATAAATACAGTTTTAACCTAGTATTAAAACTACACAAACACTTAGTTTACTTTTTCGTATTGTTTATAAAATATTTCACGCACGTGTCCTTCGAAGCTATGTCTTTCGTCATGTTGTATATAACATCACGGACAGTCTCAAGCTGTGGATCTTGCTCAGTTGAGATGTAAGATTTTAATCTCACATCGGCGTGCTTCCAGTGCTCTTCTGGTGCGATGTTCCTAACTTTTTCAAGATCGTATATTTCTATTTTAATAAGGTGTGATGCATACGCAGCATCGTCTTTACCCGAAGATAGGTAAGCAACACCGGTATGGGAACTTTGCGACACACTGGAAGATCTCTTCACTGGTTTCACTTTTTTCTGCGGTTTTTCAAAGAAACTCTCGATACTATTTGCAGGACGTTTCTTCGATATGGCTTGTTTCACTTTAAAACCGAGTGTGCCTTCTTCATCACTCCCTGAATCATCATGTTCAGGTTCAGGGTAATAAAAATTCTTGAAAGTGTTTTCCGTGAACTGTAACAATATTCAACAATAAGTTATACATCCGATTAACACACTTAACAAGTAACACGATGAACACAAGTTACAGAAAAAAAACACTGTTAAACAAATAGTACATAAAAATACTACATACATATTTTATAAAAAATAGTACATACTTACATTTGCCATTTTTTATAAGCACTGTAGCACGATTCAACACTATGTCACTGTACACTGAGAGAGCTCTGGTAACAAGCACGACTCGGTTCTGAATACTTATAGATCGTCACTGTCCATCGGCTTTTATAAGGATGTGACAATAGATTACCGTTAAAATCACGTTTCGACTAGTTTGTACCGCGCCCAACAGCCACCAACAAACAGTAATAAAATTTATAATAGACTTTCGAATCTTTTGATGATTCGGAGAAGAAACCTGTCATAAATCTTTACAAACAATATGGACCCAACAAACAAATAAAAAAATCAACGAGTTTAGTTCAACCCACTACAAATACACGTTAGTACAAGTTACAAAGTTTATTCAGGTATTTTCTTAAGCATCTATTCAAGAACATAATATTTGGCGAAATAAATAAATATGCAAAAATAGAACTCGTATTTTTAACTTACAGCTTAAATAAGTTAGTATAGTTTTGAAGCAGTTATTACTGTATAAAATACCGCATTACTATTGTAAGATTAGATTCGTATTATCCTTATGCTACATGCAATATTTTTACATAGAACTTTCTCCTTTTTGAAGTCGGTTATTACAAAAAAGAAATGAAAGTAACATTGAGTACGTAGTCAAATTTATGCAAGGTTAGGTTAGGTTAGAACAGCGTTCTTAAGACCAAAACAACTGTGCTGTGCTCGTAGCTGGTTTTAAGTAGGTAAGTATATAAAGCAGTTCTTCAAAATTAGTTTTTGAAGTTAAGTGATAGTTAAGTTAGAAGTAATGTTAAGTTGAACAAGATAAAATATATAAATAGAACAACGTTCCAAATGCAGCATATGTAGTGAGTAACAAGAGACATACTTTGAAGTAAGGCTACCTGAAGTTAAGTAGTCAAGTAACGTATCCTGCGTTAGCTGGGCGTAGTCCTGTAGCTTAGGTTAGGTTAGGTTAGAATTGTGATCTAGCATAGGTTAGCTTAGATTAGTGATACGTACACCGTAGCACATATCACGTAGTAAGAAACCTGGAGTAAAGACACGATGTGAGACAGGCTGCGTTGAAACAGCGATTCCAATAAGAACCAAGGTGACGGACCTAGTCTGATAGTTTAGGTATGAGATGTTTAGGTATTTGTCCAGCTTTACCTAAAGAATGTTCTTAAAAGATGTATACCGTTTGCAAAGGAAGTTGTAGACAGTTGTAGCCAAAGAGAAATATAAAAGAGGGAAACAATAGTAGACCGTAATAAAAGTGAGCTCGGCGTCCGAGAGGGCAATAAAACCCGAGCTCGGATAGACAATAGAAAAGGGTCGATGGGTCGGGGAAGGTGTTGCATTGTTAGCGTAGGGCGTTCTGTAAGTCTTGACAGAGCTGTCTGAGCGTCCTGGGACCTATTCCAAACGCTCTAAGTAGGGGGCTATTTGTTTTTTTTTTTTTTTTTTTTTTTTTTTTTTTTTTTTTTTTATTTAGGTTTGGTGGTCCGCCAAATCCGCCCTGGATGCCGCCCATCAGGCCCGTCCGCCCCGTATCGTAGTATCGGCGAATCCCTACTACTGTCCTCCAAAACAGATGAGATACACGAACATCTTGAAGTCCCAACAATTCAAGCTGAAATAGAAAAGTATACAATAAGAAATATGTGGAACGCCTGTCACTTTATCCCAATCCACTGGGAAACACAACTTATCTTACTGTGAAGAAGCTGAAAAGGAAGGATGTCTTATAAAAGGATAGTAGAGGCGCTGGCCTCTACGCCTACATGCCATTAACCACTCTACAAATCAGCTTATAGTCTTCCGACTGATCGCAAATTATTGAAGAAAAGAAAAAAGGTACTAAAGATTTTTCAATAACGATATTATTGTGAAGGTAAACCTATCGCAACTTCGAAACATTGTTTCCCCGCTGTATCGTTTCGTCGAATTTTCATTTGCCCCAAAGCTATTTTTCCTGGAACCCATAATATTTTCAGGATTTTATAAACATTGTTTTATAGAACCCATAAGTTAGGTTAGGTTTATTTTATAATTATTTTGACATGTTAATAGCTTTCGGGCAAATTCAATTCAAAAACAAAAATTCGGAGTTATGATAGGTAACCTATTAAGAACATAAGTAAAAATATTAATATTATGAGAACGTCTACAAAAAATCTGAAGAATTAAAGAATTGACGAATCCTTGCTCTTTAGGTACAACATTAATTTTATATTAATATTTTTTTAACCTTCCTGTATGTAGGTATGAGCATCACCCTTTCGAAAACTTATATAAAAAAAGTACAATATTAATTAAGAAATCAGTATTAATAAAAAATAGTACAACTGGGTACTGACAGAGGCAGGCTATCCCCACGCGTTTCGGCCGCGCGAAACATTCCAATCTCTAAGTGGCTACCCGGCGGGACAAAATGCCAGTGGGCTGCCACGCCTCGCGGCGAGTGGACGACGTACATTTAACGTTTCCCGCGCAACCTGTGCTGTATGATGTCGAAAAATAAAAGTCGGGCATATTGTTTTTGTGGCAACAAAGACGATTGAAAATGATTTCATTTGTTCCAGAACAGATTAAACTCTGCGGAATAAAAGATTTTGTTTAAGAATTAATTTTTACTGGGGCACTATTGACGCATATACAATCAATAAGTAAAATATTTAAAGATTTACTCTATTATTCGTTATGTTTTAGAAACACGATTACTTGTAGTTTCCTCGATAGTTTTTTTTTTTAAGTTACCTCAAAAAAGCAACATAAACCCTTAGTATGTCATAAATACTGCAGGGAAAGTTATCAGTTTTCTTTATAATAACATAACGAGATGGTAACTATAATGTATCCGTCTTACATTTTCAAAATCTGTATTATTTTAATAATTAAACCGAAAAAACATGATTTCCGCGCTCCCAGCAGAGATGGGCAAAAGTTAATCGATTAACGATTAAGATTAACTTTTTTAATCTCGATTAACGATTAAAATTGACGATTAGGTAATCTAATCGTACGAGTTCCGATTGATTTAATCTCGAAAGATAAAGTTAATTGTCGATTAATTTTTAGCGATTAAATTTTTAATCGATTAATTAATTCAATTAACTTTCTCTCGATTAATATTAGGAAAAATAAGATAAGACTTTTTGTAAGTCTAAGTCCCTCCCTAGAACATCTTAGAGTACCGCACTATAAAAACCATCTTGTATTACTGTAACAAGAGGGAAGAGGGAAGAGCGGAGGACGGCGTGCGGAGAGCGGAGTGCGGCGTGCGGAGAGCGGAGAGCGGCGTGCGGAGAGCGTAGTGCGGTGTGCGGAGAGCGTAGTGCAGCGTGCGGAGAGCGGAGAGCGGAGAGTGGCGTGCGGAAAGTGGAGAGTGGCGTGCGGAGAGCGTAGTGCAGCGTGCGGAGAGCGGCGCGCGAAGAGCGGAGAAAGGAGAGCGGAGAGTGGCGTGCGGAGAGCGGAGTGCGGCGAGCGGAGAGCGGAGAGCGGCGTGCGGAGAGCGTAGTGCGGCATGCGGAGAGCGACGCGCGGAGTGGAGAGTGGCGTGCGGAGAGCGTAGTGCAGCGTGCGGAGAGCGGAGAGCGGCGTGCGGAAAACGGAGAAAGGCGTGCGGAGAGCGGAGAGTGGCGTGCGGAAAGTGGAGAGTGGCGTGCGGAGAGCGTAGTGCAGCGTGCGGAGAGCGGAGAGCGGCGTGCGGAGAACGGAGAAAGGCGTGCGGAGATCGGAGAGCGGAGAGTGGCGTGCGGAGAGCGGAGTGCGGTGTGCGGAGAGCGGAGAGTGGCGTGCGGAGAGCGTAGTGCGGCGTGCGGAGTGGAGAGTGGCGTGCGGAGAGCGTAGTGCAGCGTGCGGAGAGTGGAGAGCGGCGTGCGGAAAACGGAGAAAGGCGTGCGGAGAGCTGAGAGCGGAGAGTGGCGTGCGGAAAGTGGAGAGTGGCGTGCGGAGAGCGTAGTGCAGCGTGCGGAGAACGGAGAAAGGCGTGCGGAGATAGGAGAGCGGAGAGTGGCGTGCGGAAAGTGGAGAGTGGCGTGCGGAGAGCGTAGTGCAGCGTGCGGAGAGCGGAGAGCGGCGCGCGGAGAGCGGAGAAAGGCCTGCGGAGAGCGGAGAGTGGCGTGTGGAGAGTGGCGTGTGGAGAACGTAGTGCAGCGTGCGGAGAGCGGAGAGCGGCGTGCGGAAAGCGGCGTGCGGAGAGCGGAGAGCGGCGTGCGGAGAGCGGAGTGCGGAGAGCGGAGAGCGGCGTGCGGAGAGCGGAGTGCAGCGTGCGGTGAGCGGAGTGCGGCGTGTGGAGAGCGGAGAGCGGCGTGCGGAAAGCGGCGTGCGGAGAGCGGAGGGAACGGTCGGATGCAAAGGTAACCAAACGGTTTGAACAAGGTCTTTTTAAGGAAAAAGACCCTGTTCAAACCGTGTAGAGAATGGTGTTTAATCGTCCTGAAGTGGGCAACCCAGTGGGAATCGGGTTGTCTGGACGCCACGCCTCTGCTGACTAGACTGGTTGACCAAACGAGCGAAGGCACGAGAAAAAGCTAGCGTTTACATAACGGAGGCAACCCTAGCGCACATTCCAATGACGTTGCGTCACCCGCGGGAGGGGAATCTGTGACAGAGGCCGGGAAAAGTCAGTTCAAGGATTTTGCTATCTTTTATTTTTTTTTAGAGGTGTCATTACTTGGTGAAAAAATCGGGTCTGAATTAAATGTATGACTTTAAATCAAATATATGAAGGATGATACAAAATGTATGACAAACGAAATATTAAAATATCTGTACATATTAAATTAATAAAGTATAAGTTACAGTTTTTCTTAATTCCTATTCATACATGTTTATATTTCTCCACTTTTGTATGTCTGTTTGGCAATCGGCAAAGGCCTCCTTCAATCTTCTCCACTCTGGCCTATCGATGGCCACTCTGCCCCATGTTGTTCCTGCTACCTGTCTGATGTCATCATGCCACCTTTTATATGGCCTTCCCCTTCTCCTTTTCCCTTCTCATATTAAATTAATATAGTTTAATTCGGGTGCAACTTATAAATGTACGACATTTTTTAGATATAATGTTACCTATTATGTTACAAAAATATACAAAGATAGAAACAGTGTATTTTTTTAACCCTGACCAGGTTTGATTTCAACTGGTATCTTGTGTTATGTACCTATGGGCTGGTGCGATACTCACGATTATTTATTACCAATTATTAAGCTATACAGTCTGGTAAGTGTCTTCGAATTTTTAAATTTATTTTTATTTAGGTATTTATTTATTGATGTCATTTTAGATCTCTGTACTTTTTGTATTTAACCGGCTTATTATGCCATTAACGCCTCTAGTAAGAAGCTATGGAACTAACTTTCTCACCCTAAAGTTCACCCTACTTTACGGTAGCCTCATAAAAAGCAAAATTTTTGGTACTTAATTTTACCTTAAGAGTAGCATTAACTAGTACCCATGTCATTCAGTAGTGAAAATTGTTGAGGCTGAATAATTCGTGTATTTAAATAATATGAGATAAACGAAAGGTTTATTTTCGTAGGTGAACTGGTGTTTAATTATTCGACAAATACTTAGTTGTTATTATTCGGAAAGTACCTACAGTTACCAATATTTACGTCACCCTAGGCCGTAAGTGGGATTTTCTGCCTACGTGGGGAGTAAATCTCCGTTCCTGGCCAAGGCAAGACGTAAAACTTCAGACAAACCACGGGTGGTAATTCGTAAAGCCTCAGATCGCATATTTATGGCCTTCACCTTCGGTTCGGGCCACAAAACTCTGGCGATCTGGGAAATTCACGAATACGCCGCCCTCATGACTGTAATGTACTATTTTGTCAAACTTTAGGGTCCGGGGTAACCCGTGTTGGCTTTTTAGTATTGTGTGTACCACTGTACCTACCTATTTCTAATTGTATAATGTTAATTGATATGGAATTTAATCATTGTGGAATAAAATATTTTAATTTTATTTATTTAAAGTCTTATAAATGACGAACTATACTTATTAGGCTATCCTAATAAAATCACATCCCTAACTCAAAAGATTGGACTTCAAAAAGTGATTCAAATGTAATTTGTATATGAACGGTTTATTTTTGGCTTTTCAGTTTTTTTGAAGGTAGTTCTTTTTTTTGTTATTTTTTTTATAAATTTAGACACCGCCCTATTTTACTAATTCAAGACCAAAACAATCGCGGTTGTAAACACTGCCTACAGCCTAGCACCACGATGTCGGTTACAGCCGCCAGGCTACCGAGTAAGCCATGATTACGATACCCTAGCGCCGACTAGCGGAAGTTTCTAGATAGTTCAATAGATGTCGCTGTGTGTAAGGACAGACGTCGCTAACGTAGCGCCGCCGCCTACATCAGCGCCCCTGGCACAACAACTGGGACACGCGACTCTTTCTCAAGCGAGAAATATTACCTATCTCTTTCTTTGCAGTACTGTGGGACAGTGACGGGCAATGCTGTGTCGCGCCACAAGAGTCGCGAAGCCTAGTCTATTACCGATATGTCATAGACTTCGAACTCGATGTCCTACATACCCCTGTATTGGTTAATAAACGAATGCCAAAACTATAACTTCAGACAAACCTTTAGTGCCGATTGTTCCTACTCGTTTTTTTAACTGCTAGACAAATGTAACAAGTCAAGAAATACCTAAACCTGTGTTAGAAAAATGAAGAAAGAAAGGAGTAAACTATTCATTTGATTTTTTTTTATTTACTTATCGTGATTTTTTATTGATAATAAAACCGACACCGATGAACAAAGAAAAATTCACCACATGCTTCGTCAATTAAAAATAATGCATGCAATTCACAAAGTATATCCGCAACAAGCTTCGTCAGAATCAAATGACATGAAATAAATCCGCAACACGCCTCGTCAAGGAAAACTTAATCTCTTAAATCCCCTCTCAGGGCCATATTTGGTCCACACTCCGGGCAGGTGCGGCCGGCTAGCCCCGCCCCCTGCCGCTTACTGACCTTCGGATGCAGCCATACTAGGCTTCCGGCTTCCGAAAGTACGGAAAAAAAATATATATATTTGGTCCAAAAGTCCCCATTATGCTAGCAGCATTGCCCTGCTGAATGGCAATGGAGACTTGCTGAACCAACCATGACCCAGAGCGAGGATCGTTGCCCCTCTCTCTCAATCGCCGCCCTAAATCCCTAAAAAGCTCGCGAGCCTCACTACCCCAAGGTCCAGCCGTTTCCAAAGCGACGGGTACGAAATCGTACATCGACTCTAAGGCTGCGTACTTGATAAGTACCTAAATGAGGTAATTCACTATGACGGCACTTTAGAAAGTACTAATTATCGAGTGTTAAATGGAGTGCAGCGAGTGTCACTTATGGACAAAATAAAACAAAGTGAAGACTGGGTGTAATTATTTTAATCGTTCCTATTTATTAATCTGTGTCAGTACATCGAGGTTACTTAATGAATGACTAGCTTATTGAGTAAGCACAAATACTAATCCATGTTTCCATTAAAACTATACCTTACATTGTTGAAACAAATTTTTACACGTTTTAAATTGACGAGAATCCTTCGCTCAAGCACCTAGTTTTATACAACCATACATTTACACATAGAATATAAAAACTTTTAAGTATAAATGACACTTGATACAAAAATTATCACTTTTAAAATTATCTTTGTTGTAATAGTATGACGATAGTTTTTACTTCATAATGATCCACACACAGAACTAAATTGCAAATTAATATTGACTAGATGAAAGCATATTTTGTATATAATTAGGAAGTTGGGAAATGTGATACCTTAATAATCTAATACTTAATGAACGGGCTCAAATACACACTTCACAAGACTTTAAATCATCAGTCTGTCTACAAAAGGGAAGAAGTTGTACAAAAAAACAATGACGGTAGTAAAGGAGCTATTTTTCATCAGCAATTGACACGATCCACTTACGAAAATTGTATATCATTTATATGCATTGTACAAGCCCGGCTTACTTTACTATTGAAGTCTTACTGAGTTATTCAATTACAATTTCAAATACTCAAAAAAAATGTCTACATAGCTAGGGTAAGAATCTACGTTTTACATACAATAGATACAGAAGACGATAGTTTAGACGGATGGAAATTCTGGGGCATTAGCATTAAATTACATTTTCTAGGACACTATGTTTACTATTTATACTAAACGATACGTCTAAGAGAAAAATCATCGGGAATAGTTCCTATTAAAGTAACAATAATTTCCGTTATGGCTTTTGGTATTTACAACGTTCATATAATTTCTATTTTATGGACAAAAGATACAACCGGGTTAATAGAGCTATATACTAGAAATATCAAGTCACTGGAAAGACGTTAACTTGCAGCCCTACGCGGTATAGCGATTCTAGCTTTCTACTCATTTCAGCTTTTACTCTAGACATTCCATGGAATCTACGAAGCCATAGTTAACTTTAGTTTGGCAAGGCTATCTCTAAAGGACTATATAAACCAAACGAAGGCTTATCTAGGGCTTTGAGCAATGGGTACAAACCAAAGTATTCACAGATTAAATTTAATTTTAGTCACACAGCGCGCTTCTTAATATTACAATTAAATACCTTACATTTATTATTTACAGTACACACATTCACCTCCTAAATTATATAAACAATGAGTGCAAAATACGTCATTCTAACAATCAACAATAAGATTGAGTGCGTCAGGATATTCTGAGTGCAAATCGATTGGAACATCAAGTATTAACAATTTTAATTCAGTACGGGGTCTCGATACGCTAAGTGGCATTAGTGTGTTACAAAAATACTTTGCTGAGATCTTTATGCCTTACACATTATATAACAATAAAGTTTATAAAGATCGATTATCATTTGACACATCTTGTTTTTCTTTTGACACATATGTTGTGTTTGACACATTTTGTGTGAGTGTGTTTAGTCTGTTATGCACTTGTACTTTATCATCTAGTTTTAAAACTTCTGTGTCAGGCCCTTCTTTAAGTAGTTCCCACAGACTGTTTTTATCTAAGATTTCAAATCCACCTCGACTTTCTGGAGCTATGTCAGCTTTAGGTATTCCAGCTAAAGTTTTCGAAGTTTCTGATATTGGTGTGGGAGGTATTTTATGTATTTCTTTGTTGATCGATTTCAATGACTTTGTGTAGTATTTTTCTGGAGAAACATTTTTATTCTTTGTAGTATTCATTTGGCTATCATTTGCAGTCTCATTCTTTTCGCTATTTTTAGTGACATTGTAATTTACTTTCACCGCGGGCTTTTTCACTTGTGTTTTGGGTTTAGGTTTTATTGTTCGCTCGTGCATAGTTTTTATGTTCTTGTTTGTTATTGCAGTAATCGCGTGGGGTACAATCAATGTTTCCGATGGCAAGGGGATGGGGGATAATGTTGCATTCTGCATATTCTCGTTGAATGAATGTAAAGTTTTCAGTCGCTGCCCATTTTTATTTGTCAGTGGATCCACATTTGATTTCTTTTTAGGGATATCGTTTTTATCTGGTAAACCGGTTTCAGTGTGTTCTAAACTTGGTTTTACGCGGAAATCTTTAGTTTTTGTTAGTATAACCTCATGTAAAACTGGCAATTCCGATTTAATTATCATTGGTGATAAGGTACTAGTGTCATACACTTCTGATTTCATATTACTTGAGATTTTAATTTTTGCAAAGAATTTATCTTGTTTGTCGCCATAAGTTGCTTTAAGCGTACCTTTTCGTCTTGGCAGTGGCTTCTTTTTAATATCTTCTTTTTTACCCATTGATTTAGATATTGGCAGTTTCTGAACAATCAGCTCACCGTTTATCTTTGGTATAAGTGGTAAAATGTGATTATCAACCTTTTCAATGTGCGATGTATTGATGTAAGTTGCTGTTGGAATGATTATGGAACTATCTGCTTGCTTAATATTATCGTTACTACCTAATTTCGTATTCAGTACATACTGCGACATTGTTACTTCTCCCAATAATATTTCTTTGAATATTGTTGCTGGAGTTTTAGCACTCGTTGCTAATTCAGTTGTAGTTTCCTGTTCAATAGTTGTTTGCTTTTCGTGATTTGTTTGTCGTTCAGTGGAGGACTGCATAGCAGAAACTGTTTGTTGTTGTTCAGTATTAGTTGGTTTTTCGGTAGTTTGCTTGTCAGTAGCCAAGCGTTCAGTAATAACTTGTTGTTCAGTCGACATTTGTTGCCCGGTAATAATGTGTGCTTCAGTTGTAGTTCTTTGTTCGATAGTTATCTGTTCTTTGGCATTTGTTTGTTGTTGAGAGCTAGTTTGTTGTTCAGTAGTAGTGACACTTTCTGTAGTAGCAACAACTTTGAATTTCTTGATATTTTGCTTCTGAGTCGTAGTATCGTACTGCGTACTTTCATTCGTTCTTCTAAATTCATAGTCCCTACTGCAAATTCGGCCACACTCACAAATATTATCGATATTAGTATTTGTCTTGAGGCTTGCTAGTTCCGTTTTATCAAACCAGGTAATAAAATCGTCATCGGTTATCCCTCGCAGCAAGGGACTTCCAGGTCTTGCGTGGAAGAATGTTTCAACAGCCAGGTCTGGTCTAGTTGAAGGATAGATCTTGGCAAAAGCTGGGCGTAGGCTGGTGATTACAAACTTTGATCTTGCTTCATATGTAACGCAGATGGGACACGTTGAACTTATCTGAAACGTGTCAAGAAGAAAATTAGTTTTTATTGAAAGGTGTCTCAAACTTAGCAAATTTCAGTGTGGGTATTATAACTTACATTAGCAAAGACGAACCATACAGACTCTCCTCTTGACCCGTAGTGCAAATCTGCGAAGGTCGCGCCATCAAGTACGACTGGGTTGACAGAATGCAGTTCGTACCCTGAGAACAGCGATGCTTCCAGACGCAGAATGCCAGATCGTTCTTTACTTTTCCATCTGAAAATATTATAATTGAGTAATTAATCAGTCAAATCATTATTTTTGAATATTTGTCTGTATCACAAATTGAGGCGATGCATATCAGAATCGGCTGCGTTCATCGTTATCTTTCATGTCAATCTGAAGTTTCTTTGTATTCCGTTACTTATTAACTTAGGTGACGACATCATAGATTCATCGGCCATCTTTGTTCATGTTCATTTCATCTCATGTTTTATTTTTTATTTTTTGATAAATTTTATTTACATTTAACACGGAAGTCATGCATTGGTTATAAACCAAAAAAACTGATACTGGCACAAGCTTCGAGCCGCCATAAACGGATTAATAATAATACTTAGGTGACTTTGACCACGTTGCAATTGGGTCTGGATAGTTTTTACCTGAAGCATGTCTTGACGATTAAAGTCGGCAGATTTCCTTGTAAATCTTCTATGCTGCTCCTTTCTGGTCGAATCTCTTCAATTATAGCAGATTGTATATTCAGCAAAGCATTTTCGGGTTTTGGTGTATACGTGGAGTATGCTATTGTGCCCTATAATAAAAAAAGGTAATTAATGACATCGCTATAAACACAAACGAACTTGTTTGCAAAACACGTAAGCCGTTTTTTAAAGGGTGGACCGAATATAAATGATAATGAAATGAAGTATCTACTTTTAGAGGTGAGTTACATATTTGTACCTACAGTAGCGTAGCCGACCCGACCGGTGGCGTACATGAATACTTTTACCGGTAGCTCGGGAACCTGCAGCGGACGAAGCGTCGAACGGGACAGTTAGCTCCATTCCAACCGTAGCTAAAGAAAATGTTAAGGCTTGATGCTCATGGAGAAGGTTAACTAATACCAGTATCGCATCCGTATCGCAGCCGGCACCAGTGGCGACACTAACAATTTAGTGGGTAACCTGAGAAGCTGCAGTGGACGAGGCGTTGACTGGGCGCGCACCTCCAACGTGTCAGTTAGTTCCATTGCAGCTGTAGCTGAATAAACCGTTAAAGTATGGTGCCTATAGTGAAGATAAGACTATTACCTGTACAGTAGCGCAGCCGGCACCAGTGGCGTACACGAACACTTTAGTGGGTAGCCCAGGGAGTTGCAGTGGACGAGGCGTCGACCGGGCGCGCAGCTCCAACGTGTCAGTCAACTCCATTCCAGCCGTAGCCAGCGAGACGGTCAGGGCGCGGTGCCTGTGAGGAAATAGACAACGATTTAATTAAAATAACAACGTTATAGTTTATCCGGAACGCTGAGAACAAATTATGTCAAACCGGCACAAGTGAAAACGATCTTAAGAGGCCTTATTCATTTTAAAATTTGTTGTTTTTTCATATTATGACAAATATATAACTTCAACCAACTTTTTGAAGTGAATAAAAGTTTTCCCTGAGTTCTAGAAAGTAACATACTCGTAGCTATTTTATGCTTTTATTGGGTGCAGTCGAAAATAAGTTAAAAAACCATTTTTCTGTGTGAATTTTGTCAATTTCGAGTAGTTTTTGAAACAAAAATTATCAATGAAAAATTCAAACTGAAGGTTTAAAATATATACCAATTAATCGCAGTGGCCCTGTTCTAGGTAGTAACACTGATAATATGTTAAGAAACGTGTAAGACAATAGAGAAACATTTCTAAAACAATCAGCATTTTTAAGGAATAAGGACCCTAAATTTTACACGTATACTATCGTTTGTAACTTGCATCAAATTGACATATTTTAATCTGAGTTTCGGATAGACTAAGTATATTAGATTAGATTATTGTGCCATTGATCAAAGGAAATTGTTGGTGATGGGCAGTGCAGAACCGGTTATTATGGAGATTTTTGGTGAGATCTTTGTTCGGAGTGAGCGTCTTTTGGTTGATTTGGTTTATATTTTTCTTATTTTGATAAGCCCAAAACAATAGGTAGAGAATAGTTAATTCACTATCTTTACTGTATAATAATGTACCTACTCATAGTAAAATTATGTAAATCAAACATTAGGTAATTTTTCAGTTCTGTTGTAGAAGGTGCGGCATTTTCTAATTATTATCAAATTATGTTGATTGCTTTGAAGAATTGACCATTATAGCGGACATTAAAAACCCATTGTAAAATAAAAATGACAAAGAATGCCAATGTTAGAACGAGCCGTGCCTACACGGCCTGGTACACAGACATGCACACGTATAGGTAAAGTAGTTCTCACTTGACACCCATTCGTATCTTCTTGGCTAGACTCACCTATCGTGAGCCAGCGCGGCATACTGAGCAGCAGCTTTTGTGGCTTGATAAGCCAGGCTTGGATGGCGTTGTAATGTAGATGCGCGGTAGTACAAGAAGCGCGCCGCTGCTTCTCCCTCGGCAAGCGCGCCCCGAGCGCACGCAGCCAGCAAAACTCGAACACCGGCTACGTATTGTTCCATTGTTACTGCCTCTGCAAAACACAGATTCACAGCACGGTTTCCATAACGTATTGAGACGCGCTTGGTAGGTAGGTTGATGATTTTTGTAATTAGTTATGATACCAATTGGTCTGTTGATTTTTAAATGCGATTGTAAATACCATGGATTCCACCTAACATGACTGTGTAATGGGTATCGTATCTGGTTGATTTACTCAAAACCATGCCAAAATTCAAGACAAGTCAATTCTAGGAAAGATTTTCAGAGAAAAAGTAGATAATTATAATCAAATCAAACAGTGGCTCTGTGAGTTTGCTCCTGTGACATTGCTGAAAGTTGTATTTTTTTATGTTTTCAACCCCATTCCTCAGCCAATTTGAAAAATTTCGAAAAACTGAATCGACAAAGAAAATCTATATACTTATGGAATCTACTCAAAATCTGAACATGGAATGATGGAAACAACCGGATATAGGAAATAAATTTTGGCTAAGCTAAAACAGAGACGTCGGTAGTGACCGAGCAAGCAAACCTCTCTGTTTCAGCTGAGCGGTAAGTGTACCGTATGATGTGGTCTTGATATTTCTAGAAGTCTCCTCCAGAAGCCAATCCGCAGCATCCTTCCTGGGTGCTGGCCAACCGAACTCTCCTTCTTCAGTTGTAGAAGCATTCCTTAGTATCAACAACGCTTCGGGGACTACTGGACTCCTGTAAAAGTAAAAACATAACTTTTACTTTAATGATACTTGCGAGTTCAACAACGGTATTTGCATTTTTATTTCATATTTTTGACGTTTTCGTTTAAGTATATTCCGAATTTAATAATACGTATTTGAATTTGTAATAACGTTTCAAGTCTTAAATTAAAAATTAAGTTTAAACGTCATCACTTATACAAATCGCATTTTTTATTCAAAATATAACAGAACAAAATAAACAATAACATTTTGAGATCACTCTATAGGTTTAAGCATTTTCTTCCGGTCTGCACCAAAACTGTTCTTGTCCAAACGTTGATACTTCCCATTATTGATTATGCTGATGTGTGCTACTCCAATATCACCCAGGAATTGTTGAGTAAGCTAGATCGGTTGCTCAACAACTGTATAAGATTCATCTTTGGCCTCCGGAAGTATGATCATGTATCTGCTTATCGTCGTCAACTAAACTGGCTCCCTATCCGGGAACGCAGGTCATTAAAAATTCTATGCACTCTTTACTCAATTTTGTTTGATCCAGCAACCCCGGGCTATCTTAAATCTAAATTCATATTTTTAACTGCTCGGCCTGGTTGCGAGCTGCGCTCTTCCCGAATTCTCAAACTCACTCTTCCTTCTCACCGTACTGGTTTCATGTCCAATTCCTTTGCGATTCAAGCAATTCGTTTGTGGAACGATCTCCCTCTCTCCATTAGGAAAGCTCAGAGCAAATTCTCCTTCAAGCGCATGGTGCGCAAACATCTCTCCAAAGAATTTCAGGATTGATTGTCTATATGGTGTTTTACAGGGGTACATATGTATATATATATATTATATTATATATATATTTGTATTTATGTATGTGTATTGTATTGCATATATGTGTATGTATAGGTATATCGTTAATATATATATATCAAACTTATTGAATTTTGTCTCGTTTTAGGTTTTTAGCCACGGCTTTTTATGATCCTGCACCAACTGCTAGTTTCTGTTTGGCCCTATGGTTGACTGGTAGAGAATGCCTTATGGCATTAAGTCCGCCATTTGTACTCTTACTTTTGTATTTTGTGCAATAAAGTTTAAATAAAATAAAAAATAATAAATAATAACCATTTAAAATAAATCTTATCTAAATCTAAAACTAAATCTAAACTAAGTCTTAAGTTTAAACTTAATAATTTCAAGATGCAAGTTAGTATTTTATCTCGATAAAAGTGAATTCACCAGTGAAGAAAGGCAATAATAGATTACAACATTACCTTGCAAGTACCAGACCAAGAACCGTAGCAGCAAGGGCAGCTGGAGAGGTAAGATTGTAGAGATTCTTTTCTAAATATGTTTGGGATCGTTTTGCGATTTCTGCATCCATCTGAAATCAATTTCAATTAAGTATATTATTAAATATTATTGCAATGCTCCACAACCACTATTTATTACGAAACTGTGACGCACAGCTTGATATGTAATAGTTTCAAGCCTTACTATTAAACAATAATAACATGCCTACCTGGTTTTCAACTCCAACTTCAAGAAGAGCAACTAAAGTCTCTGCAGTAACTTCGACAGTTCTTTCCCATTCAATTTCCTCCTTAGTCATATTGCCATCCTTGTCATAGTAGTAATACTCATTGACGTCCACATCTTTGCTAGTGCCATTTGCTTTGGTAATTTCTACTGGATAGTAGTCCACTTCTTTGTCAGCTGCCATTGGAGTGAAGGAACCATCTGGATTTTGCCTGTTCTGAATCCATTTCTTGATAGATTGTAATAGATCTGGGTCGATTGGGTAGTAGGACTGTATTTTTGTAAGGATTTCTAGAATTTTGATAGTCGATAAGTGGCTGCTCATGGCTGGATGGTCGCTGAATGAATTGTCATTTTTGCGGAACGACAAAAGTACTTGAACCTGTAAAATATTAAATATTTTGAAATAATTATGATTGTATAATCACCTTACCTCGTAGTTAAGGAATATAGTTTTCTCTATTTACAATATCCAATAACAATGATTAAAATAAACATTATATAGCTATTTTGTGTCATCATTTGACACATATGCGATTACCGCAGTCAGGGTTGTGCCACGACCTCACTTTTTGCTTGTCAACAATTACCTGTTCCGGTAATTTCTTCAATATTCGATCCTTCTCTGCATCGTCAACCAAATGCGGAATATTTTCCAGGGCCAACAGCGGAGCTAAGCTGGCCGCGGCCGCCGATAGCTGCGAGTCTCGCCACACCTCCGACCACTGGTCGGCAGGGTCCGCCTGTAGGCTGTACAGCGGCAGGTGCAGCCCGCCGGAGACGAGGAGTGTGCCACTTGCCGAGCCAGGGACCACGCCGTGAGGCAGGCCCAGCTCGAGGACTTGTGAGAAGCCGGCTTCCTCGTTGAAGTTCCATATTCTAAAATAGTTTAATAATATGAATTAGTTATCCGCCTCCTGCATGATATCCATGACTGTACTGTGGACCTATATGGTCAAATCTCATGCAGCGTGACTAAGCTGATTAAAACAAAGATGTCTCTTTCGGACTAGAAAGAGACCGATAATCTAAAGCCAAAGTCACATGACACAGTGGAGTAGCATTAGTAATTTGTCAGTCTTACGAATCTCTCTCCCAAAAACCTTAACTATCAGCTTACTATAACTAAAATGAGCCTTGTAATTTTCTCACTGGAGCACACTGAAGTATTCTAACAGCGCGGGACCACCAGACGAATTATTCACTATCTAGATATCACTTTCAGGTTTTACCTATCAGTAATGCTAATAAATGCAAATAACCTAGACTTGACCTGGTCGCTCTACAGCACACTCAAGCCGACGCATTTAATCCTCATGTCAGCCGTATTCACAGCCGTGCCGTGCGTGCCTTTTGGTAATCCCCTACTTTTTATTCGGACTTTAGCCTCCATTTTGGTTTAGTCCCATTTTGTAGCCAGCTATGAAATGGAAAATAATGTCAGTTGTCTGGCTTTAGTCCCATCGCGGAGCTTACCAGAGGGAATTCACTAAAATCGGACTTGTCTCCCCACAGAGTATGGAAGCTGACGTATTTGATCCTCACGTCTGCCGCCAGAAGCCACAACTGCAGCCTCCATGCAATCGGAAGTTGCTGTTCCACGCCGCGCAGACAGCCGCGAGCCGTCCCACCGCACCCACCAGGTGCACCAAGACTCTATGCCCTATGTCATTCGTCTCAAAGGTTTAGCAATAGCTATCAGATGATACAAATATGCAACAAACCTAAAATCAGCCTTGTCTCCCCAAAGAGCACTGAAGCCGACGTATTTGATCCTCATGTCTGCCGCCAAAGGCCACACAAGCAGCCTACGCTCAGAAGGTGCTGCGCCACGACCCACGGATAGCCGCGCGCCCTCCCACCACACCCACCAGGCGCACCAAGAATCTGCGCCAGAACATTCTTCGTCGTTTTCCGTTTGCTCTGCGCTGGCGAGGTGTACGTCATAGCCTGGAATTTGAAAATTATACTTTAAGTTTTATATTCCGTAGTTCTACACTTTGTGCGACTTGTGATCAGACGTTTTTCCTGGTAATAGGTATGATAGGGCCTAACGCTAACTAGTTGTAGTGTACCTTTTGCTAAAATCATTATTATATTAATGATTACTCTAATTTTTAAGGATCATGAGTATTGTATAAACTTTTTAAAGTGTAGGGAAATACATTCATAACATATTATTGACTATGAATTTTCAAATACTTAAAGTGTTACGGTACGGTACATTCTCGTGAACGGGAGAGAAAGCGCCATTTAATTTAGGACCCTAACCGACTACAAATGATAAGCAAGTCCTCACCATGTTTCCCTCTAGCAATCCAAACTCTGCTCCTTTCAAAAACAACTCGATACATATCATCTGAAGGTTCTCGAACAGCAGAAAGTGCGACATGGGCGGCGCCCTGGGCGCGTAACTCCAATACCAAGCCGGCGCGGTTCCGCGGTGCCGCTACCCACTGCCACTCCCACGAGCCTCGGGATGATACCGCTAGGTGTTCTGAAATGGTAATAATTCAAGGGTTAAGTGGACAAAATAGTTATTTACGGTAATTCTTAATTCTCAACGACAAGTACAACACGGTACTTCTATTATTAGATTGTTCACTTACCGTTGGCGCAGAAATAGGCGCTCTGCGTGTCACTTCGGTGTAGACCCTCAGGCAGCACTAGTACGCTCGCAGACCGGATCACTGAGCCAACCAGGGTCTCGTTGTTGAATGACGAGTACGACACAGAGCAATTGTCTGCACTGTATCCCGTAACTTCGACTGGAAATATAAATTCAACACATTAGTAACATTATGGCAAAAATTACGAATACGTGAAGTTCTATTCAACAAGTCATCAATTTTAAAATATCCCAATTCATTACATAAATCGGCATTTTATTCCTAAGCGAGCATAAAACTATTTTATCGCTCAATGCGCTCTTCGTGCTCGTATTCTGCGGAGGATTTTTATCACTATATTTTATGGTAAGTACTACCAGTTTCTTTTATGCGCGAGTTTCAAGCAAAAGCGGGAGGAAGATTTCTTTGAAATTAGATTTCAGAAGAAAAAAACACTTCTGTGCTGGTGTAGGTACATTTCTTCTCGTACTATATGAACTCCTTTATATTGTCCCAGAAAATATTTAAACAGGGCTCTCTCGATTTATCTTAAAAATATAATAGATATCTTGATCTATGGTTAAATATATATATAATATATTTTTACCAGACCACGCCGAAGCCATGGACTGAGTTCCGGTCGAACTTCTCAATTCTTGAGGAGCTCGGAATTAAAGAGCACCTGCTCTCTGTTGTCAAATCCCGCATCCACAACTTCTTTGAACACGTGTCTCGGCGACACGAAACATCCATTAAACACATCATTGTTCAAGGGAGAGTAAAAGGTGTCAGAGCTAGAGGAAGATCGCCGATGAGATGGACCGACCAGATCAAAGCCGGTGTGTCAGCTACCGTCAATGAATTCTCGCGAAAAGTGGATCTACGAGTGGCGACGCGACGTGTCGTCAAACGGGTCACTCAGAACTCCACAAATATTTACATATGGCTACGACCACTCTGTAGAGAGTGTACCAAAGAAGATGATGATAATGACGAAGCGAAAATGAGGGTATTGTCATAAAACTATTATCATTTTGATTTTATGTTCATAAAAATCTGTTGGTTTAGTTCTAAGTTTTTCCTACAGTTTCAAATGGACTTCAATAGCATTTTGTTATCCAAGAACGCAGGTTTTTAAGACAATGAACGGCCGGTCGATGAACGTTTACACATAACCTAACATATTCGTTGCGTATGAAAACTTCCACATTCCTACTGAAATCAAATAGCCGTCCCCGCTATATGTTTCTCATTTGCCCTACAGCCTCGGGTCTCAAATGGGCAGCAGACGGCCGTATTGCTGAGGTAATAGCATCTAGCAGGTCTACGGCACACCTGGCCGATACAAGGGGGGAATCAATTCAACGTACGTTTTTATATTATTGCCAGCTCTTGTATCATAAATAATATTGTTGTTGCTGCAGCAGTGGTAACTTGTGAAGAAGAAAAAACAATGTAGTAATTTTCTATTCTATTCTATTCTATTCTGCTACTTTAACATCAGAAAATATTTTTAACAAAAGCTTATAATAACTTACTAAGACTGATATATTATTATGTGTAGGTAGTAAAATTATTATCTATTTATCTTTTTTCCGTAAAATATTGTTTTGAAAGATTTCATTTTGGTTTACCTGTAAGACTTTCTTACATTTTATTGTTGACTTCAACAAGATTTAGTTTCCAGACACTCAGGTGTATTAGACAGCATTAAATAGAGTCAAATCTACGTTTACACATAACCCAACCTAACATTTCCGTTGCGTATCAAACCTAGCCACATACCCACCGAAATCAAATAGCCGTTCCCGCTATCTATTCCTCATTTGCCCTACAGCCTGGGGCACAAATGGGCAGCAGACGGCCGTAGTGCTAAGGTAATGGAATCCAGGATTGCGACATCCGATATAGGAGGAAAAATTTAACGTAAAATATATATATATATTTTATATTATTGCCCCTTGTTATTGTTTGTGTTAAACATGTACATATTGTTGCAGTACGAGGGGCAAACCGAAATGATCGGGAATTTAAAAAACTATGTGCACTATATACATAAATTATATTTTATTGTTTTTCGAAGTATTCTCCGTTACATTCAATGCACTTTTGCATTCTTTTAAACCAGTCATTAAAACAATAATTCCAGTTTGAAGTAGGCATTGCCAAAATGGCCGATTTATAGGCTTCCACAGCGGCTTCTGGGTTCTCAAACCGCTGACCACGCAATAAATCTTTAATTCTAGGGAACGTAAAAAAATCATTTGGACTCAGGTCAGGGCTGTATGGAGGATGGGACATCAACTCAACGTTTTCGTCGTTCAAAAATTTAGTTGTTTTGTGGGCGGTGTGGGAGCTCGCATTGTCGTGGTGTAAGATGACGCGGCGTCTCGGGTTCCCTTGGCGAAGTTCGGCCAGCACCTCCGGCAAACAAACTGTGATATACCAATCAGCGGTAACGGTTCTTTGTTCTTCTAGAGGAATTGTGGCAACATGCCCCTTTTTTGAGACGAACGAAGCCACCATCTTCTTCGACACGCTTCGAGAACGCACAACTTTCGTTGGTTTGACCTCGTCATCGAAGACCCATACTGCCGACTGGTGCTTTCTTTCAGGCTCATAAGAATAAATCCAGGATTCGTCACCCGAGACCATATTATAAACGGCTTTTGACTTTCCTCCATTGTAGCATTTCAGAATAGATCGGCACCAATCAACACGAGCCGCCTTTTGCTCTTCAGACAAATTATGGGGTACCCATCGGGAAATCAATTTTCTGACACCCAATTCACCATGCAAAATAGTGTGAATTGCAGTCATTCCAATGCCTATGGTTGCCCGAATCTGCTCGTATGTCACATGTCTATCTTCTTTTAGTAGTTTTTCCACAGCCGCGATGTTTTCAGGCGAAACCGCCGTTTTCGGCCGACCTGATGAAGGTACGGTGCCAAGAGAGGCACGACCCCGTCGAAACTCAGCATACCACCGATATATTGTCGTCTGACTAGGTGCTTCAATGTCGTATATAGTAACAAGCTCATTGCGACATTCATCTGGAGATAAGCCACGACGAAAGTTATGGTAAATAATTGCACGAAAATTTTCACGCGTCAGCTCCATTTTGTTCATCGAGTTGTCAATTTAAAAATGGAATTAAAAAAATATATCGTTCTTTTTTTAAATTGTAAAAACGGCATCGTGATTGTAAGTCGCCAGTATGCATGTGACAAAAAAGGATTTAATGTAACTCAGTTTAAAGTACTCTATTCCCGATCATTTCGGTGTGCCCCTCGTATAATACATGTAAAGTTAACTTACTTTACTGTACTGTACTTTAAGTAAGACGTGGTGAGACTAAATATGACAGTTTGGCGGCAAATTAATGTACATCAATCAAACTATGTTTGGAACTTTATATTGGCACTAGAAATGAGAATTGCAGAGTCCTACCAAAATTTAGGGGTCCTACCCTTTTCTGGGGGGTTATGAGCTAGGCGAAATTTAAATGAAACAAAATAGACAAATGGTGTGCCATTTTCTGTGTAATTTATTGCGCTGAATCGAATGAGACCATACTCATTCGTGTAGGATCAATATTTTGCGAGTCATGAAAGGTTTTTGTTGAAAAGGTACCTACTGATATAAAAAAAACAACAAGGAAAGGCACCCAACTGTCCGGGTCCGATTTTATTTATTTTTATATATGTTAGAGAATAGTCTAAAATATATTTTTTTTGCGGCCCAATCTCAACATAATAGAAAAAATTGTCCTCCAAAGTACTGAATAGTGACTAAACACTATAACTTCATATCTCGCAAAACATTTGTCCTATAAGTATGTGTATAAGTATGGTCTCCTTTGATTCAACACAAACATTTACATAGAAGACACTTATAGTCACTTATTAGTTTGTAAAATATAGGTACGTGATTTTTTTAAGAGTTAGGACCCCTAAATTTTGGTAGCACTCGGCTGATCCTCATTTCAAGTGCCAAGATAATGTTAGAAATAATGTTTCATTGATATTTCCTCCAGAAGATTCTATTATTCCTGTATTTATAGTAGATATTCGGTAAACGAATGTTACGCTAATAAGCGATAAACAACAAGAGACGTCTATATTTATTTTCATTTTTCGATTTCGTGTATGTGATTAAAAAACGCAGGTTCTTATTTATTTCAAAATATAATTTTTATTCGTAGGTAATTACGAGTATTCAAGTTGTGTATCAACGGACATAGTAATTTAATTTCTCGGGCATAGCTGGTCCAATTATTTGCTTTAATTGCCCGTTAAATCACATACACGGCCTAAATCGAATCTGCGCTCAAATACGTCAACAAGTTATCGCAATGCTGCAAATTCTATATGCATAATTCACAAATTTGCATCTGATGATCTGCGTACTGGTTTCAATCTAAATGCTAATTGATGCTATGCCGACGATTGACCCTGGACAAGTTAATTAAACGTAACCCTTAGAGATATTAGAGAAGATAATATTTCTGATATAAAATATGCAGCGAATAAGCCGGGAAGCCCACATGGGACTATCGCGGGTTGGGCTTCTTTATTGTATATTTTACGAAAAGGTCCTTGATTCGATATTTTTACTACAACTCAAAATCGTTCTATACGTATTCTGTAACCTTTACCAGTGCAGGTTATAAGATGCAATACAATCTGAAACTTACATTTTTTGTCGAATACTCATACGTTATAATTAAAATTTACAAGTCGCCTTAAACATGCACTTTACCTGACGTTTTCAAGATAAAAAGCTATTCAAATTGTAATAAATAATTGGAATCCAAACACAAAGCAACATCCCTGAGTCCCAGTACGTAATTGAAATCCAAGTATATGCGTACTATTATCATGCACGCCGCATAAAACAGAGTTACCGACTTGTAATAACAGAACATCCAGCAACTTCCTACAAAGATAGCAGATCGAGCCGACGTCGAGATTGTTTACAAGGCAAACTGAAGCGCGCCAAGATGAAATTTTCCACCAACAATTTTATCACAGAAATATGTGCCACTAGCTTCCGGAAAAGCTGAACCTTTAAGGAATAGAATCGCTTGAAGTGAACAACTCAGAAAATATTACGGCACGGTTTGATCAAAATATTTTTATGATAGAAAGCAATAATCAGGTTAGAATGTAAGGTGGCCCTTTACGCTTTTGTTTTTCACGAATTTCATCACGATACAAAACAGAACCTGCGTTCGTTGTTGGGCCATGCTACTTTTCTTTATGGTAACCGTTATTCGACTACATATTGATTCAATAAAATATGATTATGCAAAACTTCCTTAATTAAAATAAATTACGATAATTTGTATGATTATAAGAAGTTACAAATCTGTTACAATAACTATAAAAAGCTGGTAACGCAGTGGTTCATGCCTTATTTTTAGACAAATTTCGGGGACATTGACGACCCCTGCGTTACCCTTATTTTTCAAGTTGCATATGACAGTTTTAAAACGAAACTTTTTCATGTACAACGTAATCGTGAATGATGTTTTACGTTAAAAAATCTTAAATTCTTAAATAATAGATATTACTCTGGTAATGTAAATCCTAACAATCCCTCAAAGACTCGTTAAGTCCATTCGGAAATTGCTCTAACAATTGTAGAGTATCTTGCGCCCCAGGGACGATCACACTTGTTACGCCAGGAGACGCCAACTTCGCCAAGATTTTAATTTCACAATTATGTCTGAGACTCAGTTCAAGAATTCGACTTGGCAAGTTCATTAAAATATTTTGCCTCGCAGATTACCTTCTTGGTTGAACAATTTGAATATCTTACAACTCTGTCCCCTTGGCCCAATTTTTGGGTCCTTTTGGAGGTCAACTGATTAAATTATTGTTGACATAGCAATAGCGTATTTTTTTTATAAAATATGTTTTCGTTTATTAATGCAAAGGTATATTTCAATGATTAGGCTCTGTAAATCCTTACTTCGGTACAGGTACTTGTATCTCTTTTATTTTTATGAAGAATTTCGTCTGATTTTATCAGACATTGTTGCATGTTATTTTGTTACAGTATGTATGGTTAAGTCTTATCTTCTGAAGACATACAGCACATACCTACGGTCCGTTAGTTGATAATAGTTAGTTGATATGTTTCTGAAGGTTTATATTTATACATGTCTGACTCGCTCTAATGTAGTTGAACTAAAAAATCGATATGAACCGCTTTGATTTCATCATCACCCGAACTCAGCGGCCTCAGCACTCATGAACTATAGTTTGATAAGGTAGAAAGTTTACCTGTAATATTTTTCCTGCCCGGAGTATTGACGGCAACCCTAACGACTAGTTGGGTTCCGCCGCGGGGTCCCAGCCTCAGACGTTCAGTGACGTATAGAGCGCCAGTACTTGCAAACGCTGCTCCTGCGCTTAGGGCTAATAGGGCTGTCACCTGAAAAAATATCACAATGTTATATTGGCACCCAAAGTGCTAAAGTTTAGTATTTCGTGTTTGCAGAATAGCAAGCTACTGGTAATGAAATCACTTGTTTTTTTTGTTATTTTTAACTTGGAAGGGAGTGTTTCTGTACTATTAATCAATACCTCGGTTTTTTGATCTGCTAGTTTTCCTGACAATTGATTTCTAAAGGCTGACTACAAGAAACGTATTATGATATGAGTAATTCGGTAGCCCAACCAAAATTGTTACTTATCGATCGTGGATGTTTATAAAACTTTGGAATCATTGAAGCAAACATAATTTATTCTATTTCTAATATGATGGCGATATAATAATAATAGCAAGTGCGGATTATAATTCGCAGCTCTGTAAAATAATAACAGAAGCACGTTCACATTTATGCGTACACAGACAGGCCGTAAGGGCTAAAATGAATTCGACATCATTTGTAAACTTAACACTTCTCAGTACACATACAATGACACAGGAATTGGTATATACAGACAAACAATACTATTAGCTAAGGTATTAATAGTCCGATCGACCATTCTAACAAACCGCAAATATCAACGTCACACACCCCGGCAGGTCCATTCCTTCGTATTGACACTGCACACTGCCGCACGACATCCCTCGTTGTTTGTTACTCAATCATAGTACGTAGCTTTTGTTGTGCGATCAAACATTAATTTCTATCTATGTGAGGGTAGCGGCAATAGGGTGGCCTCCCTTACGCAATAATACAATAATAACTTGCCGCGTTAACTTCCTTTCAAATATGAGAGTTGTTCAGAATATTGTGCATGTTTTTTATTTATTGAAAACAATGAACATTAGAACAAGTAATAGATTGACATTTATTTAGGCATTTATACCGCAAAATCCCTATCACTCTGTTGTCTGTCTGTCTGTCTGTCTGTGTCCCTGTCTAGAAAAGGGAATCAAATATTTAAACCTTTGGCAAGAAGCAAGATTGTATTCTTACTAGTTTGCTGCAGAAAACTGGTATACTTGTTAATTTAATGCTAAGCCTTTGTATTTATAAAGTTTGCATAATGCGTTACAATGATACGGAACCTTTGCAACGCGAGTCTGACTCGCATCAAGACAGTCTTTTTCTATTTTTGCCACAAAAATTTGATGTATCGTTTATTTCCATAATAAATTGGTAATATGCTATGAAAATAAATTTCCCAGAAAGCAAGGGAAAGCCACAGGGGGGGCTGCTTGTCTTGTGATCTCGCCTGCGTATTTTATGTTCTGAAATTTATCGGAGGTTCTGTTACAAAAACAAAGTGGTATAAAGTAGGTATGTTTTTTGGGGTTCCGTAACTCAATGCGAAAAACAAAAACGTTATAGGATCACTCCGTTGTCCGTCTATGTCTGTTCGATTGTCTGTCAGGACAAGAGAGTTAAGACCTGTTGGGTACTTCCCAGATACAGGGTGCCAACTTTTAGCATAACCGACTATTACTCTTATATTTCTATTGATATAATGTTTCTATTATGTTCGGTAGTGGTACAGAACCCTCTGTGCGCCTTGCACATGACCGGTCTTTATTCCATAAAACGCCAGCATTAAAAGCTACTTTTCTAAACAGATCAAATCAGTTGCTTTCATTATAATATACACCGTGGGCGTTAATGACCCGAAAGATTTAAACCACGTATTTTTGACGACAATACGAGTAAATAATGTTATATCAACATGGGTCTAATTATGTGTCTTAACTAAATTACTATTTCAGTACAAATTAAATCATATTAATTTCCCGCTTCTTTGTGAACAAGTCTTTAGTTGAAGAAGAGAGAGCGAGCATGACACTCTACGAATCGCTCCGAAATCATACGACGAACGGCGAATGCCGTGACTTGTGTTCTATGACAAGTAGTGTCAAGTTATCGCTGTTTCACTTTTGACGGGTTCAAATTTGAACATTGGCATAATGACATGAATTAGGGTAAGTTAGACTGGAGATTTCTTAACTTTTGATGTGTTTTAAATAATTAATATCTCCTTAATTATGAGTTTTTGGACTATATGTTACATAAGTTTATATACTCTAATTAGGCTCTAGTATCGTTAGCTTAAATCTTTCGGGTTATTAACGGTCACGGTGTATATTTTTTTATTTAAATTAAAACTTTTCCGTGTTTTATATAATTTGCTTAATGTTTAGTAGGTAATCTATCAATGATTAAGACCGACTAACATATATACTTGAAAACACTATTATTATTGTACGTGGCATTTAAGATTAAAATCTCAAGAAATAATCCTGGCAAGTCCCGAATCAGCCCATTAATGAGGGGTTTCCTACTTAATACCTGTTTCTGAAGGTGGGATTCGTATTGTTGATATATCTGATATTCAGGCCAATAAGCGAGGGGGCGGTGGGGTGTTTCCACGAACCTTGCCCGGGGCTATCGGTGGCCTTCGACTTCGTATTTGGCTGTTTGTCTATCTAATTCCGATTAATTTTCCGTCATATTTTTGGTTCTGTAGGTAATATTCCCTTTTCATATCGTATGCTGGACAGCTTTGATGTGGTTTTGATTCATTCTGAGCTGAGCACAGTATGTGCGTAAAGCACGCAAGCGGGAATTCGGAAGAAAAAATTAAACCCGACTTGAGCTCAATGATTTACGCCAAACTTATTTTTAAGTGTTCAATACACACGTCGCGTTTACAGAGGGATTTACCCGCTGGTCCACGCGTTGTGATATGTTTGCGTTTGGCGTCGCTCATCGAATCTATATTAGGGATTCGCGCAGAGCCCGGGTTAGCTCGGTAAACGGGAACGATTAGAAAATCCATCAAGTTAGCGCTCGCGGTTACGCTGACGGATTATAGATTGGAGTTAGTTTGGGATTTCGTTTAATTGGTCGACATTTGTTTAAGAAGGTGGTGATTTAACAGATTTTAGTAGGTACTCATCCGATATTGTAATTTGACATTGATATTTCACTTTCATAAATAATGTTTTCAAATGTGTAGGTAGCTAACATTAAAAACAACCTTTATTTGTTTGGTTCCCTATAGTATTGCGTTAATTCATAATGTACACAATACAAACTTTAAGTAGATTGCGGAAAACCCTTTTAAATCTCCAATCTTGCAAATATTTCTTACTACTTTCAGCGTCGGATTGGCTTAATTGGGATCAGATGACAATCCAATAATTATATAGTACGGTTAATAAAAAATACCACTATCCTCATTTACCTATTTTGTAAAAGTAGGTAGGTTTCTCTTATGTCGTAGATTAAAACAATGGAATATTTTAAAATTCTTGTACAAGTAACTTTTTGGATGGAACATATTACATACATAGGTATTTACCTGTATAATACTTATTGGAAATCAACATTTTATTTATATTTTTTTGTGATAGAACGTCTGAGCCGACATGTCGCGACAATGTTCATATTATAGGGAGTAAAACAAAAACTTCCCACACACAGCTAAATGGATAATATAATCCAACCCGTAACATTAACAGGTGCAAAAGAAACCTTCACATTATTTACGAGGGCCGTTAATAATGTAATTAATTCGTGAGTCCGTCCGATTACAAGTTTAACAAATAAGAGTGATAATATTTATGAAGGTTTCCATCCTAACCAAACACAATTTATTCTCCTATGTTATTGGACCGCAGATTCACACAAACATACCGGCCGTGTGTTGGACCGGGTCTGTTTATTCTGACATTTTATCTCATAATACTCGTACTGTGTAGAATCCAGATGAATATTTTTACAAAGTAAAATTGTTTCCTGTTGTAAGCAGATGGTATACATTTATTATTTACGGAGCTTTCTCCTCGTTGCCCTTGTAGACGGTTTTGCCTTTATATGAGTTTTTCTAAGATTTTTGTGGCAGCCGACACTCACTCTGATGAAGTAAAATTTACTTGCCGGCGTTTTTGTTTACCGTAGCAAGAAGAAAAAAGATTATATAATATCTGTTTTCTTCACGTTTGCTTAATATCTGATTTGAGAAACATTTTGAACGGAAAGTACTCATACCTACGGTTCGATTTCTGGTCTGGACTACAATGTACCCAATCCCATTGCAATTTTTACTTCATATCTATTTTTGATAGGGGTACATTATATATGAAAGACAGCGTTTTTACAATACCGTTATTCATAGCACTCTGTAATGCAAAAACGTTTCATATAATAATACTTTATCAAAAAACCGATTCGCAAAATGTTCTCCAAAGCATGTACGAAGAAAACATGCTTCATTTGATTTTTCTTATCTTATTAATTAAACTTTACATCAGTGCCGATAAGCCGCTGCTGGGCGCCTGAGCGCGTACTCGTAGAACAAACGGTTGGACATGCTTAAATATGAAATATTTCCCTTTCTTGCTGTTAAATGACTTTTTGTAAACTTTAACGGATATCATGTGTCAGCGCCATGCGAAAGAAGTCTCGACCATACTTCTACGTACCATTTTAAATGTTGTTTAGTAATTGAGATCGTTTTTTTAGATTTTACTAGTAACCCGCCTTGGCTTCGCACGGAACGTCTAAAATTATCAGTGTGTCTCTACCATATTATGCATGTATTTACTATACATGTAAACCTGCCTCTTAAATCACTCTATCTATTAAAAACCTGCATCAAAATCCGTTGCGTAGTTTTAAAGATCTAAGCATACATAGGGACAGTCAGATAGACAGACAGACAGCAGGAAGCGACTTTGTTTTATACTATGTAGTGATTACAAATAATATATTTAAGTATAGGCAGCCATAACAAATAATCTAGTTGTTTAATATTATAATGAAAAATAAAAGCTATTTTATCATTCATGTATAATTAAACAAGAAAATCATGCCTATAAAAGTGTGCCAAACAATTCGGACATACTATTCCGACACGTCGCGCACTCGCATGCCCGAACGTACGTTCTACGCGCTCCCACAGTTCGGGGGCAGCGCCAAGTCCAACTGAATCGACCTGAACACTTTTGGTGTGCAGTGCAGAGAAACACATGCCTCGGCTGGACAGAGATAAGGCCCAGAGAGACCAACGACTGGCTTCTGATGGAGCTATTATTGAGACATAGGTATCCGTTGATTTATACTTACATCCATACAGTTGTTGATGTTGTTGGTAATCTTGACGTCGATCTCCACCGTTTCGCCGACCTTCAAAGCTGGGGGTAGCGCAAAATCCAACTGGATAGGCCTAAACACGTTGATGGTGCGCGGCGCGGAGAATCGGAGGCCTCGGTTGGAGAGTGATAAGGCCCAGAGAGACCAACGACCGGCCTCCGACGGAGCTGTTATGGTAACCCCATCCGTTGATAGCTGGTTCCTGAAACAAGTTTATAATGTTAGTTGAAAGGACTCGGGAATTATCAGATTTCATATTCTACATTGCTGGATCTTTGGAATATACTATTTGTGCTTGGGTCATGGTTGTTCTGTGTATTTAAGTATATATTTATCTATATAAGTATGTATATCGTCGTCTAGTACCCATAACACAAGCCTTCTTGAGCTTAATTTGGGACTAGATCGATTTGTGTGAGGTTGTCTGATATTTATTTATTTATTTATACTTGGGATATGATGTTAGTCACTTTTTCCAATTAGTTATATATGTTTCATTAACAGGTAAAAGGATCACAGCTTTATCAGTCATGTTATATCAAAAAAATTACAAACCTAAGCAGCATACAAAAAAAACATTAGATTATAAATGTGATATTTTATAAATCGACAGACAGACGGTAGGTCCTCCAGTCAGCACTTATACATCCTTTATACGGCTTAAATTAGAGTTATAATTGCTGTATAAGCCTGTTTCCTGCTTGGGCTATTGATTGAAACTTGAAAGAGACCCCGTGTGATAATACATACGTACAGCCAAACTATCGGTCTGAACTGTCCAGTTCCCAGTAGCAGTAGTATTAATTAATAATCCACGCTTAGTCGTTCGTTAACAACACACTAGTGACCGATATTGCATTCCAAATTGTGACGTCAGCAAACTCGAATTAAAATAACAAAGCTTTTGTAAAAACAGCCTTGTATCGATAGCGCTAAATATAGAATTCTCATGGCAACGCAGTTTGGTCATACTCGTATTATTCGACAATTTATTATTAGGAGCCGTATTAAAACAGATTAGTGTTTGTTCGCAATAACGTAAGTTGCTTTTACAGCAGTCACCTTAAATTTATGATTATGGTTATTGGAAATGAAGTTCGTAATATGAGGTCATATTTCAATTGAAAGTAAGGTGTGAACCCCAGGTTTAGTCAGGCCTATAATCAAGAGGCATCCTATCTGGTAATTATAAGATTTCCCGAAATATGATTTAACGATTCATGTAGTTTTTTATTCCATCAAAATTCTAATTAGGGTACCTATGCCGTTTTTGTACAATACCGGTAATTCGAATATGACTGGCGAGTAAATAGGTTTTCTGAACCATATATACAGTTGCTTAATTATTTTATATCAAAAAAATAATTAAATAACTACTGATTTTTTACTTAACCTTGAAATGACGCGTCAATGGCTACGTTACCGATATCTGGAAAGGTGGTGGTGTGATCTGTGGTTACCACAGTAATAAGTCCAAATTATTGTACTAATGGATAAAATTATAATTATTATCTTACTAGGTACTACTATACTGCCAGCTTTCAATTATCATTATAATTCTTTAATATTATAATAACATGTAACCCCGTTTGGCCGCCTGGTGTTTGAATTATGTGCTACGGACTGGTGTGATGTGCCACAAATCTATTTTATAAACTATTATACATATTACATACCCGTGAACGTGCAGATGACTTGCCGACAAGATGGGACAGCACGCTGCGTATAAAAGGTTAGTGCATATGTCTTTCCCTTTGTCCTAGATCCTATCTGAATAGTTTGGGGTTTACCTCAACTATACAGTCCATTCAAATATTCCTTAACTTTTCCCCAATTTTGTTCCCTTCCCCACTGGTGCCGTGGGCTACTCTTTTTTTGCCACTCTTTTATCAAAATTATGGATGATTAAAAAGGCACTTCCATATTTTTCTGGTTTCACGTTTCACGTTTACAATCTGCTTACGTAGTAATATTGTCTCTTTAAATAATTTAAGAGTTGTCTGCGCGTAGATTTTGTTTCTCGTACCCGTTTATTTCTGTATAGCAACTATTAAAATTCAAATAGTACCTACTCAAACAAATGATTTGCAAAACTAAATTTCCGCGTGAGTGGTTTCGCGGGGCACAGCTAACACAATTTTCTAGTCTAGATTTTATATATACAGACACCCCATCGTAACTTATATATCTCGCTGAGCGTTAAGTAAATCGCTTCTAAATTTAATTCAACTCAAACTCTTCGTGACGGCGTGGGAGGTCACGAGATAATTTCGCTGAGCACACATATCATGTAGACGAGCTTTACCAAACGTAAACAAGAAATTGAGAACACGTAATTGAGATTTTTGGATGGCTTACAGAAATATAATAAGCACAAAATTTAATTATTTAAATGTAAATTCTGTAGACGTTTACAACAACACGTTTGTTTATAGAAACAACTACCTGCTTATGTTTGCTGTCATTGTATTGCTAGCCATGGAGTAACATAGTCTAAAAGCCTTCGGGATTTATTGATACTGGTCTTCATAACGGGTGCGTAACGGTCGCTATAACAACTTATGATATAATATTGTCAATATAACGATCAAGTGGTATAATAAACGAATAATATAATAACATTTGTTATAATTTAATATGGCATAACTACTATCAAATAGTATAATAACCATTTGATATAATACGTTGAAAGGCTCAATAGACGCTCAAACTGCTCAAACATGAAAGTTGAATTGTAATAGTCATGGTTAGGTACGACGACGAGCGAAGCGAGGAGGAGTGTTAGGTTATCTTGCGAATATAAACGTTATATGAAATGTCTTTTATACTGATTGAAATTATACACTATGAAATTATACCTAATGTTGTTATTTTTATTTATTTATTTATTTAACAAATAAATTACACAGCATTACAGCATTATGCTAGGCACTGTGAATTTTATAATAATATCTAGAATAAAACTAAAATAACAATTAACACAGATAATAACAAACTTTCACGAATCACTAGGAGGACGTTCATCCATCGCCTCACAAAACTTCAGACATTCGTCACATATAACCTTCCAGCTACTTGCAAAAACATCGCAATCAGGTGCTGATGCGAGAAGCGCATTCAGATCTCGCAAAGCACGGACCAATGGTGATTTTCTGTGGGATACCGTGCGCGCCCTCGGAACTTCCAGCAAATGATGAGTACGTGCTCGGAGATTAAAGTTGGATTTAGACAATGAGGGCACAAGCAAGCATACAAATTGCGAAACCAATTCTGGACAATCCGAATCACCTCGTAAGATACGGCACGCACTGGTCAGAAGGCTATGATTTCGCCGCACATCAAGGGAATTTAGTTGGGTACAAAAATGGATAGTACCCGTAAGTTTTCCTGTACAAGAAACGCAAAAAAGCTTTTTGGACTTTCTCCAGAAGCAGGGCGTAAGTGACCTCATGAGGGTTCCAGACAATAGAAGCTGCCTCCAGTTTGCTTCTGACTAACGAGGTGTAAATGAGTTTAATCGCCATGGGATTATCAAAGTCACGGGCATTTCGAATTACGAATCCCAACCTTCGATAGCAGCTGGCAGTTAATGTCCTCATATGCTCATGAAAGTTGAGATGCACGTCGAACATTATGCCTAAGTCCTTAACAGAGTCGACACGCGTAATGGGTTCAAGGCCTAACTGATATTGTGCATGTACAGGGTCATGCGCGCGGCTGAAAGTCATCACTGAGCACTTTCCAGTATTAAAAAGAAGCTTGTTTTCAATGCTCCATTGATAAACCCGGTTGATGTCTTCCTGAAGGGATTCGCAATCGGACAACTGTTGCACACCATAAATGAAATTCAAATCATCAGCGTAGAGTAAGCATCTGGCATATGTAGTGACTGTTGCCAAGTCATTTATCATGACTCCGAATAAAAGTGGCCCTAAGATCGAACCCTGGCTGACTCCTGAACGTGTGTGATAGGATTCGGAAACAAAGCATCCATGTTGCACAAACTGCAGCCTGTCGCGCAGATAACTTGCAAATAACCGTAGTAATGTCGGTGAGAAACCTAGATTACATAATTTACTCAGAAGCAAGTCGTTATCCACGCGATCAAAAGCTTTTTTAAAGTCAAAGTACAACACATCAACTTGTATCCCTTTATCCAAATGTTCGGAGATGTAGTGTGACATATGTGGCTTATTGGAGAAGAATAAAACCAAAAGTCAACATTAAAATAAATAAATATATTGCGGACACAAGTCCCAAAATTGAGCAAAGGTCGTGGGTTAAAAGGCCGTCTAGTTTTACCGCCGTGTGTACCGGTACTCCCCTGCGTGGCTGGTCGTCAGTGGCGGTGGGCCTTTCTAGGCTCTTGGTCTCGAGGGAAGAACGGCGCTGAGCGGGCGACGACACGGCTACAGCTCGGCGCTTGGATGGTGGTTTGCGTGACTTGCGCTTCTTATAAAAAACAACCAAACGCTGCGGAAACGCAGCGGTGACGCAGCGAGTAAGTTCGCAGCAGGATCTTCGCTTAATAAAACGCAGCGTAAACGTCGCACCCTGAAACGTGACGACGCACAATGTCACAAGTATGTTCTTTCTTCCTCGCTCTGTTTGTGAACAGCCTGTAGATGCAGTTAAGATGACAAGGGAGAAAGCCGGTGCAGTATTTAGCGTGTTTGTGTTCACAAGCAGAGCGGAGTTACAAAAGCATAATATTAAAAGCCTAAGAAGTAGGAATATTAATGTAAATGAAATTTGCTATTCACTTTATACGAAAGTGGGTACGTACATATTCGTACCTAGAACAAAGAACAAAGGATTGTCTTTACATCAACTAAAGCGTGACTTGCAACTTTGATATGATAGTAAAAATTAATATAAATGAATATTGCACTACACTGAGATAGCTAAAGGATAAGCTAAGCTAGCGAATTAATAATTATAATATAATGTTCAACACTTTGCACTTACCAATATATTGGGTGCGATATAGTTACGTATTTGATGTCCTCGGAATACGTCCTGAGTGCGAAAATAAATATGTTGTCCGCTACACTGAATTTAAATAATTAAATTCGTATCAGCACGCATGACGACACGACCCTTTGTTCGTGAGCGCAACTGACACGGGTCCGTAGTGCAAGACGGTGTAACGCGGACTGGCGGGCGCGCCGGGCGCTCTAGAACTATCGGTTCCTACGTCACACTCCCGCGGCCGGGCCAAGTTATTGCAGCCGGTTTGCGCGCGGACAGTCGCGAGATACAGTGCAAGCGTTTGTTATTATTATGTATATGTATTACATTCATTTGATTATTATTTTATTTTATATGATTTTCAAAACGTATTTTAATTAAGTAAATGATTAAAATGAGTTGTATAATTAAAGATAATAAATTAGCATAAATAAATAATTTCATTTGTAAATAATATTAATAATAAGATTTAATTTATTGTATAATTAAAATGTAATAATAATAAAGTAATAATTTTGTATAATTTAAAATGTGTATATATTTAGTGGGTTAAAATTAATAACTTAGGGTAAAATTAATTTCATTCGTAAAATTAGTACAATTTATTATAAAAATTGGTTAGTTAATTAAAATGATAACGTGCAACGTTACAGTAGTCAACCAGGGTTAGCAGATTCGTCTCGACCGATCGCCTAGGCCTAAACCCGTGTTGCGAGTCTGAAAGGAAAGGTTTTAATTGAGGGGAAACGAGTCTGCCAATGATCGATTCGAACAGCTTTGCAGTTGAGGAAAGCATAGCTATTGGTCGGTAATTTTCAACCATGGTCGTGTCGTTGGTCTTGGGAATAGGGCGCACCCGAGTGACCTTCCACTGACGAGGGTACTCCCCGATGCGCAGTGCCAGGTTAAAAATGTGAAGTAATGGCGGTGTTAACCATTCCTTGCAGCCTTTTAAGATAAAGGCAGGGAGACTGTCAGGCCCAGGAGAGCTTTGGGGCTTTAAATGTTTTATGCCATCAAATGAAACATTATATCAAATGTTGTTATATCCATTGAAATTATATGAAACGTTGTTATATCTATTCATTGCACACCCCTTCATAACCTATAGCAACAGAACAACCTACAGGCTCAGTTGCTCTACGTCTACAGGCTTTAATATGCACGGAAATTCCTGGAACTGATACTTACCTAGCTGATAGCCCTTCCACCACCTGATTTCTAGATCGCACCATTCATTATCATTCGCACCTCGTGACTATGGCTTTTTGTCGCAAAGAGCTCAAACCACATCGTATTTTAGATTAAATTTGTGAACAGCTAGAACATGCATGTTCTTGTTTGCGTTAGTATATCCGACCACTTATAAACCGCAAAGGTTAGGACCAGAGTACACAGGCATCTTCTGGGTGCGTTGTTATCATTATAAGCTTCGTTCAATTTATGTTAAAAAATTTAGTGGATTATCACTAGTTCTATTGTTAGGTAAATTATAGGAAGTGCGATGAAGTTCAGTTTGATAATAACATGAAGCTGTATAGAATTACTCTACGTCATCACGTCTCCGTGAGGTATCTGTCAATCGTCATAACGTAGATTGATCGATAGCGGGACGGTGGCGGGAGTTAATACAATACGTATCCATATCATGCAATGTAATACAATATCGTTCCATAGGCCGGTCATAGGTAGCAACATCACTTAACCCAATAATTACACCCTACGGTGTGTGGTGTCCAACGTATACTGTAGTTAGTTACGCGCCATCTGCCTTTACACTAGCCACTTCACATTAGCCAAAACGGGGCCTTAACCCGAAATTTGACATGTACCCATTAAAATGACTGTAAGAAAATGAAAGTATAAAGATGTTGGTGAGAGAGGTCTCACCATCACGTTTCCTGTTTCCTATGTCATTCATTCAATGTAGCTTGATTACAGCTAAGATACCTACTGCTAATTTATACCTACGTATTGCAATCTTTGTTGAATTAGTCCCACAATCGTAAAATCTGCTACTAATAATGAAAAATTTTACGTTTTAAATGAACCTTCTGATTAATTAAAACCCAAGATTATATCGCATTCAAAATTCAGAAACATACCATTATGGCAACAACAATGAACCATTTATCACTTAATTTGAAACCCATCCTCGCCCACGTACAACGTAATGACATTTTTCATATCCTTTCACGGCGATATTTTTCATTCGCCGTCCCAAATTTCAACAAAAGACCTTAATCGAGTCGAAGCATAGAGCATAAAGTTAAAATATGACTGCAAGATCGCTTTGTCTATGTCGCTTGAAATGGACGGTGTCCTAAAGCAGTTTGTCATTCTGTCCGGTTATAATTTATACACTGATATGCGTCCACAAATTATTACACTGATGTTACTGTTTGTAATCAATCCCATATGTCTCTTCAAGTTCAGGTATAAATTGATGTTGTACCTACACACGCTGCATTTTACCACATTTATGTGGAAAAATAGCGAGGGACTGATAGAGGGAAAATACTAATAGAGGCCGACGTTAAAGTTCTTGCTTGTAGCTCAAAACTAAGCTTTTAGATTCTGAATAGAAGACCTATCAAAGCAGTTACTATTTTATTGTTTCCAGTCTTAGGCTGAAGAAATTGGGCTAGATTTGTACCTACATTTAGTAAACGGCATCTTTTTGCGCAACGGAGCGTCCCAATCCTAACATCAGAATTTGATTTTTTGATTTACCAAAGTTGAATGATTAACCAAACAGCAGTCACTTTCTTTACTAGTGCATGTCATCTTCTGAATTTAGATTTAGGCTTAGACTGGAGCGAACAATCCATATCTCTATAAAACAGATAAACAAGGCTCCATTCCATAAACGACATACATTTCCCCAATAAAAATTACGTTATTCAATGATCTAAATTCAAAAACACGCCTATTCTGAATAGAATAAAACAAGAATTTCAAAACGTTTGTGGTGTTGATTATTTCAATGCTCAATAGTAGGTATTGGAAAACATTTTCGGTGTTCAAATGTAATGTAGCGAATTCCAATCCGCGCGGTTATCACTGGCAGTATGTCATCCCGTTTACGAGAACATAATTTATGTTTCTCGACATACGAATCAGCAGATTTGAGATTTATAGGCTTTAGTCTAGCTTCTATACTATACCTTATAATTTACGTTCTTTTTCGACGTAGTGCCGTATTTTTTAGGCCATGGAAACGTAATCCTGTTTATTTCAAAAATCCTAAAGCCGGAAAGTTTAGGTACTTATTTCGAAGTTAATTATTTAATCTCCAGAGCCACGGAGATTTAAAAGAGGTTAGTAGTCGTCTGAGCGTTATAATTTAATTAAAGATTTTTCACAAAAAAGTTTTTGTCTTCGTGTCAAATCTTGACGTACAAAATGTTTTACAAAGTAAAAATTTTTCAGTCTTGAATTTTTGTCTGAAGAACTTTAACATCGTTTTAACAAATTAATTCGGTGAATAGAGACTAAAGTACTATGTGTGACCTTACAAACGGTCCAGTAGTTTTGAATTTTTTATATGTTGTCTAGAATGGTTAGCCAGTGTTTAAAATGCAAAATGCACAACCCCCCCTCCGCGCCCGCCGCCATATTGAAAAAACCGGCATGTCCTTCATATTTTTGCTCATATCTTCCTTTATGAGCATGTTAGGTAGAAGAAAGCTGTGACAGTGTTATAGAGAGTTAAATTTACTACATTCTGCATTTTATATTTTGTTTCTAGGACCGATAGTTACGGAGATATACACATTTAAAAAATCGCAATTTCCAACTCAAAAACAAACTTGTGGATTATATCTTCGTTTAGGAGCATTTTAGCTAGAACAGTGCTTGGGCAATGTTGTAGAGAATTCAATTTACTATAATTTACATTTCAAATTTTGTTTCAAGGACGGTTAGTTACGGAGATATGCACATTAAAAAAACTAGAAAAGTCGAATTTTCAAGAAATTTCTAAAAATTCTTGGTTTAGAACGCTTTCATTCAGTTACGGACTAGTCTAGGACAAATAAAAACATGTTGGAAATATAATTGCTTATAAAACTCATGTCCATTTTTACATACATTTTCGAAAAATGTAACTTTATTTTTTACATATCTCCGTAATTATCTGTGCTAGAAACAAAATCTGAAATGTAAATTATAGCAAATTTAATTTTCTACAAAATTGGTCAAGCGGTGGTAGCCTAGTGGTTAGGGCGTGCGACTTTCAATCCGGAGGTCGCGGGTTCGAACCCGGCCCGTACCAATGAGTTTTTCGGAACTTATGTACGGAATGTCATTTGATATTTACCACTCGCTTTTGGGTGAAGGAAAACATCGTGAGGAAACCACCTAAGCCTAAGCCTAAGCCCAATAAGGCCTAGTTTCCCCTCTGGGTTGGAAGGTCAGATGGCAGTCGCTTGCGTAAAAACTAGTGCCTACGCCACATCTTGGGATTTAGGTAGCCGACCCCGATTGAGAATTCATTCTCAAAAAATGGGACAAAGGCTACTAGGAGGATGATGATTGGTCAAGCACTGTTCTAGCTAAAATGCTCCTAAACGAAGATATAATCCAGAAGTTTGTTTTTGAGTTGGAAATTGCGATTTTTTACGTTTTTTTAAATGTGCATATCTCCGTAACTATCTGTCCTAAAAACAAAATATAAAATGGAGAATGTAGTAAATGTATTTCTCTATAACAATGTCAAAGCTTTCTTCTAGCTAAAATGCTCTTAAAGGAAGATATGAGCAAAAATATGAAGAACGTGCCGGTTTTTTCAATATGGCGGCGGGCGCGGAGGGGGGAAATTGTGAATGTTGCATTTTAAACACTGACTAACCATCCTAGACAACATATAAAAAATTCAAAACTACCGGACCGTTTGTCAGGTCAAATTCCTTTATTTACTGAATTAAATCTTTAGCATAGAAAATAAATCCGCAGGATTTTTCTAATACGCAAAATATCCAGGGCTTTCTTTGAGAAACTAAAGATTATCAGCTGACCGTTTTTACTACGTTTGTCTGAAAAGTTTTTAACATGGAAAGAAGGGTTTTCTGGCTCGGGCTTATTTCGCATGTACATATATAGTTGCCGGCAAACTTTGAACAAAAATGACGGATCTGCGCCTGCACATTTGTATGTAAATCGGCTACTGCGCAGTCTATGTTATGCTCAAGAAGTTTGCCGACAACTGTACAATCCTACAGTCAATACGTGACTGTTCCATAGATACCTATGCCTACACATTATATGCTATGAAACGACCTCGAGGCCCGGCAGTTCGAATAAAAGATATACTCACGTATAGTTGAAGCACTTCCACATCCAAAGCCGATCGTGGCTCGCTGGTGGGACGAGATGCGCCGGCGGTCGCGGCGTGGGTGCACTTCTCTGCCTGTACAACACGCCACCGCCGCACGCGCCGCCGCCCACGAACAGCGACACGCCAGCTGACACGAACTCGGGGCCTGGCTGCTCGTCGTGTTCTGGTGAGCTGGGAAGGGAATTTACAGTTTTAACACACTTAATTTTTTAACATTATTTAAATAACAGTGGGGTTTTAAAATACGAATTGCCTTGGCCCCTATGAGAATAGACTAAAACCTCGTCTTGAGTGGAAACTATGGATTCGTAAGTGAAATTTCTATCGACCATAACCTGAACATAATCTGGGCAAGCATGTTACAAGAGGCGATATGCATCGCAGAACATATTCATTGGTTCGTAAGTTCTGAAAGAAGTTAACAAAGCAAAGACAATATATCTATATTAAAAATATATGTGAAAATCTCATTTGTTTTTGATTGCAGGCGAAAGATCGCGGTGAGAACCTAACGGCTTCATGCAATCAATATATGTATGACTTTAATAGTTAAAACAATTAAAAAAGAAATGTTTTATAACAGTCACAACATAAGACTTTACCAAGCGTGAGTTTATTATACGAATAACAGCGCGTATGTGTTACTCAGCCGTTGCCATTTTAATCACAGTTCAGGCGGGCATGCTTAATTGATACTGGAAATGCTTTTACTTCCTAGTGAAGAAACGGGAAAAATAAAATTTTCTCAGCAGCAATAAAATTTGGCAGCATCGGCGAAAGAGACAACTATGCATACGTGTCTTACATACAAACGTGGGATGTGAGCCAATATTTCCACCGAATTTCCTTCGACAAGCCTACTGGAAGATGAATCGAGTGACATGTTCCAAATGCGACTTGCTTTGAGACAGTGTGCGTGTAAACATTTGGAATTGTATCGCGTTCCGGCTCACTGGGTTTCAATAAATTATTGGTAAATTACTAGTTAGTAGCTAGAGGGTAGGTATATATCTGTAGTACGACATTATTATCGTTTGTATGATTTTATATTTTACGTCAAATATTATTAAAATAAAATGCGACTAAAAATAATTAACGGAGGTATTTAGAAATCGTTATAAAGTTATCTCCAAATTATTTGAAATAAATTTTTAGTGATAGTAGATTAACCGGTTTCTTCTAGACAAAAAAAACTAACGATATTTCGGGAACGCAGCGTCGGATGGCCTCCTACAAGAAGCCTTAAGGTATTTATAGAAGAATTAAAGTAATTATAAATACAAAAAGCGATCGTGCAGTGGACGTCTCTTAGCTTGTAAGTGGTAAACATTTGAAAAATTGGAGTTCAAATTTGTTGTCACAGGATATTGAACGCCCCATTATCTCAAGCAACTGGTTGAATAAACTGATGTTCCAGCATTGCTGCGGTAGCCTATAAACTAGTTGATAGGCCGTCCGTGATGGCATGAAGAGCCATTTGAGAGGTGTATTTGAGCCCTGCTCGTAACAGTAAATGAACTGATGGCTCTAATATCATTTTCATAAATAATATCATTATCAAATGTTTTATTCATGTCGAATTAACTCACACACATATATATACACACGCACACACACATACATATATGTATATATACATAGGGATATTATTTAAATGGCATAGCAAACAAATAATCGCCTATCAATTTATTTTCATCCATTATATACTTTTTACATCAAATTAATTATTGCACAGCAAATAAAATAAATGCCTAGCAAAAATTGTACTGCATATAATAAGAAAATACACATCAGCACGACATTACTTTTCATCTTTTTAAAGAACCCAGTAGGTTAGGTTAGGTTTGTTTCATAATTAATCTGAAAAATAAAGTTTTTGAAAAAAATGGCTTTCGGACAAATGAAAATTTGGCGAAACGTTACAGATGGGAAACAAAAATTAGTGTTTCAGATAGGTAACAATCTAATCCTGATCACCTTTCAGAGCAGATTCGACTCGGCCGGGTTAGGTTAGGTTAGTTTTTTTTTATATCCCTAAAAAACGCTCCATAATGTGCGGTAGTCATTATTAGCTATGCATTACTTAAATGTGCTTTACTTTTAAATAAATAGATGCACGCCACAAATATAAATTGCAGTATGTTTAGTAACATTTTGAGTGCAATCAGTAATTTTGATATACATTATGATTATTTTTGCACAGAAAAAGGCTTTTGTTAGATGTGCGTTTAAATAATACCCATATACATACATACAAATATATAAATACTATAAATATATGTTTAATATAACTACTAATAGATTATATTTATATAGGAAAAAAACACGAGTATCTCTTATAAACGATGGGGGCCTGGTGATCTGTACTTGTAATACAAGTATTATTACTTAGTACGGACACCAGTCCCACAAACCTCTTAGTTTTTACCTGCTTCTTTATTAGGTATACTACTTAAGTATTAGTCTTAAGATTGATGTTTGTGGAGAATATAAAGAAATTATTTTTAGTATTATTATTATTTAATCCAAGGGATTAAATATAGGGTGTGACGAGTAATACGAGCAATAAATTAAAACATAGATTATACTTTTCAAGCTGAATAACATTTATTTAGCAACCTTTGTAATTAGCTTGAATTAGTAACTAATTTATAAAATAAAGTTTATTGAAAAAAGCAACGTATTGCGAAATAATTGATATTTAGTAGCATGCCAGTGACAGTTACTGAATTCTATGGCAAGAATGCTAAGGCAATGCCAAAGATGGCCAATACTAATTATTTTGTTTGAAATAATAAACAACTGAAAACTATTTTTTAAGCCGTTGAAAAAAAAATTGTTTAATTTCAAGAGTAAAATCTATGTTTAAATTTATTGCTCATATTTCAGGCCACACCCGGTATAATCGAACGCTAGATATCAATCGCCGCTTCCCATCCGCAACAGGCGCCCGCATGTTTCCACCGAAGATGAATCGTGTGACAGATACGAGGCTCAGCTCGTTTGAGACGGCGAAATGAGATGATATATTTCTCTTTGAATGCCGCCCAGTATTGTCGTTGCGTTTGATTGAAATGCTCAGGGCTTAATACGCGGGTAATGAGCGCTTATCTTTGGTTTAAACTGGGTACTTTACGTTTGGATAAAAACCATATCTACATCTACATATACTATTATAAAATTCTAGATTTGTAATTAAAAGAGTATTTAAGGAGGAGTCATGATTTTAGGGAACGTCTTAATAGCGCGATTCAGGATCACCTTTTGTTTTGTATGGGGCGCGGCATGATGCCAGTATTGCGCCATCCGGTGGTCATAATTTCTTTGTCCTCTCATCACGAACGAAGCGGCTGAACAAATTGTGACCAATTTTGGTACAGGGAAAGATGGTAATAGAATATTTTTACCAGTCTACGGTAAAGAAAAAAAAAAATACGCGGACAAAGTTGGGGGCGCTTAGTTTTGAATAAAAATTGTATTTTAATTTAACCTAGTTATAAGTTATTGATATGCATAAAATTACCATTTCACGCAATAAAATTCATCGAAAAGGTAAATTAGTTTCACAAATTAATTCGTTTAGATTAAATACTTGCCCTGCATTTTTATAGTATTCTTATACCTATCACTTCATTAGATATAATAGTTACTATTACAACGTACCTACTCTCATTCCATTTATTTCATTACACTCCGCAATCGCAAAAAGAAAGTAGTAGCTGAAAATAGTTAATACCAAAACAACAACGTAAAACGACTTTCCGAAGCAATTTCTCCCATTTATCACTGGGTTTCTTTCATGGTGAATAAAAATTGACACAAACAAGGTCATTTTTCGTCTCGAGAGTTTGGCATAAAAAGAAACTATCATATCATCGACGTGCTATCTCCGAGCTCGTGATTAATGACGCGAAATGACGGTAGCTTCCAGGAATATAAAGGAAGAAAGTTTATTATCTTTTGTATCTGCAAATACATTAGTCACAGTAGATTTAGCGGCAGCGTTACTGATAAATTTGCTTATCAGTAAATTATTTCACTTTAAATACGTACTTAATGGACCGGCCAAAGAGAGAGCTATGTATGTGTTCTGTCGACATATATATGTACCTACTCGTAATTATAATAAATAATAAGAGACTTGTTTTATTTCTGGGTAATGTTTTTTTTTTAAATAGGTTTGTATGCCGATTGTTTAATGCGGAACACAAAATAATGAATGAAAGATTTGATGTGATTGACGTATCGATGTGATAGCTCAGTTGGGAGAGCACTACGCCGGAAACGTAGGGTCGTAGGTTCAAGTCCTACTTACATTGCAGTGGATCACATTACATTTTTTTTTCATTATTTACCTTTGTGTCAATATTTACAAAATAATACCTGAGTACATTGTGCTCCTTGTGCAGAAAACCCAACTCCTTAAATAAATTTAATGAAAGGGCTAAAATTATGTAGGTATATCAACGATCAAAGATAGTAATGGCGATATTATTAGTTTGCTACGTTACCTCAATTGAAATTTGCTTGAAAATTTCCTTTGGGCGGCGACGATTAAATCATGGAAATCCATTTTCAAGCGATATCAAAAAGGCGGAGGTTCTCAATTCGTCTGTTTTTTTTTACGTATGTTACACGATTATTTCGCCAATTGTGGACCGATATTATAAACTAAGTATTATAACATGTGCACTTACGTCTGGTGAGGATCAAATTTAGCGTCAGGCGGTGCGCGGGCGCCGATGAGGCACATCGTCGAGTCTGGCGGCGCCAGTACGCGCAGCTGCAGGGCTGCCCTCGGGTACCACCAACGTCTTTCTTCCACAGCCACAGCGACCTGTAAGATATACTATTCATTACATGTTCATAAGACCACGTGGACTAATGTGTTGCTGGCAGACATGAAGCAGGCAGCGTTTTCAGAAACAGTCTTGACCCTGGGTAGGGTAAAGAGGAGGAAAAAATAGGGAAGGCAGATTTCACCACCATGTGGGAAAAGTCAGCAGTCAATGTTTTATTCCTGGGACTCCATTCAAAAAACTAAACCGTTTCAAGCAATTATATTGATCGCAGCAAATATTTTACAGCTAATGTACCTATTCACACGGAAATCAAAACATAGGTATATTAATTACGACATAAAAAGATTGAAACTTATTAATAACGTTATCTTTTATGTACGTAAAAAATGTTCTTACGAATATAAATGGGCACGATCGAAAGAACCAATCGTACAGATTTCAGCGGGACGCCGGAATTACAGGCGATCTTAATTGTAGCCTTTAGCGGACGATAAATTGCCTTTCATTAGTATCCTGGGCGATTAAGCCGGGTTACTGCTGCTGTGTTGGTAGCTTATATGTACGTATATTGTACGTAAAGTACATACGTACGTAATACTCTCTGGACGTTAAATGGTTTAAAGGGAACATTGATTTGAATTTATTGGGCCAAGCAACTTTTTGGCCGATACTTTTCACTATCTCCAGCGTTACTCAAAATTCCTCTGGAGTTACCAAGAAATCTATCTTCTAATTTAATATTTCATATTTATTAGGTTTAAGAAATAGACGATAGATCCATTGAACGTTTTAACGTACATCATAAATTTAAACATAGAGAAGACATTAAATAAATAAATATTAAGGGTCAATCTTACACAAATCGACATTATTACATTATTTAAAGATGACATTTGTGACTGTGTTTAGTAAAACGTCCCACTTTGTCGATTCTAGTTGGGTAAGGACCAAATTCTTTGCAAATACTGTCATACATTAATGTCCACCTCATCTCAAACTAAAAATAGAACATTTATCGTTAATTTGTAGAGTAGAAAAACACGCCAAATAACAGTTCCTATTAACCCAATCATCAATAAACGAATTGATTTTCAGAATAGTTAATAAAAAAATTATTCAGAAATATACTTTTTTATCTTTATTATATTTCCCATACAAAATGAATATGTCCGTACTCTGCTTTCTCGAGAATATATTGATTTAGTTTTAAAGTACGAACGCCTTAACTTATACAGTTTATTTGTATGTATAGTCTTAGGTTTTGTTAAGACGCAGGTATAGTTTAATATTCGATATCCTTCATCATTTTAAATTTTGCGGATATTTTATGCATGTCCCAAATATTCTTCAATTGTGCAACCTCCAGTTGTGCGACGACATTACACGGAACTTACAACGCTATTCCAGTAGATTCTTCAATTATTTTAATGGAACACTGACTCCGAACTTGCAAGCTTGACTTCGATAGTGCTGCCATGTTGTTATTTCTGGTTAGGTCGTGAAGTATTTTGCCTCCATTGTGCGACAAGGGACACAACCATTGTGCTACGTGTCACAACGGAAATTCGTCGAAGCGAAGACAACGTTACCAATTGTGCTTACAAGCTTTTATTTAGTTTCACCTGTCCCGATGTTTATTTATTATTCATCTTCAAACCTTGTACATGTACATTTACAATTTTATACTACTTTTTATGCTACTTTTTTTCCGGTGTGACACATTCCATTGTGATTTCCGTTGTCCAACGATGCAAAGAATTTGGTCCTTACCCAGTTACGGAGTTACGGGCAGTTTAGTGAAATATGGCAAAACCTACCGAAAATCGGCTTTCAATAAAAACTGATGGAACATACTGTATAATGAAGCTATGATTTTGATGTCGACGCATAAATGTCCAATTTAAGCACTTTTTTAGTGCCTCAAAGTTTAGTGCCTAGCGTCCCACTTTGTCGAATATGTGAAAAAATCGTCGATGTCATTATTTGTGACTGTTTTAGGGAAAACTTCCTACTTTGTCGATATGGAGTTATGAGTAGTTCCTAATACTACAGAACATAAACTATCTTTTGGTGAAATAATTATGTCTCTAGGTACTATAGTTATTTCGTGAAAATTCTTCAAAGTTGCAAATGTGAAAAAGGGACAACTGAGAAAACGTTGGTTAAAGTTTGGGACGGCAAAAAACACACTTGCAGTTTGAACTTATAGAGTGGTTGGTATCAAATTAATTATCACACTATAAGAATTTCAAATTAGTCAAAATCATATTTGTGACCTTAGTAGTTTGAATGTTACGGAGGCTTGAACATAAAAACAGAACGAAATATTTCAATGTATTAGTTTCGATATGTTTTAATTTCGATATGTATAACACGCAGATTCTTCATTCTCTTAGTAGTTTGAATATTAATATATTCTCAAGCTAAAACAGACAGAAATAGTTATATAGATCCCTTTAGTTAGTTACAAATATAGGTAGATATAGGTAGGTATAAGTAGGGTTGGGTAGCCATCGATAATAGACTTTGTTATTGATGATTCCGCTGAATAAAACACAGTTTAAAAAAATATAATTTCAAAACGACTTAAGATTTTTAGTATTTTTTTAAACATCATACTTTTAGATTATTAGATTAGATTATTTATTTCACAATAAAAATTACATTACAAATTTGCTTAGTGTCAAAATTATACTAATTAATATCATGATCGTCAAATGAGGCAAAATTAATAATAAAGAGAAAATATTGTTTACAATGTCAAAATAAGTTTAAAATAAAAGGGGAAGTCAACAGGTAAATAAAGTATAAATAAATAAATCTAGTATCTCCCAACCTCTCCTCTCTTTAAACTCTTGTAAATTAAAAATATATTATTATCACAAACATCATTTCCTTTAGGAACTCGTGCTCATACACCTTTATAGCTTTGACGATCATAATAATTATTATTTAATTTTAAAAAACATTTCAGCTATGCTTTAAAAGCTGATTTTATACTTGTAGTCAATTTTTAGCGTATGGACCACTAAACCGACAAAGTGGGACACTAAGTTTTAGCACGTTTGAGTCGGAAATAAATTCAGTTCAAATTCAGTAAAAAAAGATCAAACAAACGACATAAGTATCAATGACCATTATATTAACAATTACAAACCTTTATCTCATACATAAAATGGGATTTATATCGAAACACATACATTTCACTGAACAAGCACTAGAGTTTAGTAAATCGACAAAGTGGGACGCTCCCTATAGAAAATCACTAAACTTTATTTGTATAAAAAGTACTTATTATTTGATATTTACATACTTTTTATGCTTAATAAGTGTGTTTTTAAAGTATAATCGTATGTTATATATTACAAGCCACATGTCATTTGTATTTTTTTTATGCTATATTTTTCAGTTCTTTTTTTATTAACTTTTTGATATAATGACTAACTAAAGGGATCCATAGAAGTATTTATATCTATTTTAGCATGAAAATACAATTATAAATACAACTTTAAACATAAATCTGCGTGTCGTGTTATCAATATCGAAAAAAAAAACCATATTCACATTGAGATATTTTCGTTCTATTTTTATTTTCAAGCCTTCATAACATTCAAACTATTAAGGTTACAAACATGATTTTGACTAATTTTAAATCCTTATATTATGAAAATTAATTTGATACCAACCACTCCTAGGTAGCTAGGGTACCGCACACCGAAATCCTCTATGAGGCAATAGGTAAGGAACCGCTTATAGAAGCGGCCACCGACAGGATACCCAAGCAATTCATCTTCGACAAAAAATATAAGATACAACTGTACGAGGAACCTGGCGAAGGTCTTAACCCAAGGGAGTTAAGAATCTTCACAGACGGGTCCAAAACTAGGTCAGGCACTGGCTCTGGGGTATTCTCAGAGGACCTAAACATACACATCTCTACACCACTAGGAACCCATAACACAGTCTTCCAGGCGGAATGTATGGGTATCATAATGGCAGCCCATGCAATCATCTCGAGGAAGGTAAAGGACTACCCCATCCGCATACTCTCCGATAGCAGATCAGTGTTACAAGCCCTGCAGAGCTACACAGCAACCTCAGGACTCATACACGAATGTCACCAAGCATTGTCAGAGGTATGTAATAATAATAGCATAACCCTACAGTGGATCAAAGGACACAGCAACTCGCGCGGGAACGACGCAGCTGACGAACTGGCGAGAGGAGGTTCGGAGATGGTAGCAGAGGGACCCGAACCAATCATACCTCTACCATTCGCCTGGCTGCGCAACACAGTGCGTATGAACACGAAGGTAGAACAGCAACTATACTGGTCTAACTTAGGTACCTGCAAGCAGAGCAAAGAGGCCCTTCCGACAATCTACCCCGGGTTGTCACGCAAGCTAAGGCAGCTGAAGAGGCCGCAGCTCCGGCTCATAACTGGAGCGATAACTGGACATGCCCTGCTAAACAAGCACTTATTTACTCTAGGTGTTACTGACAGTCCTCTTTGCAGAGCTTGCATGGAGGCCGAAGAGACAGCCGCCCACGTCATTCTCGAATGTCCTGGTGTGGCCAAATACCGGGCACAACACCTCGGGTCTCCGAGGTCACTCCCAGAAGTCGTCGGCAACATCAAGGGACTGCTAGGCTTTCTGGTAGAGTTGGGTTGGCAAGAGTAGTGCCAGCAACCCTTTACGCAAAATAGGCGCATTGTAAGACGTCGAGTTGCGGAAAACTAGCCCGCGATAACCTATAACCTATACCAACCACTCCATAACTTCAAAGTACTAGTGTGGTTTTTGCCGTCCCAAACTTTCACCAACGTTTTCTCAGTTGCCGCTTTTTCACGTTTGCAACTTTGAAGAATTTAAAAAAAATAACTATAGCACCTAGAGACATAATTCTTTCACCAAAAGATAGCTTATGTTTTGTAGTATTAGGAACTACTCATAACTCCATATCGACAAAGTGGGACCTTTTCCCTAAAACAGTCACATTTTACAAAAGATATCTTGTGGACAGTTTTGAGTCAGTCAAAAAATTGATTCGCTCACTTACTTGTCGTCATAATAGTTTACAAAAGTATCGGTTTGTGACATGAACTCTTTAATGTAAGCAATAAACATCTTAGTAGTTATTATCATATGTCAATTCTATTTTAATATCTACAAAAAGATTAAAATTAATAATGAAATTCATTGCCCATTCACAAATTGAAATGTATGGAAAATTTGGCAAAATTAAAGGACGATTCTTTTAAAGTGGACAATGCCGCGTTCCGGACACATTCGAGGGCGCGGGGGGGTGACGCTCACCCCTGAGAGGGGGGGAGAGTAAATAAAATTAAACTTAGCTCTATAAACTACATATCCTGATAGATAAAAGTTGTCCTTTCATTTTGCGAAATTTTCAGCTAAAATTATTGAATTATTCTGGAAGTTCAGTTTCAAGAGAATTTGTTTAATGAAATGAAACAGTTTTTTGATTCAAATTAATTTTCAGTCACTTTTTTATGGCTGACTAAAATAAACAATTTGCAAGAAATAATAAAAAAATATATATCACAAAATGAAGTAGCTACTGAAAGAGAGACTCTTTCTGTATTTCCCCAGGAAATACTAGCGAAGCTATGACAACGACGTCTAATTCTCTCGAGTATGAGTCCTACCTAAGTATGCTTACACCAGTTAAGTTAGGGAATTCAATCCTCATTAACTGAAAGTTAGTTCTGGAAGGTTGATAACAAAGTCAAAATTATATATCGCCAAAAAATGTGTTGGTATCTTATTTTTAAGAGCCTAACTGTTATTCTCTTTGTAATTATTATGAAATATGGTTATTGGTGTATTCATACAATTTTGGTTAACCCTTCTTTTCTAGACAAACGTTTCTTATAATGTTTCATTTCATAGACATCATTTCTTCGAAAGTATTCTTCTCTGAACCATTTTGCATTGTTATAATTATAAAACAAATTTAACCTAACGTAATCTATAGGATGACATTTTCAAGATTTATGATTTTTTTTCTACGAAATGAAACATTGGATAAAACGTTTGCTTACAAAAGAAAGGGATCCCATTCAACTTTACTACTTCTTGTTTTAAAAAACCATCCCATTAAATCCATCCAATAAAGACTAAGGTTATCCCATGTAGCCTTAAGTGTAGATAATAAATAAAGAATAGATAATAAACATCACTATAGTGCGATATAACAGCAGACTACTTATTCATCTAGTCACGACTTTTACATTACAATTACAAATATTGAAACTTCTCGAACAAATTAGCCTTCCCCCATACTGTTTAAGCTATCACCGTCAATTTAAAAGCCCAATAAGGCTAACAGCCTCGTAGTACTCGGACGATTATAAAATTTGTCACAGGAAATGGCGTCATCAAGGAAGGGGGCAATTAGGACTAATTAAAATGGGGTAGTTACGGCTTTTCATCTCGGACATTTTATTAATATTTCCTAGTTATCAGTGTCCCGAGGAGGTTGCCTATCTAATAAGGCACTTGAAGAGCTTTGGAGGCTTCTTGCTCAATAATTATGAATTAATGGAGGGAGATTTTATTTTAATTTGATTCGGAAAGTCTAAGTTTATTTGAACAAAACAGACACGTAACTTCATTATTCATTCTGGTAAAACAGGCATAATTTAACATACGCAATTCAATTAAAAAGTGATTTCTGCGTTTTACTGATGTTATGAATGAATGAATGAATTTATTTATATTTTGTTTGTATTTATATAGCGCTATAAGATATATTATCTAACTAAAACGCGCAAAAACACATAATTCAATAAATTATTTTAAAAATATGAAGTTTAAATATAATATTATAATATATGAAATAAATTACAATAAAAATAAAAATTATTAAAAAAATATTGCTCGTTACACATACCCAGATAAATACAATTTTACATAAGATGAAAAAAAATACACTAACAATCATCATTTAATTAATTATTAACTGAATAAAATGTATTTTGTTTTAACCAATAAAATTGTACAATTAAGTGTTAAATGTAAACTAGTATGCAATTTTAGATCCCGAAGATCAGTTGGAGATTTATTAATCATCCGTAATTATAGCCTTTGGAAAGCCAGTTTTACGATATAAGTCAGTTTTTGTTTTCGGATACTGTCACCTGGTTGGGTATCTCGTGTTGTAATTAGGTACGAGTACCTACATACTCTGTGTCTTTCATGTTAAAATTGTGCGGATGAGTTTTGACAAAAACACAGATTTCAAAAATATACAGAGTTGGTACAGTTAGGTTCAGGTTATTGAACAATGGTTTACAAGACGTTATATGAGTAGCATCACATCTACTTCGTTTGCACTGTTTTTGACTTATAAATATCCTATTTGTATCTATCAAGTTTCCCCACATTAATTATATCTTAAGATTGACGACGCATTTGGCTCGGTTTGTAGACACCTGCCTACTGAGCCGGCGGTCACGGGTTGGAATCCCGGCCAGGCCAAATATTTGTGTGATGAACTCGAATATTTGTGCTTGGGTCATGGTTGTTCTGTGTATTTAAGTATAATATATTTATCTATATAAGTAGGTACGTATATCGTCGTCTAGTACCCATAACACAAGCCTTCTTGAGCTTAATTTGGGACTAGATCGATTTGTGTGAGATTGTCCGATATTTATCTATATATATAAAAGAAGAAGTCCTGACTGACTCATCAACGCACAGCCGAAACTACTAATGTTAGAGAGTTGATTTTTGCACAGTAGGTTACTTTTATAACGTGGGCTAGTGATAAGAAGGGATTTTTGGAAATACCTCCCCTAAGAGGGTTAAATAGGGGTGCAAAGTTTGTATGGGGTAAACTTTTTTTTTGGAGTTAGAGACTTGAAACTTTGTATAATGATTACTTATTCAAAAACACAAAAAGTACTTTCAGCGTTTTACAAAATTTTACCCCTAAGGGGGTTAAAAAGGGGTGCAATGTTTATATGGGAGAAACTTTATTTTTTGAACTAGAGACTTGAAACTTTGTAGGTAGCTTACTTAATCAAATACAAAAAAAGTAATTTCAGCGTTTTGGAAAATTTCACCTCTAAGGGGGTTAAAAAGGGGTGCTAAGTTTGTATGGGGAACACCGCTAATGTTGTTTATGAAGAAGTGTTACGCTAAGGTTATCAGTTTATATATTTTTTATTTCCTGTCTACACCCAGTGACTACGTCCTTTTTTTAAAACGAACTTGCACCCCCTTTTCTATGGTTGACTGTCAACAATATTTTCTTAGTGCTGTCTCTTATTTATTGTGTTCCAAACTTTATGTGTCCCTATATTTAGTGAGTTGTCTATCAGCACATGAATAATTTATACTTTATATACCTATTCTTACTTTATTTAGCTTCTTGAGAAATATAGAGAACTATAGCACCAGAATATATTGAATCACTCTTCAAACAATACTACTAGCCTGTAGACCAAAATAGTAATCGCATCATTAAATTCGCTTATGTGCATTTAGTTTTTAATGGTCACATTTCAGCATTTTCTTTAAACACTAGCCTTTTTAATAACTGGGGTATCTGCTAGACCATTTAGAAACATTTTGGCCAGTCTCGGGAACTCCGCCACACCACTCTTTTCGTTTAATAGGCAGGCCGGCGTGTACAAATACCAGTGCTGCCTTCTTATGAAAAGAGGTCATTATTTATTATTGCTATGAAATAAAGTTTATTATTTATTATTCCATCTCTCGATTTCCAGGGCTGAGTTTAAGATTGTTTTAACAGCCTTACGATATTTAACTTTTTTTTTAAATCTCACTCATAATAACTAAGATCCCCATTCTCTAACTCCAAATCCATGCGCTCTATATCTTGCAGTCATTTTTGCCAAAGATTAAAAGCATCAGGTAACTGACGGAATAAATATTAAGCATCCTGCAAACAGTTCCCGTAATCTAATTGGAAAATCTTCAAAAATTCTTTAACAATTGCATATCAGTGTCTGCCACTGTTTGAAATATAATATGTCTAGACCATTTTAACTAAGAATAAAATTCACTTACCTATTTTAATATCTCTGTGATCATCAAAAATCTACGCGGACGAAGTCGCGGGCGGCCGCTAGTGTATTTATATTTACGTATTAAGATTAATCCCACGTAGCTATGGTATACATTAACTATTCAAAATATCTGTTTCTAATTTAAAAGGATTGGCATTATCCATACTAATATTATAAATGCGAAAGTGTGTCTGTCTGTCTGTCTGTCTGTCTGTCTGTCTGTCTGTTACCTCTTCACGCTTAAATCGCTGAACCGATTTAGATGAAATTTGGTATATAGATAGTTTCAGTCCCGGGGAAGGATATAGGATACTTTTCATCCCGAATAAATGTAGTGTTCCCGTGGGATGAGCGGGTAACACCGCGGGGCACAGCTAGTATGTAATAAAAGTAACCGATGATGACGTTATATCTTAATAATAAACCACACGATCAGGCCAAAATGGGTAAAGCGCTATAACGTCAAAATAGGTTTTCAGCCTGATAAAACCCTGTCACTCGCACGTACCGCTCGCCCACCCGGATCCAACAGGATAAATGTTGCTGCCACATAGATTAAATATTTCAACCTACCGTTTAAACCAAGCCCAGCGTTTTGATTTTATTCAGGAACCCTAATAAAATATTTTGCACTCCGAGTTATACGCCGCATAACAATTTAAGCTGAGCAAACAAAAACAGGTAAAACATTTTTGGTCACTCCAATTAATCAAATTTTGTTGACAGTTGTTATTACTAAATTCCCAAATAAATTGCGAGGCAAAATTTTGCCTATTTTTATCAATCTCTCACCTGACGGGTTTAATATGTAAATCGTTGTTTAAATTACATATTTCAATAAATGAAATGGGCTGAATTAGAACTTCTAAGCTAATGCCTACATTAATTATTTCAGTTCAATTAGATTTTGTGGTACCTGTATATTTCAAATGAATATTTATAATTGGTAAGTAATTGGACGAGTTAAGTACCCGATTGCCAATGAATGGGTTTAAATCACGTTTAGACATCACTTTGTATGTTTTAACTAAAGGAAAATGTTTTTTTTTTTTTTTAGATACTTATTTATAACCAAGGCCAATAAGCTCGATAAGGTGCGCACACTAAATAATGGATGCAATTTTTTTTTCAGCCAAAATCAATTAAGACAAACTCTTTAAAGAAGTAAGGTGCACTCGGGTAATTCCGAATGCTTTTTGCACTAGTTGGTAAGGTGTAAGTGTCTCCATGAACCAGTCAGTATGGCAAGGTTTTAAGACGGAAATAGTGAATAACTTACTTACTAGATGATATAGCCTAACAATCGATTACAGAATTTTTCATAAGTAATGTAAGTTTTTTAAAATACAAGCATTTCAAATACAGTTTTTTTTTTCGTTGCCAACGGGCAATTCCGAATTGGTTCGGGTAAATCCGAATACACTTGAAAATGAGTTTTATGCGCTTCTTGCATAAGGGACATATTCCTTTTTTGATTGGAATTACCCTCCCTGCTCTTTTTACTCGATTAGGCTTATAGAAGTACATATACATGTGTTTGTCAGGCTTTCATTTCGGAATTACCCGATCAGGAATCTGTGGTACTCAAACTTTAACCCTTAAAGTCTGAAAATTTATACATTATATACAGGGTGATCAATCATAATGGGTCAGTAGGGAGAAAACGAAAACTATAAGAGATAGGGAAATCTGCTCTTAGGAACCATGAAGGCGTCGATTTTAGATTTATTAAAAAAATGCATTCAATTTTTTTTCGTATATCTCATGCATAACTGGGAATCGAACACGGTTAAAATTGAAGAGGATAAAAAGAAAAAAAAAAGATGTCAATCGATCCTATTTTTTATTAGCAACAAATATCTGTATAAGTGTACATACATTTAGAGTGCTCTAAGAGTCAGAAATTGCTGTTAAAGCTGAAAACGCTACATAAAAATATGCGTGCTGTCTAGGTATGGAAAAATAACTTTTTCCATTTTGACCATAATAATTCCCGTTTATGTTTATAGTTGTCATACAATAATTGTTTTGTTGAATTATGAGGATATTGGAAACAATTTCATATTTGCTTTTGGATAAAAAAAAAGTCAAATTTGATTAATTGATTGATTGATTTCTTTATTTCTTATTGAAAATTACATTACATTTCACATGTTAAATAAAATAGAACGAATTCACAATAAGATCGTCAGTGCAGTTATATAAAATTAGAAAATAATAAACAAAAAAATGAGAGAAAAATGTCCCAATTAAAAATATAACTTACAATAATATTATGATGATCTAGGATATCCTAGGCAATATAATGTCAAAAGTTATAAGTACAAAATAATAATCTAGGTACCTGCTCAAAGCAGGTACAGTTAGTAAACAATAAAATTTAATATCAATTAAATGACAAATCAAGAAAATTATTTAATATAAGTACACAATAATTGTTTATTGTCCATATACCTATTCTGAAACAGATTATAGGGGTTTCGATAGCAAAAGGTTTTTTAATTGGCGCTCAAATATTTGATCTGACGGCTCGTTTCTGAGGCTGGCGGGTAGACGTTCATAGAACGACGGGCCTACTACGCGCGGGTTCTTGTCGAGCAGCGCCAGCCGCCGCGGCACGGGCAGTAATCGCCCCGTCTGGCGGGTTATTCTATTCGGAATACTGGGCGCTTAAACATATGTATATTCCGGCGCGTGTACAGTATAATTTCGTAAACGTACAGAGAGTAATGCGTCATCAATTTATATTGTTTAAAGAGCTCTCTGCACGAGTGCCTCGGATTTACGTTTGCTATCACGCGTAGTGCTTTTTTTTGCAAGATAAACACTCGGTCGGAATCTGTTGAGTTACCCCACAAGATGATACCGTATGCCATGAGTAAATAAAAATAGGCGTAGTAAATTTGAAGTAGTGCTTCACTGGACACAACCGGCTTCAGTTTACGCAATGCAAATATTGCACTGCCAAGCCTTTCACACAATTTATCAATATGTGATTTCCAATTAAGCCTACTGTCAATAGTAAACCCGAGGAATTTGCACGAATCACAACACGGTATCGGACTCTGTACCAGTGTAATGTGTGTATGTCTTGCTGTGAAAAGCATCACATTTGATTTACTGACATTAAGGATGAGACCGTTCGCTGAAAACCACTTGTGAAGTTGGTCGCATGTATGTTCTATTTTTTCCTCAAGTTGTGCGTATGTGTGTGCCTTCACTACCACAGTGCTGTCATCAGCGAACAGTACCATCATGCCTTCAGCAACGGAGGTAGGGAGGTCGTTGATGAACATCAGAAATAGGGTATTTCCTAGTGCCGAACCTTGAGGTATCCCTAGTTCTAGCGTACCTACCTCAGATCTCACTTTCTTACCTTCAATTTTAACCTCAAACGTTTGCTGTCTATCTTTAAGGAATGATGCAAATAGCCGATGAGCATTATTTTTGACTCCGTATTGCCCTATCTTCTCTAACAATAACTCATGGCTAATTACATCAAACGCTTTTGATAAAACTTTTGACAAATGTTCGTACCTTATAGGAATGTCACTCTTTTGCAGCAATTTCTGATTCTTAGAGCACTCTAAATGTATGTAAACCCCTACAGACATTTGTTCTCAATAAAAATAGGATCGATTGACATCTTAATTATTATTTTTTTCTCTACTCAATTTCAACCGGGTTCGATTCCGGGTTATGCATGAGATATACGAAAAAAAATTGAATGCAGTTTTTGATAAATCTAAAATCAAAGCCATGGTTCCTAAGAACAGATTTCCCTATCTCTTATAGTTTTCGTTTTCTCCCTACTGACTCATTTGGATTGATCACCCGGTATATTATTTCACTATTTATTTAACTGTAAAATGATACATTTCTAAATTTACACAAATTGAATACACCACCATGCCACATTTTATTGACATTGCTGCGAACCACTGCAATACAAAATCTTGTTTTTTTTTTTTACAAAACAATACGTATTAAAAAGAATAATGCAACGTTACAAATACAAAAACCGGCCAAGTGCGAGTCGGACTCGCGCACCGAGGGTTCCGTACAAACACTTTCCATCCCTAAGTAGTTAAGTTAAGTTTGCACCTGGTATGTATAGCGCCCCATATAAATTAGGTGCAAAGTTAGGTATTAAAATATTAAAAAAAAACTACTTACTAGATCTCGTTCAAAACAATTTTCGTTGGTAGTTTTTATAGTAATGTACATCACATGTTTTTTTTAGATTTCTTATTTTAGAAGTTAGAGTGGGGGGACCAACTTTTTCCACTTTGGAAGCGTCTGTCACGCAAACTATTCGGTTTAGAAAAAAAATATTTTAAAAACCTCGATATCATTTTTGAAGACCTATCCATAGATACCCCACACGTATGTGTTTGATGAAAAAAAAAATTTTGAGTTTCAGTTCTAAGTATGGGGAGCCCCCAATATTTATTATTATTTTTTTATTTTTGCATCAAAATCTTAATGCGGTTCACAGAATACATCTACCTACCAAGTTTCAACAGTATAGCTCTTATAGTTTCGGAAAAAATGGCTGTGACATACGGACGGACAGACGGACGGACAGACAGAGATGACGAATCTATAAGGGTTCCGTTTTTTGCCATTTGGCTACGGAACCCTAAAAATAGCGATAGTACGGCGTGGTGGAGCGATAGAGTAATAAAGATAAATACTGATTTCGTTTACAAAGGACGATAAGTAATAAATTAATAACGCGCTATAATATAGTTATAAGTACATGACACATTATAAATGGTTAAAATTGGTGGCTGTTAAATATAATAGTGGTATATGGTAATTCGACCAAATTCCTGCATCCCGCTACGATGCAAATGTTTTTAGCTATCTTTTTATTAATTTCACTACTAGTATAAAAAGACAAATGCGGCACGTTCACTTGCGACGTAAATCGGTAGAGTGTGGGCGCTAGTATCGTGTACGTGTACGTGCGTTCCGAGGCAGAGCGTGGCAGCCACTGAATATGCCACACTGGTCTGGGGACCGGCATGTACTTGTAGCGGGAAACGTTAATCGCGGAGTGCGCCCCACCTGGTTCTTACACATCGCGTCAATAACTTAATTTTGATTGTTTGAGAACCACTGGCTGTCACATTGAAAAACAAGGTCGGATAATTCCGGCCACGGAATTCCCCACTTCGGGTAAATCTGAAAATTTTATAAAATACAAGCTACAATAGATTAACTCTATTTAAAATGGCTAAAAAACGAAAATCTCTTAAACACAAAAGCAGTCAATTCATTTACTCACCAAATTACAGAGTTAGCGATGGTCGTCTAATTCCGAATGTCAAAAAGGCGGGAATTTTTCACTCGCTCACTAATCTGATGCGCCACGCGCGTAGTTTTGTCGCTAGCGTCTCAAGCTAACTGATGCGGCAAGGGAGATACTTGAACTTCATAGGGAGTGTAGCCAGAGCAAATAATGTAGCCGCGTTTAGTAGATAATGGTCATTTTCGGAATAGCCCGATTTTCGGAATTAGCCGAGTGCACCTTATTGAATTCGACTTGTCGCCTCATGTTCATAATAATATAATGTATTGTTACCTCCTTGTGTAAAAGCCGCACGTGGAAGCTAGCGACGTCACTGACGGGCTCTCCCTCTCCTGTTACGTAGTACACCAGCAGCGAGCTCACTGGCGCCATGTCTGCCGTCACCGGGAACCTGCATTACAAATAACATAATTTAAATTTCAAAATTCATCACGGGTATATTTTTGGAACTTCTTTTTTATGAAAAATGAAAAATGTTTATTTTGGTACTTGAACTGGTTATTTTAGCTTTTTAGTTTTATTGAAGTCGGTTATTTTTTTGTAAAAATTTTTTTTTTCGCTTTTTAGTGATTCATATAAAATACTTATGGCGGGGTGATCGGGGAGATCTTGAAGGCATGCATCTCGTTTGAATTATCTCCTAACTCCTAACCGTTAAGGAGTTATACCTACCTTCCATCATCAGCTCAGCATAGGAAGTTGATGACTATCAGACACAAATTAAAACGTTGTTCATTTAAGATTAGGTTGTGCAAGATTATAAATTTGTTCGTGAAAAACTTCATAATCGCGGACAATCATTACATAATTCGCCGGTCCCTAGTAAAAAAGTCGGATCTACAAAATTGCCATTTTCGTTTTATTGCGTTTATGCTTATTAAATACATTAATCTTTAATCGTACATTTACAGAATTTTCAAAATTTCATTATTTTCACGAATAATCAATGTCAAAAATGTCGTATCTTATACAGTGTCCATTTAATATTGTCAGATGTGGTACTTCCGACTATGTTAACCGGGTTAGCTGAAAAGTTTTTTGTAGTATGTGGCACTTCCGACATTACTATTCGGAATTTTAAGGGTACCTTATGTCGTATGTACCACTTACGACATTTTATTACGGAATATAAATTGTATCTTATGTCGTATGTGACACATCCGATGTTTTTTGCCGGAAAATATATTCCAACTTTGGTCGCATGTAACATATCCGACATTTTTTCACGGAAAATAAATTGCAGTGTATGTCGTAAACTGTCACAATATCTTTGGATGCTTTAAATTTTGTCTTATTGTTTGAATATTGCAATCAACAGTTTGAATGAAATTGGGTATTTAGTAAACTTATTGATGGTTTCGAACGATAAATAATAATTGGGAGATGTTTATGGTGAATGTGGCAACTTCAACCAAGCTCCTGATAAAAAAATAAATCCGTCTCACTTCTGGTTCTTCTGAAGGAAAATAACAAGAATAAGAACATAATGAGGTAACGATTACTCGTGGCAATGCCGAGAACATTTCAGAATGTGTGTAATTAAATATACAGTTAAATAATAAGTAACGGCTCATGACTTCTTCTTTAGTCGACCACATATTCCTGAGAATCGTGATCACTAGATTTCATATCCCTTGTCACTTTTCTCTATTGGTCTCAATTGATGGTCGCCCTCACCGCTTGATAATTCTCTTACTTTTGGTCAGTTTATCTAAGTCAGTAGGAATCTAAGCTCTTTACCCCACGGTGAGAGTGGAACTAATCTTTCGAAAGAACCAGAAATATCCTTAATGGTGCCTTCGAACTCATAAATTAAAAGAGGCGATAAGTATGTTTCTGCATTCCCCTGACGATGCCACTCATTACCAAAGGTTCAACAATAGATCTCAGTCTTTAATTCGTGATTTGCACCAATCCAATTGCAACGTGTTTCTAGGCGAGGTTGAGATATCTTACAAACAGTTCCAAAGGTCAGGTTAACCCGACACTAATTTCAATAAATCCTAGATAGCAACCTATACGAGGTTGGTATGGCTATTAAATAACTTAAAAATGCAGCGGATGATGCTGGAGCGATGTCTAAGATTCTGAAAGCAGCATGGTAAAATGGTAAAGAAAACCCTGCAGAATTTATTAAATCATGTTATGATCGAGGGCAAAACGATAGGAGCATGGCCGAAAAGTGTGGCATGTATACTGCTCATCTTCAGGGAGGTTTATATGACCCTTCTTATAAATTACAGACCCATCTCGCATATGAATCATGACTATAACCTGTGTAGTCGACACTCTTATCACGAACCGTCTCGCACGCAGGTTTGACGACTTTCAGCCTCCTAACGCTGGTTAACGCTAACCCTAGGTACCGTAAACCACGTCCATATGTATACTATATGTACTTCCATTTCTTTGTACTATGAGAAGGCTCTCGATTCGATTACGACTTAGTTAGACGGTACTGCGGTCTCTCAAGTAGTACTTATATCTCCAAAAAAAATCACAGCTGTATAGAAAGATTAATTCAATTTTTTTTGTTTTGGACGGACTAGTATCAATATCAAAAGCAAAGACGTCAGCCACCTTCTCTCTTCTGATGATATCGTCGTAGTAAATGACTAGTCATTGCTGAGGCTCTCAAAGATCTTGGAAAAATGCTCAAAGACTTCAGTCGTCTCCCAATAAGTGTATCTTAAAATGAACATTAAAAGACAAAAGTTATGTTAATATTTTTTTTTGATATCAAACTAACATAATTAAAAAACAATATTTATAAATTTTATTATACTGGGTAAAACTGCGGATTTTTATACCACTAAAATGTCGTATCTCACCACAAAACACTGTGTACAATCCGATTATAATTGTAGTAAGTGACACTTGCGACATAAATAATAATGCAATATCCGATTATAAAAGTCGTTAGTGCCACATCCGACTAATTACTGCGAACCATATCATGCAAAAAAGTCGTATGTGGCAGTTACGACAGGATATCGGATGACAATTTCCAGGTAAAAAGGTAGCATGTCTTATTTCTGGCATTTCTAATAAATAATTTATAGTTTTGTTTACACATACTCTAAAAGTACTTAATAATAGTAACTTTGGCCAAATTTCGTCACAATAGGACTTAAATTGACAATTTTATACACAAAAACGTCTTTAAAAAACTTTAACTGCCTCTCCTGGAAAGTAGTCATTTTGCAGATCCGACTTTTTTACTAGGGACCGGCGAATTATATGCGGGTCAAACTGTGAGAACCTCTTTTTTTTACTGACTGTAACTGAAGCTTGTCTTCATGATCAGTTTCTCTTTACTAAATGGTGGTTTTCGAGTGCAAATGCTTGAACTACTGTAATAAACACTGAAATCGCCTCGAAGCCATTTTCCCCACCTCTAAGCTACTACTGGTTAATAAATGCCTAAAAAAATAATAGGAAATAAATCGTAATGCTTACTTATAATGAGTATGGCATCTGAACGCAGCTTTTATAAATGCACAATGTAGTAAAACAGCCAAGTTTTATGCATCGTTTTCTATAGGAGAATTTTCCAGACGACACGGAAGGAACCTCCTAACAGGTTGAACCGTGCCAAGCGCCTTTTCGCTGAATATTATTTTCATTGCGAAGTTTCCGTTGTGCAAAGCTGTATCAATGCAACGTGCACGTGCATAAGACGCCAATAGGTTATTTCTTGAAATATATCTCGACGCTTTCGGTTAAAACATATTTGGTGAGACAACCATCATGAACAATATCGTCCATGTTACTTGATGTTACCTACCTATGTCTAATAAATAGTAGATTCTTAACCAAGGGTGACCATTGTGACCAAGGGTTGAAAGTGACCCATTGCACCCGAGATATTTCTGGCGCTTGAACGAAGTGAGAGCGCCAATATTTCGAGGGTGAAATGGATAATTTCACCTGAGTTAAACACTCTACTTTTCATTTCGACTGCGAGGAAAATAAAATACTACACGCACATGTCATGTGTGAGTTAAGTTAATGACCATGTCAATGGCCAATAACCAATAAAATACTCGGTATTTATATTTAATCTCGTGTTCCCGCTTTTTCTATTGCACTTTAATTTTTTTTATAGATAAACAAAGTTAAAATATAGGTACCTAACGCCAGTGGCGTGCACCTTATAAAGACAAAAAGACACTGCCTACCCTAGTCGATTACAGAAACGAAATATATTATTTATTGTTACAAACATTACCTTTTTATAAAATTATATAAAACAAATGTACAAAAATAATCAATTTGCGATCCGCGCCATCTATCGAGTCGGTGCGCCAAAATTACGTACGTATTGGTCGATTCCGTGGAGATTGACGAACGATTCCCCGGCACTAGCGCCGCTTGGCGCCGTAAGCGGTAAAGACAGGCGATTTTCTGTCTAAATTTATATTTGTGTGCCTCGTGGTAACACGGACCGCGTGTGTGTGCGTTCTTATAAAAATATTGCACACAATAACAAAACTCACGCACACAAATACAGAAGTAAGACATTGTCTCATGTCTTTTACTTCCTTACGGAACTAGGACGTTTCCGACCCGCGACTCGACACGGCGAACAACATTCGGTGCGAGCGAGGCGCGAATACCGCGACGCCCGATGTTAAGCGAACAATTCCGAACGGGTAGCCTGTCTCGCTCTCTCCTTAGCTATTATTTGTAGATTCGAACTTCCGATGTTGACTATGTAACGAATTTAAAAAGGCGCTTTTTTGTAACTTTAATTAGCGCAAAGACAGTACTATTTAAGTTTGTCGTATTTTTGTTTACATATAGGTTTTGCATACTTGGACGCCATTATTGTTTGTTTTGATTATTACGTGTGATAGTGGTGACTAGTAAATAAGCGAATAAAAACTTTTAGTGTATTCTTTTAATTGTGATAATTGTGGTGGTGTTTATTGTTTGCGGTCGTCAGTTAATAGAGGAAATTATTTAGAGATGGTCGATTTGCTTGATATTTGAGAAGACGAAGAATAAAAACTGTCCCGCAGTATTTCTGTAAGTTATTAGGTTCTCAAAATTTTTTGTCTACCCTGTCGTAAATCTCTGTGCACGCCACTGCCTAACGCCTGAGCTATACGCCAACATTTAAAAAGTAAAAAAAAACGATCCAATAGTTTCAATTTTGTTTTTTATATAAATGTACGATTCTATTAATAAATGTGGGGCAGAATTATGTGTATGTATTATAAATAAATATAATTTATATTTAATAATTAGTTATAAATAAATTAAGCTTGCCTATAATTATCTAACCTTTGGAGGCCTTTTTTCAATGGCCACTTACTACGGCCGACTAGATTGTACCTAATCGAGTTGGTCACGACGTGCGACGTCTTTGACCCCGTGGCAATTAAAAAAAAAACACTTTCCACCCTAGGGATGGAAAAGCTATTTGCCACCCGGCTTGACACTTTCCGAACAGGAGAGATGAAAATAAATTTATGTTAGCTTTAACGATATATGAGTTTAAAGGATTGAGATGACTGGCATTGGCTTGCTAACTAGACAGTTGCCTTCGAAACAAGCTCGCCGATTGAAATGATAAACGGTTTACGAGATAATTTCTGTTAAAAATATTTTTGTGTCAATTAAAACGTTTTCCTTTTGATGGCTAACACAACTGTCCTAAAATGTTAAAAAAAGTCTGTCATAAATCTAACCTTGTATATAAAATTCGAAATAAAATAAGAAAATATTCAAATGATAATGTTATTGCTCGATCGTAAAGTGTTTTTTTTTATATAATTACTGGAATGAATTTAAGAATTATTATCTCCTTCATTCATTTTCATTCTTAGGTTAATTTTTTGTATAATTTTATATAAAAAGTAATATACAATAAAGTAATTATAAAACATCATCTTGTCACAGTCATGAAGATAAAGTTCATTTTTGAATTTATGCATTTCCACGACACGACGTCGCATCGTGGCACGATGTCGCGTCGTACGACGATGCGATGTCGTAACTTGTATTTGTGTTTGGGCCCTTTACAAACACGCAACTATAGTCAGTTGGCAAAAGTAAGATGGCGTTAGTAGTATAACATCCGTAGGTACTTGGGCGAATTTTTATTTTGTTGTTGATTTCTTTTTTTCTCAGACTTTAATCGAATTTGATGAGTTGGTGAAGTTGCTTATTCTGAACAAGGTAACCTCAATTTCACGGTGTGTCCTACAAAATTTTCCATTGAGTTACAAAAAATGAATGTCATTTTTTAACAAAATTTCGTATTTTGTATTAAAATTGAGTACAAAATGAGGAGCTCGTAATGAAAAATAAATAAATCGACAGCGAAATGAAAATTGGCCCATGGGCCAATTTCTGTAATACAGTTTGTGTAACTCAATGGAGAAAATTTTGTAGGACACATCGTGATTTTGGGCTTACCATGGTCAGAAGAATCAATTTTACCAACTCATCAAATTTTATTGAAATCTGAGTAAAAAAAGCAATCGACAACAAAATAAAAATTGGCCCACTTTTCGATTTTTCGATATGGTAGGTGCGATTGTCCCGCTGCCGAAATTGGATGAGGGTGGCGCAAGACCGATCGTTGTGGAAAACTTTGGGGGAGGCCTTTGTCCAGCAGTGGACGTCTATCGATTCATATGATGATGATTTCATCAAAATTTCGCGTTATATTGTTCCGTTTTTACAGGCAGCAGTATTGTTTTGTATGATTGCCTCATATTTTACCGTTCTCTGCAATATCAGTATGTATATTCATAAAAATGCGGAATAAACATTCCCAAGCGGCTATAATAATGACTGATCGGCTTCAAACGAAACGGACGCTGATGTATCGACTGCCGAAATTAATGACATAGGTATTGTATTCACGTTCATTTCCAAAATGTACATAAATATATTACGAGCCGATGTCAATTACGACCTTTTAAATGAAAATGGCAACAAGCGAACATATTTTTTTTCACCTCACTAGCTCGGAAAGCCCAGTTTGTTTGTTTGATATCTATTGAGAAAATCGCTTTTTATCCACATGTGGAGAAAGAGTTTTGACGTTTCAACGCAGCTAAAGTAAAATTTGACATGAGCTTATTTTCTGAAATATCCCGTTTAAAATACCTACATGAAAGCTAATTAGACCTTAGTTTTAATAAATGGCAAATTTGTTGATTATTGCAGATATTTTTCAAAGATATAGTACAAACCCTTATTCTTTTTTCCTCGCTGTAGTGAGGTGAAAAGTTTTGTGTTATACACGGTCGAAAAGTTATTTTACGTCTCGTGTATTGAAACACTCGCTACGCTCAGGATTCTATTTTGAACCACTCGCTTCGCTCGTGGTCAATCATAGGATCCTTTCGCTAGCTCGTGTTTCAAATAAACACTCGCGGGTAAAATACAACTTTCCCCCCTTGTATAACAAATAACTATTAATTCCTCGCTCTCCAATTCTGCTCATTGTCATATAAATCAATTTGTATACAATTTGTTATCATGGGGGATAGGCAGGCAGTCAATGTAATATGAACCTTGTCGATATAATGCAAAGGTACTCAATGAGCATACGTGGACGAATGATCGATTAGCTGCTGGGTAAATTAGTTTCTGTCCATGTGTAATAAATACAGCTTTAAACCCTTTATACCAGCCGAAATATCCATAATATACATTAAACGAGCGGTATGACCGATTAGGCTTTCATATTATGGAATCCATATAAGAGTAAACATTCCTTACTAACTTCCTTATTCCCTTTGGGGGATTATCGTCAGTTACGTTCCTCGGAAAATTCTTAGATTATAGCCAGAGAGTATACAACTCTCAAGGACAAGGATTTATTTCGTTCTTGGCAACATCTTACTATCGTCGGTCAAATACCTACTGTCCATTCTATTCTGTGAAAATTTGCATTGCTTCAAGACCTTGCAAAAACCTACGACTTATATACCGCTTTAAGCTAAGTCATATATGTTTTCGTAAGGCCATCGCGGTGCGTCAGTGACTGACGGTTTAATGCGTTGACAATTTACACTAAAAATTCAGCATTATAACTCTACAAAGCAATTTTATTATACAAGTTTGTAATTGTAACCCTTCTACCATAAGCAAACCTCCGCTGACATAGGCGACATTCAATGATCCATCGTTTGCGAACTTTAGGTCATTTGCGGGATCGTGGCGTTTAAAGTCCGTTAAACTTAAATTACTTTTAAAGTTCAGGCTTTAAGATGAATACCAGAATATGGACAAGGTTTAAGCTAAGAATAGTTGAAGGAACTTTAGTTTTAAGTAACACGTAAAAGGGTTTGACAAACTTCGGGTGATTGAAATGGTTTCGCGACTTTGTTTGGAGTTTTTGTTTAAGTATCCCTTTGTGTCGACTAACAAAAGGTATTATGGTTATTTTTTATTTATCAGTTTCTTTTATTTAAAAGAAATATAAGCTTAATTAAGCACGAAATCCTCTTTGACATTTATAGCTTCCAGCTTTGTAAGCGCTAATCCGTAGAACATACGGTTTCGAAAGGTCAAGGCTTGTTCAACAAAGAGCGCGTATATTGGATATTTTATACTAATCTTCATACAAATTTTTCGATTGGATATCAAAGGTCCCCCCCTGTTCAATTTTGGCAACCTAGTAAAATAGTAGATTGTTTGACAAGGAGCTAAAATAAGCCATTATGGCACGAAGTGTTTATTTGGACGAGAGAACGCAGTGAGGAGCTACACTCTGATTTTCACTTAGACTGCGAGAAAATAAGAAATACATTTAAAACTCATTTCTGTGTTGGCCCTATGGTTGACTGGTAGAGAATGTCATTTGTATTGACTTTTGTTATGTGCAATAAAGTTTAAATACATAAATAAACCTTTAAATTGCTGTCACCATGCGCAAATACTCTCCGATTTTTAGGATTCCGTGCCGTAAAAGGAAAAAAAACCCTTATAGGATCACTATATTGTCCGTCCGTCCGTCCGCCCAACCATCGGACTGTCAAGACCCTTACGAAAAATTAAAAATTACCCGGAACGCGTGGAGTTATCGAGTTGAAATTAAAACGAAACACACAGATCTACAGTCCCTTGAAGCTGTGAAAAAATCAAACCTCTAAGTTAACGTAAAAAAAGATTCGGTGGGTTATTCCGCAACAAACGTATATTTAGACACTCTCAAGGGGTTTGGTTAATTAAGTCAGACACACAAGGCAGACCTCCTATAGACGCAGTGTGCGTTGTCAGAAGGGTTCCTCACTCTGCAGCTTCACCCACTAGTAGCTCCCGCTGTCAGTGGCAACTTAGGTTAAAAATTATGGATTTAATATTGTTTTGTTAGTCTAATAAATATTAAAGCAAGTAAGCTCTTTATAATAAGTTACAGATAATGCAAATTCTGATACGCACCAAATGTTAATCCGGCCAGAGCGCACTGACAACGGCAGTGATGTATAGCGCCTGTGGGCATTCGGTTATATATTTCTTATATGAATTATGTCTGTATTAGGCCGGTTTTATTCCCGCCGGGTTTGTGGCGGTTCTCTTGTTTTGACTCATATTCACAGGACTACATAGTATGAACACTAAACATGATTTAGCATTAAAACTCGCACTTGTATTTTTTCGGTGTATAGTATTGCATAAGTCTGGTATAACATGTGTCAAAATTATAAACGCTATAAATGACTGGTACATGCACAATAATTTCAAAGCAAAAGTTCAATTCTTTCCTTTTCAGTTGGGAATAAACATGTCAGAAATATATATACCCGTTTACCTTTTTTATACGAATACTTTCCAGGAAATACAGGTGGCAAACGAGTTTCCGGTCCACCGATGGGAAGTTGCTTTCAAACGCTTTCAGATCGGCGAACTAATGGAAAATGTGTTGCGGGCTTAAATAATTCTTTTTTCCGCTTTGAAAACCGCTGGCCTAGTTTTAGAGTTTTCAATTGAGAAAACACTAGTAGCTTGATGTCAAGTCAAAAAGGTTAGTTTGTAAGAAGTAACGGAGCTTTTTTTGTTATTAAAGTTTGTTTGGATAAAACCGGATCGTGTTTATCCTGTAAAATATATTTGCCACAGAATTGGTGTCACGAGACAATATGTATAAAAATAAGATGTTCCGTCCTAAAAAAGTATATATCTCGTTCAGAAAGACATCGTTTTCATGTAAAATTTATAAGTCAATATAGTAAGTACGGAATCAAAAAACGATTCTTTTTATAAGAAAAAAATAAAATAATAAAAGTATCATTATTTATGACAGTTGTATTGGTTAAGATTCAGGGACTTTTAAGTATAAATGTAATTGAATATAAAATTACCTACATAAAGATATGCCTAGCAAGCCTCGGTCCGGCCCAGGGATGATGATGATGATGATGATGATGTCCTCCTTGACGTATCCGTCAACGGCGACACCCTGTCAGTTGTTTCTGGCATGCGCGCGCACGTGGCTCGTGAAACCCAGCTTGTTCACGAACACACGATCACAAGTGGGACAGTGAAGACAGGCCCAGGGATAGTGGCGCTACAAACAGCTTTCATATGTCAATAATGTGCATACGTCATTACTAAACGTGAGTCAAGGATTTGTCGTTAACTAAATTCAAAACAATGTTACCGCAATGCTGCTCAATCCTTCGTCCTTCTTGCGACATAAATCCTGAATCCTATTGAAAAAACTTGACTTTCATCACTGTGGATGGTTTGGCTTTATTATGCAAAAATTACTTGAAATTTGCGGAATATCTAGTCCTGTTTCCTCTTTGTTTACATCAGTGACATTCAAAGAGTTTCTACCTCAGTTACCAAAAATTTGTCGTTGCCAGTAAAATAATTTAGTACCACTGAAAATCCGCAATATGGCGTGGGTTGTAAAATCCCTTGCAGGGCTATAACTACATCTAGATATACCTAGACAAAATAATAATGTTTACTATTGATAAGAAAACGGTAACCATAAATGATTACTTAGGTAAATAGTAGAGGAGATACAATATAAATGAGAACGAACTCACCTCATGTGGTGGGTATTTGATTCTAACAAAGTTATATATTAATAATTTGGAATAGGGTTGCTCAGCTAAATGAGGGACCTACATGGTGAAAATGCGCGCTTTTAAGTCTAGTGAACCATGGATATTATTACCTATAGGAAAATAAAAGGTCTTTTGTCAAAAATGGTTACCTAGACTTAAATTTAATTGAATTTTCAAACGCGCATTTAACCATGTAGATGATGTAGGTTCCACATTTAGGTAGGCAAACATATTATTATTATTATTGTAAATTGTAAATGCTTAATTTTTTTAAATATTATTATGTAATTTAGAATCTGACATGTACAAGAGCTCTTGTAGCCTACTTGTAGAATAAAGTTTAGAATTTTGAATTTGAATTTTTGAATTATTGAAAATAATTAAGAAACAAATTAAGTTTATATCTAACGAATAAACTTTGTTTGAATCAAATGACAATTAATGATGATGATGAGGGGAGGTATTTCTTATATCGTATCTTAGATATAACATAAGTTTAAAATGTCTAACATTTTCGATCACAGTCAATACCTAGGTACTCGTTACTAAACACATTCTAGAAGCGTCCTTTCATTGCGTCCCTGTGTTTCATATTTTATATTGCTCAGCTAAAGAGCCTTTTACACGTGTAACACTTTCAGCGCTGTGTAAAGCAATTGTGATGCTTTTAGCTCGCATCGGTAAATTGACATTTGAACCCTGCATTCGACCTAAAATGGTTCCGGTGTAACGGGGTTAATATTGATGCTTGAATACAACGGGAAATAGAGTTTGCTCTAAATTGATATCATAAAACAAAACTATAAGGGGAAGTGGTCAACTACACTAGGTATATACACAGTTGTTATTGCTTGCCATTTCTGTCACATTAAGAATAATGAACAAAGTTATTGTTTTATTTTATAGTAGTAATGCCACGTTTTATGCAAACAATAATTTTATAAATACTTGTGATAAGTTAATAACGATTTGTTATTAGGTATATTCCGCAAAAAATAAGATTAAACAAAATCGAAAAAAAGTCCAAAGTTCAAAGTGCCTAGAATCAAACGCCATAACAAGAAAGAAAAAAGTGTTTTCGTTATATTTAAAAGAAATAATAGATCTGCCCTACATAAAGAATGTCAAATTATAAAGTAGGAGATATTTTAATGAGCTTAAATGAGTTTCTATGGGCTATAGACTCGCTCCTAAATTCCTTCTTTTAGTTTCCAAATGCCTTTTCAGAGCTACTGTAAACCGAACCTCAAAAAGGTTTTTTTTCAAATCCGGACATTGTATCAGAATACGCAGTCTTCAAAGATACCGTTAATAGGGTTCTGTTTACGAGGCGCCGCAGAAAGGAGCGTAAATTGGTACAGTGTTAGTGCGGCCCGCGGGGCTCATTCATCAAAACCACGTCTTGTTTGCCTTTCAATGTGGTTACCGTTTTTGTCAGTTTGTGAGTTTTCTGTACTTTGAGACGTACCTTTATTTTCAGCCGCAGCAAACATCGAACTAACAAAACATTTCCTACAAACAAAACTTTTCGAACAAACAAAACCTTTCAAACAAACAAATCATTTCGAACAAACAAAACATTACGAACAAACAAAACATTTCGACTAACAAAATATTTCGAACATACTTATAGAACTTTTTCTTATTGATTAATATTTTTATTAGAAAATTATTTGTATTTATAAAAACGTATATAGTTCTTTCTGTTTCGTTACTTAGTGTCGTTACTAGGGTCTTTACTTTTGACGACGCGGTTGGCTCGGTTTGTAGACACTTGCCTATTAAGCTGGCGATCCTGGGTTCGAATCCCGGCCGGGGCAAATATTTGTGTGATGAACTCGAATATTTGGTCCTGGGTCATCATGGATATATATAATATTATTTATATCGTCGTCTAAGCAGTACCCATAGTACAAGCTTTGCTTAGTTTGGGACTAGGTCGATTTGTGTATGATTGTCCCTTAATATTTATTTATATTTTATTTATTTACTGAGGTGAAAATATAAAAAAAAATACTACTTGATCGAACAGATCAAAAATTTATTCCACATTGATAGGAAAGAAGCTACTAAATATTTATTTACTCTTGACTATTTGCGTACGAAAAAGTAAGTTAATAATATTTATAGAGAAAGTAAATAACTGCCCATAAATTAAATTGGGACTCTCATCTCCAAAATTACTCCAACTACAACGGTTAGGACTCAATGCTTTTATCCTCTTTGTAATTCAACGATCTGACTAATATTCGAAATAATCCGAAGTAACATTTCAGACGAAATATTTCAATTGTTCCCCATTCTCCAGTTAATGTTTACCAATATTGTAACGCTTGTTTCTCCCTAGGTCCTTGAACTGTACAATCCTCGGGAAAGAATATAAATAGGTCAGCATTTAAATACTCCACCCCGACGATCCTCGAAATACATATAAATCACACAGACTAAGCCCCGCGCAGTCTCCCAGGAAGTTTTTACAGTCACTGTTCAAACTTCTAAACACACAACTTTCCGTGTACCGCTGTGTCTAAAACTCTCACAAAATTCTAACTCTTACTGACACGAAAAGTTACCGTGTACGTTGTTGGAAACGCCTTGTTTTCCCGGAGTTTCTTCCGCGGACATTAAAACGACTTTTAAAGGAAATTAGAAAAAACACAACAGGCGTAATCTTAACAAAGATTTTTGCGCAGTAAAGTGACGAACATTCCAGAAAGTTAATGACCCTTGAATGGAGAGATTTGGACGAAGCTTATATTTTACGAAACTGGTGAAGTATGAACTATTTATTACAGGAATATTTTAAGGTATATTTTAAGGTATTTTGATTAAAAAACGTAACTATTTTAAATTGTGTTTGAAGAAATCGAAAAAAATATTATTTTCTAGTTTTCCTATCATACGTGTTACAAAAGTGATTTTCGCTTCTGGTAGCGGTGCTCCATGATGCTCTATGTCTTGTTTAAAATGATAAGGTTTATTTGGGAACGAGCCTGAGAAGTGATTTTACCACGTAGAGAAAAATCGAGCGACAACCCCCCAAATTTCATACAATAAAAGCATTCGGCTTTAGTTAAAACTTTCCAAACTGCATCTTATTCTGAATATATTGGGTAAGTGAATTTACAAAAGTTTGTACCCCTTTCTCATCCTGCGGGAGCTAAAGTTTGTGAAGCCCCATATTGGCTGACGTAATTGGAGCTTCGTGAGCCCTCTCAAATGTAACAAGAATAACAACATAACTAAAATTTTATAATTTTTCTTAGATAACAAACAAATTTTAAAAATAATATTGATAAAAGTACCTACTTTATTTTGTAGGCTTGCCATATTATAACTTTGGCTGACATAAATGTAATGCATATATTTGGACGTATGCCCCGAGTTTGAAGTCCACGGTTTGGGAATTAAAAACACTTTATATTGATATTTGTTTTTTAGTTGTCTTTCGGAATTTAGGGAGTTCCGCTAACGAAGGCTTAAATATGATCGCGCATATTAAACCAAAAGCCCCCTTGATAATTATCATATCCCGTATCCCTTAAATAAAGCTACCAATCGCACACCCAAATCTACATAGGTAACGGATTCTTAGGACGTTAACAAGGTTTAATAAAGTCAGTAAACCAGGCCTTTACGTTTTGTGAACTGTGTAAAGATCTCAGTAATATCATCAGCAAGCTTTACAAGCGATGGGGTCGTCAACCCGCCACCACTTCAGTAATTCGTCACTTATATGTGTTCTGTATCGCTGTATCGTATTTATAATAGGCACAGCGCTTATTGCGTTAGTACTCCCGCTTATAATTTCTTCCTAAGAAACAAACGCAGTAATATTTTAATTAACCTACTTCATTATTTTGTTTTTATGCTAGCTCAGCCTGCGAATAATGATTTTTACAAACTAATTATTATCAGACGGTAACTGCAAATTAAATCGTTTTAATGACTTTCAAGTTTCTAAATTTCCATTATCTATTCACTTTTCGTAAGGCATAAAAATTGCTTAGCATGTTTTGGACATTTATGTTCCCTAACTGAAAGAAGTTTCGCAATTATTCAAATGTCTGCCTAGAAAATGTATTCGAGAAAAATATATTTAGAGATGAAAATATTCTCTCTTCAGTAATATATTTTAGAGAGCTCCTTATAGCCATGAATAATTTAATGCTCGTAACGAGTAATTTCGAATCAATAAGTAATCAGATCAGAATCGTTATTATCTCTTAAACACGTACCGATTACTAATACATATATTATTATCTTACACAGGCTCTGTTTTATTTATTTATCGTTTGGCAAGATTCAATTCTACTATGACGAAATACTTTGAAGGCAGGGAAATAAGGGCGTTAGATAGTTTGTCTCTAAAACGATTTTCACACTAACTTATTTTTTTGTTAACGTTTATTTTAATACCTAAACCAACAGCTGTCAAATGCCTTTATACGCCAATGGGTGAACTTACGTATAGTTGAACCGGCACAGGTTGGCGTTGTCGGCAGACTCGCGCGCCGGCACGGCTGCCCAGTGCACGGCGCGCCCGCCGGTGGTCACCGCCGCGAGCAACCTCTGTCGGCAACCGCAGGACGACCACACGCTTGCGCTGGCCACGCCGCCGGCCTGTACATGTTAAACGGTTAGGAGTTTGCGTTTGAACGGTTAAATGTGTTAGCGTTAGAGCCAACCCATGTTGGATTAGGGTATACAAGCTGCTTTGAAATTATTGACAAACATACTCGTAATTATGAAACCAATCTCTATACATATCTCTCGAATATTGCAGTGTCTATAACCTTCCCAAAATTTTAATCTAGTAGTAAAATTTAATTTTGTGTCTATGTTTAAATTAGATTTTTAATTTTGATTCTAAATTGAATTTTTGAAAACTTCTAGAGATTTTGGGAAAAAACCAATAAAACTTTTAGAGATTTTGGGAAAACACGGATAAAAAGCTTTGTCTAAATATCCGTGATCTCGCTCGATAAAAGTATCTAGATACGATATTTATAAAAGGCATTAAAAGGTAGTCAAACCAAAAATTTGAGCTCAATTCATATGTTCACGTCGATTATGTAAGAACTATCACATTTATTACAAGCTTTACCAACCTGTAGAGGAGTCGGCAGATTTTCTACGAGAAGATAGCACTTTGATGTGGAATTCCATCGCCTAATTCTCTCCCGAGCCAAGACGTAATGTGTCTCAATTTCTTTCCCCTCCACTGCCACTAGTTCAGCCTACAACAAATAAGAGGAACGTTTACAAATACATGTATGTTAATTAGTTATTTTTGTATTTTAGTCTGTGTATATGCCCTGCACCATACAAATGTTTCTGTTTAGTCCTATGGTTGACTGGTAGAGAATGCCTTATGGCATTAAGTCCGCCAGTTGTATTTTTACTTGTGTATTTTGTGCAATAAAGTTTAAATAAATATATGATAAGACATCTCTGATATGGTCATTTAAATCGAAAAATTAATTTAGATAACGTGCAACTTTGATAATAATACTTATTAAAAACAATTGCAATTTCATTAAGTTTAACTGAAAACACACATTAGACACCTACACACACTTACACGGTTTTATTTATGCCGTCAATTACAAGGATAAAGAATATATTTTGGATACTAATTTAAAGGACGATTCAGTGAAATTTGACGGTAAATTTTGTTTATAAATTGTACTCAAGGATCTAATATCGCGTTCGCATACTTACCATCTTCGAGGAATATTTAGAGGAATACCCCACTCGTATACTCGTATCTCAAAAACAATATTTCACTCGAGAATCACTTAAATAAAACGCCCAATACTCGATATGACATCATTCGCCCCCGGTTTCTATCATCGTACCCCTAGAGTCCCCATAATTTTAGGAAAAGCGAAAGGCCCAAAACGACAAAAGCCCTCTTCCAAAGGAACTTAAGCTAGGAGGTTTGTAAAATTATGAACACGTGTAAAAAAATACAATTACATTTTTTGTCGTTTACGGCTTTATTCCCGGAGACCTATGGAATATTGCCTCGCCTGCTTCTGACTGATACGCGGCTTTATTACATTTTATTTTTATGTTTATTGAATTTCTGGTTTTCTACCAGTGCAGTGTCAGTATCTATAAGGAAATTGTATTCGTGTCATATAGGTATTGGATTTCCTTCCTTTTAAAGGGAATAGATTTGCATTGCTTTATTATTCTCTGTGGGATTGTACATTATAACGTGTTACTGGTGCTATTTTCATTGGCACTCAAATTTATTTTGTTGTATGTACGTATAATAAGGTATTTAATAGAGACTTGGAAAGCAGTGAGATATTTTAAATAACGTACTATATTTATATGTAACTAGCTACGCCGCGCGGTCTAACCCGCTCATCCCATGGGAGCACTGGATTTGTTCGGAATAAAAAGTAGCCTATGTGTCAGTTACCTTCATACCAAAATGTATCAAAATTGGTCCAGCCGTTTGAACGGGAAGAAATAACAAACATACACATAAACACACTCACAAACTTTTGCCTTTATAATATTAGTGTGATTTAACAATTAAATAAATATTATATTGAAATATTTAATAAAAAATATAATATTAAATATTTAAGTAAAATTTTAAGTAACTATTTAATTATATATTTGAATTTTATAACAATCCTGAAATGTTAACTAATTATAAGTAAGAAAACCTAAATTATGATTAACGGTTGCTAACGGTTTTATGACACACAATACATAATTCCAATCAATGGCAGCCAATAGGGACCCTATTATTATAATTAGAATCACACCAAAAAAGCAATTTAATGAAAACCACATATACGCACCTGTCCAAACACCTTTATATACATATACATATATACTAGTATATTATGTTGACCTCAAAAACTCGACCATAATACGAAGGTGGAACCCTGGATTGTCCAGGAGCAAATTTATGTCTTAATAAAAAATCCAACTGGCAATCATTGCTTACTTGTTACGGAGCTTGATGATACAATTTTGTTACGAGGAAATACTTACTTAAAGATTTCCAATATATGTATGTATCAAAGAAATATATCCCTTCAAAGAATTTCCACCAGACTGACTATAATTACTACATCGAAAAAGGTTTCCTTTCGTAGAATAAGTAGGCAGATTTGTACGGTGCTAGTTTAATGAGGTAGGCGTTTCCACAATGATCTGACAAAATTTGTGTCTGCGTTTTTTGTTCATAATATCGTAAATTTTTAAGTGACATAACTTTATTTGGTTCAGTTATTACTGTAAGAAAATGTCATCGGTAGCATTGCCTAGGTATCGAATGCGATTTTACCTTTTTTTAGGGTTCCGTAGTCAACTAGGAACCCTTATAGTTTCGTCATGTCCGTCTGTCCGTCTGTCCGTCCGTGGCTTAGCTCCGTGATCATTAGTACTAGAAAGCTAAAATTTGGTATGAGTATTTGTATGCATAACGCCGACAGAACGGTAAAATAAAAATTAAAAAAAAATTTTTTTTCGGGTATCTCTAGAACACCTAAAGTGGGGGTGTTTTTTTTTCTTCTTTTCAACATTAGTGTGTGGGGTGTCGTTGAATAGGTCTTGTAAAAAAAATAGGGGTCTTCTAACATTATTTTTTGACAAAGTCAGCAGATTTGTAAATATTCGCTCCGAAAACAAAAAAAATAGTGTCCCCCCCCCTCTAACTTTTCAACCACGGTTCAAAAAAATTCGGAAACATTCATGTAAATAAAGCCTTATAAGTAATTTCAATGAAAACTATATTGAACAAAATCGGTCGAGCCGTTTTTGAGTTATCGCCAAATTTCATATTTTTTCTTTAAAAGGACGTAAGTTGACTTCCAGAAGGTAATAAGTGATTACAGTTTCTAGGGCATTTACGACATTTTTATAGAGCTTAAAATCTTTCTTAACTTAAACCTCGGGCTTAAAACAGCAGTTTATTGTGTAGGATGCGCAACTACGGAACCCTACACTGAGCGTGGCCCGACATGCTCTTGGCCGATTTTTATTAAGAATGTTTACAAAAATATATATATTTGATTTTATTATCTCTTACGATTTCAAAATGTATGCTTTCTAAAATTACTTGGGCCACATATTATGTAAATTCAACGGCCTCGTGCCAAATTTAGTGGAAAATACTTCAAAGGAAATTTGTTTGGTGACCGAGCGCCCGTGAATGCACGCAAGGGAGTCCTTTATTTAGAAAAAAATACGACTAGAATAAATTCATTTCAAAATCCAAGAATACAGTTTTTGCAGTACTCCAATAATTTACAGTCGGCCGAATGTGATACGGTTAAATAACACAACATTGCCATTAGGTATTTTTATTACATACCTATATACGTGTGTGAATAATATTTTTTAAACAAATGCAATATGTCTTGAAAGTGGAGACCAAATCATCAGCTTTGTTCATCAACTATCAACAGGATATTTTGAAGTCAAATCAATCGTCTATCAATTATGCTGTCACAGGGTAATAGTATGTTTAACATAAATAGACCCAGGGGAAGAGTATATTTTATAAGAGAATAACCAATAGTAGTGCTACCTACTGTCAATTTTCATGAACTATTAATTAGGGCTAAAATTTTATTTTGACTTAAACGAGTGACAGTAGGTGAAAAAGGTGCTGGCAACATGCATCGTGCGATCCATACAGATTACTACTGTAACTACTTGTATTAGAATCTACAGGATCATTTTATAGGTATATGTATGTGGTTGCGGCCATACGATCGACACGATCCTCGGAAATGATTTTCCTCTTTGAAAAACGTACTTAAGTACGCCAATACAACAACACGACGTTAATTTTAATATTCTATACTGTTACGAAGATTTATAAAATATAACAAAAAATGTGTCGCCAAGTTCGCAAGTGTCGCCAGGTCTAATGAGATTGATCCAAATTCACGAGTTTCCTTAAAGTATTCATGCTCAGTATCGCCGTGGGGTGAAACTTTTTACGTGGATTCTTTATTTATTATACTCAATATTTGAAAAGATGTTTAATAAAACTCCACGGCGTGGCTGTAATCAGACAGGGTATCTGGCAAAACGAAGTTTGGGGGGTTATGGTACCTTAGCTACTTTAATGCAAGAGTAACAATTTTATTCTATTAGAATAATCTTTGTCATCAATCATTTCTATCAATTTTGTTTCGTAACTTCAAAAAAATAACGTATGCTGTTTTTATACTATATTTTTTGTGTTGAAGTAAAATAATTTAATTGTTATAAAATGATAACAAAAGAAAGTCGAAATGAAAGTCCCATCTAGTGAAGTAGAGAGCCGCGTTCTAAAATAAATAAAAAACATGGCGTTAACGTGCTCATGTTATTTACTTAAAAACGGGTGCCTAGTGGGATTTCAAGCGCAGCAGTAAATTAAATTTAAAATGAGATCTGCTAAACGGTGTCTGCAGTCGGAGTTCAACCAATAAGATGACAGAGATGGAGCTACAGAAAATTGCAAATGGATTTCTCTCCATTTCGATTAGTAAAATGATGAATTTAGCTTTCAATCAATTTTAGATTAATTTGATAGCGATAGAAATAAATTTATACATTTCGTTTATTTATTTCGTCAAATATATGTACGTAAACATGTGAACGAATAGTGTTTAGATTTTATCATCACAGCTAATTTTATTATGAGAGCAGCAAATATTATATCAATTTGAACTTACAACATACTGGCATATACATTTTAATTACCTTGCGTCACTCGTATATGCCAAAAGTCGCCGTTTTGTTATAATAATGATTAAATCTTTTGCTTCGTTTGTAGAACGTTAACGTTAGAAGACTAAATTTAGATAGCAGCCTTTTAAGACAGGACTGTCTCCAGAGAAGATAAATGAATGTTAATGAAGGAACGTTGTTTTTGTTTATCTGAGAAAAACTGTCTTTAAGCTGCGCTTTTGATATCTTTGACCAAGCGAGCATAGTGTCTCCGTTTCAGCTTGGTGGAAAATTCTTTCTTATGTCGGGATGTCTGATTTCAGCTGTTCTCGCCTATAAGCCTTATTTCGCAACCAGTAAACGGGAAATTATGTGAGCAGGTTCAATAAATATTTTTTTTAATGGCGAATACTCGTAGATATGGGAAATGAAATGGTAAAAAAACGTATTTCAGGCATTTCGAAAAATAATCGCAAGGTCTACGCAGAGCCACTAGTTTTATTTTTCTTGTTATGGTAAAAAACACAAGCAGTTCCGTATTGCAGCATCCAGTATAGCGGATGGTATAAAACGCAGATTCCCCTCGTAAAACTACAATAACTGTGTTTTATTGCGACCTCTCATATAAAAGTTTTTAACTTACGTTCCGACGTGAAGCAGCCTGCGGGTAGTTGGCAAGAGAGCCAGACGAAAAATAAATGTGGCTTCATGGTAAAATGCTAATGATGAGCTCATCACAAGGTTTTTAACTGAAATTCGGTACACTTGCAATGACTAAACTTTTGAAAGGATTTTTATTTTAAAAATATACCATAACATAAAAAGTAAAGCCTGACCAGAAATATATGAGGATTGTCAAGAGGGCGCTATTTATAAGATTTATATGGCAACAATTTTGCAACTAATCGCAACCACACTATAAGTGACAATAGTACCTATACCTGTAATATAATTTATAACCTCGTAATATAATTTAATGAAATGTTGCACTCTTTCCCTGACTGTTTTTCGTGTATATTTCACGACTGTTAATGGTTTTCGGTATTTTCTTTGAATAGGTATTTTTAAATATTTGTCTTTTAAAGAAACCACCACTTATGACATTGACATTCTTGACAAACCATCATAAAATCATTGCCAGTGTAAGAAATTAGTTCTTTGAAACTCCGCAATATGGCGCATCTTCATATATTTCTGTTCAGGCCTTATATTAGATTTATTTATGAAGGTTACTCTCATCCAAGACTAGATTCAAAGTTTCAGCAACAGTAACTAACAGGAAAAAACATCTACCCCTACGTGTATCGAAAAGACCGCAAACTTGGCGCAACTCGTTATAAAATTAATGAAGTTTACGGTCCGGGGTTCCGCGCGGTTTACGTACAAAGACACCTGCTCTTGACTTACTTAAATCCAACATGTTAAAGCAATTAATTACCGCTTGGAATAGCTCGTTGTTAGCGCTTTTGCAACGCTATTGTGGGGCGCCCTCGCTTTCCGTACGTGGGTCTAGACTTGAAGATTGAGATTTATGGGCAAGTCGAAATTGCTACGGAAGCTGCTGCTACATAGCTACTTTACAACTGATGTTTAACGTGGCCTTTGCTAATTTAAAATTACGTAGTTCTTGCATATTTTGTCCCCAGAATGCAAATATATTCTTGAGCTAAATTGAAAAACCTGTAAAACCTAATTTGTCAGATTTAGGTTCAAGTCTTTCCGATGGACATTTGCGAAATAAAGGATTCCAGGGCCCAATTTTCTGATAAAATGCCTGTGAGAATAAAGAAGGTTTCCTCTTTTATAATCCGATGTAATAGCAACATAACCTAGATTCATACAAGCTCTTAACTTTTGACCACCGGAGGGACGAATTTTGTTTTTTGAACTGTCAATGACCCAGAATTTGACAGAATTCGTATTAGCTCAATCGTTTGTAGGTACATAAAAACCATGGAAGAAAAAGACTAAATAAAAACCCATCAACACGCAAAGATATTTTAAAATAGATAGGTTACTAGCGCTCCAAAAGTGAAGCCCTTAATAATATGAGTTAAATGGAGCTTATGCTATGGCAACGCTTTCAAATTTAATCAAATCATTTATTTCTCGACCAACATGGATCAGTTTTGGTTGATCTCCGAAAAAGGACGTATGCGTATATTTGTCAAGTTCTCAGTAGCAGTGTGATTTTTGGCTCCATAATGCGTAAGGCGTAAGTGCACAAATTATGCAAAAAACCTAAAAAAGATTCTTATGAGATATGTGATATGTTACAAGTAGGTAGGTAAGCTGAAATCATTTGATTTCACGGTTTTAAAATTTCATTTTTCAAATTTAATGCCATTTTGATATCCTCATGACGTCACCTTAAGCTCGGGTTTCCTAGGATAGCGGTGCCATCACATCACGGAATAGAAAAAACATAACACTTCTACTGTTTTTTCTGTTCTGTGCATCACATAGCGGCCGTCTCCATACTTCGTACTAGCACGAAGTATAAGACACCCGCTATATGACGGCAACGCTATCCTAGGAAACCAGAGCTTTAGAGAAAGAGATAAGCTTAAATATGTCATTGACCTCACAATCACGGTCCGAGAAGTAAATATTGCAGCTGTAATGTTAGTGTATATCGTATCTTCTTATAAAACATCATTACAAAATAATGCATGTGTACCTGTTAAAAAATTATAGAACAACCCTGAGCCTCACTCTAAGCATAAGTTTAATGTAGGTATCCTAGAAAAAAAAATAGTGCATGGAGGCCCTCCGCGCGGGAGAAGTGAAACTTCGTAATGTGGAAATGAAAATAAGAAGGGGTAAATAGAAATTGTAATTTGAAAAGAGAAAACCTAACAATCAATTGATATTCACAAGAGACGTACCTTGACATAACCTTAAATCCGTCGCATTGTCCGTGGGATTGTTGCGTTGAACGTTTAACGCAACAGTGCTTTCCTACCCCCTCCACGGTAGCGTCAAACGTTAAACGTTTAACGCAACCTTGTTGGAAGTCGCATTAGAAGTTTCACTTCAAAAATTGGTTGTCTGTAAAGTCGGTTTACGGACGATGGTTTACCGTGACAACGTCATAATAAAACATTGATGAAATGATTGCATACTTTAATGAATTAAATTGAATCATTTTTATTGAATTTTTATTTTTATTTATTTTGTATGGATACAAAGAAGGAGTGGAATGAAATCTACAATAATAATAATCTTAAATATTTTTCAACGTTGGTTAAAATTCTCCCACATTTTAAGGTTTGAGAATCTGTGAACAGCATGATGACGTAGGCTTGTGTCAGTCACGTGGTTCCCCTTCCCTTCCACGGCGCTACAAACTTACAAAGTCAACATTGCTACAATGAGTCATGTTTTTTCGTATGCGCGGCCGGCGTTCATCAATTTATTAGACGTTGTCACGTCAAAAACTCTAAAAACAAAATAATTTCACTATTCAAAACACGTCACCAATATCTAATGCATCACACCATAGATTTTTGTAAATGTAAGATTGATGAAAAAGGGAAACAGTAAAGTGACGCCGATCAGAGCCCGCACCCGCTCCACACTTGATTGATACGGCGCCCGCCTCAAAGTTAAACTTTGCGCACTCAATATTCATTTCGGGCGACAAATTTTTGAATGTTTGATGGGCTTTTTGTGGTGTTTTTGCGGTGACCTATTTCTTGGTGTTGTTTACGGTATATATGTGTGGCGACGCCGTATTGTCGCATCAGCATTCTCGATACGGACAACGCGGGCACGGCGACACAGGCAGTCGCTTAGATACCTCGGTACATTAGAGTCGCGTAAATATAGAATATCGCGAGTCCCGGTTCCGCCTGCCCGTGTCCTTCATTCGGTCTTTGTTAATCGTGTAATTAACCTTCTGATAAAAAATAGAATATACTGTAGTTGGACTTTACTTCATCTCCCGTACTAAGCCACCAGTAATTTTATAGTGGTGACCCCGACCGAACATTAAGTGAACAATAAGTGAAAAAGTGACTTGACCGGGTTTGGCGGAATTCGGAGGACACAGCCATTAGACGTATTGTAAAATTTAGAAACGGTATTGTAAAATAATGTCGCTGCCACTGGGATTCGGAGCAGTCGGAGCTCAAGGACCGTCGGCACCGCAGGGCGCGGGCCCTAGTGCACCTCCACAGGGTGCGAACCCTCCTCAGCACTCGGGATCTGTCAGTGAGACGCAAGGTCAGGCAGATTTAGCATCAATCAGCGTGGCATCGAGAATAGCGCCGTTCTGGCGAGATATGCCCAGATTGTGGTTTACCCAATTCGAGGCGATACTGGCGCCACAGAGATTGGGCCAGGAGTCGAAGTTCGATTTGGTCGTCAGCAAGCTCGGCAAAGAGGAGTTGAACATAGTCAGTGACCTTCTCGAATCCACCGCAAGTCGCGACTACGCAGGCCTGAAAGAGAGGCTCATAGCAACTTTTCAGGAAAGCGCAGATATTCAGTTCCACAGGCTGGTAAAGGAACTCGAATTAGGAGATCAAAAGCCGTCGCAGTTATACCGAAAGATGGCGGAAGCAGCCAGGAACTCGGGAGTCGCGGACAGTACCGTGAGAAAATTGTGGATACAGCGGCTACCTACAGCCGTGCGGGCAATTTTCTCAGTAAGCGAGGACACAAAGCTGGAGCACCTGGTAACTATGGCCGATAAGATTATGGAATCAATAGGACACGGTGTGGTTGCGGAAATAGCAGCACCTACGTCCTCACAGATGTCATTGGCTGGCGCAGAGATGATCCAGGAGTTCCGGAACATGACTCTGGAGATGAAGCAGTTGCGCGGAGAAGTGAACGAGCTTAGATCCAGGCCTAATAACAGAGGTAACTTCAGAGGGGGAAGGAACAGGTCACGCTCCAGATCAAGGTCAAAGGCAGCGGGAAGAAACCCCAACTGGTTATGTAGCTACCACTATAAGTTCAGGGAGAACGCAAGGAAGTGTTTCCAGCCGTGCGCCTGGGGACGAGCACAGCAGCAGGCTGCGGCACCGCCGGCAGCACCGCACGCGTGGCAACCGCAGCAGGGAAACTGAGCGCGGTGCATCCTGGCGCGGCTGGGGGATGTTTTGTGCCGTCAGATAACCACCGCCTTTGCGTAACAGACTTCAACAGTGGTATGTCATTCTTGGTCGATACAGGTGCGAACGTATCGGTAGTGCCGGTAAACCGATTTAGTGTCAAAGAGCGTCGCGAGTGTAGTTATAAACTGTATGCAGCTAATAACTCGGAAATCAAGACCTACGGTATCGTATCATTAGAACTTAATTTAGGGTTGCGTAGAGTTTTCAAGTGGACATTTATACTGTGTGATGTGCGACAAGCAATCATCGGAGCAGATTTCCTAAAGACTTTTAAATTAGTTGTAGATTTACATAATAGAAAATTAGTAGATAATGTAACGAAATTGTCTTCTTATGGATCCATCATACGTTACGATCAGCCGTCCGTAAATACTCGTAGCATTCAGGATGATAACCCATACCGTGACATCCTGGGGCAATACACGGAGATTACGAGACCCATGTCGTATAGGGAACCGTCGAAACACAGTGTTAAGCACGTTATCGAAACGACAGGACCGCCGGTATATGCGCGTGCTAGGCCGTTACCGCGAGATAGGTATGAGAAAGTTAAAGAAGAATTTCGTAACATGCAGGAGTTAGGTATTTGCAGACCTAGTAAGAGTCCTTGGGCCAGTCCGCTACACGTGGTTCCGAAGAAAGACGGGCAGATCAGGCCGTGCGGAGACTACAGGAGGCTGAATGCAGTCACGAAGCCGGACAGGTACCCGATACCCAGGATACAGGACTTCACATACGGATTATCCGGTAAGCAATTATTTTCGACTCTAGATATAAACCGTGCTTATCACGCGATAGAGGTAGCACCGGAAGACATCGAGAAAACGGCTATCATCACTACATTCGGATTATGGGAGTTTCCCAGGTTAAGTTTTGGACTGCGGAATGCAGCACAAACATATCAGCGTTTTATGAACGCTGAGCTACAAGACATAGAAACGTTGACCGATAGCTTAGGAGCCAAATCATGTTTGTTTTGTTACATAGACGATATTTTAATTGCTTCAGAAAACGAAAGTGTGCACAGGGAACATTTAAAATTAATATTTGAAAAGTTCAGCAAAGTCGGTTTAACTATTAATTTGAGCAAATGCCAATTCGGACAGTCACAAGTCGAATTTTTAGGCTACACAGTCTCGGCGGAAGGGTTAAAGGCGCGAGACGACAAGCTGAAAGCCATCACCGATTACCCTAAGCCGGCTACGGTAGAGCAGCTTAGACGTTTTTTAGGAATGATCAACTTTTATAGGGCACATTTAGATAGAGCAGCAGACGTGCAGAGACATTTAAACAAATTTTTGCATAATTCTAAAAAGAAAGATCAGACGAGGATTGCATGGGACGAGGAAGCTGACGCCGCGTTCGAGCAATGTAAGGAGAGCCTGAAACGTGCCGTTACACTGTCACATCCGCTGGCGGACGTCCCGCTTGCGCTCATGACTGATGCATCAGGCACCTCCGCCGGAAGCGTGCTACAACAAAAGGTAGGTAACATATGGAAACCTTAAGGCTATTTTTCGAAGACGTTTTCAGATGCCCAAAAAAGTTACAGTACCTACTATAGAGAATTAATTAGCAATATACATGTCTGTAGTTCATTTTAGAGATATTATTGAGGGCAGGAGATTAATAGTGTATACAGACCACAAGCCCCTAACGTCAGCGTTAACAAAAGTAGGCACAGCTAAAGAAACGCCTAGGAGAGTGAGACAGCTAATGTTCATTAGTGAGTTTACGAGTGAGATAGTACATGTGAGCGGTTCACAGAACCAGGTTGCTGACGCGCTCTCACGTGTGGAAGCTATCGCTTGCCCTGCCGTCATCGATTTCGAGGAAGTAGCTTATGCACAGGCAACGGATGCTCAGCTTACACACCTCATAGCAAGCGAAGCGAAAATCAAAACGTTAGGTATGCCAAACTCGGACAAAGTACTGTATTGTGAGATCTCAACTAATAACCAGACCTTATTTGCCGGAAAAGTTTAGAAAAATTGCATTCGAGTCCGTTCATAATATTAGTCATCCAGGTATTAGGACAACGCGCAAAATGGTTGCACAGAGATACTATTGGCCGAATATGAACAAAGACATATGTGCGTGGACCAAAACGTGTTTACAGTGTCAGAAAGTTAAGATAAATAGGCACACAGTTTCCAAATTAGGTCAGTTTCAGGATGCAGAAAGGTTTAAGTTTTGTTGGATGTTTACCCACTACAAGTCAAGGTTTTAAGTATTTAGTGACGATGATAGATCGACGAACCAGATGGCCGGAGGCCATACCTATTGTTGACATCACGGCAGAAACAGTGGCTAGGGTTATTTATGAAAATTGGATTTGCAGATTCGGTTGTCCAAGCATAATAACGACAGATCAAGGCAGGCAATTCGAGAGCGAATTGTTTAGAAGCTTAATGAAGTTTTTAGGGGTGAACAGGATACGTACAACATCTTACCACCCGGAATCTAACGGTTGTTTAGAAAGGTGGCACCGATGCCTTAAAGTTGCTTTAACAGCCAGGTTAGCAGACAACGCGTCCTGGGCTGACGAGCTTTCACCAGTCTTGTTAGGACTCCGAGCGGCGTGCAGAGCTGACAATGACGTCAGTGCAGCCGAAATGTTATACGGACACACATTACGATTGCCAGGTGATTTTTATGTCAAATCAAACACGAATTACAACGACCCATTTTCGTACGTTGAGAAACTAAGAGCTGTTGTCGATAACTTACGACCCACGTCACGAGCGGAAAGCGATTCGCGAAAAATATTCGTTCATAAAGAGTTAGAGACTTGTGCACATGGTTTTATTAGGAATGATATGGTTAAGAGACCTTTAACGCCTAACTATGATGGTCCATATCTTGTTTTAAGTAGGAGGCCAAAGACTTATAAAATTCAATTACCAAATAGACAGGTAGAAATATCAATAGACAGGTTGAAACCAGCATTTTTGTTAAAAGAACAGGATGATAACTTTAACGCTAGTAATAACGTACAAAGTAGGACATCGTGCAAGGACGCGGATGTGCCGAAAACGCCATCAGCGGTTCCAACGCAAGCGCCTTTAGTTCGTACCACACGCAGCGGTAGAGTTGTAAAAACGCCAGTCAGATTTTTAGATTTAGTCGATGAATAGTATAAGTAGGGACAGTATTTCACTTGTGCGGATAGGTTGCCCACATGACTGTACATATATTTTCGAATTCAGGTATTTCGGGTCCGCTACTCTAAATTCAAAAAAGGACTGTAATGTCGTCATTCGGTACCTCGGGAGAGGCCTAGACCCAGGGGTAGGTGAAAGCGAGTTTCCCCTAAAAGGATCTTGTCAGTAATCTATTGCCTAAAAGTAGCACTCAAAAGTAGTTTCCGGTCAATTAGGGACTACATTACATTTTGACAGGATTAACAGTTTCAAGACGGACGCTGAAACACGACGTTCCGCAAAGTAGTTAAGCATTAAACGTATGTAATAACGCAGTTAGTTAAGTTTCAATACTAGTATAGTTTAACTGTGACACATGTATAGTGACCAGACAACGGCACTTATGACGTTACAGATACGAGTTAGGAAATTGATGTGCATTTACGTGCTCGGAGACAGATTTTTATCCGAGATTGTTACTTGTTAAAATAATTTAGGTTAATTAAAGGTTTATTTTTGTATAACCCATTAGATGTTAAGGTACCTAATAATGATTTCTGTATCATATTATCCAGGCTTATTCCATGTAAATTATAAAGAAGTACCATTAGGCAAACTCGTGATGAAATTAAATAAACCTTATTATCAAGAAACTTTATTAGAAAAAAAAAAAAAAAACAACATAAAATGAAAAGTAAAACTTAGCAAACTTAAAACTTAACTTAAACTATTGTGACTTAAATTATATGTACATTATTATTTATGTTCTGAGAATTAATAATCATCAAAGGTAAAATGTAACTCATGATGCAATAGGTAACTCCATTGCAATAACAAATGTATCCGGTTGCGCAGCGAGCATTTGCAATGCAAGCATTGTAACAACAATAAGCCTGAGAACATACTGATAGCGGGTAAGTTTATTTTATAGCATTGTAATGTTTTAGTGTATATGCTATGTTTGACATTTGTGCATGAAAATTTTTGTATGATTTTTTTTTCAAAAGAGGAGGAATGTTGTGGCGACGCCGTATTGTCGCATCAGCATTCTCGATACGGACAACGCGGGCACGGCGACACAGGCAGTCGCTTAGATACCTCAGTACATTACAGTCGCGTAAATATAGAATATCGCGAGTCCCGGTTCCGCCTGCCCGTGTCCTTCATTCGGTCTTTGTTAATCGTGTAATTAACCTTCTGATAATAAATAGAATATACTGTAGTTGGACTTTACTTCATCTCCCGTACTAAGCCACCAGTTATTCTATATATGTATCTTTTTGTGTAACCATTTTGGTAGGGTGGCGTCAAATCAGGGCAAGCTGGCAAGATTTTGTTTTTCTTTCTTCTAAGGCAATAGATAATGGCGCTAAATCGTCCTGAGGTGGGCAAGCTGGTGAGAATGGGGTTCTATGGATGCTTCGCCACGATAGATAAGACAAAGTATCAGAGGACTTTTAGTGACGGACTTTAATGGCGAAAATATTGAAATCTGCTTATGAATAGCAATAACCAAAACTATTTATTCACTTTAAGCAAAAGCCGTTATGTTTTGCTTAGAAAAGTCCAAGTCCAAGTAACGTAACATGTAATCTCGGCTAATACGAGCTGTTAGTTTAGAGACCCGCCGGCAGCGCTCAGTCAGCCTCTAGACTAATTTCATTAATCCTATCATTGATTGGGTTTGCAGAGCTGAGCGTAGCCATGTTGGCTTTGCGTTAAACTTTGCTCTCGCTTTAAGAGGGTAATGAATAAAAAGCGAACACTTTGAACTAAAAGAGTTCATCTAACGAGTTTCGCTCTTCATAATATCAGTTAGGTGTCCGTAATGTTTTATATAATTTCAAGACTAGCATATAAAACTAGCATACCTACACTTTGACGTACAATAAATTGACAAAAAGTTATCAGTTATCAACTTATCACACTAAAATTATAAAGGCGAAAATTTGTGAGTGTGATGTGTATGTGTGTTACTTCTTCGCGCTTCTTCGGACCAATTTTGATCAATTTTGGTATAAAGGTAGCTGACATCCTGGATTAACATATAGGCTACTTTTTTCCTGAAAAAAATGTAGTGTTCCCGTGGGATGAGCGGGTAACACTGCGCTTTGCGGCTAGTTTATTATAATGCAACGCATTTCGTTACGATTTGCTTTACTCTGAATATTAACCGATAATGTTTAAGTTTATACTATTACGAGTATAATGTTAAATAATGGGAGCAAGTCAATAAATCCCTGCTTTGCCGGGATTTTAATTCCACTTCGAGGGACGCAAGTAACCTAACCTGGCAAATTAGCACCTAACTATGTAATTATATCTCTTTTTACATTATTTAATATTTAAGATTATCTAAATTTACATTATATCATTCGTATTTTGTATACAAAGCAATTTGGTATTCTAGTAATGTAAACAATATTGAGATTTCACATAAATAAAACGATTTCAAGCTGAAAATATGGACCAGTAAATATAAGATGGTCAATATCAAGACATTATCCAATACAATCGTCGGGCGTCCAACATTTTTGTATTTAGTGTGTAAAATAATAATAATAAAAAATAATCCTACGTAACTAGAGAGGTAAAGGGTAATATTATTCAAAGGTTAAACCGTCTCAAATACAAGCTAAAGAGTTAATGCATCGCAACTTGTGATTTGATTACCAGTGATGCAGAAAAGTTCGGTTCCAGCTTAATTCAATTCATCTCCGTCTACGTACGAGGGTTACCGAGTTATCCCGGCTCCGGTGGATTACGTATTTTGCTAAAGAATTAGTATACGTTTAGTTCTAAATCAATTAGTGTAGTAGTGCTTAGATTTGTTTGAAATATAGTACATTACTGCAGACGCCGTGAAAGAAGGGCTTGCCGGGTGAGTAGGCATAGACGGATAGTGATTGATACGAAGCCGGCAAGCCCTTTTCACGGCTAAGGCATCTATAGTGCTTAAAAAAAAAGATAAAAGATATTTATTGAACAAAAACATGTTTTTTGGGTACAAATGTTCGTAAACAGCTGCAGTAGTGTAAACTGTGTCGCAGCTATTTACGCCCACCTCAGGACATATAAGAGGTAATGTTCTATACTTAGTAAATAGGTAATACAATTTTCTTTGTAGGTACTAATTACTAATGAATTCAAATTAGTATTCTTAATTATGTTTTCCTATATCTAAATATGTTAGTATTACAAAAGTTTCAACTCTTAAATATAAACAAAATTATAATAGTTGTTACGGTAAGAGCTCCCCATACATATGTAATAAAAAATACACCACGCAAAAAAATATAATTCTCTTTAGCCTGTTCATGAATACATACGCAATATTAAAAATAAAATACATCGCAGCCTAGGCCTTCAATCCATACTAATCCATACTAATATTATAAATGCGAAAGTGTGTCTGTCTGTCTGTCTGTTACCTCTTCACGCTTAAACCGCTGAACCGATTTAGATGAAATTTGGTATATAGATAGTTTCAGTCCCGGGGAAGGACATAGGATACTTTTCATCCCGAATAAATATAGTGTTCCCGTGGGATAAGCGGGGTAACACCGCGGGGCACAGCTAGTTTTGTATAAAATTTCTTTTCATCTCTCCTGTTCGGAAAGTGTCATTTTCATGAGTAGATAGCCTGGTGGAAAATAGATTTTCCATCCCTAGGGTGGAAAGTATTTTTTTTTTAATTTGCCACGGAGTTAAAGTCAATTGCCATCTAGATGCACGTCGTGACCAACTCAATTAGGTACCATCTAGTCGGCCGTGGTAAGTGGCCATTAAAAAAAAAATCTCCAAAGGTTAGATATAGGCAAGCTTAATTTATTTATATCCAATTATTAAATATAAATATATATGTATTATCATATTTATAACACATACATATAATTCTGTCCCTCATTTATTGATAGGATCGTACATTTATATAAAAAAACAAAATTGAAACCATTGGTTTTTTTTTTTTATGTTGGCGGTACGTATGTTTTAACTTTTTTTTTCTATTAAAAATAATTATAATGAAAGATTGCAATAGAAAAAGCGGGAAAACGAGATTAAATATAAATACCATGTCTTTTATTGATTATTGGTTAAAAAATCACATGAACATTAATTTAACTCTCTCATGACATGTGCGTGTAGTATTTTATTTTCCTCGCAGTCTAAATGAAAAGTAGAGTGTTTAACTCGGGTGAAATTACCCATTTCACCCTCGAACTATTGGCGCTCTCTCTTCGTTCGAGCGCCAGAAATATCTCGGGTGCAATGGGTGACTTTCTACCCTTGGTTAACAATCTACTATTACAGTTCTGTCGAGTTGTTCCGGCCGAAACGTGATACTTCGAAGCCTGTTATAACGCACGTTATGACGACATTTTATTGCATGTTTGAGAAAAAATACTTTTGCGAAGGTGCTGTTTTTAGAATTGCTTACTAAAATCTTTATCATTATAAAAACGGGAATTTTTCGACGTTTCGACCGCGCTTGTTACGGTCGTGAAAAAGATTCGGGTTGCAACATCTTCTATCCGATTTTTCAAACTAATAACACTTCTTCTTCATTATAGGACCCACACACTTACTCTCTCAATATCCGGTGATTAATTGGATGATATTTGATGCTTCGTTTAATTCAATAAATTTTCCATTACTCGTTGGTAAGTCACCTGCAACTATTGCGTCTAATGCGTCTTTCATTTGTTGATATCATATTTAGAAACAGAAAACTATAACTTCTACCGCTCTCTTTTTCATATATCTCTCAAACTTTAAGCATTAAGGGTATGGGTAGTCTTAAAATATTCTGCTTCTATGATATCATCAAAATACGCACTTTGCCCATAGTTGCAATTGGCTCAGATGAACCTAAGTTTTTGTGAAATAATTTCGAATACATAAGTCTTAGATTTTGCATTCTAGGTTATTTATTTATTAGTAACTAAAATCAAAGTTGTAAAAGAAGGTTATTATTAATTAAATATCCTGATTCAATGTACTTCAAAATAATAATTTGAAATTTTAGTACCTCACTCAAAACCCCGTGTTAAGCGCTTATATCTCTCAGACTGGTATTTCAACTCCAATTAATGATCTTCAGGTCTGACCGCAGCCTGCAAATCTGGCAAATTAATTGATTCCGAAGTCAATTTCGGGACGCTAATTCTTAAGGGACGCATTGACAGCCGGGAATTGTAAACTGGTCCAATCGAATCAGGTATAGATAAATTGATTTACAAAGGCGTTAATAGGTATTTATTTATCGATGTTTTGCAAGTTTTGCAGTAAAATCATGAGATTTTTTTATATTATTTTCTTTGTTGTTTGACATCTAAATTATAAGAAGTAAGTAAAAACATATATAAAAATGCGTGTTTATTTTATGTACCTCCGTGTGTATTAATTAGTCAGCTAGTTTATATGCAACAAGTTGGTAAAAAAACAGCCAAGAGCGAGTCGGACTCGCACCCACGTCGGGTTCGTTGTTCATACTGTCAAACCTTTTTTTTTTTTATATTATTAATACACAATTTATGCTTCACGGTACAGCTTCTACCTATGTTAGACGCATAAACAGACAACGATGGAGGGTTATAGTTATAGGATCCTGCTAACTTTTGTCACAATGGCAAGCAAGTAATTTTATATTCAGTCTTAAAGCAAACATCTCGACTAATTAGAATAAGTTATATTAATTGCATGGACATGCTAATTTTACTTGCGCAGCAGCTGCAAATTACAACGACGGTAGTGAATACCTTAGAGATAAATATAAGTACAATTCTTTATTAAAACAGTATGTACCTAAGGTTGCACTCCAAAAATCCCAGCTTAGGGCTGAGAGTACTCGCCTCTGGCAGCAGACATAAGTATATAAATAATAGAAATATCATGCAAATTTTTAGAGATAAATTAAGGAATCAACTTCGGTTCGTAAAAACACCACGAGTTGAAGAAGTTAATCAATAGTCAGTGATTAAGGTCTCTTTTACTGGCCACTTCACTTTAATTAAAAAAACGGTTGTAATTTTCGATAATTCTTCTAATTTAATGTTGAGGTTTAATAAAAGTGATTTCTATTAAATAATTACCGTGTTACGTTTTTTATTTGCAAATACTTATTTAAATATGATTATGTTCTATGTGCCTGATATTCTATGAAATCATGTTGTTTCCACGTAAGAATTTCGAATAATCTAAGGTAAAAGTTCTATAACATCGCGTAATTTGTGAAATTAAATCATGCTTTAGGAAAAAAGTCTTATTATTACATACTAAAGTAGAAAACATTCTACCTCATTGCCGTTTTAATCAACCCATTTATGGCATTCGGCCACTGAAAACATTAAGTTTCAATACTTCCGTAAACAAATACTGAATTTTATGTCAGAAAAAAAAATTAAAGCCAGATTTAGATTCAGGATCCATGTCTTCATAAAGCAGCTGTTGGCACTTTGGCAACAAAAAAGAGAAGGCGTTTCTAATGTAATTTTGAATGTCCTTAAATGTAATTTTTTTATCATTTAATCTTGCTTATAATAGGTCGTTTCAGGCGTATAAAGTAGAGTAACGTTAGAGTAACGTCAAGAAAAAATATGTAGGCATATGTCATATAAATCATATAATATAGAAAATGTTAGTACAAATAAAGTATTTGTATGAATCTTTTTATCGATTCATATTTTTATGTGGTAATACCGCATTTTTATTTTTATAAATAATGACACAAAGGTAAATTAAGAAACTGTAACTGTGTTTAAGAAATTGTAGTAGATCGCATTCAATTTTTCTTTCTTAATTTACCTTTGTGTCATTATTTATACAAAGAAAGTAACTATTATAATTAGCTAGTTGCTTAACTCCTACTAACGGTGGAACTTAATGTGATAAGTCTATGGACTAGATCGTCTAGAACTTGCTTATTTGTATGTACTAAACCGTATGTTTTAGTACCCCTTTGTGCTAATCGCAGTTTAGAATTAGTAGTGTACATATTAAACTGAATAGCGCTGAAGGTTGAAATGGGAAACTAATTGTATTATCAAGGAAACATCTAGCTAGGTACAATCAAGTATTTAAAATGAGAAAAAATGTGATCCAAAATATCTGAACACACCTCTATCACAGACTCTATGTTGTTAAAAATAGATCGAGTGTACATATTTATTAATATGATCAAATTGTTGCTTATAAATTTACGAGATCGACTGTACTCACTATTATTTATTTTATAGTTCTTAAATGATTCACATAACAATTAATGACATGTTTATCTTAGTTTTCGGATCCAAATTCCGACAAGAGCATAAATTTATGTATTGATACTGATGAGGGCTATTTTTGTATGATTTATTTATTTTTTCTATTTATTTGTATGGTGTGTGGTGAATAATTTTTGTTCATCGCTTTTTTTGTCATTTCATTCGCGTTTAAATCGAATACAGCACATGCAAAGGCAGTAAATGCGAGGTCTCGGATTTATTTTGGTTAATTATATTTGTATTAGTATCAAACGTCTGATTGAGGTTGAAGTCTATTTCGTCTGATTGTAATTTTTTATGACAGTTTGTTAATGTTAGATTAGGTAACGTAATAATTATGTTTATATAATTAATTAGCCGCCCATTGCTCCTAAACATAATGTTTTTCAACAAACCAACTACTTCCAACTTGAAAAATCTAAGTCAAATTCTTGTGAAAATTTTCCTCGGTGCTATTTAAATGTCTAAACAATATAGGCGACTCAGAGAGGAAGTACAAGAGGGCCCAGCATTTTTCTTCCACATAATCCCCTTTTAACTCAAGACAAAGATTAGTTAGCTAATTTCTTAAAAGCATTCGCTTTTTACAGATTTAATGGAGTGGTGGATTATTTGTCTCTATCTTGGCATAATTTATCCAGACGAATGAAGTGCGGGATGGAAAATCTGAGACATTTAACCGATAAAATGAGGCATAAATCTTAAGATACTGGTTTATAAAAAGACGGATCAGATCCGTCTTTTCCGGCTGAAACAGTAAAAAAAGATAGATAGAAAATTTAGAGAAGTACTATTATATTGTATTGCCTATAAAATTTCTGAATACTCTTTATAACAGAACAAGGTGGATCTCTCTTTCATATTTTTTTAGAGACGTCTAAATCAGTAATTCGGTTTCCGAAGCACTATTTGAGTAAACATACCCCATAGTCGAATTCTAAAACAAGTTAAATGATGTTATGTGCCTGCTATGAGTACAAAAACTATTAAATAGTTTTAATAATATATTATTTAAAAAATGTATTAATTTTGCGGTCAACGGATGACCCAATCGTATCCTCCAACCCAAGCCTAAACTAAATCATTCGATCACTTGCAATCCAATTACAATCCATTAGCGACACGTTTCTCGCGTTTAACTCGCACATGAAGTTCGTAATTTATCGAATTATTTCAGCTGATCCCTTTAAACTGAACTATAATTAAATCCCAACTAAAACCTGCCACACGCTCGTGTTCGGTCAACAATAACCCGACTAATTTGAGATGAGTAAAGCCATTAGCTGCAAAGTACGAGTGTGAGACACAGCGTTGTAACTATCGTCAAACAAATATGATTACTCTACATTACTGGGTTATATGTCTACATTTTCAGGATAAATAAAATATGAAATTGAAAGCGTATTGGTAAAATCAATTATGCATCTATGTCTGACCATGTATCGGTATGTCACACTAATTGTACTGAAGCAACTATCAACGATGCAATTTTTTTTTCTATATTAGACATCTTTGTCTCGTGCACAAGAACAAGGGTTCTTGTGCAAAGGGAGATGAGCAAGGGTTCATCTTCCTCGTGAGAATCAAAAATCTGAACTAAGCAGTCCAGAGCAGCAGCAGTCCAGCCTTATTAAATATTAGAAACAAAATAATAATAATTTGTACGACTCAACACCCCATAATCATGGGCATTATGTCATTAATTTCAGTATTTCAATTAAGTATGCAGTATTTCAATATAAAAATCAGCCAACAAAAAGACTGCCTCCGCAAATATTATATTGGAACCAATGATTGGAACACATTGACATCTCTGAATTTTTTAACACGAAACCACAGTATATATATAGGCTAAAGCAGTATGGAAACTAAGGCCTTCTTTGAAGATAAATACCTACGCGCTAGGGTTGTCACCCGCTGCCGGCGGCACCCTAGGTTAGAATTTTTATAATGTACTTAGATTTTGTAATGACTTTGTTGTATTTTACTTTTTATTTACATTTATTGTAGGGCAGTTAAGATGGGAAGTTTTTGTACGGAACCCTCGGTGCGCGAGTCTCACTTGCACTTGACTTTTTTTTAATGTGGATACACATCACAATGTTTATATTAGGTATTATATTGTTATCAATTTTTATATTGGTTTCAATGGTTTAAATGTCATCCTTTACAATATTAATACTTATACATATATACAATAGCACACGCAGTAGGTATTCGACGTGTTTACGCACGTAATCCACGGACAGCCGAGGGGTTAGGGGGAGAGCGGGCGGCACTATGCGGCGGCGCCGGCACGCAGCACCGTCGCGTCGGCCGGTCCCGACTCCCGAACATTCGATAATACAACGTTCGCGCGCACTACTCGAACGAAATCACTCGCGTGTCTAGCTTTTCTCATAGTCTGCCTGTATGTGGTGTTATTATTATTTCCCCATATAAAACTGTGCTGTGACTTTTATAAGAATTATAGTGTTTGTCACCATCGCCAACCGTTGTTTTCCTGGACGCTACCTCACGAACTAACCTAAATACAATAAATTGATACAAGTTTAATAACGATGAAAGCTTCATAGCTATCAATTCTTATTTAATTATTTTTCACCATTACAAACACGCGTGCTTAAAAACCGGCAAAGTGCGTATCGGACTCGCGCACCGAAGGTTCAGTACAAACACTTAGGTATCCCATCTTAACTGGCCGGGTATGGCGCCGGATACAAATGAGGTGCAAAGTTAACGCAACCCATCACGTTTGATATATGGGAGCCCCTTAAATATTGTTGTTATTCTGTTTTTACTATTTGTTGTTAAAGCGGCAATAAAAATACATCATCTGCAAAATAATCAAGCTGTTTAGCTATCACGGTTCATGAGATACCTACTTACAACCTGGTAACAGACGGACAGCGGAGGTTTATTAAGTAATGGTCCCGTTTTTACCTTATGGGTAGGGAACCCTAAAAATTTACACCAAATATCACATAAACAACCAAACGATTTATTTAAAAGGAAATGCATTTTATTTATTAACTAGCAACCCGTTAGGCTCCGCTCGGGGGCAATGCTGATAAATTATGCATGTATTATACATATCAACCTTTCTCTTGAATCACTCTATCTATTAAAAAAAACCGCATCAAAATCCGTTGCGTAGTTTTAAAGATCTAAGCATATATATAGGAACAGACAGACAGGAAGCGACTTTGTTTTATACTATGTATGTAGTGATAATAAAGCATTCTTACCTTTCAATATCAGCAAGAAGTTTAAAAAATGAAAGCTCCGGTTTTAAGGAAGCAGAGTTCAAGCAGCCGTATACAACACAATAAACTCGTGGCATCTGTAAAAAATCGCGGACAGCGCACGCAACACGCAATAATCACAAACAATGACCGCTCGTCTCGATGCGCCACGCGCGACTGACAGCACTGCTATGTACGCTTATTCGCCTCGTAAACGCTTGCGTCTGTGTGTGTGCGCTGTTTCGACCGTTTGTTCGTAGTTTCCATACTGCTTTAGCCTATATATACTGTGACGAAACGGCTATTGAATATCAAACGGGTTTGTTCTGTATCGTCGCCACTGCTCTTAACGAGACAGGTATAATTTTTTTTTCCTTAGTGGATATTTTTCTTAGCAATGGAATGAATATCAATTTTGACGCACTTTATTCAATGCGGAACTTTATGTAGTAGGTGTAACTTGAATATACGTTAAAAGCGGGAATGGTTAGCACTTCGCACTTTAATTTAAAGGGTCTCTAAATGTGTTGTCATAAGTATTACGTATACTAAATGATTTTAATTTTCAAGTTTTTCGAATCATTTTGAACTTGTATGAAGGTTCTAGGATATAATTTTGTACATTTTTTATGTAAGTATTATAGTCTCCTTTATTCATTTGAATTCTTAAGTTAGGTTTTTTATAATAAAGTTATACCAAAAGTAAAATACAATAAAGAAATAACAAAATATACATACCTACTTACATTATAAAAAACCTAACCTAGAGGCTGCAGAGAGAGGAACCTCCTGACAATGCGCGCCGTGTCTAGGAGTACCGCCTTCTGAATCTGACCCTTGATCCAGCCATCTAGCGAGATTCTCTTAAGGTGTTTGTCGAGACTCTTCGCTATAAGAGCATTAACCGAAACGACCATCGGGACAATTAACGTCGAATCAACATCCCACATGGCGGTCACCTCGTGAGCCAAGTCAATGTACTTGCTGAGTTTGTCCTTCTCGGCCTTCACGAGGTTCTCGTCATGCGGGATGCTGCTGTCGACCAGCACTGCTTGGCGTGTGGAACGATCTACCACCACGATATCAGGCTTATTGGCTACAATAGTCCTATCCGTGATGATATATCGATCCCAATAGAGCGTGGCACGACCATTCTCGAGAACTGGCATCGGTGCGTACTTATAGTACGGCACCTCAGACCCCACAAGACCGTATCGAAGAGCAAGTTGCCGGTAAATGATCCTGGCTACTTGGTTATTGTTATTATTACATAGTATAAATGGTAAGTCAGATATATATTTTAAGCTTATATTATGTAACCCAAAGTTAATTTACATTGACGTGTTATTCACCTTCAAATTATAATATGAACTTGTAATGCCAAGATTGCCGGAAATTACCAAACCACATAATATATAATGGTTTACCAATCCGTTCGGTAGTGTGGCTTCGGCACGTGTGCTCGCATTATAATTCATAAGATAGTTATCAGAGCCTAAAAGCACTTTAGCTGGATTGCCAATCCCGTTCAACATCGTGATGTATTTGCATGATGACGTCATAACCATTTTCAACTGTACGGAATTGCTCAGCGATGTTAGGATAGCGCATAATAAAATACAGATCTGATTTATTATTCCATTACTGAAGTTGGTTATGGATTAAGTGTTGCATTATTTAAATCAATTAATCGAGCTGAGATGCGACTGCCCGGAAATCGTGATGACAATAGCTTTAGTTATTGATTATATTTGCCCATTAATAGAAGGTGATTTAGAGGACGAATCAGTAAAGGCACGTACTCGTACTATACGCTTTATCGCCAAAATATCTTAATTTCTAACAGTCGAGAGCCTTTAGAGCAGTTTGTACTGGCGAAATGATTTATTTAGCAACATTTCGGCGTGCATTTCCCCTTCACTTTATAGAGGCGAATCTTATCATCGGCCGCCCGAATCTTTGGTACGGATTAACACAGGGTCTACGAGCCAAAGCGGGCTCGAAATCTGCCCATTTGTATTCTGTGCTCCGAGTATCCCGAGGGTATTGAAGTTTCACAAGTTTCTAGAGGGCCAATTAATGAGCCGATTAAACTAAATTAGGTTTGAGGCGCGAACGGCCTGTTTGGACGGCTGAGCCGTATTAGGCGTGCGTCTGTTGACATATTGTTGATGTTGGGTTGAGGGATGTATTTGATGCCCCAGTTTTGGGTGGTAAAGAATGGTTGCGGTCGGCTTAAGAATTCGCCACACAAATTGTTAAACCATACAAACCGCGTAATAGGGTGAGGGAGCAGCTATTATTTGCCAACACATATAAATGGGTAGGTACTAGATACATATTCGAAATGAGAATTCTTTTAAATTACTTTTACAAAGCATGACACAAATTAAGTTAAGTACTAAATCTTCCAGAATGGTCTACCATTTTGTCAGTCAAATGAGGACAAACAGTAATGGCTCATATAATGCGAACACACCACTGGCTTTAAGATTAGCATCCCATTCGTTTATTTTAACGCACGTTATGCTCACATTTATGGAGGCTTTGTCTAAATCTTGCCATAAAAGCATTTCGCTCGTGCACTGAATCCATTTAATATTTAACTAGAAAACCTTTATTCCACATTTATGACGTTTTTGGATAAGACACAAAATTACGGTACGGATTGGCTTGAAGTCTTATAAAACTTGAAATGAGTTAATACTCGTAAGAAAAGATGGAGGAAGAAAATCGCAGGTATTGCCTATGCCCGAAAAGAAACGGCCGGGCGGAACATAAAGTTACATTTATTTCTAGTTTCTTATTTTGGCTGCCGTACAAGATATTGTTACGTGAAGAAATGTGCCAAGTTGAAACCTAAACGTGGATCCCGGCCATAAAACGAGAGTAGAGGTAGACAGGTTAGAAAAACTGTTGTTTCTGTTACAAAGATTGTAGGTCTCAAAACGCACGCAAAAGGTTAGTGCTAAAATTAACCTTAAAATTACCTAAAGCGTTGCTAAACATATGAAACTCAACAGTAATGCGTAAATCGCTGTTTGTACGATGACTGAATTAATGTTTTTGAACACAATTACTGGCCATTGTGTAAAGTCATTGCGAACACACAACAAGTTGTGTGGAATTCAGCGAATTTAATTTGGCGTTTCGTTGCGTTATTCCATCGTGCGGGCGGAATTAAAACTTTTTAATTTGTAATTGTGTATTTATACTAACCAAGTCCAAATTATAATGTTCTTTTGGCCAAATAATGAACTACAATATAATTGAAACTTTATTCAAGGGGCTGAAGAAAACATACAGTACTCAACGCCACACAACAAAAATACAGTTGGTACTTAAATACGAATAAAAAAACAGAAGTTTCCATACTTTTGCAGATCGTAGCGCACTTATAGATTTATGTATCAGTGTTTCATGTTCGGAGAAGAGAAAACCGGAGCACTCCACAGCGTGATACCGAGTAGGTATACTTTCTATGGCGCACAACAGTCCCCTGCCGCACCGGGACGCCATAGCGACGTGGCCAATTTTTACATACAAACAAATTATATTGGAATATAAGCTTATTCTTGGCGACGCTTCGCCACTAAAGTTTTGTACGAGATATGTAGCCGGAGGCGCCGCCGTGGTATCCCAGTGAGGAAGAGCTCTACGGCGTCACAGCGCACAGTTTAGAAACGAATAAAATATTTTTTTTCAATCATGCAATGAAATGGCGTCATAACGTGCGTTATAACAGGCTTCATAGTATCACGTTTCGGGCGGAACAACTCGAGAGAACTGTAAAAGAATTTCATACAAAATCAGCCTAGGCCGGGAAGTAGTTTTACACATGGCGTCGGTGGTCATGAACAGGCTAAAAAGCTGTACCTATTATATTTTTTTGAGTGGTGTATTTTTTATTTCACTGCATATGTTTGAGAAAAGCACTATACCTACAATGTATACATGCCTTAGCCGTGAAAGGGCTTGCCGGCTTTTTATCATTATCCGTCTATACCTACTTACCCAGAAAGCCCTTCTTTCCCGACGTCTGAAGTAATGTACTATTTCTAAAGTACATACCTGTAAATTTACGAAAGGAGCGTCAGCCATCACAGTCGGTACGATAAAACCGCCTTCACCCGTCGACATGTCAATGTCTTGACTGTAGATGTCGGTTTTGTCGTCATATAACTTCACCCGGACGCGTACTCGCTTCTCCGTACTCATAGCTTCAACCTAAAACAAATATAATATTATGGTTTTTAAGTCACCCATTACAGCCTTAATGATGACGGGGTTAACTTCAAAAAACTTATAAGGCTTAATCGTGGATGCTAAAAAAAAAAATGCACACTGAAGAATTGGATTTGGCAACCTGTCTAAAAATGTTCATTAACCTGAAGAAAATCGTTAAACGAGAACCAAGAGGCAGGTGCCTCTTTAAGGCTCAGCAAATTCCAATCCTTTGCAAGTGAGGCGCCTGAAACTGTGTCGCCAAGTCAAACCTTAATTAAGTCAAAACGCTGGCTCTCACCCAAAACAAGCGGCGACAAATTCCGATATAAAATACAGCGGTAATTATATTACTTTATTTGAGCTCATTACATATGAGACGCTTTACAGCTTCCATCCTCGTAGAGTACTCGTAGGCTCACAAGGACACCACGGAAACAAATGAAAACATAGATTTTACAAGCTTTCTTATCAACGTTCACAAAAAACGCCTACCTGCCTCTTATGGTTAAGCGATTTCCAATCTTATGCCTGTAAAACTGCGTCGAAAGCCAGACCTTAGTTAAGGCATAGCTTAAGTCAACCCACCTACGTAGTATCTACTAGCTAATCTCGGAAACCGAAGTGAATTCTATAAACAATTTGATTTAGCAAGCTACCTTTCAAAATGTTTGTTCAAAGCGGAATCACCAGCCCTTTAAGACTAAGGAAATACGAATATTGTGCCTGTGAAACTGTGTCGGCAAGTCAGACCTTAATTAAGTCATTAGGTTAAGTCTACCCGCCTGGCTCTTACCCAAAACCAGCGGCGACAGATTCCTATATAAAATACAGCGGTAATTAAATTATCTTGGAAAACGGCTATGGAATTGAGCATGACACATACTTTATACTTGTTAATTTGATGAAAGTTTAAATTATTATACACTAAACTCATTTATAACGCGAATATTTCAATTTGAAATAAATGCAGATGATGTGGAGAACAGTTTTATAATAAACTCTTAGGGTGAAAATGAGTCATCATTTTATTAAACCGATAATATAAAAACTGAAAGTATAACATACTTTTTCTATTGATAAAACTAAATAACTAAATTGCAAGAAAACTGAAGTTGAGTCAAAGCGGCTAAGACTCGAGGATAAATGAAACGGTCGTTAAGTTTATTTTTCATTGAGAGTGAGGTTTCTTTCATATTATAAATAGATTAATAACTTAATTTTAAATACAAGTTTTACAGCTAATTTACATTGCTAAACCATCAGCCCTATATGGAACGTACCTACAGGTATGTAATTCTAAAAGAATTTCGTTATCATCTTTGTCGCATAGCATTGGTTAAAAGTAATTATTAAAATGGTTATTTAACAGTACATTTGTACTGTTACATATTATTTGATTATCATAGCAGAGAGAATTTAACGTTGCTTTTAGTAAGGTCTTCGGTTTCGTGAAATGACGCGCTGGCCTCGTTTTATGTGAAACAATACATACAAACGGTCGAGAATTATTCGCTACAATAGACCTATTTACCATAAACCGCTTCCTAAGCCAAAGAATCAACAAATATCAATACAATCAATCATAACACTATGCACAGACATAATGCCGCAGTAACACTAATTCAAAAGTGGGATGACAATATAACGCAAGGCGCAGAGAAAATCACGTCGATATAAAAGCTCTTCGTTAGACCTTAGTAATTTATTACACTGTGCGGCTGCCAAGACGTGGAAAGAATGATGTGGAACGAGCCAGAGGAATATAGATTACACTTACAGAAATTAAATTGTTTTAGTACGTGTTCCAGAAAGATCGAGTATGGAATTCTCAAGAGCTTGAAAACACATTGATATTAAAGTGCTACAAAAGTGGCCATTGTCGGCTATAAGAAAGATGATGATACAGAGTGGAATAACATATATTGTTATAGAGATACTGGGTACTTGTACAAAGTAAGTATAGGCTATCTATCAGGAAAGCGAACGGCAATGGTAAAAAATCGAGCCAGTTCACATGCATTTGACATATTAAAGGCCTATGTCTAGACATAGGCCTTTTATTTTTAGGAGTATGCTACTAGTAGCATACTCTCTCTCTTAAAATAGACTCATGAGATGATGATATTGATAAAGAAGTTGGTTAAACAAAATACTCATAGACAGTACACTGAAGTATTTCTATAACATCTCAGGACTAGGAGTAATGCATCAAAATCCAAATAAAGAAAAATGCTGTTAAGATCACATCAATGCTAACATCGACGGGGGTATTGTCCCAACCTCGGCTAAAGAGCTACCCTCAAAAGTTCCGCTGAACGAAGCCGGGGCTAACGAGTCGACATTTGTTATCATTTGTTCTATACATCGGCACTAGGGTTGTTGAAGGATGTTTGAAGTTGAAGAAAACACTATGACGTAAGTGGCGATGACATTGTGTTGTAATAAGATTTTTGAAAACACCGAGCTAAATGAGATAGTACCTATTCAATTAATTATTAAATTTTATTTATTTAATCTCTATTAAGGTGAGTCGGGGCTATTGTAGCTATGGGGTTATTGTATCTTCTTACCATTATAATGGTCTGTGACCATTATTATGGTCTGTGTATATATAGGATACACAGACCAATGGTATATATACACAATCCTATATATACACAGACCATTTTAGGGGTCACAGACCATTATAATGGTAAGAAGATACAATAACCCCATAGCTACAATAGCCCCGACTCACCTTACATGAAAAAAATATATCATACAAATAAATTTAATGCTATACCTAGGGTCTTTAAGGACTGTTAGTAAGTTTATCTTAGACAGGAACAGATAAATATGTGAGCTGTGTGACAACTAATACATAAATACATACATGTATAATAAATACGTATATGAATATGTAAATGCAGATGAAATATGTCTACATTAGTCTTTTATCTACACTATTCTTATCCGATAGAGGGAAACTAAAAAGTGGTCCTATATCCTTAAGCTGTTAAGAATACTAAGATTAGTATTAGTTAGTTAATAAAGTTTTAACATAAATGAAAGAAATCTAAAAAGATATCGCCGTAAAAGACATTCAAAGCCGCAGTTACAAATGCTGATCAATATCTGTGACAACCCTATCAGAGCCCCGAACAACGCGGAAGGTAATCTTTAAAAAAGTCTGACATTAAGCCACGACGGGACTTAACGAGTTTAGAGCCATTTCAAAACGTAATGTTGCCATGGAATTGGTGCCTTGGGGGGCGTAGAGTAAGAATGTAAGGTATAAAACGGGTTAAAATGGAAAACTTTTAACACAAAAGTTTTGTCTAGGTTCTACAAAGGGTAATGTAATTATTTAATTGTCAATATCGATACAATGGTATATTACGAAAAACTTGATGTGATCGACGTAAGGATGTTATAGCTCAGTTGGAAGAGAATCTAACTGTGTACTATTTTGGAAAAGGTTCTAGTCCGAATCCCGCTTTCATCTAAGTGGATGATGATACATTTTTTTTTCTTATATAGGTACTTAACCTTTGAGAAACGAAAATTATTAACAGCATTCAGACAGAAACAACGTTAAATTATAAATAAAATCAAACGGTAATATTCAAATCGCACTTCACGAAAACACTCGCAAAAACAACAAATAAAAATATATCTCAACGTAAGCATCTCAATACTCCGCTTGTTATTGAAAAGATTAATTCATCAGCACAGTACATTTGTAATTCAAATGGGAGTCTGGCAAGGGTCGCCGGCGTTCTCGAGAGCGTTTATCTTTTAATTAAAATATGTACAAAAAAATGTTCTTCGATGTAAATCATTATTGCAGTTTTATCAACTTAATTTTCCTGTAACTCGCCAAAACCAGTCAACGAGGATGTGAAAAATTGTAAACAATATATTTCGTTTTCAGCTTTAGGGCTTCTATAGGCATAAGTAAAATTATAATTATGAATATACTATTTCCGACGTTGTATATACAATCAAATCACTGTTGATGGTATGTGAATACCCAAATTCATCTCAGCTCGCTTATCCAAGTCAATTATCCCAGTTCGCTTTCAAAAAGTAAAAATTAAAATGATACAATTTACTCGATACAATCCGTTTTTCATTTTTGTTTATTTTTATTATTAATTTAAAAGAATACGCAGCGTTTTAACACTTAAATTTTCGCCAAACTGCTTAACAGTATGTTGGCGAATAAAACGCCAAACAAACAAACTGCGTTGGTTTAAGTTGTCTAATTAAACACGTCATATCATAACCGCGAAAACCGAGAAGAATATTATATCTTATAATATATTAAAACTTGTGGTGGATATTACTGATATTATTGTGCTTTTCCATACCACATACCAGCCCAAAGCCCCATAACAGTGATGATTACGCCTCGCGATGGAGGCAACATTCGGTAAATAGTCTGGTACATGAAATGTGACAAGAACCGCTGATGTTGATTGATACTGCGCAAACCGTAACTCTGTTATTCGGCCAGAACAAAACCAGTTCAGACATGAATTGGCAGAGCCAAAATTGTTTTCTACCACAAGAAACAATGCAAAAAACTCTGGTCTCGGTAAATAAGTTTTCAGTTCAGTTATTCTTTAGTAATAAAGATATTTTTCTTTTTAAGGGATTGTTTTGTTTCTCGCAGTTGTTTTAAACATTGCGTCGAAAGAGATGTTTTTACAAAGTTAAGTTTTACAATAGCGATACCTACAGGAGAGACTGAGGTGAGTTGAAACAACACTGATTTCGTGAAACTTTAAACCGTTAGTGAGTTGGAAATGTTCAGTTGTTGAAGCAGTTGCTACAGCGGGAAACATTTAGGATTAGAAGTTTATAATATCAAATAACAACCTAGTATCTAAAAGCTTCCCTGCCCGTAAGCATGTCTAAGGATTCTCAGGTGTGAAATGAAATTTAAATATACATGAGCTTATACTGTTAACAATGTCACAGTAACAACAGGCATTACCTAGTTAATTCATGATTACACATAAATGTATACGGACTGTGACTAATCCTAATCGTAGGTACTTTTTAATATTTAATATTGGCCGTTATTGTGATGATTTAAAGGTTCGGGACCAGCAAGTAGATAAGTGTGCTACAAGATGACTGTGTACGAGATGGTGATGGTGTAACTATTCCGTTCAATCAGACAAGCAGTATGTTATATTATAAGATAACCACTTAATACGCTAGTATTTAAAATAATCAGTACAGCAGGATCTAAAAAGTCTCTTATTAGTTCAATAAACTCCACATGCTATCTGCAAACTGTAGTTCCATGTTCAGCAAGATGACGCAGTGGGGGCAGTATTCCCAACTCCCACCTCAACGGTCAAAAATCAACGCGAGCAGAATTGCCCCCGCAGCCTATTACAATAATCTGTACTGTAGGATCCAAATACAACAGACGAAAACGGCCCTCTACTCCATAAAGCAAGTCCACGTTAAGCGACCGGCGCAGTGAGCGCACTGTTGCCGATTCCGACAGGCCGACGCTTACTACAGAACTACCACAACACCAGACTTCGATAACTATCTAAATAATCACTTACTCGTCCAACAAACGGCAGGCCAGGCTTGTATCTCCTCCTCATGCTGTCAGCGAATCTCAATTCCACGTAATGTTGTTCAGCAGCTGGCGCCGCTGGTGCTGTATTCCCGACTCCCGCGCCGACCGTCAGGTCAACACGCGCAGAACTGCCTCCGCAGCGGGCCTCGATACGCCAATTACCGGCGCGTGCGCCGCTCGCTAGCGCGGCGTTGAGCTTACGGACACCTGGAGACAAAGATCAAAATGTCAGCTTGAAATCAAAATTAATTAATGGATTACGTATTTTTAAAAACACACAATTTTTTTTAATGAATTGTTATCCTGTTGTTTTAAAATTTTGATTATTATTCTGTTGTGGGAATACAAATACAAGTAATGTTTTCTTTACTTAAAATTTGTGTAACGTTGTTGACGTAGCAGGAAAATAAAAATAAAACTTAGTGTAATAAACAATTTTTAAAAGCAATGGGGAAGTAGTTAAATAGGTTTTTGATATATTCTATTCAATCAAAAAGGTAAAGCAGAGTAACCATTAAACTGACAAGCTCTTAGACAAAGAGGAATAAGTACGACCCATTAACTAGTGCATATAATGTGAATTTCTAGGGAACTTTTTATGTGGACACGAGTGGACTTTAAAAGAGGTTACATTTGCATTTAGCTACCATGCAGTGCAGTTATATCTGAACTCTTTGAGATAAAATAAATGCTCCACAAATTTTGTGTAGGTAACGTTTGATTTCATTACCGTTTTGAAAACCACTTCAGTTTTTACTTTATTTTATCGAAATAAATTAAGAACCGTATGATGGTTGCGTTTATCACATGGTGGATAAATGACAACGCACCGCCATCGTCACTTTCAGTCTGAGAAGCATGTGAGTGCGAGAGAAACGGATGCTTTAACATCGTATCGCGCAATCATTCACAATGGATCACTTGTTCAGTCTTCGTTTAAAATCATTTATGATTTAAGTAATGATAATAGAAATGCTAATTTACATAATTCTAGACTTGGAACGAGAATAACACAGGAATGCAACCGTGTTCATCTTAAATGTATCTGTTTATTCGGATTTACACCTCTAAAGTAAATTCCAGCAGTCAATTAAGGTAAATATTTCAATTGGAGTCTTGTGCTATTGCTATATACTTCGATATTCTACAAGAATGTAAACTGCAAATCAGTGTTGGGCATTCAAGAATAAAATCGTAATTTGAATAAGTATTCGTAAGAATAAAATCATGTCGATTTTAATCCCGTCAAGATTATTCAAATAAATTCGTCGGGAATAATTCGTTGCTGAGAAAATTGAATGAAGATAACTTATTCTTAATCAAATAATTTTAATCATGATTTTTTATTTCAAATAATATTCCACGAATACGAATGTAAGGGTTGGGGTACCAGGATTGTTAATATGACTTATTAGGTATAGGTAGAGATAGTAGTCTTTTGTCTTATCAAGCCCACACTCGAGGGGTATACTAGTAGCCATTGATTGAAGAGTTCCATCACCCAACTCCTGACTCCATCATCAGACTAACCTCCCCAATTGTAATGTATAGGACTCATAAAAACAAACCAAATGAGCCCATACTCGAGGGCTATACTATAGTACCCACTGTTCCAGAGTTCCGCTGTTCAGTTTCTAGCTTCATCATCAGATGATCATCAACATTTCGAAGATACCAAAAAATACCTATTGTCATAAAACCTACTTAGTTTCACATAAATCCAAACATTAAAACTTAGTAAAGATCAACTTACAAAATGAAACCGATTGTATAACATCCATACTACAAATTAACGTTATTCAATTAACATTTTAATCAAATAAAATGGTATTTAAATTATGCCATTTCTAAAATAATTATTTCGTTTTTTATTCTTCATTTAAAATAAAAATTACATGATTTATTCACATTAATTTTATTTGAATTAAGAGTACAAGAATTTATTCTTATTCAAATCGATTTGAATAAGAATACAATTTCTGTTCCTATTCTTATTCTTATTCAATTAATGTTTGCCCAACTCTGCTGCAAATCACGTTTTTAACCTTTTCTGTTATTATTATGTTAAGAGGTAACAATCATAAAAGACATCCACAGGGGAATGCCAATTTACTTATTAAGGAATACAATACCTAGCTAGCAGATAATTGGATTTTAGATAAGTGTAATTTTGAATCCTTCCTGTCCAATAACAAAGAAGCGATGACGGATATTACCAGTAATACACTCTAATCTATGGACGGATATTCAAACAACTTTCTCTGATGACGTTGAAATAAATGAACTTTTTGGCATAGAGTACCTTACCAACTTGTGAGGTTGAAAAGCGAACATAAAAATAGGTCAACATTCAGCACTCTAGGTCATAGTCAACAATAACACAAGTATCAAGCTAGCCCAAGAGCCACTCGAGAACTGAAACTCGCTGAACAATATTTATATTGTAGTGTCGTTAAATTTACCCGAATAAAATATACAACCCCTGTTATCTCTCGAGCCTGACCTTTTTCGATTTTCTTTTACTATTCAATTTCCTTTATTCTCTATTGTCATACCGCTACCAATAGAGTTATCGGCATTATATGTATAGGGATTGTTATCAAAATCAATCGTCTACTTTGTTTTGATTACGGAAGTGATTCAGGCCGAGGGACTAATACTATGTGCGCTAAAATAAGAGGGTTTCGTACGAGTATATGTAAAAGTTGCCGCTTAAATAGCGACCTTTTCTTAACAATAATAGTAATAGCAGCTTTATTGAGGAAGTTGGAATAATGTTTTAGAGACACAAACTTTGACTACCTACGTCTACCAATAAAAAAAATGGTGCCTTATAACTATAATATCAATAACCTGTTGCTGCTTGTTCTTCAATACGGTCTTGTGGGGTCTGAGATGTTGTGCCCTATTGGGATCGATCTATCATCACGGACAGAACTATTGTAGTCAATAAGCCTGGTAGAGTACAAGACCAGCGTACGGAGCCGATTCCTTTGCGAAGGGGTGTGAGACAAGGGGATGTTATATCTCCGAAGCTCTCCACCAACGCAGGAAGACGCCTTCAAGCTTTTGGAATGGCAAGGACTAGGCATTAATATTAACGGCGAGTACATCACGCACCTTCGGTTTGCCGTCGACATCGTGGTCATGGCAGAGACGCTGGAGGATCTCGGTACGATGCTCGAAGGTCTCAACAGAGTATCCCAACAGGTGGGCCTTAAGATGAACATGGACAAAACGAAGATTATGTCGAATGTCCATGTAGCACCCACCCCAGTAATGGTTGGTAACTCGGTCCTCGAAGTTGTTGACGAATACGTCTATCTGGGACTAACAATTCAGTAAGGCAGGTCCAACTTCGAGAAAGAGATCAATCGGCGGATTCAACTCGGATGGGCAGCGTTCGGGAAACTGCGAAGTGTCTTCTCGTCCAACATACCTCAGTGCTTGAAGACGAAAGTCTTCAACCAGTGCGTATTACCGGTGATGACCTACGGAGCCGAGACGTGGTCTCTAACTATGGGCCTTTTAAGGAAGCTCAGAGTCACTCAGCGAGCTATGGAAAGAGCTATGCTCGGGTTTTGTCTACGAGATCGAATCAGAAATGAGGAGATTCGTAGACGAACCAAGGTCATCGACATAGCAAACCGGGTAAGCAAGCTGAAGTGGCAATGGGCGGGGCACATAGCTCGAAGGACCGATGGCCGTTGGGGCAGAAAAGTTCTCGAGTGGAGACCACGTACCGGCAAGCGCAGTGTAGGACGACCACCCGCAAGGTGGTCGGACGACCTGGTTAGAGTTGCGGGGACTCGCTGGATGCGGGTCGCTGCTATCCGGCCCATGTGGAAATCTATTGAGGAGGCCTGTGTCCAGCAGTGGGCGTCCTATGGCTGAAATGATGATGATGATGATGATGAAGCCTGGTAGTGCTCGTCGAGATCTCCATCCCGCAAGAAGAGAACCTCGTGAAGGTAAAGGCCGAGAAGGACAAACTCAGCCAGGTAGGTACTTTTAATGGCTCACGTTAAAGACCTGATCAACCTGAACGACGATGCCATCAAATAGCTAATGAGTCTCAAACTTAATAATTATATAAGCTAAGCTGTATTCGACGTACAACCCTGCGATACGAATAAATAATAAATAAATGGCTCACGTGGTGATCGCCATGTGGGGTGGGGTGTTGACTCGATGATCATTGGCCCGTTAGCCGTTTTGGCGAACACCTCAAGAGACTCTCGCTAGATGGTAGGATCAAGGGTCAGATTCAGAAGGCGGTACTCCTAGACACGGCGTACATCGTCAGGAGGTTCCTATCTCTGTAGCCCTAACCACCGGTAGTTTGGGCACTGCCCCGCTGCCGGCAGCACCCTAGGATAGGTTTTTTGTAATGTACTCGTATATATTTATTATGTGATTTATTTATTGTATTTTACTTTTTGTATGCATATATTGTGAAAAACCTAGCCCATGATTACAGACAAATAAATAAGTAAATAACATAATAATATCATCATAATTTTTTAGACGTATGATCAACCTGCAATCGTGAAATGCTTGTAATAATAATCGCTATCAAAATAATCTATATCTTTAACGTAGAGTAATTAGTACAACCCCGCGGTTTCCATGCCTATATTGTTTGTATAGGCATTTCAAAGTTACATATGACATGTGGCTATTTATATATCTGTTAATACAAAAGAAAGATACAGTGTTTTGCATTAAAGCTTAAGCTTAACAAGCTATAGCTTGAAAAGATAATTACCTAACATAATCTATTTTTAGAGAATAATGTCCGTAGGCTAAACAAAGCGACATTTGCAGAACAGACCCTTGTTTCGTTCCACCCTGTTCATTTGTTTTAATTTAGATAACGAAATATCAGTCAAACGAACGTTTTTACGTCTCTAGCAAGTATAAGAATACTTAACAGTTTTTTTTTACAGAACAAACCAAATATTCAGCTACTAAAAAAACATTCGCTTTCAGGAAAGAAATATCGATGTTATCTGGTGACCTCTCGATCCAGTTTCTCAGAATTATGACGCAGAACACGTATCGCAAGAAGTTCACTGGCAACCTGTCACCGAGTGAAATGGGCCCCCGTCGCGTAAGGTTTGATTAATTACATTCGCGAACCCTCTCAAAAGTCAGGAGCTGTAATAATGGCCGGTTAAAACTTGGGCAGTGGTTATACGTCTTTTTCGTCCACTCTGTTCACACATGGTTGTGTGTGCCACACATTTATAATTCTAAGTTTAAAAGATCCGATTTCATCGAAATGTTAAAATATTTCCACTTTTCTGGTTTATGAGGGCCAACGAGCCCATTACAGTGCATGAGCTGTCAGAATGCGATTCGCGTTTTATACCTGTCTCGCTTGCTCTTACGCGGTACAGATAAAAAATCTCTCAGTTTTCAGCCAAACTTGAATCGCAATCTGACTGCTCACGGACTCTATAAGGCTGTGATTATTGCTCGATAAATAAGTGCAAAACGTAATAAAATTCACCGGTTTTCTCAAGAAAAATCTTAATCGTACGATACAAGATCCAGTGCCAGTCTGGCGCTATCTATTGGTCATAATTTCTTTGTCTTTTCATCACGCCAAAACGGCTGGACAAATTTTAACCAATTTTGGTAAAGGAATACCTGGATATGCTAAGATGGTAAGCAATAGAATGTGATACTTTTTATCCGACTACGGTAAAGAAAATAAATACACGGAAGAAGTTACCTCCTAGTCATAAATCAAAAGCGGCTCTTTATCTAATTATTTAGAATAAAGCAGTAACGTCTGCTAGCGTGAAAACCGTGGAGACGTGGGTCCAAATCCCGCTCAAAGCATAAAGTTTTTCGCTTTATATTTAGCTGGTTTAAATTGCATTAAACATAAAATCTCAGGATTCATTTATTTATCGCGCGATAAACGGGACTAATGAAGGCCCGCTGTTTTATTGTGTAAAGCATTAGTTCTGTAAAAGAAGTACTATAAATATCTGTATTTTGAAATGTTATTTTAATTGTTTATTAGGTTATCCCACGTAATATGTATTTACGAAGCCGATTTTGCGAATAACAAGTCAATCGCGTGTCAAACCATAATCCCATTTATCAGAATTTGACGGGGGTGGGTGCGGGTGACAGCAAAAGGCTTTTACACAAGCCTCTAGTTGAATGAGGGACGTTATGGGATCACATCACACCGGGCACTACTTGCGAACGTTTGCTCATTAAAAGGTTAATGTAAGACGACGCGGTTGGGGCAGTGGTAGTGCCTACTGGGACGGCGGTCCTGGGTTGGAATTCCGGCAAGGGCAAATATTTGTGGGGTGAACTCGAATCTTTGTTCCTGGGTCATGGATATTATCTATGTAGTCGTCTAGAAACCATAGTATAGTCGGGAAATAAAAAGGTTTGTCATTTCTTGAATATAAGATGGTGTTAAGGTTCAAAAGTATCCTTTTCATTCCGTGACTGTAACAGCATTGCAAAGTTTGTTTATTGACTGTCCCTTAATATTTATTATATATAGGGAATTAACTAAACCTTTGGTTCTGATAACATTGCGCAGCGTAAATACCTACCTACAAAATATAACCAAAAATCATAATTTAAGTAACCCCCGACCAACACACAACACAACATACATAGCTTAAAAACCATCTCGACAGACAAGGCTTTCGATAAAAAACGCATTCAAACCATTCGTTTGGGAGTTACGATACCAAAGACAAACACACAGATTACACATGTTAACCTTATAACACCCCTTTCTTTGTCAGGGCTTGAAAAGCCAAGCAAAATTTAATCAAACTTTACTACAGATTTTACACGTAAAAAACAAACACAATTTGCGATCTCCAAATAACTTCAATCGTGTTAGGAATCAGCAACAAATAACAAAAGTTAGCGAGCAATTAGAAAGAATTGCTCAAAAGCACAACCGGTATAAATTGAACCGATAACAATTCATTCAAACAGATGCTGAATATGACTTTCACGGCTCAAGTTAAAATGGAGTACGCAGAGGATTACGAGGCGATTTCGATATTGCTGTGTATGTGAAAATTCAATTGTCAAGGATGATTTATTGACAGTAATACAAATTCCAGACGTAGGCATATTTTTTTTACATTTGGCGCGAAAAAGGGACGGGAATAAAAATAAAAACCGAGTGATTTTTTCTTCAAATTAAAATTGAACTTGTCCTGTGCCATAATTATCATTCGTCTTAGGCTGGATTCAACCAGACTATTATAACAAAACGGGAGCGCATCGCGTTCAAAAAAATATCGTCAATTGTTATTAAGTCTCGTTGTATTATAAAATAACAATATCCTAAGCCAGTGATTCGCAATCAAGGAGACGATGTTATCAATTTTTTTTTAAATTGATAACATCGTCATTGATAATTATTCCATAACCTAAAAGCTCAGATTAATACAAATGGATGCCGAGAATTGGCATAAAGACGCATAGGCCCCAAAACGAAAATGAATCATTACGTATTTATAATTCAAATTCAAATTCAAATGTTTATTGCATATCACAGTTTACATTAAAGATGGAACAGTAGGTATAGGAACATGTGACACCCTGCAAGGGCACAGCAATTAGAGAGGGCTACTATTTACACATTTCAAAATATTACAATTACTTTAGGTACGTTATATGCATTATTGTTCACATTGAATGTTTACAAATTTACATGCTTGCCTATCATTAATCATTAGTATTCTCTTCAAAGAAATCACGTAGGGTATAGAAACATTTATTAATGAGAAATATTTTTAATTGTTTTGTAAATATTGTTGTCTTTTCCTGATTCTTTATTGAATTAGGCAGCTTATTATATATTTTAATCATCATGTGGTGAGGACTAGTCCTTACTATCTTCATTCTGGAGAAGGTTAATTTAAGTTGATTAAGATTTCTATCATTTCTTCTAATATCTGTTATTGGGGTATAGAGTTCCATGTGATTCCTTACGAATTTACTACATTCGAAAATATACATAGAAGTTAGAGTAAGCATTTTAAATTTGATAAAGTGAGGCCGGCAGGATTCCATGTGATCGATATTAGCAAGAATTCGAATGCATTTCTTTTGAAGAATAACATTTTTCTCTACCTCGGTACTTTGTCCCCACAGGACTAGACCGTAAGACATTCTTGAATAGGCATAAGCATAATACGCTGTGAGGGCAGTATTGAAATCTGTGACGCGTTTGAGGTGCTGGAGAGCGTATATAAAAGAAGAAAGCTGTTTGGATAGTTTTAGGATGTGCGATTTCCAGGTAAGATGTGTGTCCAACTCCACTCCTAATAAGGTAGCAGAGCTAACTGATTCAATTTTAATGTTATTATAGAAGTACTGAATTGGTAATGAGGATTTCTGATGAGGTTTGAATTGAATGATTTGCGTTTTTTCTAGGTTTAATTTAAGGTTATGAGTGTCTAACCAATTTATTATTTTTTGTAGAGTTATATTTAATTTAAGTTCTACTTCAAGTATAGTTGAGCAGGGAAGGAGTACTGAAATATCGTCAGCAAAGAGCACGCTATGGTTGTCTAATATATTTGGGAGATCATTTATGTAAATGAGAAATAGGCAACATCCTAAGACGCTACCCTGAGGAATAGAGCAAGTGATAGGAACTCTTTCAGATCTAATGCGTTTTATTTTACCTGTCTGAAAGTCTGTTGATTCGATTTCTACATATTGGGAGCGATTACTAAGGTATGATTTGAACCACTCATGGGCTATTCCTCTGATTCCCGTATTGTATAGTTTGATTAACAGTGTCTCATAATTGACTCTGTCATAAGCTTTGCTCATATCAAGCAAAAGCCCTATTGCATATTTTTTATTATCAACTGCCTCTACAATTTGTTTTACGTATTTATATATAGCTAGTGTCGTAGAGCGGTTTTGTCTAAACCCGTTTTGGCTGTCGTGCAAGATTTTAAATTTTTCGTAAAAGGGGTAGAGGCGTTTCATCATTGCGGTTTCAAAAATTTTTGCAGATGTTGGTAGAAGAGCTATAGGTCGATAGTTAGCCACGTCATCAGTCTTACCTTTTTTATATATAGGTTTAACAAGAGCAATTTTTAGTTTGTCTGGAAATACACCTTCGGAGAAAGATTGATTTATTAATTTCGTGTAGGGAATGGTAAGTATTTCAGCACAGCTTTTAATTAATTTAGGAGGAATTTCATCTATCCCAGAAGAGGATTTGTTACTTAGGTTTTTTAATGACATGTATATTTCCTTTGGCTCAACGGGGCTCAGGAAAAATGAATTGTTTATTAGGTTAGTTAAAGTGTTATTATTAGAGTTTTTAGAGGTTAGATTTACATCAGAGTTTCCAACAGAGGAGAAAAAGGTATTGAAAAAATTTGCAATTTTCTGCGGGTTAGTTAATATTCTATTATCTTGAGTTTTTATTTGAATGTTTTGCTTAATTTTAGATTTGTTTTTCTTTGTCTCTCTGTTAATTATTTGCCACATAGATTTCGTTTTATTCTGCGATTTATGGAATGCATGTTTATTACCAAGCTTCTTTGATGCGTCCACTGCTTTCTTTAATACCTTACAATATTGTTTATAGTAGTCACGCAAAATAGAATTTTTGGATTGTGATACTAGTTTCTTTAGGAGCCTTTTATTACGACATGACACTCTTAGTCCTACAGTTAAAAATGTTTTTTTATGAGCTAATTTTATTTTAATATTGTTCTTTGGAATGCACTTATTCAGAGCTTCTATTAAAGTCTTTTCGAACGAGGTATAATTTTCGTTTACAGTTTTGTTTGTTAATATTATACGATCCCAATGTACATTTAGAAGTTCTTGTTTAAACCTTTCTATATTACTTTCGTTGAAAATTCTCTTTGACGATGTTAGGTTATGAAGTTTGGGCATAGGAGTTGGGGTGGTTATTAGGATGCCCCTATGGTCTGATAGGCCATATTCAAAAATGTTTAGGTCTAAGTTGTTGATATTAAAGTTTGTAAAAAGTAAATCAATGCATGTAGAGCTTGTTGATGTCACCCGTGTAGGTTGCTTAACCCTTTGGTGGAAATTGAAGGATGACATTAGGTTAGACAGTCTGGACTTTTCATTACTATTTTTTGCAAAATCTACATTGAAATCCCCCCCTATATTAACTTTTTTACTGTTATCTTTCAGAGAGATTAATTTTAAGAGCTCATTTAGACGCGAATAAAATGTTTCTATTTCTTTTTTACTATTGGGCCAATATATGTTTATAATTATAAGATTAAATTTTGGTATTTCAATTGCACATGTTTCTAAAATAGTTTCTAAAGATTGTAAAGTTATATCTAATCGCTCACAGGATACTATTGTATTTTTAGTTAAGATAAGGACACCACCTCCCTCATGATGACTGCGACAAAAGGACGAGGACACATTATAATTACTTAGCTTAAATAATTCAATTTTTTCCTTATTTAACCATGATTCAGAAATACAAATTATATCGAGATGTGATAGTTTTTCAGTTAATTCTTCTAGAAGGTGGACCTTATTACCAACACTTTGCATGTTTTGGAAGAGAATACTAGAACTAGTTACGAAAAGTATAGGTTCCTAATGTGTCAACTGCTGCTTCCGCTGTCACGGGCTGCTGGGTGGATGGGCCTGCTGTAGGGTGGTGTATAGGTAGGTCAGCGATGTGCGTATCTTCTTTTAGGGTCTTGTTTATAAGGGTTTGAGTTTCTCGTATCGTAGAATTATGGTCCAACATTGAGGGGATTTGAGTGGTGCAGGATACCGTCTTCCCGTTCACGATTAGTTGGTTATTCCTTATTATTGCATGGTGGCCATCTTGTCTAGCTTTTAGCAAAGCTTGTCGGAGCTCTCTTTTCTTAGCCAGGTCAGCAGAACTTAGGTAATTGGTGATGCTAAGACCAGCTGCCTTGAGAGACGATGAGTGTTCCAGCAAAAACTTCGTAATTCTTTTACTTATAAGCTCTATCTTGATTGGCCTGCTTGCTCCTTTTTTTCCAATAAACGATATCTCTTCGATGTAGCCAGATACATTAATATTCAGTAGATCATAAAAAATATTGCAGATTCTGTTAGTTACTTCGGTTTCGGGTTCCCAGTATCTTACAGAAAGTCCGTGTAGAACTACAACTTTTTCGAGTGATTGCGAAATTAGCTTGGGTTCAGCATTTGTTTTCATGTTTTCTATTTCTGCTTTAATTTTTTCGTTTTCTGTTTGCAATTTCTGGCAGTTAAGGTTGAGTTGATCAATTGTAGCATTAATAATATTTAGGTCCTGCTTGATTCTTTTTTGTTCTGCACAAATATTCTCGTGGCTTTGTTTAAAGTTGGCCTTTATTTCAGAGATGGCGCTTTGCAGCTGACTTTGGATTGATAATTGAATTGTTGATAGAATGTATTCATTATTTTCTTGTATAATGGATTTAAAGTTCTTGAGAGATATTTGTTCCTCTGATTTCCCTGGAGAAAAGGTTGTTGTTTGAGGATTATTTGTTGAGTTTGGGGACTCTTGTATGAATGTATGACCTTGGGGTGAGTTTATTATAGAATCATCTCCACTTATAGGATCATCCCCACTTAGTACGGTAGTAGGACTTCGTCTTCTAGGGGGTGGCGGTTTCCTAATGGTGACGTTAGGGTCTTCCGAAATAATCTTCTTATTATTACTGACATTTTTAGGCTTGTTTAAGTGGTTCTCCAGATGAGGCAAGTCTGGCTGCCAGTGCGGTCGGACAGGCGTATTACATCTGTCTCCCTTAGGCTCTTTCGACTGACAGCATGGGCATTTCCAAGTTGCTTTACTTGCAGGTGTCATAATATTGTCGAACCACTTATCGGTTATGCCAGCGCAATCTAAATCGTAGATCTCGTAGCACGACATGCATTTTAGGTATCCTTTATCGGTAATTTCTTTGTGACATCCCGCGCACGTATTTGGCATGTTGTAATGTTATAGGTTTTAGGTTTGGCGACTAATGGTGCCCTCTATGGTAGGGAATTGAAATTAATTAGTCGTGATTGGAGGTCACCCGATTTTATGATCACTGTGCTTGTCTTTACAGGTGCAAGTTCCGTAGTTCTTCGCTAGATGGCGTTTTCACGGTCAATTGAGATATGATAATAAAACAGTACCGCTCAGTTGGTAAAGCAGTTATGCAGTGACGAGGGATATAATCATAACATAACCTTACATTTTTACACTAAACCACAGAATAGATAATAGTACAAGTACAGAAGGCACACTACTTTGATCTTTACAAAAGCCGCTTTTTTTAGCCGAAAAAATATGATTTATGGCCCTTCTAAAGTCGTCGTCCCCAGCGCAAGCCAAACGGAACGTTAAAGCTGCGTGCCAACGGTAAAAATGAATTGGCTCGCTTGCCGCGTCGCCGAGAGCGAGGGCTGTCAACGACTAAAAATAAAAATGTATTTCCCATTTATTTCTTGCATTCAATATAGAGAGTTATATGTTTATATTCTTCATACATTATACATATTTATTATTTCATTATTTAACTATAAAATAATCAATCACAGAATTTGGACGAATTGAATCCACCACCAGGCCGCAAAACATTTTAGCTTTATTTTTAAACATTTTAATACGTATAATATAATAAAATAATGCAACGAATGCGTTACCTTAACATGCAATTAAATTCTTGAGCTTCATTTTGTTTTTGCTTAGTTGTCCGATATTTATTTATTTGTTCATATATATTCATCACTATACACCTAGTATAAAACAAAGTCGTTTCCTGCTGTCTGTCTGTCTGCCCCTATGTAGGTATGCTTAGATCTTTAAAAATACGCACGGACACACCGTGCGAAGCCGGGACGGGTCGCTAGTTACAAATAAAACATGTATAAAGGCGAACTTATCCCTATTAGGGATCTCTTCCAATACATTTCTTTTAACTCTTTATTTATATACTTACCTATCAAACTATCACTCAATCGTTTATTCATTACTTACAAGTAATTTTACAAACTTGATATCAAATATTATTATAAAAACCTCTATGATTGTTGATTTAGTAGTAGACATACTTATTTTACTAGAATTTAAATTGACAAATATCAGCAAATAATCAATTCAAAGTTACATAAGTACCTACTTAACAATTAAAATTGATCGGAGTACCAGTGTTAAATATGGAAGTAGATACACCTGCAATATGTTTTTTATTATTATTCAGTAACGACTTATTATATATTATGTTAATTTTCTTACCTATCGGCATCCTTCGGACGTGTTGGGAGAACGAAAAACGCGTGATTCCAATTTCGATCATTGTTCCTACAACCCGCTGCGATACAATATCTTTTCGCTGTCTTTTTACTCATTTAAACACTTTATATTATAATATAACACTGGTATCAACAGGTGAATGAGGAACGTTCACTTGCGACGTACATAAATCGGAAGAGCGTGCGAGCGAATTTCGTGTACGTGCGTTCCGAGACAGTGCGTGGCAGCCACTGAATAGGCACCATGCATGAGGCCACCGGCATGTACTTGTAGTGGGAAACGTTAATCGCGGAGTGCGCCCCGCCTGACTAAACTTATATTTTCCGTCGCAAATTGTAGTGTGCGAGTCTTTTTTCGGTTCTTCGTGTTTATCCTCGACAACAATCAGTTTTAAGCAATTGTCCAACGGGTACACAACGAAAACCAACACTGAGTGAAGTGACGGCACAATGTTTATCAGGAAGTATCTCTGTTCACTGTTCGATTTAGTCACTGTCTATACTAGCCGGTATTTATCAGCACTTAAGCTATTGTTTAATACTTGTTTATTGAGTATATGCGACTTAAAATCAATTTATCCGATTATTTAACACTACGTCGATGTTTACATAGGCACAGTAGCGCCCTCTCCTCCTTAATGAAGTTAGTTTAAATTTCATTTTGTTTCGTCGTAACCAAATATTTCAGGAATTTGATATAACTAGCAGAACCGCCAACCGTATCCACAGTAGACCCATTCACTAAAGTTAGTTTGAAACATGACACAAAACTATTTACTTTGAATAGTTACTTTGGAGTAGGTACGCTAGCTCATTTGCGGAGGCAAAGTTAATTAAGTTTCTGATAAGAATCGTTCAAAAGTGGTCTGTTGGCTCGCTAGAGAAGTTTTGTGCTCGTACTTGGACGTTTTAATAAGTAAACATTAATAATTGACACATTTATTGGAACTACTTTTTACCCAGCCACAGATGTCCACTGCCGAATATAGGCCTCCCTATAGCTCGCCAGAATGTGCGATCCTGTGCAGACCGCATCCATCGATTCACTGCGACCCTTAAATTCCACGTAGGTCCTCATTAAACTTGTTTAGCTTCTGTCAGTTTAAAATTAGATTTATTAATTCCTACCGTATTAGACGTCGTCCACATCCCCACCAACTTTGCGTTTAGAAATCGAATCCGTCAAAGTCTAAGGACCTTAGAGCTGTCGGGGGTGTGACAAGGAAACGCTTTTAGGACGAGAAAGATCACCTCTAAGTATTATTGTTTACGTAACGTCAGAAGCATTTTATGCGTCCAATATTTCAAAATAATAATATAGGAAATATCTGGTATTAGGAGTATTTGAAAGATCAAGACTTTTCTTTCGATAGAAGATGTATAATGAGTGACATGTTAGTAGAACTTGAATTCTAGAAGAATTCCTTAGAACCCATAGGAACATCACGAACTACTTATTTAAGTGCAGTACTATGAAGTATTGGGTTTTTTTGGGTTATTTATTAATGTTGTGTAACAAATGTTACCATTGGGTACCCTATGTACTCATGTATATAAGTACTACAGTTAACACTCGCTGGGTTCCACTACAAACAGATTTTGGATTTAGGCAGGAAGCGATAAATTAAACAATAGGCCCTAATATTTTTGGAAAGTTCGACGGACAAAAGAAATAAGAATCGATTGCAAACGTTTACTTAAATATTTAGGTTCGAATTATGAGTCTCGAATGTATTGTTCTTTGCGTAGAAATAACTTGCACATGTTGCACACAGCACGGCGGCTTGGATTTAAGACAATAGGCAAACAAGATAATTTTTCAACTGAATAGCGATAGTCTTACACGTGCAGCCCTGTGTCGGCAGAATTTCGGCACCATAAAGCAATTTTAAGTAAACGAGCAATAGAACAAAAGGACTTAGTCGTGGGAATTTTTAGAGGCAATTAAATCTGGGATTTTGAGGAACTGCGTGAGAGGATTTACTGTCATTAAGTACAAAAAGAAATTCGTCCACAGGGAATTATACGTCAAATCGGAAAAAATGCCAATTTGAAATATACCTATAAGGAAAATCGTCCATCCGGAATATTGTCCAAAATAGAATCATGTCCTCTGGTAAAGTTGTCAAAATTGACATAGACCGAAAGGAATAATAACCATTTGTATTTATGTCCACTAGGAAGTATTACCGTTTGTAAATACGTGCAAATAGAAAGTATGTCCATTTGTATTTACGTCAACTCGGAAATATTTTACCATTTGCAAATACGTTCCACGTGAAAAATTTACATGCCATAATCGTCCTAAATAACTAGGTACCTCTTTGTAGGAAATATAACTAGGTACAGGTACGGAAGTTGGTACTAATTATCTCATATATTTTTCGAGCTTGTACATAGATCGTAGCGCCAGTATATTAATATATAGCTTGACAACTTTAACAGTAATAGGGTCCCGTTTTTACCCTTCGGGTACGGAACCCTAAAAATGGTCGGAATTGAATGATATAATTATCATCATCATCATCATCATCATCATATCAGCCTATAGACGTCCACTGCTGGACAAAGGCCTCCCCCAAAGTTCTCGGAGAGAGAGAGAGAGAGAGAGAGATATAATTATATTATTAAATAAATATGCTTAACGTGCAGTCATAAATGTTTATATTGCGATAAAATGCAATTTTTTTGAAACCACTGGCCATCTAGTGAGGAATAGGAGAACTGACTCTGACATTATTCTTCACAGTATACTAAACGTGCTGAGTAGCCGAACTAATTATAAACGTCAATTATAATGCTAGATCCATATAATCGTTTATACACGCCGCGCGCCAAAGACAATATGTAATACGTAGAAGTATGTATAGGTACGGAACGAAAATTCACAATATATAAATGTACATTTTATTTTACTCATGCTATATGGATTAGAGCGGGACGATGATACAATAATTCCTGCAATTTGATATGCGTCTTGATTATTTATTATTACTACTGGTGTTTAAGACATTTCGAGCATTCCGTAAGGTGCGTCCGGGTATTTAGCCTGTCTCACAATATACAGGTACGTTCACAATATACGTAAGCTTTAAGATTGGGATTCGGATTTGGGTGAAATGGGAGAAGTTCTTATCTCGATCACATATGTGCGAGTGAGATAGGTATTAAACTCGAATCATATCGTCAGCTCACGCACTGTACAAGATTAACTGGTACCGAAAGTAGGTATGTAAAGTAGGTAGGTACCTGATGGCCAAGAAGGTATCTATCATACATCTACTACAGCAGGTAGTGAGTGTCCAGAGTTTCAGAGATACTATTTTGCCCTAAACGTGAAATAATGATTTTTCTCACCTTGAAAGTATCAGAGACAAAAAATGTACTGCCACAGTGGCAAAAAATCACCAGTGCGCACCTAGCCTTATATACTTTTCCAAAATACTTTCACTTGTGCACTTTCACTGAAATAAGTAAGTTATCCCTCTCTTCCTGGACTTCAAAAATGTGGCACTCTGGGACTGCTCTACCAGATGTCTACCAGGCCGCATCGCATTATTATGGAAAGAACAACACGTTCACTGTCTGTGTCCCAGAGCCTCTATATTACTGAGACATAAGGTTCACATGTCAAACTCGGACAGTGAACGTGTTAAGTATTATACCATGTCTGATTATGATGGGTAAAAAAACTCCTCGGAGTTAAACACAAACGCCTTACCTGTGTCAATATCTCCGTACTTTATTAGCGCTTATCAGTAGAAATGAGAAGTTGGATGTTACGATTGAGACCTGCATCCATCACCTTAGTATAAAGTAGGTATCATTTCGTATAACATGTGGCTATTAACAGAAAATTAATCATTAATCATCATCATACCCCCGATTCAATCTATCCGTACCACCACTTCCCCCATCGAAGAAAAAGGTGGATTATTCCCTAAAGTTTTTTGAAGCGGTGGTAGCCTAGTGGTTAGGGCATGCGACTTTCAATCCGGAGGTCGCGGGTTCGAACCCGGCCCGTACCAATGAGTTTTTCGGAACTTATGTGGAGTGTCATTTGAAGGAAAACATCGTGAGGAAACCACCTAAGCCCAATAAGGTCTAGTTTCCCCTCTGGGTTGGAAGGTCAGATGGCAGTCGCTTGCGCAAAAACTAGTGCCTACGCCACATGTTGGGATTTAGGTAGCCGACCCCGATTGAGAATTCATTCTCAAAAAATGGGACAAAGGCTAGGAGGATGATGATTCCCTAAAGTTTTTTTTGTTCCTCACTTTGATTCCGACGGCAGTTTTGACAAGCTTAATTATTTTTATACCTTTTGACCGTGATCCTCAGGATCGCAAGATTTTTGATGTAACTAAAGCTTACTATCACTCACCTGGAGTGGTATCCGACTATAGCCCTTGGGATCTCTTAGTTCGGTCATTATCTCCCAACCACCATTTCTTCCAAGTATTTTCCCCCTCTATCAGCGAGATACTATTTACTCGTACGCATGGATGACACCAGACTACCAAAGGCTGTCTTCTATTCGCAGTTGCGAGATGGAAAGCGCAAGCCAGGAGGTCAGTTTCTGCGGTTTAGAGACGTCATCAAGCGTCATTTTACCGCGTGCAACATCCCATGCGAGGGTTGGGAAGAGCTTGCACAACAGAGAGGAGTATGGCGCAGCTCTGTTCATGAGGCCGTCACTGATTTTGAGGAGCGTCGCTTGCAAGACCTCGACGCAAAACGCCTAAACAGAAAGACCCGTCCAAAGCCTTCCTATACCTACACGTATAATGATAAAGGTGAGTTGTACTGTGCGCCTTGTAACAGATCCTTCAAAACCAAATTCGGTTTTGCAAGCCACATTCGTGCACATGACCGATGCTCGTGAAGGTCATGTCTCCAGGTTTCGCCATTGACGGATACGTCAAGGAGGACGATATATATATATATACGATATATATATATTTACTTGATGAATGGCACTTCACAGTGCCATATATACCTTATTATCTATCGTGTGTCTGTCTTTCTGTCCGTCTGTCACCAGGCTGTATCTCTTGAATCACGATAGATACTTACTTACAAATTTTCAAAGACGATGTATTTCTATTGCCGCTATAACGACAAATAGTAAAAGAAAGAATAAAGAATATTTAAGGGGACTCCCAAACAACAAAAGTGATCGGTTGCGATAACTTTGCACGTCATTTGTATCCGGCGCCATACATACCAGATGCAAAGTTCCGTCCGACCAGTTAAGATACGGAACCCTCGGTGCGTGGGTTAAGACTGGCACTTGGCCGGTTTTTCTCTTTTAAACAAGGTACACAATATCATTCAAATCAATTCATACTTTATTTCAGATTTAAAATCCATTTGTTAGTAACAATAACTTAATACCTATAGTATTAGTAGTATTATTGGACATAATAAAGTAAAACTAATCACACAGTGTGGACCTGAATCCACCTCCGCAGGAGTGGAGAGTAAATGCTGTTGGAGCTTTCGCGTAAGCGCTTTAATGCAGATGCACACCGTCTCATGATGGCCGGGAAACCGTCTGTATGTGCCCGACGCGCTACATCGCCACGGCAGCCCCATCAGTACCTTGAATGCGTTATTGTACTGGAAATGTAGGTCGCTATATGACCGCTACATATATGAGACCCACAGACAACTCGTGTACATAGACTGACAATATGCTTTAAATAACGTTAATTTAACTTGTGTAGTACAGCGTGCAAATCTGCAAGCCAGCATAGTACAACGGACAGCTAGCGATCTACGTTCCCTATCAATGTCAAGGTTATCCTTCAGGTCCTCGGTAACCCACTGGGTTATATACCCAAATATTTAAATTATTATTATATAGAGGTCCTAAATAGTAGGTACTAAATCTGCGAACCACACAACATCGAGTGGTCCAGTGCCCTCCTGACGCTCACCCTTAAGTGACTGCCATTCAACCATAACCGTTATGACAATATGGAAATTACGCTGCATCGGGTTAAAAGTTACCTGATTAGTTACCTTAAATATGCGGATCATTCTCTTAAGATCCATTCAACTTTCAGCATTCAGCGTTCATTTTCCACCCAGATCCATTGTTTTAAAGTAAGGATCTAGTAAGTATATTTGTGACTTGATATATATAATCAGGCCTTTTTCCCAACGGCGAAGACAGAGTACCCTACGTTCATACTCTTGCTACGGTCCTGGCATGCAGGTGCACTTATACACTAATTTATCTCGCCTGCATGATCGTCGGTTTAGAGTACTTTTGACCTGGCCTTTTTTAGAGCGTGTTAAATGTAATCGAGAATCGTTCGTCTATGTCTTCTAATTCCAACATTTCCATTTACATTTACTTTGTAGGTTTATCAGCTAAATCTCCTTCTATGCATCCTCTTTTACATACCCAAACTATCTTAGCATCCCTTTCTCAATTCGAGCTACTAAATAATCATTCACACCGTTAAGTTTACAAATTACATTTATTTTAATTTCTTGCCTCATCTGCTACATCCAACTTTCACTTCCGTACACAAATGTTGGGACCAATACACTTCTATGCGCATCCAATGACGCCTTATCTTAGATTTAATGCCTGGGCAGCTCGGCAAACGGCTCGACTGTCTCTAGTGAACATCCTAATTCACGTGTTCTAATATCTCACCTGCATCATTCGCAACCGTAGACATACTATTTTTATAATATTTCCTTTTTGAAATACCATGGCTTTCGTCTTTTTCGCATTCATTTTCAATATTTTCCAGTGGCCTAAATCTTCTATGATGTTAACACGTTCATTGTCCGTGTCCCATATGTGGGGTCACGGCAAGCCTCTATTACAGAGGCATAAGGTTCACATGTCAAACTGGGACAGTGAACGTGTTAAGTAATAAAAAGTTTATTTGATACTAAACAATAATAATAGTAAAATAGACTCTTCTCTCTTCTTTTTCGTTACACTCTTTACAGAGTGGTCGTGGCCATTATGCATTTGTGGAGTTCTGAGTGACCCGTTTGACGACACGTCGCCATTCGTCCCGTAGGGCCGCTTTCCGAGAGCATTCATTGACGGTAGCCGACACACTGGCTTTGATGTGGTCGGTCCATCTCATCGGCGATCTTCCTCTAGCTCTGACACCTTCCACTCTCCCTTGAACAACGAGGCGTTCTATGGACGTTCCGTCTCGCCGAGACACGTGTCCAAAGAAGTAAAATAGACTAGGTATCCAATAAATTGCCCGCCTCTAATCTTTACAGGCGCAAAAGGCCCCGAAATCACGATGAATCACGATGGACAGCCTTTGCCCCAAGATTGACCCAGAACCGGTGTCATGAGCTCTCTCACGTAGCCGATGCCCATTTCGCTAAAAAGCGCTCCTTGTCAGTCCACGCTGAGTTGTTATCTCTTGTTTTATTCTGAAACAGATTTAGCAATTATTTTTACACGCTTTTAATTTACTTGCTTCTATGTATGTATGGTTTGGATATATCAAGCAAGAGAAATTGAAGCATTTTCAATACGTATAGCATAACTTCGACCCACGACTAAGTCGCGCGACATAGCATCATCCGTCACTATCTTATAGCACTGTACAGAAAGAGACAGGTAGTATATCTCGCGCGAGAAAGAGCCGCGTGTCAAAGTTATGCGAGACGTTGCAGGTCACCGATTGAACTCAGTAAACAATAACATAATCCTACCGAATTTGTGCTCTTTAGAAACGTCTAGGTGAATAATTGATGGATTTTCAAAGTAGAAGACGAAAGAAATTACGTTCACATAATATGTGCATACATAATATACGTATAGAACAGGACTGCGGGATATGACAGAGTATCCGCCGAGGATACAGCGGCAAGACGTAGCGGTGGACACGCGTCGGTAGCTCATCTCACCACAAGACAAACAACCAATAAAATACAGTTCATCATCATTTTGACTCCGAGACGTCCATTATTTAACAGATGTCTCCCTAAAGACTTCCATAACGAACGGTTCGTAGTGAGTGCCCATGCATTCTACATATACAATACAATAATACTGTTGCACACTATCAAGAAAAATATTACAAGAGAAATCTTAAATTAAACAATGGTAAACAATAGGCGGTCTTATGGCTAAAGAGCGATCTCTTCCAGACAATTTTGGGTAGCGTAGAAAACAAAACTAAACAGGAAATATAGGTGGTGGAATAAGAACTTAATATGATACGTAACAAATAAATGTCATTCTATGTTATGGAGGTTAGTGTACAATACAAAAACAGTCCAACTGTTCAGTTTTGTAAAGAAATGAGGTCGAAGGAATATCGTCACCTCATAGCCGCAACCGCTAAGCAGCCACGGGAGAACCGTGCTCCAGGAATCGAACCCAGAATCCCTAGCTTGTTAAAAAAAAACTTGTAAATAATCACCATACTTGTAGCGAGCCAAAAACATCGTTCCGTTTACACGGCTTTGATCTCACCAATTAAGGTTTAAGTGGAATAATATTATAAATTATAGTACCTATGACACATCAACATACCGTTGAATTGTAATACAGAAACGTTAGTAAACGTTAGACAGACATACAAACTTGAAAAATAGACGGACAGACTTTAATCCATTTATGCAGGCGTTAAAGCAGTTCTCTTTTGTAGTCATTTTATGGTTCAAAATCCAAACTGCTGTACCTAAAGAATGGTTATTGTGACGCCACAGACAGACTTACAGATACACAGACACGCATAGGTACAATACATAAGGTAATATTATGACATCCTTGAGTGAGCAAACTAGTACTGGGGCAGAGAAGTCCTGGAGTAGCGACTACGTGTAAGAAAACTCAGTGTAAAACGGACGGATGACCTTGCAGGGAGTCGTGGTTGCACTGTGCGCTGGGTCTTTTTCTGTAGCGTCCTAGAAGGGGAGCCCTGTACGGAGTGGACGTCCGTGGCTGATCCACTGGAGTTGCAAGCGCTCATAGGTTGCTGTAACCGCTTACCATCAGGCAGGCCATACGTTTGTTTGTCATCTCCGTAATAAAAATAAAAAACTTATTTCAATATTGCCTTAATACTTACTTGATTTGTTTCATTTTCATAGGTATTTTATAATAGTATGACTCTGTGCTGAAATAAAAACATTCTGTTAAGGTGAAAAAAAAAAACGAATTTTTAAGCTGAGCTAGTAGATATCTTAAATATCTTAAAGTATGACAAAAGTTAGATTTATTGCAGAGTGAAGCTTTTACTGCAAATTTTTGGCGGTATAGTAAGGACCTCATGCTCTCCACACAGCTGTATAGATTTTCTTTGGAACTCAATGCTCTAGATAAAAACAACCGTTTTTAAGTCTATTAGTTTTATTAAGGATCATCTGTGAAAATTTCAACTGTCCAGCTATCACCGTTCTTGAGACACAGCCTGGTGATAGACGGACGGACGGACAGCGAAGTCTCAGTAATAGGGTCCCGTTTTTACCCTTTGGGTACGGAACCCTAAAAACGGCTCGACCGATTTTATTCAATGTGGTTTTCATTGCAAGTACTTATAAGGCCCATCTTCATGAATTTTTCCATATTTTTTGACTCGTGGTTGAAAACTTAGCGGGGGGGGGACACTATTTTTTTATTTTCGGAGTGTATTTACAAAACTGCTGACTTTATCAAAAAAAAACTGTTCGGAGACCCCTATTATTTTTAAAAGACCTATGCAACGACATTTTACAAATTAGTGTTGGAGCGAAAAAAAAAATCACCCCCACTTCAGGTGTACGGGAGGTACCTGTTTTTTTTTTACTTATTATTTTACCGTTTTGTCGGCGTGTTACATACACATACTCATACCAAATTTCAGCTTTCTAGGACTAATGATCACGGAGCTAAGCCACGGACAGACAGACAGACAGACGGACAGACGGACATGGCGAAACTATAAGGGTTCCTAGTTGACTACGGAACCCTAAAAATGCTTATTGTGACGCCACAGACAGACTCACACTCTGCTTGCTCTATTGCCTGCAAGGCTTGAGTGAACAAATGGCTACCGGGGCAGCAACGTCCTTGATGTAGGTAAAGGAAAACTCAGCGTACGGAGGCCTCCACCTAAGCAGACGCATGACCTCGTGTGGGTCCCTGTCCCTGTTTAGCATAGGACGTTCGTGGCTCATAGATAGATACATAGGTAGAAGCTTGAGAATTTAACTGTTGTCTTGGCACACTAGCAGATTCATCAGATGTATCCTCGTTCACAGTTCTCATCTCGTTCACGACAGGGCGTTCGCCCTCATACCTTGGAGACTAAATATTCGCGTACGGTGCGGTTCCAAAGGAATATTCCCCCGACTACGTTTAGGCTATGTAATGACCCTGCTGTCTTAAATACTTACCTGATTTGTTTTATTTTCATATTTTATAATATGACTCTGAGCTGAAAACAAAAACATTGTTAAATGTGAACAGATATACAGACATAGAGCGTTACTCGTATTTCAGATCTATAATATTAGGAATTATGATTGATGATTTTAAAATCAACTATACTATCCGCTGCTAAGTCTTCCAGTATGAACTATTAAATTCATTGAGGTGGCTGTTTTTTTGTAAGACTTTACCGCTTAAAAACTATAATCATCTCTGGAAAAAAACCTGATGCTCTCCATACAGCTTTATCGATTTTCTTGTTCTCAGACTCACGTAGGTATGGCGTAAGTAACAATAACCTAGATTCAAAATGCACCATAAACCCAAACTTAAAATTCGAAATCTTAACTTTAATATTGACCGAGATCCTTTGACTTGATTCAAAGTAATACTTAAAAAGTGAATATTTTGGATACGACTGCGGTTATTTTTAACAAACAAATCTATGAACCATCTCGACAGACAACGCAAATCGGTCCATTCGATTGAGAGCTACGATGTCACAGACAGACACACAGATACGCAAATAAACAGATACACACATTACACATACACATATTAAACTTGTAACACCCCTCTTTTTTGTCAGGGGTTCAAAACGTTGGTTGAACAGAAAACCGAGACGATGGTGTCCTTGTCAAGATGGGCTCAGTGCGCAACCCAGGATGCCTAGCTTGATAAAAAAAAGACTTCTAATCACCATACTTGCACTGCAGCTAACAATAAAAATAAGGTTTAAGTGGAATTAATATGTCGTTCGTGTGTATTACAGAAACGCTATTAAACGTTAGACAGACATACATAACTACATAAATGAAAAATAGACAGACAGACAGACAGACAGACAGACAGACAGACAGACAGACAGACAGACAGACAGACAGACAGACAGACGGACGGACGGACGGACGGACGGACGGACGGACGGACGGACGGACGGACGGACGGACGGACGGACGGACGGACGGACGGACGGACGGACGGACGGACGGACGGACAGACAGACAGACAGACAGACAGACAGACAGACAGACAGACAGACAGACAGACATATTGCGCGCCGCAAACCATGCTATTAGTCTGCGCTGCGCATCAGCGTACACTTGGATATTTGGCTCCGTTCATAGCGACGATCACTTGTATGGCAACGTAATATGAATTATCGCCTTGCATTTTCTACAAACAAGTATTAAAATTCAGATCATCATCATTTCGATCCCAAGACCTTCACTGTTTTATATAACTATGTCTCCCTGGCGATTTGTACAACAAAAGGTTCTGTTTCATCATCATCATCATCATCATCATCATCATCATCATCATCATCATCATCATCATCATCATCATCATCATCATCATCATCATCATCATCATCATCATCATCATCATCATCATCATCATCATCATCATCATCATCATCATCATCATCATCATCATCATCATCATCATCATCATCATCATCATCATCATCAGCCCGGAGTCGTCCACTGCTGGACATAGGCCTTCCCCAGTTCGCGCCACCATACCCGGTCCTCAGTTATAAAGGTTCTGTTTGGTATACTTAATTTCTCCGAGAATAGAAATACGGTTGAAATGGAAATCTTACTAGGTCCATCGGCAAATACATAAATCGTTGACACCTTATAAAGAAATGTTATTTAAAATATCTACGTACCGGTATTATGGTTAACATTTGATTTTTACAGCATTTTCTCACTGTGAATTCAATTTTACAACTTTTGGAAGACTTGACATTTTTTTAAAGTGACAGGTGACTTTTGTTTTATAATTTTTTGCCCATAGACAACGCTTTTAAATATATTTAATGCTAAGGCTAGACAGACGTTAAAAAAAAATACTCCCCATGTGTTCCATGCAATGACAGTAAATCTTAAATACTAAGCATATGCAAGTTTACTGAAATAAAAAATCTGCACATGAATCAAGTTTTAAGTACTACAATACTGTAATAATAAGATTACACTAGTTACTGCAACATTTAAAATGAAAACTATCACGGGACGTTCAATAGGCCAACTTCCATACGATTTTCCAAGAAAACACCATGCTTAAGCCGAATGCTGTCTTAGTGAAAAAACATCATGTTGTTAAGACCTATAAAATAGAGATATGTTTCATTTCTGTTAGTTATCGGGAACATTGGCCCTCACCGTTAAATAAAATGTGTAAATTGATATTGGCGCCACCGTCTATGCATTAAGTAGTCGTTTTGTATGTGTTAGGCTGCGTCCACACTTGTATCATTTTGCCGATCCGATCCCCGTCGCGTATCCTCACCGCGTATCGTCCTGTTTGGACGCTCACTGCGGGCACTCCGTATCATTTGCGCCGTCACGCGAAGAAACGCGTCCACACTTGCCGTATCGTATCCTCGTCGCGTATCGCCGCACCGATGATTTCGGCGTGCAGTAGTTTGGACGCTATCCGTATCGTAGCACCGTATCACCGCCCTGATCATTTTGGTATTTCGTTTTCGCCGAACATTTCATTTCGTTTGTGATCGTTGTTCGGTGCGGAGTTGCGTCCCATTTAAAAATGTCGCCTGCTGAGATCGCTCACTGAACCTTGGGACAGAAATATTCTTGAGCGGGGGCCGTGTACCGGAAGTCGCAGCGAGGAAGGCCATAATTTTTGTCATCTGCTCATGGAGATTTAGCACATGACTGTGCTAGTTTTATAATACATAATGCGGCAGAAAGGTTCTGGAGTGGAAACCGCGTGCTGGAAGACGCCGCGTGGCGAGGCCTTCGATTAAGGCACCCGCTCACGCAGACATGGCCTTCGAATGACTGTGTTTGTTTTAAGTTTTTGATTACTAGTCAGTCAGTCAGTCAGTCAGTCAGTCAGTTTGGACTTTACTATCTCAATAACTATTTAACCTATATTTATGAAATTTGGGGCTCAAGTTGTTAATTCAATTCACGGTAACCAGAAAATCTGGTGTTGTAGAAATCTGGTATTTCAGAAATCCGGTAAATTGTGCAATCTAGTATTTTGCCATTCTGATATTTAGGGAACGAGCGACCTAGAACAGGGCTATTGGGATTTATAGGTATATATTTAAAACCTACAATTTGAATTTTTGATTGATAATTTTTGTTTCATAAACTACTCGAAATTGACAAAATTCACGCGGAAAATTAGTTTTTTCAACTTATTTTTGACTGCACGCAATGAAATCATGAAATAGCTGTATTACTACCTAGAACACGGGGAAAAGTATTATTCACTTCAAAAAGTTGGTTGAAATTATCAATATATTTGTCATAATATGAAAAAAAAATTTTTTAAAAGGAATAAGGCCTCTTAAGTTTGGCGACTGTCTGAGCTATATCTACAACCTTGGTTCTTTAGCGTATCTCATCATTTCGGACTCGATCCCGCAAGGAAAGTCCGAGCATAGCTCGCTCCATTGCCCTTTGAGTAACCTTGAGCCTTCTTATGAGGCCCATTCATTGAAAGCGACCACCTTTCAGTACCGTATGTCATCAATGGCAATTGGCAACACACCTTGGTTAAAAAACCTTCATCTTAAGACACTGCGCTCTATGGGCCGAGAAGATATTTCGCAGCTTCCCGAACGCTGCCCATCCGAGTTGGATTCGATGAGTGACCTCTTTTTCGAAATTCGACCTACCCAACTGGATCGTTTGTCCAAGAGATATATATTTGGCGTCTACAATTTCAAGCGCAGTCTCCAACTTTAAATGGAGTGGGTGCCACATGGGAGTTAAACATCGTTTTTGTATTTTTTTTTTAATTATACATAAATGTAAACAAGTATTACAAAAATAAAATAAGATCTTACTAGTTTACAATTTTACACATTATATTTTGTTATGCTCCATCTCCATTTAGAATGGCTTCATGTACAAAGGTTTAGATATTTTTACAAATGCCACCTATTGAAGCACGTGAGAGTCATTTTAGTTTTTTGTTTGAATATTAGTGTGTTCCATAATAATCTACACGTGCTTTACGTAATGTCTGAAAAAACTTGCACATATACAATCAGCGCATGAAGCGGTAAGCGTTTCAGAGGTTTTTAATGTCGGTAAGCGCTAATCCGAATTAACCTGATCGAAGAGATTAATTGTGTTAAGCGGTAAGCCGTTTCAACGCTTACCTAAGTGTAGGGGTTTAGAATAATCAGCTTTATAAGAAACCCGTTCAAAACCCTAAGGTAACCCGGGTTATGGGTAAGGGGTTCCGGTCCCTGACTAGACGACGATATACGTACAGTCAAAAAATTTGATTTCTAGGCCACTATAGAACCTTGTCACAACCTTCACAACCTTCACAACCTTGTCAGAGCAGGGATCGTTACCGGTATTAGGAATCATATCAGCCTATAGACGTCCACTGCTGGACAAAGGCCTTCCCAAAGTTAGTTATTATACTATACTTGCCCATTAATAGCTAAGTATGTAACTTACGGATAGGAAATAAGGTTGTCAAAAATAAATTGAGTCCACTCGGCGTTAGCGGAGTGACGGCATGTTGTCCATGAGCCATTAGATTACGTCATGCTCTCCTTGGCTTTGATGAATTTAAACATATAGAAAAAATTCTATATATTTTTTTTAAAATTCTAGTGCCAGTACAAAAAAAAAACTATATCAATAGTTTCGACGTAAATGTGATTGCAAGGTGGTCCTGCTGGGGAGCATCGCCGTGATATTTCGATAACTACTCATAAAATACGCATACGTATGGTATCTAAAAAAATGTATGGAAATTCTATATTAACCTAGCACCCTCAGTTTCTAATTATATTTTGAATATACGAAGTTGTGACGCCATCTTAATTTAAGCGCCTAAAGTAAAAAAAATTGCAAGTAATGTCTTATGGTTTTATTTTAAAATCAGGTAAAATGCTTGCTTACTTTACATGTAAATTATCGCCAAATGAACTCCTTAAAAATGCTGTAAATGGTAATTGATTAGTGATACATTCTCATAAAGATACGCACTGATCATTATGAGTGGTGCATTTCTAAAAATGCTTTTTCCTCACTGAACTATACATGAGAAATAATAAAAATGCATTTATTAAAATACTTAAACGGGTTTACTCAGTGTTCGTTTGGCCGCCGCCGCGACTGATCGTCTCTCCTGATGATGAATCGCGTACCGATTCGAAACATGTCGAGCGTTATTCGACTTCTACGACGTGAGTAAACCCGTTTAAGTATTTTAATATGTCTGAGACTAACGATAGTTTTCTATGAAAAATGCATTTATTTGGTGCAATGTAAATTAATACACGTCGCATCAAATTGGATATAGAATAGAGTAGAATAGAATGATAATTTAATCGTTAACGTACACAAAGTGGGCAAAAAAAATATTAGAAATAAAAATACAAAATAAGGATATCAACCTAACATTTACTTTTCGCTCTTACCCATAAAGTATAAGCAAGAGATAAAATTATACACGAGTACAAACTGGCCTTAAATTTTCCTTTTGACCTATATTTACTTTTTTGGTATATCTAAGCGTGTACCAGCGACGGTATGGACATAGCATAATTGACATGTAATTAGTTCCGCTACTCACCACTTCAAGAAAAAACTGTCTAGAAAAATGTCACAAACGAGTTTTGCTATTCCACACTAGATGGCATATAAGTACTATATTCATCCTCAACGAAATTATATGTGGACAAAAATAATTTTGGACATAATTCGTTTTGGGCTAAAATTTACATTTTGGTCCAAATTGATAGTAGACATTATTCACTTTGTACGCATAAAATTTTGCACATTTTTTATAATGGACAAAATTCAATTCAGACTTAATTATTTTTTAACGAAAAGATATTCGGTCATAATTACTTTTCGGCCGAAATGTAGTTTGGTCAAAATTCCATATGGTCAATTCAAGTGGACGATTTTCCATTTGTACTTAATGACAAGTGTCCCGCGTACGTACAGTGTGATTGTTCTAAGTTCAGTATTACAGAAGTGTAAATTGGAATTAAATTCAGTGAAGCGTTAAGCTTATATATGGGCAATTTGTGAATTAAGTGTACAACAATAACTTTAACTTCAGTGCGGCACTTATCTTATAATTTAAGAGAAGAACACTTTATAGACTGTGTAGTTTTATTTAAGTTACGAGTAATTAAGCTAAGTACTAACATTATTTTCGCTAGTCTAGGGGAGTGAGGGCGTGAGAGTTGATCATCTATGTCGTTACGTGTTCTGCGATTGAAGCTGCGGCGAGTAGTATGAAGCTGAGGGCGATAAACTATCTTCCTGATTAATTTCCTTAATTATTTTGAGTTGGAGCAGTAGCGGAGCGGAACAGCATCGGAGCGGACATCGCACACTATTTCCGTCGAATTTTAGGACAAATAGTTAATTGTGACAGGAAGTTACACACCAGTATGGCCACTACTCATATTCAAATACTGCTATAGGATACGGCAGGATTGTGCTCGCGTGTCGAAGGCACTGACACGAAGCGTGCAATTTGGCGTCGTTTTCCTCCTTTAGGACTCGGGATTCGTGGCTTGATGCTGACTGTGCTCTGGTTGTCGATTGCGACAGTGCGTGCGGTTGGTATCGCTATTTGTGATTCCTTTCCTAAGTTAAGGTTATAATTTCACTTCAATGGCATACTGGTGTATAACTAAAGAGAAGAGAGATATTCATGAGAGACATCGACGTGTGTTGAGTGACGGTTTGGAACTTAGCTAAATTAGCTTTGTACAGGATTTGGCAGACGCGTTGCCTAGGCAGGAGGCACTTTTCCCACAGGTACACGGGGTCCAGTTTTGAGAGTCCGGCGTTTTCTAAGAAATTCGTTAGCTAATATCTAGACGTAACATAGTTGTACGTAGCTATAAAATTATTGTAATAGTTTTAAGTACAATGATGAAAAAATGACTTACTGTTGAGTTTCTTTCGGCTTTCTTCTCAACAGCGGTCTCCTCTTGGGAAACGCCGGTAGACTCATTTTCAAACAAAAGCAAAATAAACGCTTTGAATTTAAGCTTGATCTTTTGATTTTAAGCTCCTCATTCAGTCGAGTCTCTTGTATTAGTTTAGCAAGTGAGCGTCAAGTAATTGGGCTACTCCACAACCATAACCTACCATAGTAAAAATAAGCGTTAGGAAGTGAGCTTATTGCGCTACGACCCGGACTATTGGGAGAGAAAGTTCGAGAGACTGAGCAACGTCGTGATCCTGACGCTGCGGTCGCGCTCGCTGAAGCGCCACGCCGAGCCGCATCGCAGACGCTGGAGCGCTGTTACTTCGTACGAGTTGAAGCCGAGACCGTCGCTTACGAGTTAAGTGAACATGATACAAGATGAATCGGTGAGTGATAAAATGAGATATTGAAATTAGACGATCACACAAACGTTATTCTGGCCACTATTATTTCGAGGAAATACACACAACGTATGGGGTCCTTTATATCAGCTAATTTAGGTCGTATACAAGATAGTGCTAGGTAGGTTACATAATATATACATAGATAGGATAGGCTCTAGATAGAGATAGGTGTAGCTATATTTAGGTAGGTAGGAAAGTTATTACAGTTGTCATAAATCTAAACTTGTTAAAGAAATAAGGGGTGAAGAGGCCACAATAAGAAAAAACATTTAGCTTCTAAACGACTTCTAATTCTGACGAAATTTTGATTTAAGTGTTGCCCAAACTATAACATCATTCATCATCATAGCAGCCGATAGACGTCCACTGCTGGACATAGGCCTCTCCCAACGTTCTTAACAATGATCGGGCAATTTCTTCCCGCGATCTCAACCAGGCCATTGGTCTACCTTGTTGGGGGCCTTTCCACGTTTTCCGGTACGCGGTCGCCACTCAAAAACCTGAACTCGGCTCTGAGAATAGTGGGTCATGATAAACCTGGATTACCGTACGCGCGGTACGACTGACTCTAGAAAACCTGCTAATTTACAGGGAAATATTCGACCTGCTCCGCGAGCCGATGTTCAAAGATTTGTAGTGTGTAGGTAGGTAATGGAAACTATTCTTTGGAAACCGGAGATACATAATAACAGTTTCGAAATAAGTTATCTATTTTACTTTTGTTGACACAGTAAACTCCTTTGTTAATAAACTAAAATTCGCTTACAGCTGGCCATGATATCAATGATTGTACGAAATAATGTTACTTTTTAAGTAAATAAAAGAATAGAAAGGTAGAGTCTATACCTACCTATTGTTATTAAAATGTGTAACAGTTTCACATATAAATAATAATTTAGGTTTGTTAAAGAAAATATCACTCACCTTCATCCATAGAAAGCTGGTCCCATATGGCCACCTTGGTGCCCGCAGGGTCCCGTAGCGCCACATACGCCAGTTCTCCATGTACCAGTCGCAGGTCGTGGTCAAGGGCGAGAATCCAGAAGGTTACTGTTGAAAAAAATACAACTTTAACAATCTGTGTCAGTGAAGAGAGGAAGAGTCGTGGGGACCGTGGTGACGTAACGTACAGGAATTATGATCCTCGCAATCGAATAAAACATGGCGTATACGTGAGTCACCATTTTGTAATCCAATCTAAATATTCTTTATTACCAATTTTTTTTTTGTATCTTCGTAATTCTACAAATGATATCTGTTCAATGAAAATATTTATTCCTCTCATTAATTTAAGAATTCCCATAAACAGGCAGGGCTAGGTAAGCTGCATCGGACATAAAAGAGATCGTAAAACCAACATAAAGCAAAACAAAAATTAATGACTCAGGCGGCGTAAAAAGCTGCACGAGGCTATTATTATTAAAAAGTATACTAAATTATTAACTTGAAATATTGTTCTCTTCACAATATTTTCCTTCAGGGTAAAATATGACATTACAGTGAAGAAAGTTAATTCATTGTCCTCTGTATTTCAGCGAACTCGTTTTCTATTTCAAAATACAAGTAATTTTTTGCCGCCACTACATAATTTATAACCTCTAAATACAGTACGAATTCGGATCGTTTGTCGCACAATTCATAACTAAACGCTACAAAAGCAGTTCTCGTAATGTACGGGATATAATTAATTATACAAAGTTACCAGTGCCCAAGTTGGACAATAAACAGAAAGTTCCCAAGGTCCAAGTTTGTACGTAACGATTATGGGAATTTCAGCGCGATAACGTTTTTGCATGCGAGTTAACGAGGTATTCAGTAAGACGGACGGTGGTCCACGGCGCATATTTTACCTGGCCTTTGGCTAAATTGGTTTACTTGCTTAAAATACGCTTGAAATTATGCCAAATTGCGTATTTACACTATTTATTATACTGAAACATGAAACAGCAATAATGAGTTTAGTTAATGTGTTTAAAATGTTAGAAAACTATTTGTCTTAAATACTTAGGTGATGGCGCCACCATTTGTGGTTATTCTAAGTTCTTAAATTTTCTGTCACTGTTGTGAGTTAGATGATCACTATGATCAGTGTCATGGTACTTATTGTTTTCTTCATGTTGCGTTCCAATTAAAATTATTCTATCACTGATTGATTGATCATTCATTCACTGAAATAATGATAACTAAATTGAATTATCGGGATATAAAAATTATCACCGTGATTGATTTTGTATAACCATGATTGAAATTAGAGCGAGCATCGTGTCATATTCACCAATAAGTCGTTACCATGACAGGGATAATCCGGGAATGGCAGGTGCCAAATTTCTTGTGTCTAAGTCGATGTCAAAATGTCTCGCTATCCCTTGGCAGTACATTCATCGTTCCCCACACACCAAACCGTAGTATGCAGAATGCGTTGCTGGAGATGACGAGAACTTTAGAGATAGGTTAAGTGTGGGACTTGATCGATTTGTGTAAGATTGTCGCCTATTATTTATTGAAACATCTCACCTGTCTCTCCAGGCCTGTAATGGTGTCTCGCCGGCCTCACGATGACGTCCCGTACCGGCCCCAAGAGCCTGATGACGCTGTGGCTCTTGGCAGTGCATTCGTCATTCCCCACACATCCAACTGTGGTATGCAGAGTGCAATGCGTGGCTGGAGATGACGGGATCTTCAAGGGAATGATGCCGTAACCTGGAAAAAAGTAAGTTTTAATATCTGTGCAAAAGTATTTTTATTTTCCATACATTGGGACTTGATTTTCATTGCCATTATTAGTTAAAGGCTTAATAAAAACAAAATTACGATCGCGTCTTTTGTGTTACGAAAGTTACTCATACGAAAGATATGGGTAACTATCGTTATAGTAGAGTTGCTAAGCCGCGAAATTGTGCACATCGGGTTACAAGCATGAAATTTCTACAACACATAGAGCCATCCACGGTGATTATTTTCAGATGTGGAGGGAAGTCAGATTCGTCCCCTGTGTGGTGGGAGAGCGGGGTGAAGAGGACCAAGTACTGCTCTTTTTCTTTTTTTTATTACTGATCAGTTCAGGCTATTAGGGCCTGTGCGACATCGTTTTCGTGTAAAATAGATATCAGCTATAATTTTTTCATGTTATTTAAGAATAGTTTCATATAAAAATTTGGGTTTATTGCTGAAAAGGTAAAAATCACAACTAGTTTTTTTTATTAAGAATGATGAATAAGTTATCTATCCTGAATATTTACAATTTAAAAAACTATTACTAAACAGCAAATTTAATCTTGTTTTTAAAAATGTATACATACTGTGCACATCTGATACAAAAAGTACCTTGAAAAAAATGTTGATGTTAAGCTTAGCCAGCGTGTTCTAGTACATTTTTCTAAGTCGCGAAATTGTGTACATTGGGATACAACCACGAAATTTCTAACACAAATAGAGTATTCTTTGGTGATTATTTTCAGATGTGGAGGGAAGTCAGATTCGTCCCCTGTGCGGCGGAAAAGCGGGGTGAATAGGACAAAGGAGTCCTCTTTTTCTTTTTATATTACTGATCAGATAACGCTACTAGGACTTGCTTGGTGTCGTTTTCGTGTAAAACAGATATCAGAAATTATTTTTTTATGTTATTTATTCATAGTACCCGTGCCCGTATCTTGGCGGTGTCTGCGCCTGAATCAGGTCACTGGCTCCGCGCTCTGCCCTCCCACTACGTGGGAACAGTTCTTGACCCAGGCTGCCTGCGAATAGCAGTTTGCCTGAGGCTTGGGTCAAGAATATGCATCCCACATACGTGCTCCTGCGGCAAGGGCGTGGATCAGCTGGGTCGACACGGCCTCTCATGTCCCAGAAGCGCCGGTCGCCTATACCGTCACGGCGCCATAAACGACTTGGTCCGCCGTTCGCTTGCTACCGCCTCTGTACCTGCAATTTTGGAACCCGTGGGTATGGCCAGAGACGATGGCAAGCGTCCGGATGGCGCCACTTTGGTACCGTGGAAGCTGGGGCGAGTCCTGGTGTGGGACGCAACATGTGTCGACACGTTCGCCGCGTCCCACATCCAGGCGACTCGTTCACAAGCCGGCGCAGCTGCCGACCAGGCTCAAATCCTCAAGCGCCGCAAATACTCATCTTTGTCTAAAGATTATGAATTTGCGGCACTTGCGGTAGAGACATTAGGACCCTGGTCGGCCGATATGAAGGCATTTATGAGGGCCCTGTCGCCTCGGTGGGTACGTGTCTCGGGGGACCCCAGAGCTGGCGCGTACCTCTCACAGAGGATCGCTCTTGCGATCCAAAGAGGTAACGCCGCCAGCGTAATGGGAACCATGCCGCAGGCAGACCTTCTGGATGGGGTATTCTTTTTATAGAAAATGTATATATTTTATTCTTATTTTTTCTAATTAGTTTTAACAAATTGTACATAATAATTATCCTTTCTTTTATGTTTATCTGTAGTTTTTAGTATTGTAAATATTATATTGTATGTGTTTATTTTAAAATAAACTTAATAACATTAGTACCATATAAAAATATGGTTGTATTTCCGAAATTGTGAAAATCACAACAAGTTTTTTTTATTCAGGGAGATAAATTAGTTATATTTCCTGAATATTTACAACTAACAAAAATAATATAAAATAGCAAATTTAATCTAGTTTCTAAAAATATATACATATTGGGCACTTTTCATACAAACAGTAACTTAAATAAATTGTTGATGTTGAGATTAGCCCGTGAGCTCGTGATACTTTAGCAAAAAAAAAAATTGTTTTAATTACATTAATTTGTTTTTCTAGGACGTATATAGTAAATATTATATGTAAAAGCATGTTAATAATCATTATTTATTGTATTTAATGAAGCGAAATAGGATGCGTTCGGAGATTTACGTTGGTTACGCCGACGTAAAGATATATTTTAAGCTACTGTTTGTATGGGAAGTGCCCAACATGCATATATTTTTAGAAACTAGAATAAATGAGCTATTTAAAATAATAATAATAATTTGAAAATATTCACGAAATTGAACTAATTTACTTCACTGAATAAAAAAAACTTGTTGTGATTTTTACCTTTTTGGCCATACACGCATATTTTTATATAGAACTATACAAAAATAACATAAAAAAATAATTTCTGATATTTGTTTTACACGAAAATGATACCAAACACGTCCTGGTAGACTTAACTGACCAGCAATAAAGAAAGAAAAGAGGGATACTTGGCCCTATTCACTCCACTCTCCCGCCTCACAGGGGACTAATCTGACTTCCCTCCACATCTGAAAATAATCACCGTGGAACACTCTATTTGTGGTAGAAATTTCATGCTTGTAACCCGATGCGCACAATTATGTTAGAAAACAGCGGACTAACAACTCTACTATTACACAAAGGAATCAATTAAGTTTTGTTTTAATTAAAGCCCTTAACTACGTACATGTTTTTTGAAAATGACTCTGCGCCTCGCCGCTGCAAAGCTCATATAAATTATCACCTATTTGCAATTAAGAAAAACTAACTTATTTTTTACAAGTTTTCGTTACAATATTAGTGAAATGTTTACTGAAATAATAATATAAATTGGAAGCCGAATAATCACATGACAATTTTACTATATTTAATGTTACTTTTAATGTTACTTTTGTGATCCCAGTACTCAACATTAATTAAAATTATTCAGGCTCACAATAATTAACGAAATGTGACATTAAACGTACACAATTATTTGAAAACATGAGCTTTAATTTAATATTAACTGAGAGAAAATTTTGATACTCATTACAGTTATTACATACGGAGTCATTTGTATAGTTGCAAATAAGTACTTTTCAAATAGAGCACTGTAACTTTTAGCGAGTTATATTTTCTCGTTTCACATTAATGGCACTAGCCAGATTTTTTAAGCTTGGTCATGAAATAGGTTGTCGAAAACTAATTGTTTTATTATAATTCAGTGAATAAAGGATTTTTACCTTACAAACGGTCCGGTAGTTTTGAATTTTTGATATGTTGTCTAGGATGGTTAGTCAGTGCTTAAAATGCAAAATGCACAATTCCCCCCCCCTCCGCGCCTGCCGCCATATTGAAAAAACCGGCACTCTCTTCATATTTTTGCTCATATCTTCCTTTAGGAGCATTTTAGCTAGAAGAAAGCTTTGACAATGTTATAGAGAGTTAAATTTACCACATTTTCCATTTTATATTTTGTTTCTAGGACAGATAGTTACGGAGATATGCACATTTAAAAAAACTTAAGAAATTGCAATTTCCAACTGAAAAACAAACTTCTGGATTATATCTTCGTTTAGGAGCATTTTAGCTAGAACAGTGCTTGGGCAATTTTGTAGAGAATTAAATTTACTAATATCTACATTTCAAATTTTGTTTCTAGGACTGATAATTAAGGAGATATGTAAAAAATAAAGTCACGTTTTCCGAAAATGTATGTAAAAATGGACATAAGTTTTATAAGCAATTATATTTCCTACATGTTTTAATTTGTCCTAGACTAGTCCATAACTGAATAACAGCGTTCTAAAGCAAGAATTTTGAGAAATTTTCGGAAAATTCGACTTTTCCTGTTTTTTAAATGTGCATATCTCCGTAACCAACCGTCCTTGAAACAAAGTTTGAAGTGTAAATTATAGTAAATTTAATTCTCTACAACATTGCCCAAGCTTTGTTGTAGCTAAAATGCTCCTAAACGAAGATATAATTCAGAAGTTTGTTTTTCAGTAGGAAATTGCGATTTTTACGTTTTTTTAAATGTGGATATCTCCGTAACTATCTGTCCTAGAAAAAAAATATAAAATGAAGAATGTAGTAAATTTAACTCTCTATAACATTGTCGAAGCTTTCTTCTAGCTAAAATGCTCCTAAAGGAAGATATGAGCAAAAATATGAAGAGAGTGCCGGTTTTTTCAAAATGGCGGCGGGCGCGGAGGGGGGGGAATTGTGCATTTTGCATTTTAAGCACTGACTAACCATCCTAGATAACATATCAAAAATTCAAAACTACCGGACCGTTTGTAAGGTCACACATAGTACTTTAGTCTCTATTCACCGTGAAGACTTCACAATATAACATTATTTTATGTAGAGTATAAACAGAAAGTTACTAGTTCAAAGAGTCGGGACTTAAATAAAACTAGGTTTTGGGTTTAAAAAGCTGTACTCGTATAGCTTAATGCCGTTAAGAATCTAGCCGAACTAGAAAAAGTCTACAACCGACTTCTTTGCGAATATTCTAGTCAAGATAAATTCATATCCTGACTAAACCATAACTAGTTTAAAAGTCATAATTGGGAACATTGGGCTTTTCAGAGGTACACATTATATTATTTCCCAATAGTAGGTATACGTCTAAAAGTTTTATAGGCATTATTTTCTTAAACCTCGATGTGACATTTGGTCACATTCCGAATGTATACAAGGAATTAGTTGGGGAAATTAAAAAATTTAATAGTCGTGCATCTATATCTAACCCACTATACGTCGTAAAAATAAACTAATCATAGATTAAATATACCATCCAAATAACATATGCTATCAAGAAAATACGTAATTTTGGGTCGCTGAGCCAGCGCAGTTAGTTAGTTTTACCTTTTGTAAAACTGAATGTACCCATTTTTTTCTGACAAAAAAGACAAAATGGCGTTTCACAGGTCAGAAAAAATTGAATTAAAACGATGACGCAAAATATTTTATTTTAAAAATTACAATAATGGAAGCATTATAACAATTTAATGGGGAAATTCCTTATTCAATTAATCCAAAGTCAAATGCACGTCGGTTCTTTTTATAAAATAATAACTCTTACCTCTAATAGCGTCTAGTTTAGTTAAGTGCTGTAAGATCGAGCAGAAATTTTCAACTTCTTTTCCATTTGCGGATGCACCAAGTGGTTTTATTATTCCTATCGAATAGTCGCAGTCGCTATTCAGACGAAAGGTACCCCGTTTTAAGGCGCTCTCAAAGTAAAGTTTTGTTCGGATACAACGACGCCTTGTCATATGTACTCACTTTTACCACCGACTTCAAAAAAGTGGAGGAGTAGGAAGTATATATACATTTTTTTTTTTTTTTTTTAAATGGCAACCGGTCACAGTTAAGCGACCATTACTGCCAATGTCTCGTTGCCAATCGCACTCGGCGACTAGATAGAGGATTGATACCACGTTGTACGGTGAGTTGATAAAATCGTGCTTTTTGTAAAGTGATAGCGATTTACAAAAAACCACACGGACTATCGGGCCTTGACCCAGGAAGGGCTATGTACGCTTCAAGTTGAATTCTTCATTAGCTATTCACACATTCGTTTGATCACTGCACAATACGCTATCAATACTACACATTGAACGACAAAAATGAATAAATAACGAACAACAAAACCTAAACGCATGCGGCCATCTTAAGTCACGGACCGGAAGTCTATATATACATTTTAAAAATTCTTATTACCAAAGCTTTGACATCCCTGATGATCTCAGATGATGACATTTTCAATTTAAGGCACACGTTCAGAAATTTGAACGCTTTTCCATAATAACTCATACGTTTGTCCAGAGTTTCGTTGAAATCTGTATTTTTATTTGTTAAATAGTGATCCTGATTTGTCAAATAAGAATCTGTATTTGCACGGAATACCTATATTATATACCTACCTATATGATCATAAGCAAAAACCGCGCGTATATGTGTAGCTGCTATCATTTTTTGAATTGAAAAAGAACAATCGTGGATTGCCCACTAGTAGCGCTAAATTGGTTCGTAGTAGTCTCGAAACCAATGGAGTCATTTGGGCTCCACACGAGATAAAATATATTGGTATGATGGAGCGGATACAAAATAAATATATTCGTTTTTTGTATCTAAGAAAGTATGGAGTATATCCCTTTTATCCTCTGATGTACCCAAGTCTGTTTGTATTAGGTATGGTGGGGTACAACGAACTGCGAGTGCGCAGAGAGTTGTGTCTCGCAACATACCTGTTCAAACTAATTAGGGGTAAGATATTCAACAGTGTGGTATTAAGTCATGTCAGCCTCTGTGCCCCTGACAGATACATATGGCGCCGGCGCCGGCCGCCGCTGCTGGCAGTGCCGCGCGGGCGCACCAACCTGCTCGGCATGGCACCGATGACGCGCGCGCTCCGTGCCCTCAACTTAATGGCGGAAAACATTGACCTATTTGGGTGTTCTTTGAATGAGTTCACAAAGTCAGCACTGTTCGTATTATGTTATAGTAGTAATAAATTAGACAAGGGAAAGTATAAATAGCTTAAGGTAGTTACACTATTGTCTTAGGATTAGTTTCCTGTTAAAATAGTTGTGTGGAAATAAATAAATAAAATAAATAAAAATTTATACTATACCTACTAGTATTATAGTATATTGTGTCATAAGGGTAGTAAGTAGAGGGGAGACGGTTAACGAAGGTCTATTAGAAGCCCGAAGCCGAAGGCGGAGGGCTTTTAATGTCCTGAGTTTGTAATCCCCTTACTACCCGCCTTACACACAATATTTTTCATCACATTTGGGAGTAAATAACAAATAAATAAGCCAAAATAAACATTAAACGATAACGATTGACAAGCAACTTTTTTCTATATATATATATATTTTAATTTACTTTAAGCACTGGCGAAACGGCCATCAGCTTAAAACAGAAAACAAATACACACAGAATCTTACCATCCATTATTAAACAAATAACAATGAACAATATTATGCAGCAATAATTAACACTGTAATATTATAAAACTTAAATATGAACAGAAAGTTTGTTACAAAACTAAATAGCCTAACCAATAATTTTATAACTTTTTTCTTTTTTTTTGTGTCGTCTTCCACATATAATGCTAAGAACTGCGTTTCGTTTAGAAACTTGACAGGCTATACTGCCAGATTGTAACGATAATTCAAAATTTTAATTTAATAAAATTATTGCAAAATACACAAAATATTAATGCAGTCACAATAGTTACATATACCGTATTAATTCAATACACAATAAAATTTGCTGGTAGGCAAGTTTTCTTGATACAACAAAAAACCTTGGCTGGATTGAAACCTCCTTAGTCTGAAGTAATGTGCGAGTGCGTACTATATTATTAAAACTAAAACCATAACTCCCGAGGGAGTTATAACAATTTATAACTCCCGCGGGAACTATATATATAGGCCTTAGTCCTTCAGTACACCCGCATGTAATACCATCTTTTACGAGCAAATGTGATGAAAAATACTTTTTCTCAAACATGCAATGAAATATTGTCTTTGCGTTCCTTATAATAGGCTCGGAAGTATCGGTTTTTGGGCGCAACAACTCGAGAGGACTGTAAAGGGATTTCATACTGCTTTTCAGGCCTAGGCCTGCAAAGTAACTTTTTTTTTGTTTCAACAACAAGGTCATTCACACAGCTGGCTGGTTTGACAAAAAGCAGGTTTTGTTTTTAAAGGTTGATTGTTAGACACTTGTGGAAAAAAAAAATTCAAGATGGCGACTTTTTTTTTCAAAATTTCAAATTGGTGCTAGGCGGCTAAAACTCGGTATCGGGGGGCTCTCGGGCTCAAAAATATGAATCTGAAATCTTGTCCGAACATTCGGTCAAATTCGGAAAATATCGAAAAAAAAAACGATTTGTATGGAGAAAATTTCAAATTGGTCCTAGGAGGCAAAAATATGAATCTGAAATCTTGTCCGAAAATTCGGTCAAATTCGGAAAATGTCGAAAAAAACCGATTTGTATGGAGAAAATTTCAAATTGGTCCTAGGAGGCTGAAATTCGGTATCCGGGGGTTTTTGGGGCTCTTAAGTCAGAATCTGAAATCGGATTTTCTAAATTCGGTCAAATTCGGTATCGGGGGGCTCTCGGGGCTCAAAAATATGAATCTGAAATCTTGTCCGAAAATTCGGTCAAATTCGGAAAATGTCGAAAAAAAACGATTTGTATTGAGAAAATTTCAAATTGGTCCTAGGAGGCTGAAATTCGGTATCCGGGGGTTTTTGGGGCTCCTGAGTCAGAATCTGAAATCGGATTTTTTAAATTCGGTCAAATTCTGTATTGGGGGGCTCTCGGGGCTCAAAATTATGAATCTGAAATCTTGTCCGAAAATTTGGTCAAAATCGGAAAGTCGAAAAAAAACGATTTGTATTGAGAAAATTTCAAATTGGTCCTAGGAGGCTGAAATTCGGTTTCTGGGGGTTTTTGGGGCTCCTGAGTCAGAATCTGAAATCGGATTTTTTAAATTCAGTCAAATTCGGTATCGGGGGGCTCTCGGGGCTCAAAAATATGAATCTGAAATCTTGTCCGAAAATTCGGTCAAATTCGGAAAATGTCGAAAAAAAACGATTTGTATGGAGAAAATTTCAAATTGGTCCTAGGAGGCTGAAATTCGGTTTCTGGGGGTTTTTGGGGCTCCTGAGTCAGAATCTGAAATCGGATTTTTTAAATTCGGTCAAATTCGGTATCGGGGGGCTCTCGGGGCTCAAAAATATGAATCTGAAATCTTGTCCGAAAATTCGGTCAAATTCGGAAAATATCGAAAAAAAAAACGATTTGTATGGAGAAAATTTCAAATTGGTCCTAGGAGGCTGAAATTCGGTATCCGGGGATTTTTGGGGCTCCTGAGTCAGAATCTGAAATCGGATTTTTTAAATATCGGTCAAATTCTGTATTGGGGGGCTCTCGGGGCTCAAAATTATGAATCTGAAATCTTGTCCGAAAATTTGGTCAAAATCGGAAAATGTCGAAAAAAAACGATTTGTATTGAGAAAATTTCAAATTGGTCCTAGCAGGCTGAAATTCGGTATCCGGGGGTTTTTGGGGCTCCTGAGTCAGAATCTGAAATCGGATTTTTTAAATTCAGTCAAATTCGGTATCGGGGGGCTCTCGGGGCTCAAAAATATGAATCTGAAATCTTGTCCGAAAATTCGGTCAAATTCGGAAAATGTCGAAAAAAAACGATTTGTATGGAGAAAATTTCAAATTGGTCCTAGGAGGCTGAAATTCGGTTTCTGGGGTTTTTTGGGGCTCCTGAGTCAGAATCTGAAATCGGATTTTTTAAATTCGGTCAAATTCGGTATCGGGGGGCTCTCGGGGCTCAAAAATATGAATCTGAAATCTTGTCCGAAAATTCGGTCAAATTCGGAAAATATCGAAAAAAAAAACGATTTGTATGGAGAAAATTTCAAATTGGTCCTAGGAGGCTGAAATTCGGTATCCGGGGATTTTTGGGGCTCCTGAGTCAGAATCTGAAATCTGATTTTTAAAATTCGGTCAAATTCGGAAAATATCGGACAAACAATATTAAGTGTTATTCTTTGAAGTCATATTTTTTTATTTCATTGTATGTTTGAGAAAAGCACTATACATGCCTCGTCGTGAAAACGGATTCCCGGCCTCGTATCACTATCCGGCCTCGCTCGCACGCTCGCTCGGCCGTATATACCTACTTGGCCGGAAATCCTCATTTTCCCGGCCTCTGATGTAATGTACTATTAAATACCTACCCACTTTATACATTTTATGAAACATGTAATGTCTCATTTTTTTAATATGGGTGCACAGTGCACACCACAATTTTTATATTAACCTATTGATACAAAGATTTCAAAGCCCAAAGAAAAATTGAAATAAGTTACCTGGGAGACGAGACCGGGAATCGAACCCGTACCTCTGGATTGCCGGTCCAGTGCGTTAACCACTTCGCTACCCGAACTCCAACCAACCTTTCGAATTTTTCCTTATGCTTCGTGTGTCGATCTTCGCATTGTTTTTTTGAAAGGTTTTTCAGGCTCGTCCCCCAGGTAACTCATTTCAATTTTTCTTTGAGCTTTGATATCTTTGTATCAATAGTTTACCCACCCACTTTTTTTTACGTAGTGATCCAACAAACATAGTCCAAGTGAATACAATTTGTTAACTATAAAGTAAAACATTGCATTATTCGAGCCGCATCGTAAAACAAGCGCCGCCGCCCCAAAAGCCCATGGAACCCCGAATTGTAATTAAAATCAAACTAAATCCCCACTAAATTTAACGCAGCGTCGTAGTGACAAAAGTATTACTGCGCAAGCCAGTCATTAAAGCGTAAATTACCTGGATCTTGAAAGCGGAACAGATAAGAATGGTTAGTTCATTTACATGTCTCATAACTAAAAATAAAACATATAAATAAAAAACTTTTTAAATCTACAAAAAATCTGTAACTGTTTTCTAAGACCGAAAAAACAAGCATTTTGAAACGTTTAATCCATTCCACATTCTGCCTGTCAATCGCTCCCGTTGGAGTTCCAAAAAAACCTGCCACGTTGTTTATATTTATATCTACGTTTATGTCTATGATATTAAATAAATACAACCTTATAGTGAAAGTGTCGTGGCTGGTCGTTGGTGATATACTTATAAACAACAGCGTTAGAAGGAAACAATAACCTAGAAATAGTTAAGAAAAAAAATGAAGCAACCTAGACTAGTTTAGAAATAAGTGAAAATATATGAAAAGAGTTCAATAAATTCAGCCATTTGTATGTCACAGATCAACTTATCGGTGGGACGGTAAAAAAAAAATCAATGTGTTCGACTGTTTGTTGCAGCTCAACTGATTCAACGGCATGTAGAGTGTGATAGAATATATTTTAATTATCTACTACCACAATTTCAATAAAATCTTCAATATCTTTGAGATTTAATATGGTGTAAAAATAATGTAATTGAAAATAGGATTTCCACCAAAATATCAATGTGCACGTGCTGTCTTCAACAGTTTGTGGCAAGATGAGCCAATTCCACGCGCTTCCTCAAAATCACCGGAGCTTGAATTGATACTCCTGCCATGCGACTGGGGGCAATTATCTTCCTGTTTGCTCTGCAGGATTGAGGAATTATTATTAAAAATTACATTATTAGAATCTACCCACTGTGCGTCAAATTACAATGCTTAAAATGTTCGATTAACTTTTGTTTTTGTTAGTGAACAATTACAATAGATTTAATGAGAATCATGAAAGCGCTACTATATTTACCTATGTACGTAGTTTTTTGTTTAATATTGATGACGAGAGTGTCAAGTGTCCGACTGATAGAAGACTGTTAAACAGAGAAAAACAAGTAAATAGAAAAACAATTTTAAGCCTTAAACCATGGAGTTAATATTGCCGTGAATAAATTTGCATAAGAATTTTAAAATTTGAGAGGACTATGTATTAATTCGTGCTATCTTCGCATCACAAAGGAAGCTGAGCTAATTCCGCGCTGCATGGGTAATTTGATTACTGTACTAACTCGTGCCATTGCGCTTTAATCGGGTAATGCTAGAGCAGAAATGTGAACGTAATTGAGTTCTCGAGCCGCGTAAGAAATTTCTAAAATTACAAAGTATCGTACCAAGAAACGATGGAGTGTACCTACTCTCTCTTCGAATAAGTATTTTTCTCAAACTCATCAATTTTGCATAAGCACATGACAAATAATGCTGTCGTAGCACATACTTTACTGCATTCAGCAAATTTAACGTAAACTTCTTATAATGGTGAAGTGCACTGCCTAAAAGTGGACTGGTCTCATCAATCAATTTTATTTTTAGGTACCAAAGGTACCGAGTTGTGGGTACCAAATAATATGTGAACTCTAAATGAACTAAATGTCCATTGTTAATTAACTATTTTAGCATTACGAATAATGCAGATAAAAATAACTGTTATTTTAATAGTTAATTTGAAGACTGGGAATAGTGAAACTTTATTCGTGAAAACGCTTGCGGCACCGAGCTAAAATTGGGTTATTAGATTAGCAAATTGTATAAAAATTTCCGTCTCATGGTAGCAGACAATAAACTCGCTCACTTTATGGTACTTATAAAAACTAGTTTAAGAAATAAAATATGTTGGGATTTGAGGCATTTTCGGCATCTTTTGAATACAATTTGAAGAGAGAAATGTTGATGAATATATTTCAAAGTTAGTTGGAAAACTATTATGCCTATGCTTTCATAGTATTAACATAACGGGGGGGTTAATTTAATAGTATTACTTTTTATTTTAACAAATCAGAAAATGACTGCAGACAGTGAGGAAATGCGACTACGGGTGACTAAGGCATTATACAAGATAATGCATGTCGGAAGGTAATCAAGTTTGGTATGTACCAACCAACCCGAATGGATTCTCTTGTTAAGGAATAAAGGGAAACCTAACCTTAATCCCGATTTAAGCCCAAGTGTAACATAGGAATAAAATAATTCGCTAACAACTTCAATCTTTACAAATACAAATACAAATTCTTTATTGGTAACACCAAGTTACATGTCAACAATTTTAAGCATAGGTAGGTAGTTACTTATTTCACGAATTAATTAATTTAATTTATGGTTATCACATTGTCTACATTTTCCACATTATTAATTGCGATAATAGATTCGTACGATATTAATTTAATTTAATTTCGTCGAAACCAACATGCACTGCATACACATCTCTAATATAGTAACAATTAACAGTCAGGTGAAAACAATTTTTGAAGCACATTTTGTATTTATTTTGATTTATTTAATTATATTTAATAGATTTTTTTTTTATTCATTACGTCTAGAACTATGATATTTTTGCATTATCAAATAAATTGTATATTTTTTTGCATACCTACTTCATTGCAGTGTACTGGATACTGTTTCTGCTGTGCAATGACGTCCATTTAAATTTGCATTTTACATCCCGTCATCCAAACACGCGGCATTTTTAGGGTGAACCCATTTATGCTGTCAAACGCAAAAGGCGTTTCAGAAATATTCAAATGACACATACACCAGAGTTGAGAAGCAGAAACATTGCTCACACAACAATCGACAAAGAGAATTTCAATCTAAAGCAACATAGTACATACTTTTCTTTTTATATTTAGCCCGCAATTTAATTAAAGCCGTTTGGAATATGTCAGCATGAATAAGTGAAGCAAGCTGTTTTGAACTGGATGAAAATACTTCCTCTGGCTACAAGTTTTAAATTGCAACTGCATTAGAGGAGCATTTTAGTGTTTGACCTATTTGGAATGTTGAGTTCGTTGTTTTAATGGAAAATACGCATACGTTTATTAGAGAGTAAAATAATCGTGTGATCGACTAGGGAGTAAGATAGACTAATATGAGACGGGCTATGGGACGGGTGACCCACCCAAGTTGTATAGCGGCAATATAGTTACAAAACATGACATACTTTGTATTCAGTTGTACGACAGCTAAATCCGGGATATTTTTGCCGTCAATCTACCTATGTGGTATGCTTTATATCCTTGATATAACTGGATTTTAATGATTGCGGTCTACTCATTCTATCCATTTATCAGTCCCATGAAATGTGCATTAAAATCCGAAATTACGTATTTGCTATTAAACGTAATCATAGTGGTGATACATACAAAATCATTATGAGGGTGAACCTGTGTCAGTGCTTTTAAGATTTTCTGTTTTTTTATGAAACACGACAGTACAACAAACTTTCTATGTATCTGCCAAACTGCACAGCAGTTTGTTGGCAGCAAATAATGTTAATGTTATAACTAACAAACTTTGTTACAAATAGTTGTAACTTTACTTTCAATTTTTGCTTTTCAACTTTCAACACAACGTAAAGGCGACCCAATTAAAAGTTGTAAATAGCTATTTTCGCTCGCTAAATAAATAAGGATTACAAACTACTAGAATATTGTCATTAAACTACCCGCACGTAATAAACATTCAAATTGAATACGTATAAATTAAATATTTAATCACAGATAGATATTTTATTCATAAGACCATTCGATTACAAATTATTGCGTGTTTTTAATTAATTATGAAGCCTGTTTGTGTGTTATATTAAATATGTTATTTACGTATCGCAAATATTTGCGTATCATGTTTTGAATAAATATGATGGACATTAAAGCATTAGCAAATGTATGTCAGGCACTACACTTTAAGTACATTAATACCAGATATTTAATACTCATCAATCGGGTCAGAATTGAAATATTACAAGAGGTAGGAAAATTCATTCAATTAAGGCGACTCCGTACGTGGAATGGTGATTTTTAAAGTCCTAAGGCTCGTAATCTAGCCAACGGAAAAATCTGAAAAAAATATATGTTATTTTTGACTTTTTCTTCTAAAAAATTATAGTTGGATTTTTTTTAAAGCAATAATTACTATGGAAAAAATAATGTTGAAGTAGGGTCGTTTTCAATTTTCAATTCCCTAAGGCTTCTAAACTACAAATGATATTTACACGGCTCTTTCGCAAGAACATTGACAATTCATTGATCTTTAATCGTATTGTTTAAAAATTAGTAAAATGTAAATTCGGTCTAATAAAGCATCAAAAAAACTGAATTTCCGCGAGCGCGACCGTGCCCGGGCTGCGAGCTCAGTGTAAATCTAACCGTCGAAGGGGAAGGCTGTGTCACTTGCTCTCGCGATCCATCTAGTTACGGAAAATTGTTATAGTACCGGATCCCGCGGAGGCTCGATCTGTCGTCGTGCGTTTGAAGTGTATTTTAAGAGAGTGTAGTTCGTTTTTTCACACGACTACGCTATGCGACATAACAAAAAGCACTCATTTTCATATAGAATTAAATTCAACTGTTTTTTTTCGTATTTAGGTATCTATTAATTTTAAGTACTTATAAAAAAAATTGTCATTGCTTAGCATTCCCGGACACATTTGGTTACTTAGATATTCTCAGTCATGGGCCCACCCAGACAGGATTCCCAGAAAATAACACTTTTGGTGTGGGTTTTATCATAAAGACATAGGTAAAATGCCTCAAACGACATTAAAATATATTTTACGATCAGGTAAAAACAGTTAACCAACAAGTGCAAGGTTAGTTGCAATAAAGAAAATTATCCAAGTTGTTTGATCTGTTTTGACAAATAAGTAAAAAAGCTCTAAGGTTCATTATTATGCAAAAAACTTTTTATGTAATCTCCATTTTGCTAAAAAAACCTCAAAAATCAAGTCGTTTAGTAGAAAAAGAGTAGAGATTCTCTAAATCACCGACGGGATAAGCGACACAAAAGTCGTCAGACAGATGTTTACGAGACCCAACCCATTCGATGCAGAAAAATCTGCCGATCCCAACAGTGTGTATAACTCAATATCCCCAAAAATGTCGCTTAGATAAGTTCTCCTTTCCAGCATCGGCATATTTTGACACTCAAGTAAATTAACATTTATAGGGTATCCATTGACCTTGAACATTGAAATTAGCTAAAAAATTCGTCTAGTAAAATATCGTCAATATCAACAAGTATAGGGGAAAATCTGAGAACATTACTAATGTAGTCATAAAAAACTATCACTGTTTATAAGTAGGTACCTAAAGGACGTTAAGTAGGTTAAGGACGTAAATCCGTTTTCCAACGGTAAAGTTGAGTTTGTCGCTCTATTATTTATAGTTTATCTTTTCATTAGAGCAGCATGACCCGGGGGATAAAGCTGTACCTCATGTTAAAATATCGGTTCATCCGCTGGGTCACGATATGATTTATTTATTAAAAATCTATATTTTTTATTTCTGCATGATTTTACACGTATAATCAAGAATTTTGTCGGCATTTTAACTATTTTTGGTAGGTACCTACACATACAAAAGAAACTAAAAAGTATTTTTCGATGCGAGACTTCCAAATGGCCAATTTCACTAATTTTTTTGGAAAATAGCTTTAACGCATTTTATTTTTAATATTCTACTGTAGTGGGTAAATAGATATTTAGTAATCCGCAATAATTATATCATTGTTTAAATGATTTATTTTACTTCGAGATTTTTCAATGCCTTTAAATATTATAAGGTTTGTTCATCTTCAACTCTCGCTCGGACTATGCGAGTGTATGAAGCTGCTTGGACGCCACTCAACGAGATTATGAACGAAGTAATGTTCCGGGGGCGCACGGTCGGCGGGGGGAATGACGTTAGGCTCCGCCCAGATCCTCAAGGACGTTGGGATTAGGAGTCGCGTTAAATAAAATTTCAAAATTATTGGATCATTCTCATAAAATCAATAAACAGTGTTGTTGTTGTTCTATCCCGTGGCCCAGGGGACAGTAATTATTAAACTTCTTAGAAAAGTGTTGATAATTTATTTAACTGGTACCTATTGTCAGGAGATGGTCTACGTAAGAATGACCTTATAACTATTGCAATTATGAAGTTTTTGATAAAAGTAACAACCGTAAATGGTTTTTTTAAAGAGTGACCCAGTGGACATTACCATGACAACAAGCAACAGAAAAAAGTTAGTTGACCTTACATAACTATTTGAACTTGGCTATCCTATCTATCCCATCCTCGCAAATTTCTTATATTCGTTCCAATACCCCATTTCCCAAACTTCCCTAGTAATTTGTCTCGACTACTCTCACGGCACGTGAATCTGTTTCGCCCTCGAAATAATTAGAAAAGTATCCGGAGCTCAGTTTCAGGTAAATTCAATTTAAACTTTCGCGGAGGGTATCGCCTTGCTTGTCTAATGACTATTTAAAGACATCCACTGACTTGGGCTCTACTACTTCGCTAACAATAAATAAAATTGGACAAGACTTTTACACTTGATATTCCAGTCGAACTGTAATAGGAGATTTTCATTGCTTTGAAGATCGGGTTAGATTCACAATACAGTTTGTAATTAATTTGTACCGGTTGTTTGGAAGCTTGTTAAGTAGCCCACTAAGATAATACGTGATTTTTGAAAAAAAAAAAATAAATCAACGCGCTGAGGCATTAGGAAAGGCAGAATGCCATTTCCCTTAAATATTTCTTCGCCATTTAAAAAGTAACCGCTCAGACAGCTTTTGTCTTAAAAAATTGGTCACATCTCCGAGCAAAAAATCTTAAGCCTATGTCAGAGTAGAAGAAATGATATCAGGGTACTTTCTTTCAAAACTTACCTCGATGGATAAAGACTTTAATTTTTGTAGTCACATTTAGGGGCCCAATATAATTCATTAGTGTGTCACAGTCAAATTTTACGATGGGTCCCCTTTTGTGTCTGACATACTCATATTAGCAATCTTAGGGTTAGGGTATGTAAAGATGGACGTCTTTAATAAACATGAATTAAAGTTGAACATCACTAGTCTGGCCGGCCGGCATGAATGCCTCGACCGTAGGTAAAATTATGCGATTGATCAACGTGGCGGGAGTTGTTTCCGTCGCGGGGCCTATGATGGTTGCGTTTATCACGTGATAAATAAGTGACAAAGCATCTGTCCCTTGCACTCGCAATTGGTCAAAACGTGACGGATGCTTTGACACTTATTTATCACGTGATAAACGCAACCATCATAGGCCTACTGGTCTGTTTAATAGATAAAACTGCGGCGTCCGCTTTGGTTAGCGCACGGCCCGTGAATGTGCAAATAAAATAAACCTGCAGTTGTGGAAATATGTTGAAACTTTGAATTTTGTGCGTTCAAATTTGTATTTGTTTTATATGTAGTTTGTCTACGCCCATAGTGTTAATGGTATAGCTGGTAAAGGCCTACATTACTTAGCAGCGAATAAATAAATAAATACCTAAATAAATATCGGACAACCTCACACAAATCAATCTAGTCTTACGGTAAGCTCTAGTAGGCTTGTGTTATGGGTACGAGACGACGATATAAGTAGTTATATATAGATAAATATATACTTAAATGTATATTATATATATAGAACAACCATGACCCAAGCACAAATATTCGAGTTCATCATACAATTCACACAAATATTTGCCCTAGCCGGGATTCGAATCCGGGACCGCCGGCTCAGTAGGCAGGTGTCTACAAACCGAGCCAAACGCGTCGGCGAATAAAATCAGAAATGTTACTTCATAACACTACTGTATCTCCGGCGTGGTAATCTTATGATGATCAAACACACATAAGACTACCTAACTCTGCGGATGGCGGGGTTGTCTCAATCATTCCTCCGCGTCGCAGGACTCGGTATTACCGAGTGCTTTATATCTACATAAAATAAAATCTATGATAATGATAATGAATATGTGTGTAGATAAAGCAGTGTAGGCAATTGTACATAATTAGGTCTTAAACCACTCGTGTGATCCTAATATGAGACTACACTCGTCTAAGACAGCCCCATGTAACAGTTACATACTATTACAACGCATTAAAAATGTACGTCTTTATATTAGAGTTGGTAGTTACCAAGTTGGTAATTGGTACAACTGATATAAAAAAAATGATACATAGTCCTGAGTTAAATAGACCGGAAATATGAAACCAAAATTAATTTCATTATAATTGACCATAAAATAAGCAGAATAATACTCAAGATAATGTTACTTAGTCACCGCTGTAATGATCCTCAAATAGGTAAGAACGACCCTCAAAGAACTGGCATAAGAAAACCATTACGCTTTTCAAGATCGTACAACTTGAATCTAAAAAAAAACTACAGAGTAAAACGAACAGACCGCTTGCCAGCCAACCAAAGAGGGGTCTGGTTTTAAAGTTTTTTTTGCACAAAAGGGAACATTCGATAAACGCAACTCGATAACGAGAACACTGTACCGGACTGTGAAGTGATTTTAGGAATAACTCTACGACTAACGTTTATGTTCTCTTACCATACGTTAGGCATTCAAGGGTGCACCAATTCATATGATATTATGTAGGTAGGTACTTTGTACCGGACTGTGAAGTGATTTTAGGAATAACTCTACGACTAACGTTTATCTTCTCTTACCATACGTTAGGCATTCAAGGGTGAACCAATTCATATGATATTATGTACTTGCAAATAAAACATGCATCGAGGGAAATTCTTTCTGATATCCTATTTATAAGCTAATAATTAAAGCTGTGGCGTAGTGTCCTAACATACTGACATCTACAAATATCAATCATCTCTCTAATCTAAGAACTCTTTCTTCTAGTTTATTTCATAATCATTTGTAGCTTGAAACGAAGACAGAAGTTACTACTTCTGTACTTCTCGAGTTTCATGAATTTTCTATCAACATTTACAGAGTAATTTTTTCTTCTTTTTTTTCTTTTACCTAAGTCTGCACCCAATGAAACAATGTTCATAATTTGATTTATATTTTTAATGTTTTCATGTCTGTTTCATTTTCATATGTATGTAGAACGTGAAATGATTATTCCAGTCATGAATTATTAAATAATACTAAAAACAAAACACAAACATATAAATTCTTATGTCTCGTACATTACGTAAGTAAAGTATTATTGTTTTAAAAAATACAATTTAAAGTTCATACACGTCTATCATTTCTTCACTACCCAGTATTAAAATGGTATTCTAACGTATAAATTTGACAATATTCGTACTGATAAAATTTCTTGGTACCAAATACATAGATTAATACTTTTGCGTGAGTAAATTTCGAATCGCAATTTCAGTATAAGTTTTTTTTTGGAATTGACATCAGGGTATACGAGTAATGCCATTTCTTGAAAAATATTATTCGCTAGTCTTTGATGCTATTGCCAAGTCTGTGAATGTAAGGTAAATCTGTCTGTGCCCGGAAAATTGGAACCTTTTGCAGGGAACTTTATTCAGCATGTTCGATTCACGACCTCGGATGCAGGTTTGGCGTAAAATGGGCGTGCAGAATATACTGCATACATTTAAAATACTTTAATACTGGGTGTTACAATCTATACAAATATTCAATACAGTTGAATTCTAGCAAATATGATTACGATAAAAAATGATATAAAGTTTGTCTGAATTTCGTTTTATAAATTGTGGTCTAAGGTTAAAGTGTTATTTGTCATTAATTATTGTAAATTGTCCGTACCGTACCGTGCGGGGGCTACAGTATGCGGTTCTTCAAGAGGGGAGTAAATAGGTTCTTAAAGCGACAGCAACGCACGTGTGATGCTCCTGGAATCGCAAGCGTCCATATGTGGCGGTAACTGCTTACCATCAGGCGGGCCGCATGCTTGTTTCCCACCGTCGTAGTATAAAAAAAGTGAATGCAGCCAGTTATTATTCAAGTGAGAATTCTTGTGTATAATGTAGTGCTATGGCGAATCGACGATAGGAAAGATAGCATGTCATGTGACTATAAATTCTAATTAGTGATTTTACTAAAGATGCCTAAAAAGAAGATAATGTAGATAAGGGAGGCTTTTACGTTAGTTTCGATTGCCTTATTGTAATATTTAAACGTATTATGCAAAATAACTTGTCAAAGTGAGGATTACAAAAACTTTTGCGGGTGCCAAGAACACTTTTAAAAAGACAACGAATTTCTAAATTGACTGCTTAGTATTCCTACTTCGGTGGTGAGCGACATCAAATTTCCATAAGCACAAAGCGCGATACTATTATGCGAGCACAATATAATATTTTGTTCACAAGGAGTCTTTTGCATGGGAATTTTCGGATATTGCCTTTGTGTGGACGAACAAACACTCAGAGTTTATATTCAAAAGCATTGGATTTTGCGATCGCCGGAAGTTTAAAAGTTCACGTTTTCATAAGCTGACATTTTAGATTCTTCTTTTTGTATTCAAATAAAGCGACTACTATATACAGGGTGTTTTTTGGGTCATGGAGCAGGAGTGAACGGGGTACTGGGGAGGGTCACACTGAGCAACTTTCACTATGGGGACAACCACGAAATCTCGAAAAAAAAACTCCTAATTAAGAGTACTTAATTGATAATTGAAGAATTGATACTTAATTGATAATTGAAAAAGGTTTTAAAATCTAAATTTGAAATAAACAAAAACTGAAAAATGTATACAGCCATGAGAACATTTTCAAAATAAATAGTTAACAAACATTGAGGAAAAAAATAGTTCAAGTATTAGTAAATAGTAGTTAAATCAGGACAATTTTAAAACTGCGAAAAATTAAACTTCAAAATGTAAATTTTGAACTTAATTTTTATACATCTCAGTCTCAGGGAAAACTATTTCCCACCGCCCTGCTGGAAGGCCTGGCAAGATCTAATTTTTGCGATTCATCAGACGTGCAGCTGACACCGGTTCGTTAGCTGCAGCAAATCCGATTTCTTTGAGACGGAATTAGCAATCACTTTGACTCGTTAACACCTGATGCTGAATATTGAAATGGCGGATCGGAAAATTGTGGGCTCGATAAGACGTACGTTACAAGTTAATGAGTTTAGCCAAAACATAGCCATTTTATTGACCAAGCGAGCGAAGCGTCTCTATTTGAGCTTCGACATAATTTCTTTCGTATGTTTGGATGTTCCGATTTCCAGCTGTTCTCGCCTACAGGCAAAATTTCTCTACCGATTTAAAAAAAAGTAAAGAAAATAGAAAAAAGATCAGAAAATGTGTGAGTAAGGTCCATAAGTAGTATATTATAGTTTTTTCGTTTCAGTTTTTCGAAATATTTTCAAAATGGCAGAGCGGTTGAAATCGTAAAAAATATCAAATTGCAGTAATTTCGAAACAAACTGGCGAGTTTTACAGCATACAGAAATTTAGTCATTTGCGACGGGTTGAGCGAGAGATCCGGGCACAGCGGCCATACGAGTGAGCGAGATACACCTACCGCGCATCGCTGCTGCTGCTGTCGCGCAAAGTCGAGCCATCTCCGTTGATATAAATACCTACGCAAATACTATAAATTCAATATCTTGAACTATACGCATGGCCGATCGGTTGCGCATTCACCGTATGAAATTAAATTACCTGTTTCCCAACGTAATAATTTTGCTGCAAAAGTTAACTTAATAAGTTTTTAACAATGAACTTTTCATTAGGTACTGTCTTCCCTATATAATTCATCTTCAATTTTTATGTAGACAGTTTTGGGGAGAATGTGAATTCGGAGATTTATGTACAATAGAAAAAAACGCGGTTTCAAGTCTCCGTAATACTTGCAGTGAAAATTAAATTAATCACCATCGACGATCCTTTCCTTAACTCAAACAACAGGGTTCAATAAAACAGCCAACATTTCTCATTTCGGAGAATAAACATCAATTAATGGGATACAGCGTTAATTAGTTGAACGTTGCCAAAATAAACATTCCTTTAGCAAATACAGATTCCGCTTAACGATATCGGAGCAGCTTAGCAGTCAGTTCACTAGTTACCTATCGGTGATCATGATTCATTAGAGACGAGAAAGGGCTGAAATGCTTTGAGATATTAACACCGAGAGTCGTCGCTCCGGCTTAATCAGATTGTTACCGATTCGATCGTCGGGCTAATTATAGGTTATACTTATATGATCCTGTGTCGGGAGAATTTCATAGTTTATCGGTTGATGAATTATTGACTGTTTCCAAGAAGGATTCAAAGGCATATTAATCCGATATTTGCTTAATTCAGATTTGTAGAGGATTAGTTATGAACACCACTTGTGATTGTTAGGATATATAACCAGCTTCCCAGCGAAAAGCAATGTAAGAAACAATAAAACTATTTTTACGACTCTGAACAAAATAGCAATATACATCGGTTCACAAAATTGTAGTCGATCTACATCTAGTTCTTTCCGCTAGTTCGACCAGTGAAGTAAAGTAGTAAGTTTCAGACACCGGCACGTTGCGCGTCGAGCATAACCGTGACACGTCACTGTTTGTCGCGCGTCAAATACTGCCTGTCACTTTCGTATGTTACAATACCGTGAAAGTAATACAGGTGATGCAGAGTCGTCTAACAAGCGAAGTTGTAGCAAGAAATGTTAGCTCCGTAGAGGTCAAAAAGAATGACTCGTGAATAAGAATCAGATAAGCAGATTATCGAAATTTCACTTTAAAATATGAAATTTTCTGCGAGAATGATAATGACCACGACTAATTGATACACGTTCAGCGATCTGATAGATAAATGGTAAAGTATCTGATGCCTGATAAACACCACCACCATACCATAGGTCGACGTGTCAAATTATACACTGTGTTGAACATACACTATGTGCTGGTTTGGCAAGTTTCGCGGATACGATAGCTGCATTGCAGAATCAGTACACATACACTGCCTTGACGCAGATAAATGTTTAAAGAATATGAAAGCGTATCAAAAATACATTTTTCCGAACTTAAAGTATAAGCTGAAAAAGAAAACTTTGAAGTATAATTAATTTACTATTATACCTACTGTAGATAATTTTTTTATGGCCTTTTTGATTCAAGCAATACTATAAGAACAATTCCACATATTTATGTTGCTGATAACTAGTGATGATGATGTCATTATTTTGTACTTGGTGCCATTTTATTCATTTCGGCGGTAATGATTCCATTCTAACGCAAAATTATGGAATGCTAGTTTTTATTTTATTAATCCGGAATGGCGAGTTAATGAATGAATGAGATTTATAAGAACCATTTGGAATTTAAGTTGTGATTTATTGCAACACATAGATTTTGATTTTATATCTCCCGTGCAATAAACATTTTTTTTTAGAACAACGACCTAATACTATTTCAGTTTAAAACGTTTTAATAGTATTTCAGGGTTTGAGTTTGAACACTGTTATGTTTATGTGCATGTGAAACTTTGGGTAGCGTGGTGGCATGCGTCGTCTTTATGGCAAGGACTAAATTGATATTTATTCAAAATCTTTTCCTGCACTTTACAAGTCTAAGTGTGGTTTTAGAGCTTCTATTCAGTTCTGTACACTTTTATAGTGCTGGTAGTATCATAAAAATGTATGTTTTTGGCAAGAAAAGATACTTCAAAATTTCAAAAGAGTTTTCTTAGGACAGTCTACAACGATTTTAAAGTCATCCCAGTTCCATCACAGCGCCAGCAGGATGATTCCTTGTTAACGAATAGGGGAATGTCTGAACTAACTAACTCTCAGTGGCCGACAGGTTCGCGATTAGTTTCTGCTATTTGTTCTTGCTGCTTTGCATTCGGCCCGTACACGCCGGCACATTGTCTACATCCGTTCCCAAATTTACTGCTTTACGAAGTAGATATTAACCCTAGTAAATCATACGAGCAAACGTAAAATTCGATATAACTGGTGGTATTGTTAGCATGCCCTTGCAAATGCATATTTTACATGCGTTATAACTTAACTTTGGTAAGTACCACTAAGAGAAAAATGTAGTGAATCATTTCAAGATCTCCTTCATGATACATCATAGACATTATCATATATTTCGCAATCCATTAAGAACTTGGCACACGGAAACATGTATGCGAGAACCGTCAGCCCCTTGGTCCGTCTGCCAATAAATCAATCGACCGACGATCGGAGTGAAAGTTTCTGCTTAGAAGAGCAGTAATTTTCAACTAGCAGAGCTTGGTTTACGTCCAAAATAAAGTTATATATCTTGCGAAGTCGAATAAATAATGAATAACAAAGATTTAGGTATGTATCACGGACAAATTGTCTAAGTTTTAGAAGGAGGTCACTTGTCGAATCGGACTTGGGTGGATATCATTTGGGAAGACATAGACCGAGCGAGCGCGTGAGAGAAACATGAAGAGATCCACAAGAGCAATTGCCATTCAGTGGCAGGTGGTAAGGCATATTGCTGGTAGAGACGTTTTGGACAGTAAAGTACTTGAAATGTACCGGAAAACGCAGCGTGGGAGCAACGTCAACAATTAACAACAACAATGAACAATGATCTGGTCGAGATATTAAGAAACCATGATAATCATACCGAAGTCTCGTCTATTTTAGAAAGGCCTTATGTGAATATCAGAATAAAATTGGTACTCACATTTAGGTATTAAAAAAATCAAAATGCGTCATTGTGAAATTCTTACCTGTTATCATTTGACTGGCCGTCGTAAGAAGTTTGACCTCATTGTCGTCATCTTGGGTCTCCAGCCTCACGGTGACGTTGAGGGGCTCCAGCTCATCGCCAGCTCTCCCATGCAACGTGACGAGGATGGCCGTTGTCTTGCCGGGCACTGCCACCTCTGGAGCCACCACCGAGAAACCGCTGTGGACAAAGATATGGATTTTAGCCACCACCGAGAAACCACTGTGGACAAAGATATGGATTTTAGTTACTCGCATTGTAATGAGAGGTATATACTGATCATGAGTATTACATGGGTAACAATATTATATGAAGTAAAACATAGTTATAATTATATGTAATACTTATTTATCCCATAGAACTCTTATGTAAGTAATAAAATGAGCGTATACTTTATTATGTTCACCTAGCAACTTATACACAAAAGTAGAGTACCTATAAAAATATGTTTCTATGCACAATACAAATAGTCTCAACGAATATAAATTATCTTCTATATATTTATAACGGATGCTTTTTGTGGACATTCATACAAGTTTCATAGAAAATAAGAGTCGTGGTACTTAATAATAGTTACTGATAATTAAGACAAGAAGTTGAGACCTTAAAGCTAATTTAAATTCTAGAATCGCGCGTGTAAAATTGAAACTGTACTTGACCAACAAAAAACAAGAAACTGTTGAGTAACGGATAGCAAAGCAAACTGAAAACGTTGAAAAATCTGACCAAAATTCCGTGAACAAAATGCGCGAACACCGTCGGGTGTGACTGTTTCCCGTTATATTTACAGAAGAACGAACATATAGTGCGCGGATCCACTCGTGCTCTTTCCTGTTTGAACGTGTCTCTTCGCGAAATAGCGCGTGTTTGCGTTTCCTGATACTGTTTTGTTAGTTATAAACAGTGGATTGAAGCGGGATCTTCATTAGAATTCCCTTTTGAAACTATCGCTTTGTTTTGCTTGCAAGTGTCTCCATTTGCCTCTTTGGCCATGAAAGAGCTCAAGAGCCAGTAAAGTGTGCTTTGTGGCTCGAGCGCTATTTGCGTTCAGTTTGAGGTGGGGCTTATGATAATAATGAGACGGTGAGAGCTAATAATGCAGGAAAATCTTGAAGATTTAACTCGGAATCTTGGCGCTTTATAGTCTCATGCGGTGTCATTATTTAGTTAGACTGAACTGTATTGTATATACCTTATATAATCCTATCTACAGTAATATACTTAACGTGCCGTACCTATATTAGGTTTATTAAGATGACGCAAGTAAATTTGTAATACTAGGCAAACGTAATCAATAATCATTATCCTTTTTTTTGATAAAAGATCTATACGAAATATTTGACGAATGTAACTTTCATTTGAGTTTGCGAAGTTTATCATAAACATACTTTTGTATTCTACTACAACCAATCCATAAAAACGGACCAAGTTTTTACTTTAAGCAAAAATTTATCTCCGAGACGAATGGCCCCATAATGTCTCTATTTGATAAGGGTTGCAAGTCGATATGTCGAACACATATCCAGCTGAGAATTCCTCCTTTGAGACAAGCATTTTATTTATTTGCCAAATATACATCGAAATGTATATGAAATTGGATACTTGTATAGTGAGGACGTTGTTTTCTTGTGACAGGTTCTTATTGCTAGCGATGCGTTAGACAGTTGACAAATGATACCATCGCTATTTGGACCTCGAAAAAATTCCCGTATTTGTATTTTCTTAGATCTTTGCTATTTAATTTTTTTTTCATGTACGATTTTGAAGGAAATAATAGTCTGCCGAGGCCAGGAAAAGTCAGCTCGTGGATGAGCATGATTTTGAAGGACGAGGCGTAGCCGAAATGACATTTCCGCCGAGGTCTGTATAGTGCTTTTCTCCTAATATGCTTGGAAATAATCACCAATCTACATTTAGAATATATCAGTGAAATGAAGTTCATTTGATAATGATTTGATACTATTTTTTTTAGGAATAGGAATAAAATTTCGGGTCCGAATCATACGTTTGATGTAAAACAAAATATATTAATAAGAATTAAAATTATATGAAAAGTTTGATGTAAAACTGAAATGTTAACTTGGTAAAAAAAATGTATAACAACCAACAAATCGTTTTTTTTTAGTAGACTTATGATTAAATACTTATTGTGCTGTACACAAATTAACAGTAACGTATATAGAGGGTTTGGTTTCAAAACTAAAATATTCAAGCTTAATTTTTCTGGCCTAACTAGCTCCTGCCAATTATAGTTCCATCCAGCTTAAACGAATGTCGTCTAGCCGTCATGCGGTGGTCCGACTTCAGTCGCAATGCATTTTCCATTCCGAATCTTAGTCTTCCATTGTTCTAATTGAGCATATAATTGCTAAGTACCAATACAATCTGAATCATTCAAACTACAGCAAATACTTGTTATTTCGGCTAGCTATAAGCCATCATTAACAATGTACCTACATTAATTATACTACCTAATCAATTCATCAAAATGTGATCATAATTACACATCACGATAATCTGAAGAAAAGAAAAAAAAATGAAGTTCATTTGATAATGATTTGATACTATTTTTTTTAGGAATAGGAATAAAATTTCGGGTCCGAATCATACGTTTGATGTAAAACAAAATATATTAATAGGAATTAAAATTATATGAAAACACAATAATAAAAAATATGGCTATACCTAATTATTCATTTTGGTTAGATCAACAACTTCTAAACGCACGATTTTTTTTGTAACCATACCATATTTATCATTTAGAGAAGATCCTAAATCCAGAATAAATTTTATTTTCATTTGGACACATTTCTGTTTTATTTTTTATTTGTTTACGTTTGTTTGGTAAACGTATTAACTTTCAATTCACTCATTATCATTAAATACCATCATTTTATTAATATTAAAATTTTCGTGAGAAATTTCTAATAAAAAATTATGAATTTTGAATATAAATTAAAGAGAAATATTCAGTGCGAGAACTAAACGCAGAGAACAATTAAAAAGTTTATACTAGTTCTTATTTTTTAAACTCAGTTTTTGATACTTGGCTATTGGCCAATTGGGCAATTGGTGAATTATCAGTCTATGAAAAAATCAAAGTAAAATGCCTCTGAAATAATGAACAGCTAGCCTGCAGCTGCTAAATTGATGTAGACCCTCATTTGTATGAGACGTCATATATACGGAGGGTGTATTCATCAGTTAATCGTTTAGTATTATTTCCCGGTTTCGGCCAATAATATGTATATATATTGTTTTTAATCTTATTAATGTATTATGGCTATAACTAAGGATTTCGCGGTCTATTTTTACTACATTAATGGGAATATTTCTAAGCAAGTTGGAGATTTTTTTCTTTTTTTTTATATAGCCTGTTTATGTGTGTCCCACTGCTGGGCAAAGGCCTCCCCTCTTTTTCTCCAGTCGTCTCGCTGAAGAGCAAGTTGCTCCCAAACGTTCTCAAATGCGTACAGGTCATCCCGCCATCTCCGTTTCGGTCTGGCTCTGCACTGGTACCCATCCTGCGGTAATGTCCACTCAGTGGATAGTTTAGCCCAACGTTCCGGATGCATTCGGCAGACGTGTCCTGCCCAATCCCACTTGAGCTTGGCGGCCTTGACATCCACATCTGTAATGCCTGTTTTGGAGCACAGTTCGGTGTTCCTGACACGATCAGTCCTGCGAACTCCAAGTATGCTGCGCTCTATCGCTCGCTGGCGAACCTTGAGTCGGGACTTCTGAGCTTCCGTTAATGACCAAGTTTGGGCGCCGTAGGTTAGGATAGGAAGGATACACATGTCGACGAGTTTGCGCTTCAGAGTCAATGGAAGGTTCCCCTTCATTAGCGACTTGATTGACCAGAAGCTCTTCCAGGCATTTTCGATGCGTCGATCGATTTCTTTAGACTGCCTGTTTTCGAAGGATGCTATCTGGCCCAAGTATAAATACTCGTCGACGTATTGTATATCTTCCCCATCTACCTTTACCCTACGTTTCACGCTATTGGCCATTAACTGTATCTTTGCTCTGTTCATTTTGAGTCCGACTTCAAGACTTGCCGTGCTCAGTTCTTGTAACATTTGCTCTAGATGGAGTGCCGTATGGGAGAGAATAAGACAATGTCATCTGCAAAACGTAAATTGGTTAGCTTTTTGCCACCTATTGTTTCCCAAGAGGTCGCCAGCTTTTGGAAGATCTCCTGTAGGCAACTTGTGAACAGCTTTGGAGATAGCGGATCTCCCTGTTTAACTCCTTTTTCAACGCGGAATTTAGGGCCGAGAGCATGCAGGTTGACACTTGCTGTACTTTGTTGGTATATTGATCCAATGGAGTTCGATGTAGGTGTTTTCAATATCTTGTTGACGCATGGCGGAAAGTTGGAGATAAATAAAATTAAATGTATTTTGATGGTAACACAGTATTTAAAGTAAGCGTAATATCAAGATGCAGTTTCTTTCTTTTGTTTTATTTTAAGAGTGTCTCATATTACTCGATTTTATGTACTTATGTAACCTTACTTAAATGTGCTTAAATTAAACCAATTTAAAATCTGATAACCATTACGTATGTTCTAGAAGTTATAAGCATTGTTATATATTTCCTGTATTGCTGATTGATGCTTCAGATGAAATAAAATGAAATGAAATGCAGTGAAATAAAATAATAACATATTTCTTGTAATTCTGAACATACGTGCCCGTAATGGAAATGTTAACTTGGTAAAAAAAATGTATAACAACCAACAAATCGTTTTTTTTTAGTAGACTTCTGATTAAATACTTATTGTGCTGTACACAAATTAACAGTAACGTATATAGAGGGTTTAGTTTCAAAACTAAAATATTCAAGCTTAATTTTTCTGGCCTAACTAGCTCCTGCCAATTATAGTTCCATCCAGCTTAAACGAATGTCGTCTAGCCGTCATGCGGTGGTCCGACTTCAGTCGCAATGCATTTTCCATTCCGAATCTTAGTCTTCCATTGTTCTAATTGAGCATATAATTGCTAAGTACCAATACAATCTGAATCATTCAAACTACAGCAAATACTTGTTATTTCGGCTAGCTATAAGCCATCATTAACAATGTACCTACATTAATTATACTACCTAATCAATTCATCAGAATGTGATCATAATTACACATCACGATAATCAAAGATCTTAATTCGGTTCTTCGTGCGGCTCAGTCTCTTGTATGCCTATTGCCGATAATCTGAACTTGCTATACCTCCGGGGTAGAACAAGGAGCTGATTCCAAAACGTTGCAATGGGAAATCGACTTGGTGTGTCGGTGGAGTATGAAAAACAAACATCAATTACAGAATAGATAATAGTACAAGCTTCAATTTAACCCAGCCAAGTTAAGTGTTGTGTGTGTACATACATTTAGCCGCTCACGTACCGCCGCTCATAGGGTCAGAGCCGATAAATCGTGTCTTCTTCGTCAAGGATCTGGGAGTTGTGTTCGATACGCGGCTCACCTTTCGCGAGCACATTTATTATCTTGCCACTAGCTGCTTTCGAAGATAATAATCCGAAACCTCCGTCATTTTCATGACCCGGTGGCCATAAATGGATTATAATGCCTTGGTAAGAAGTAAGCTATTAGAACTTCGTCGCTCGTATGGAGCTCTTATGAAACGACGTAAGCCTTTCGTCTCGAGAAGGTTCAAAAAGTATTTTTAAGGTTCGTTTACAAAAAATATTCTGATTTTATCCGTGTCGACTAACTAAGGTTTAACTCCTTGAAGGTCAGACGGATTTATCAACTGATGATAACGGCATGTCAAGTCTTGCGTCGTGAGTCAGACTGTCCCGAACTGGTAGAACATCTGGTGCGACTGTTTGTCCCGGAGGATATCCCAAAGATAGTCTTAGACCACGACAACCGTTGGCTGTGTAGCCGGCGTTCACCGCGTCGCTCAGGAACTCGTCGCTGGCCCGCGCCCTCTTATTTCTCAATGCGCCTAGACAGGCGCCTAGACACAACTTAGCTTTGCGTTTTTTTTTCACGTGACAGCATCGCCCGTCACTTTCTCACAGTACTGTGAAAATAGAGATATACATTTCTCGCTTGAGAAAAAGTCACGTGTCACAGTGCTAAGGGTGGCTGGCACCTATATAAGTGCGACTTGACTGCGTCGCGATGAGTGGCTGTGCGTAGTGAATGCTTAAGATTCTGTTCCAATATAATTAGTTTGTTCATTATCGTCAAATTATAATTATAATCTTTAATTTGTTAATCAAACTTTTGTGACGCATTAGTAACACATTAAAAACATTAAATTAATTGTATGTATGATGTTGATGTATGCCACATGTCAATGAAGTTGCCACTTAGGTTTATAAAATACAAGATAGTGGGTACAATTGAAAACTAAGGTCAGTTGGGACAAACATGCCACAAGAGGTAAGGGTAAGTTAAGAGTAAATATCGTAAAGTAAGTACATACGTTATACTACTAACGACATTGTACAATCATGCTTACAACTTATTACATTGTATTTTCGTTATTTTTATGGTAGCTCCTGTCATGATTTCCCAGATTCATATTTAAAAATAGTGGGTAAATTAAAATTATATTGCGGCAACACTGAGATTGAAGGGTTTTGGAAGGGATAGCTAGGAGCTAATGGAGATGATGGATGGGCTCTGGCATTCCGTTGGAGCAGCTACTAGAGGAAACACCACAAATCAGAAGTGTCTACGTATACCACTAACCCACCCTGTCAGTTCCGAAGGCTCGACCGGCATTAAAACAATTGTAAGTTTTATTTTATCTCCCTTATAGTTTTGATAGTGTTGTTAATTAGCTGAATTTTAGACACAAATACTTAAAGACGGTTCAGAATTTTATTCTAATTACTCAATTATGATGATGCTTTGTAAAACGAATATCTGCGTAACATTTTAAAGAGAAAACGTGGTTCTTAAACGTCGAGATTATGACAGTGATTTTAAATAATAATGTTTCATTTTTAAATTGTGTTATTCCTATGTACATGGATTTGTTTCACACCTTAACTTGATTTTATGTATCTACGTACAATAATTAACATTAACTTCAATCGTAGTGTACGCGGGATCGATCTGGTAATGCACAGGGTAGGCGTAACATCAAAATATAACCAGCCGTTATTTGTCGAGTACTATTGATTGGTGCGAAATCTACCCGAAGCGTCGTTATTATAATGTCGAAATTTAAATAGCGGTCGCGACAGATATAAAATAGTTACTTATCAGTACGGGTATGTAGATAGAAAATAGGGATAAAGCATGATTTCTGCCACACGAAGTTTGTCGCTTACAGAATATAAAAACACATTTTAAATAGCATATACCTAGGTTGTAGGTTAGCTGTTGACAAAATTAATTTTAACCGTCTACCATGGCTTATGTTATTCTACCAACTAGCGATTAATTAGTAAATTTTGAGGTACGCAACTCGTTTCGAGTTCCCATAAGTGAGTAACTTTCGAGGTTCAGTATACAAAACCACCTAGTGTAGGGCACACAGAATTCTGTGTATTTTTTTTTGTGTAACAGGAATATTATTCGAACAATTATGTCGCTCATATTTCTCTCATCTAACAATTTTCCTGATTGGCAATTTCGTGGAATTAGTATTTATTTTGTAGTCGTGTGGCAAATCAAGAAATATTATTACGAATGAATACAATTAAAGATTAATCATATCTTGTCTACTTCGTAACGACATTACCTCAATCAGCGGGATATAATATTTAATAGTAGTTATCAGTGAGGTGGTCAAACATGTTGTTGGTAAAGCCGAAGTATATTTTTCCTTAGTTATCTGTATTCGTTTATCCATATTAAAGGAAAATCTTTAAAAGCAGTAGAATAAATACTCAAATGCCTTAAAGTAGGCAATCCGGTGAGAATCAATTCCTATTAACGTCTCGCCACTGGTAGTCATGCAGGTAATGTTGCTAAGACAATGTGTGAGCGAACATTACAAATCGAGACTATGTAACGCGAAAGAGCGTTGTGGAATTTGGATATCAGTGTTATGTGAGATTGGAATTCGTTTATTGAAATGAAGACAAGAGTGCGAAAGAGCATTATGAGAATTATGAAATTATGATGTACACGAACGAGTGTAATGCTTTTTTTAACGTATACTTGAGCGTACGTCGTTTGCGAGAGAGCACTATTAATGCAATACGAATGAGTATGGAAGTGACGCGAACGAGCGAAATTATTGATTGATTGAAAGTGAAACGTCAGTCAGGTGGTAAAATCTGTTATTTTGAGCATATGTCGAAAATAATGTTTGCCTTCTATTGATAACAATACAATAATACGGTACCACGGGGCTGGTCTGATGATGGAGCTATAAGGTATCCCTAAGAATTTTCGAATCCGTTGAACAATTAAAAGATGTTCAAAGAAAAGTACAGTCGGATCGGAACCTAAGCTTGTCAAAAGAATGAATGTTTGGCAGAAACTTTTTCGAATTTTTCTTGGTGGTCAGCACTTACGTTGCAAGTCACTTTGATCTTAATTTGGGGTTAGCTAAATTTGAGTAAGATACATATCCCATGGTGCCTGAATAATTATTTTAATTCAATAAATCAATCTTAATTATCAGTCAACATGATTCTGTGCCCCGGATCCAAGTATGCGTTCTGTTTCATACAACTTTACTCTTAGCGGACGTGACCCGCCATCGAATTTCATCGTACACTATCCTATCCATATTATAAATATGAGAGTTTGTGTTGAGAAATAAATTGGCTGGAAACATAGATGTTTGTTACTAAGTAACGCGGTAACAATTGAATAGGTCGAGATAGGTTTTAGTTTGAGATGGGATTTGTCATATATTGTGGATTTGTAATAATGCAGACAAATTTGCGGGTAAATGCGATATAGTATGTGTACGACATGTATGGTATGTAGGTATGCGGCATACATAGTATATATGCGACATGTATGGTATGTATGCGACATGTATAGTATGTGTGCGACACATACAGTATGTATTCGACAATAATTGCTTCAGATCGATACGAAACGAAAAAGATTGTAGGTTTGATAAATATTATTATGCAAGTATGAGTATTAAAAGTGGAAACAAAATCATGCACATTGCACAGTCAATGATAAGAAGTTCGAAGTGTTAAAAAGCTAATTTTTTTTTTTTTTCATTTAAGACAAAGTGTAAAAGTCAAATCCGCAACGCAGGCATCGTCAAAGAGAATACAAAAATCTAAACAGCGACAGGCTTCGTCAAACAACACACCAATAACGTGACATCTGCAACAGGCTTCGTCAACGTTGTGGATCGATAACAAATATCTTGGAAGGTGAAGAAGGACTTAAAAAGGCTCGCCCCGAGTCGCACCTGGCCCAAACGTTCCCATTACACTGGCAGCGTTCCCACGTTGTATGGCCAATGAAATCTGTTGAACCAGATACGACCCTGAGCGAGGATCACACCCTCTGTCTCTGAACCTGCGACCCACCTCCCTTATAAAGTCCCTGGCCTCAGTACCCCACGGTCCCGCAGTCTCCACTGCCACAGGCACAAAATCATACATTGGTTCCAGGGCAGAGTACTTGGTGTGTTTGAGTTTTGCCGCACATTCTGCGGCGGCCCCGGCAGATCTAGTAGTGTGGCTCAAGTGTGACGGTGCAAACGTGCTAACACACGTAGCGTCCCATAAGAGACACCGTCCCTTCTGCCATGGAACCAATGTTAGGCCATCCGGCCTTTTACCATCAGTACGGCATAACCCTGGGGGCTCCAACACGCAGGGAACGATGGCTGAAACCAAAGCCTGACACCGTTAATGGCATAATGCCTTGAGAACCGCCCGGCGCACCTCTGACAACTCAGGCCATGGTGTCCGTTTTCTTCGACCACGACCCCACAGATGCACCGATGCGGCTCACAGACCTTGGACCCTAGCCGCAAAGCCACCGCGATTCTCAAAGAATCATTATCCAGCAGTGTGCCCAACTGAGGTGAGGGCAATGCCTGAAGCCACGCTCCTGCTTCCACCTTGGCTGTGGCCCTAATGCGTGCTTGATTGGAACCTTGTGCAGCGCCCAATAAAGATGCATATATATCTTTGCACAATAGGTCATCCCAACCTCTCTGAGCCGTAAGGTTGTCCGGTCGCTCGTCGCTTTGACACAAGGCAGTCCATTTGGCCTGCGCCTCTGTAAGATATGGCACTTCGGTACTCCCACCATTATTAGACCAAATGCGAGTGACGAGTCCCGAAGTACCATAAGCAGAGGCAAGGAACGCTACCACACTGAGCTCTCGACAGCGACGTATTCCTAGCCCGCCGTGACGAACCGGAAGAGCAGCCTGACACCACTGTGACTCATTCAGGTGCACATTAAGTATAGATTCTAGCGCCAACTTAAGCGTGTCATCTAGTTTCGCCACATCACTTTCAAATAACCATGTCGGCGAAGTTCTTAAAATATATGTCATCCGCGGCATCGCAAAACAACTTCGAAGCAAAGTCAGTGAGACGTGTGCTGATAAATAACCCAAGTGTTCTTGGGCACTGACCAATGCCAACCTTTTCTCCTCAAGTGCCGAACTAACTCCATCTGGGAAAATAGGAGCGCCCAATAAACCTAACGATGGCTTATAAACGCGACGTACCCCAGGCAACAGTAATTCAAAATCTGGCAATAAACTCAAATCCCCATCGCTACAACAAAATAACTCGCATTTACTAGGGTTTATTTCCAATCCGACTGCCTTGAAACCTGGCACGAGCCTCTTGAGGTCCTCCAGCACTAATCGTGGATCCCCGCCAATAGTGCCATCATCCAGATACCACACATTAAGGGGAGATTCCAAAGACGAAATTACTTTTTGTATGGCCAAACAAAAGATCAACGGACCTAACGGATCACCCTGCTGAGCGTTCACTTGTGAGGGAACAGAAACGTCGCCGAAGAATAGATTACTAGCCTTAGAATAGCATTGATGAAGGAACGGGTAAGCTGACGGTACTTGGTCTAAGACCTCGCCCAGAATAGTGTCCCTTTCAACACTATTGAACGCATTCTTTACGTGTATCTTGAGAATAATACTGTCTGTTCCCTCACTCGCGAGCGCAAAAGCCCGGGTAGCATGTATGGCTGCCTCACACCCTTGGGTAGTGCCAAAACCAATTTGAACAGGCTGCAAATAATCTGCCATTGGCTCCCTAACCATCCGGCAACATAACTTGGCCACCAGACGACGTACTGTATTCCCTATTGCTATAGGTCTGATACCACCATCCTTCTTCAAGAGAGCACAAAGAGAAGCCCCGTACAAGTAAGGGCATACATCAGGATTCAGTAACCCCCGCAACAGGAAGTTGCATAGCTTTGTGATGGATTCCAACAATCTAGGTCCATTACTACCAGCTGAAGGAGACGTTAACTCCTTGAGGTGCTGGGGGCGCAATCCATCCAGACCAGATGCGGACCCACTGTAAAAGGATCCTATAGCCTCCCTCACTTCGATGGGCGAAACCGTTAAGTAAGGACATGAACTGTCAGGCTCTGGTGGAAAAACGAGCGTTCTGGACGGAGAAGGATGTTTCTCCTGCAATGAACGAATAGTCTCATCGTTTTTAGGAGCTAAGGATGAGTTCGAAAGCAGAAGACGGACCGCACCTCTCAAATCACCTTCATGTACCTTGCCTTCTATAGTCTTATATAAAGGTCCAGACTTCCGTGAGGAATCCTCTGGGAAGTACAACGTCGTGCTTTCCAAATTTTCCTTAACCTTGGAAGTTAAGGATTTCTGCTTACTGCTGTCCGGCACTCTAAGAGCGGAAAAAGAAAAAGATAACAAAGCAAACCAATCCTCAACACTGTTAGACTGTACACAGTTATCTACCACAGAGCAAAGCTTTTCCGCTGCCAGGCTCCTGGCCCCTTTGGGTATATGCTTTAGGACTTTAACTTTAGCCTTGAGTTCAGACAGTTGTTCCAGGCAACGATCAGGATTGACTGCTGCCTGAGCCGTGACCTGAGAACCCGGACACCGGAGCCCCGACGTCACCGCACTTGGGCCCAGCACCGTCAACCCATCCGAACCACGTGAGATAATGTCCTTGTGAACCCGGGCAATATGAACGTTAAGTCCTCGTGATGCCGAGTAAAGCTTTGGCGACCCGGGACAGTACGGGCAAGAGACTTTTAGAGGGCTGCTCATTGTAAAAATAATACAATTGCGAACAAATATAAATTAGGGGGACACAGAAACAAAAACATGCAAATTGATAACATTAGTAAATTAGTCAAAACAAAGAATTAAATAAAACATACCAAAAGCTGATCACAATAATAAAATAATAATAATAATAATAAAAAAAAAAGTGTGTGTGTCAGCTCCGACGCACGACTGGAGTTTACTCTTCAGGCCAGGCGCGCACCACGATTTTTTTTTAGTCGCGCGATAATTTTGTCGCAGAAATAAGCGTACTTCTGGGTTTATGAAAATCGTGGTGCGCGCACTCTCATATAAACCCATATCTTGCATTCATGCGACAAAATTATCGCGCGACTAAAATCGTGGTGCGCGCCTGGCCTTAAGAACGATTATAAAATATATACTCAATACTCAATACGTTTATTGCACATAATGATTAGTAAATAGTTTAAGTATCACATTATGTACCCTGTTGGGTGCTGCAAACAAGAACGAGAAGGTAGGCATTTACATAATATTAATATACGAGTATAATATACAGCAAAATTACAATATTTTACAAGGAAAATTTACTTCCGATTGATTTTTAAGAAATTGGAGAGATCATGAGTAGTAACTAAATAAGGAAGCGTGATGTAAAGCGCCCTCGAGCGGCTAGTTTAGTTACTACAGTCTGCAGTGCTACGGAAAAAAACCGTATCTTACTATGAAATCCATACAAAGATACGACCTTTCTACAGTAGTATAGCAATACTTTTTTTTTTTTATCTATTAATTAAGGAGCTTTGATAATTTTTATGAACATGCCAGCTCCAGCAGGCCTAATACACAACATCATTCATCTAAAAGACATAGATAAATAAAAACATAAACCGTATAAACTTAAAAATAACATGTACACGAAAACAACCAAATTTGTATACACTATTTACATAAAAAAAACTGTATACAAATTTAGCCGATTCCGATAAGGGTTCCGCCAATATTGAATTGAACATTACATTCAAGAAAGATCTGGTATTAGACCTAGCCATTTACATTAGACAAAAACAAACGTACAAAATCACCTTCCTTAAAAAAATCCTTAAATAAATCCAAAATCTCCTTAACAACAACTCCAAACAGCGTTTTGAACTTCTCCTCCCAACTTTCGGTAGAAAACAAAATATCCTTTGTCTTTGCAATCAGCCTTTCAAAAGTAATACGTCTCTTCTTCTTGTCCTTATTTTATCTTTTATCTTCCATATCAGCCCCCCGCTCAATAGTAGGCTGATTGACCAATAGACACTCGGACCTCTTCACATCTGTTACTCTTTTTGAATTCCGCGGCTTACGAACCTCTTGTTGTGGCTCGCTCTCTAATCTGTACTGACTTACTGATCGCTGGCCCTCAGCCTGACAGACAGAATCTTCAGACTCTTTAGATTGTAACGGCTTCGACAAAACAGCATCTCTATATGACTTTCCAAAACTTAAGTCATTCTCAAAAACAGATGGCGCATCCTGACTACAAACATCCGTATCCTTTTTTTCCTTATTTTGCATATACAACCAAAAAGCCCGTTTATATATACATCCCTCAGCAGACATAATCCTGCGAATTTCTTACTCCTTCACAAAAACCGGGCACGACTTATCTAAGGCCATATGGCTGCCTTTACAATTAATGCATCTAAAAATAGTCGTTTCGCAATTGGCATGCTCCCCGCCGCATTTCGGACAAGTAACTTTAGTAGTAGGACAAAACCTGCTCAGATGACCGAACTTCCAACATATTGAACATTGGGTAACCGGGAACGTGTACTGATTTACCTTAAATCGGCAACCGTAGGCATAAACATATGGCGGTAAAGAAGTTCCCTTAAAACACAGACGAATAGCTTCAGCCTTAACCCAACGCCCATCATGATCCAAACGGTTTAGTCTACATATTGACAAAATGTCTTCAGACCCTTCAATATTCTTTAAAAATTCGTCTTCCTCAACCTCCAACTCAACCTGCCTTATAATTCCATAAGTGCAGCATGCCATATTAGACCAATAAGAACGTCTCGTCTCATTGTTAAACTCCTGAGAAGCCAGAAGCTTCTCCGCATCATCCTTAGAGTTAAACTGTATGCGAACTTTACGTGGACCCATAAACTTGACGGATAAAATTCCTTTTATACCCTTAAATTGCAGCAACTTTGCCAAACCAATCTGTTTCGGTAAATCTTCTTTTGACACTATATAAACTTCAAATAGCTTGTCAGGCACAGGCACACCGTCCGGCTCCAGCTGCGTTTTGGCGGTTGCTAAAACCCGCAAGCGTTTAGGTTTCCTGCCTATTGTGATAAAACTATCACTACAACCACAGCTTTCGTCGCTCAGACCACAAGCACGCTTCACCGCTATATGCCGCACATCCGACATGGACTCAGCGTCCGATACAATATCCGATTGACTCGGCCCTGCCTTACTATCAAACTCCACTTCAGATAGCCACGACGGAGCTGCCCGCTGCCCACATTCTAAAAGTGACGTATCACTCACGACACCTCGACTTGACTCACTCATCGCAAAAACAGCGAAAAGGACTCTAAAACTGAATTAACTTATAAATAAAATAAAATTTGATAAAATTTTCAACCGTCGCCTTTGATAAACCAAACGTCAATCCTCGCAATACTTATATTTTTGGAAAGTATTTGCCGTGCTAATTTAAAAAGTCGTATCTCAGTATACGATCGGGGTAAAAATACGACTTCTTAATTTAGCAGGTCATGCGTTAAGCGTTATAGACTAAGCTCCCGATATAAAATGACCTTTACAGAGATGTTTATTTGATGAAATGTATTTTATATTTAGTTTAAAATGACAATAAATATATTGCATATGGGTTGCATAACAAATTTTAGTCCGGGGTATGTTTAGTTTAAAATTAATTTTTTTTTTTTTTTACATTTCACCGATTTGATTATTAGATAAATTCATAATTAAATAATCTTTAATTTTATTTAATTTCAATTCAACAATCAGACCTTTGCAAAATGCTAGTAGGTATAGATTTACCTGTTTATACCTGGCTAACCAATAGTTGTGACGGGAGAAGAATAGGCAACCTAACGTTTGCATATTCTATGGGCTTCATACTTTCGATTGGTATAGAATTTATCTAGTATTAATCAAACCGGTGAAATGTTTAAAACAATTTTTTTTTATTATTAATTAAACATACCCTGGACTAAAATTTGTTAGGCAACCCATATGCAATATAATTATTGAAATATTAAATTAAATATAAAATACACTTCATCAAATAAACATCTCGGTGAAGGTTATTTTATATCGGGATCTTAGTCTATAACGCGTAACGCATAACCTGCTAAATTACGAAGTCGTATTTTTACCCCGATCGTATACTGAGATACGACTTTTTAAATTAGCACGGCAGATACGTTCGATTTTACACCCCATATTTTTCATACCCCGGGCTTATATATGAAAATCGATTCTTAAGGAGTAAACTCCAAAAATCATTAACACTAATAAAATAACATCAAAAATTTCAATTTCAAATAAAGCTATGAACAGTGTAATTAATAATGATTATAAAAACTTCAAAACATATAAACTATAAAATACTTAAAACACTACATAGGCTTCTTCTTTTCTTCCTTTTTGTGCCCGGACTCGAACCCGTGGCTCAGCGCAGGTCGTTTGATGTTGAGCACCGCAATCCGCATATACCACACTACGCTCGTGTTTTATATGCGCCGACGAAATTAAAAAGTACAATTATACGCATCAAATTATTTTTAAACGTTGGGTAGCATTTAAAAACACTACCCCTGTTTGCAAAGCTCGGCCACTGTTCCACTAACAAAACACAGAATGCGCTTCCACCGCTGCAACTGCGCCGCGCCGTCCTGTCAGCCGCCGAGATGACAAGCGCTGCAGCCGATGACCGCTAGCGGCCGCAACAGACCACTGACCGTAATATACAATGCAGTGCTTCAATCGCTTTAGCTGCGTTGCACCGTCTAGTTGACCGTTGAGATGATTAGCGCTGCAATCGATGACCGCTGGCATCCGCAACCGACCACCGTCCGCGGCGATAACGATGGCAAATCTCGATCACTTTTATTTTTAAAGTTGACATTATCTTTTGAAGAGTACGTCCGTTTGAAAAACTAATTCCACTCTTGAATAGCTTGCGTTTTGATCTTCTCGGTGACATATATCAACAGTTGCAACTCACGGTCTTTCTATTTTTAAAAAGATTAATACGCGTAAAGCACTGACTAAGCACTGCCGTCGCGGTAAAGCCCCGAGCTAAATTAGTTGGTATCTGTTTAAGTTAGTGTTAACATGTCCCTGACGTGATATTAATTTTTGTTTTAGGCCATGTCCGAGTCAAGTCGATCGACGAGTGGCTTAGTGCTTAGAAGAAACAGGCTGGTGAGCACGTCATCTAGTTCATCGGATGAGACTCCAGTATTTCGAAAACGTGTGCGCCAAACTCCTAGCGACACAAACGAAGATACTCCGTCATCGTCAAAACGAAAATGTGTTCGAAATAATATCTCATTGGACGTTGCCGATTTAATACATGCACTGGAATCGAGAAGCAATCCTAAAACGTTTATTAACGCCAATCAGATGCTCAATGCTTTGCCTGAGTTTGACCCTGAAAACGAAACTCAAAACATTGAAATTTGGCTGCATAAAGTCAACGAGTATGCACACATTTATAAGTGGGAAGACAGGCAGACCTCTCATTTTGCAACACAGAAACTAGTTGGAACTGCTAAAAATTGGTTGTACTCTTTACCAAGCCTCAACTTTTCTTGGTCAGATTGGCAAGCAAAATTACGCCGCGCTTTTCCTGTCGAAGATAATTTTGCTGTTCTTTTGGAGGAAATGTTCGCTAGAAAAACTAAACCAGATGAGAGCCTACGAGTATACTTCTACGACAAGTTGATGTTGCTAAACAGGTGTGAGATAACTGGCAAAAAAGCTGTGGATTGCCTTATTCATGGCATTGCGGACAGATCTTTGCGTAACACAGCACAAGCACTAAAATGTGCAGAGCCAGAAGACTTGCTGCAATATTTAGTAGTCCAACAGCCTACTCAACACCCATTCTCAAACTCTCAGAAGAAAAAAGGAGTTCCTGAAATATCCACAGAAGTGACAACAGCGGATTTCAGAAAAAACCAATACGATGTTTTCTTTGCGGTCTTGAAGGTCATCCGTCAAAAAAATGTTTTCGAAGAGAAAGAGTGCCGAAATTTGATAATCGTAGTTCAAATATAAAATGTTTCAATTGTAATGAAGAGGGACATCTTATAGGAAGATCTTACCGAAATGTGAGAATTGTAATAAATTTGGTCACAGATCTGATACCTGCAGGAATCGAAATCCCTCTTCAACTAGGTATTCTCAAATAGAACCCGCAAACGCTCAAAAAGTTTTGGCTATTGACTCGAATCCTCATAATGATAAATTTAATAAAATTGTGGAAATTAATAATAAACAATTGAGATCCTATATTGACTTTGGTGCCGACTGTTCCCTGATTAAACACAAGGAAGCAATAAACTTGAATTTACCCAAAATTTATACAGATTTACCTGTTATCAAAGGATTCGGTAATAACTATGTCAAACCACTTTTCAAGTCACAAGTTTTGGCAAAAATTGACGAATTTCAATCTCTTACAGATTTATACGTCATAGCTGATCAGTACCTGAACGAACCTTTGTTAATAGGTCAGAATTTTACTGAATCTCCTCAAGTATGCGTACTGAAAGATAGTAAAAGACTTGTATTTTATAACCAACCATCAATGCCTTCAAATACAACTAGTGTAAAACTGACAACATCAGAATCGATTGATTTAAACGGCAGTCAACTAGTGGCCGTTTTTACTGAACCCAGTTATAATGGAGATATTTATGTTGAAGGTAAAGTTCAAGCCATTCCAACCAAAGAGTTCTACGTACACCAAGGTGTTTACAATATTGCGAACGGTAAAGGACATATACTAGTATCCAATAATGCTAATAAACCCATAATTCTGAAACAAAATATGACTGTAGCTCGAGCTGCACCATTCACCGAAACAAACGTGTACACTGTTAAGAAAATTGACAAAGTCGCTTCAGAAAACATGACTCCGCTGAACAAAGACGATATTAAAGTGGGGAGTAATGTTGATTTAGCCACGCTTGATAAATTATATAACTTACTTAACAACTACAGGGATTGCTTTGCACTTTCACTGAAAGAAATTGGTTGCGTTAGTCAGGAATTTGAAATGAATATACAGCTTTCCGATACCAAACCCGTAGTCTATCGGCCATATCGGCTTTTACACTCTGAACGAGCAAAAGTACGCGAAATGGTTACGGAATTGTTAGATAACGGTATAGTACGAGAGTCTACTTCAGACTACGCTAGTCCTATATTGATGGTAAAAAAGAAGACAGGCCAGCAAAGACTTTGCGTCGACTTCAGAGCGTTGAACACTAAAACAGTAAAGGACAGATACCCCCTTCCGTTGATTGATGACCAAATATCAAATTTGAGTGGTAACCGGTACTTCACAACCCTTGATATGGCATCAGGGTATTACCAAATTCCTCTGTCAGAAAAAAGTAAACACTTAACAGCTTTCGTGACTCCAGACGGTCATTATGAATTTAACCGGATGCCGTTTGGACTTGCAATGCGCCGGCTACTTTTCAGAAAATAGTTAATAAAGTTCTCGGATCTAGACGATTTGATACTGTGTTAGCATACATGGATGATTTATTGATTCCTACTCAAACAATTGAAGACGGTCTAGATAGATTAGAAGGAGTGTTAAAGTTACTGAGAGAATATGGTTTGACGTTAAAACTTTCAAAGTGTACCTTTTTCTCGACATCCATTGACTATCTCGGTTACGATGTATCAGCAGAAGGGATAAAACCAAGCGAACGTAAAACGCTCGCAATCAAGGACTTTCCAATGCCCAAAAATGTCCACGAGGTGAGACAATTTCTAGGATTAGCAAGCTACTTCAGAAAATTCGTTAAAGGGTTTGGTGAAATAGCACGACCTTTAACTAAGTTGCTGAAAAAAGATGCCACCTGGCAATGGACTAATGAAGAATCAGAGGCAGTTTCGATATTGAAACAAATATTGTGTCAAAGGCCTGTTTTAGCATTGTATAACCCTAAACTTGACACCGAATTGCACACAGATGCAAGTTCTTTAGGAGTTGGTAGCATGTTAATGCAGTGGCAAGAAAATCCTAGAGTGCTAAAACCTGTCGCATATTTTAGTAGACAAACTTCGCCCGAAGAAAAACACTACCATTCCTACGAACTTGAAACCCTTGCAGTGGTAAGTTCATTAAAAAAGTTTAGGCCATATTTACTGGGCATACCTTTTAAAATATTTACTGATTGCAAAGCCTTACGGCTAACATGCAGTAAAAAGGATATATTACCACGAATAGCAAGATGGGTGTTACAGATGGAAGAATACAATTTTGAAATTGAACATCGTGCCGGAGATCGGATGGCTCATGTGGACGCGCTGAGCCGTAACCCTGTCGAAACCTGCAATGAAGATTGTCATCCCGATAATATAATGACTGTATTTCGAATAGAGCAAGATGATTGGTTCTTAACCTTGCAACTTGGCGATCCAGAAACAAGTCGCATTGCGAAGTTACTTAAACCAGACATCGATGACGAATATCAAGACATAAAAAAACATTATGTTTTGAAAAATAATACACTTTACAGGAAACTTAATGAAAATCCAAATGAATTACGAATAGTAATTCCCAAAGGCGCGAGATGGCAAGTTTGTCGTATGAATCACGACGAAATAGGTCATTTTGGGTTTAAAAAAACTATAGAAAGAATACAAAGCAAATATTGGTTTCCGAAAATGGGAAAATTCATAAAAAAATATGTGGAGGCATGTTTGAACTGCGCATACCACAAAGATAATGATCCAATAAAAAAAGGGTATTTACATCCTATAGAGAAAAGCAATAGGCCATTCCAAACTATACATATTGACCATTTAGGGCCATTTATTAAAAGCAAGCGTGGAAATACATACATATTAACTATTGTAGATGGATTCTCCAAGTATGTTTTCGTGAAACCTGTAAAAGACACTAAGAGTACAACAGCGATAAAGGTGTTGGAAAACATTTTCCAGGATTTTCAAGATCCAGAAAGATTAATATCAGACCGTGGTTCTGCGTTTACATCTGCACTATTTAAGCAGTTCTGTAGAAACAAAAATATAAAGCACGTTCTAAATGCTGTCGCATGCCCACGAGCTAACGGGCAGGTAGAGCGATTCAACCAAACAGTGCTTAAGGCTATTGCGACTCAAAGTATGGGACATAAAGAAAACGAATGGGACTTAGTAATACCCAGCGTTCAATCTGGAATCAATAACAATATAAATGCAACGACAGGAAAGACTGCCGCTGAAATAATGTTTGGATTTAAACTGAACGGTAATACTGACCACGTATTCAATGACCTTTTAAATGAAACTGAGAGTGAAAGAGGTAATTTAATGGAAATTAGGGATGCTGTTTCAGAAACAATAAAAATAAAACAAAGCAAAATGAAGAATAATCACGACTCAAAAACAGTTCCTTCCAGAAAGTACAATTTAAATGATTTAGTTAAGATAACAAAAGTCTCATTTAATGAAAATCCGGGCCAAAGTAAAAAACTTCTGCCTAAATTTATTGGGCCTTTCAGGATCTCTAAAGTACTCGGTAATGATAGGTATAAAATAGCTTCTGTGTCAGGATTTTCATCAAATAAAAAATATGCCTCGGTTGTATCGGCAGATCGAATGAGACCTTGGATTCATATCAAGGCGTTAGAAGTTGAAAGTGACGAATCCTCAAATTCTGGTTCAAGTTGCGAATAAAAACATAATAGGTACTAATTATACAATAAATATAATCACTAGCAATAAACAGACCGTATGTCATGATTATTTCAAATGTTTCCTATGCGAATAAAACAATCAAAGCCTATGTCTAACTAAAAATCGATTGTTTTTTTTTTAAATCACATTTCTGTCATGTGAGTCAGTACCTTAACTTTTTGAATGCAAACTCCATTGTAATTATATATTAAGATATTTACTTTAGTTGTTATGATTGTATTAGCGTTTAGTTTATGATGTTCATAATTGATACGAAAATATTTGTAAATAAGTATAATTAAATAACATAAGCTACTATTTTTCCCATTGTTATAGTAGATGAGACTGAATAAAACTATTATATAATAAATGTATTTACTACAATATCTATCTTTCATTATCGCCAACCGATAGCTTGCATTTTTCATTATGGTAGTATATTTGAGTGATTTCAGGGTTCCGTGCGCCGGAGTTTGCACGGCGACGGATGGCCGAATGTCATGAATTCCCAGATTCATATTTAAAAATAGTGGGTAAATTAAAATTATATTGTGGCAACACTGAGATTGAAGGGTTTTGGAAGGGATAGCTAGGAGCTAATGGAGATGATGGATGGGCTCTGGCATTCCGTTGGAGCAGCTACTAGAGGAAACACCACACTCCTAGGTAGGTTATGTTAGGCCCGACTGACCTTACATCTATCGAAAAGCAATAAATACCTCCCTTAACACTTTTTTCTGTCGTTTAGAAACAAAAAATAACACAATGAATTTTAGTCTTAAAAGTACCCGTTAAACGCCCCCAAAATAATATCAAAACTCTCGACTTTATAATGAGGCCGTCCACATCCATTCAACTCGCGGATGCGGCTGACATTATTGTACGTTGGAACAAATTGAGGCGACAAAGGCTACGAGTGGACGCTCGCCGTCTCCTGATCGATAAACTCTTGAGATGTGATTGCGTTTCTGCGGCTTTAATTTATATGTAAGGACGTCAAACCAGTCGGTAAACCTAAGGTCTGCCATTAATTTATACACGATATACGAAACAGATGAAATTATTTTTTAAGATGTAAAAACCGCCCAAGTGCAAGTCGGAATTTCGCCGTCGTGTCGGAAGGTACCATTAAATGTTTATTTTTAAACAAACAAACTTTACACAAAAAGCAAATGGCCGTCTTAATGCCTTTAGGCATTCTCTACCAGCCAACCACTGGGTTAAACTGAAATATTTAGTCGGTGCAGGATCAAAGATAAGAGATAAACAAAGTAATTTGTATATTATCTAGTACTTGTTTTTTTAGCGGCCACATTAATAGGTACCCACACGAAAATGCCACAGAAACGTGTAATGTAATAGGTAGAGACCTATTACATTACACGTTTCTGCTTTAATAAAAAAAAAAACAGATAGTTCGAATTGTTTCTCAGCGGATAGTCGTGTACATCCATGACAAGTTAGACTGATAAACAGACACGTATAGTACCTACCTACGTAATTATTACAATGTAAATTTGTCTTATAATAACTTAACGCATAAGTTGAAAGCAATATCTAACAGGTTTGTAGCACCTTGTTCAATATAATTTAAGGCGCTCCCTTGTATTTCCAGCGGTTGAGTGCCAGTAAAGTGGTGTAGGCGCGTGACTTCATTGTCCTCGGCGCGCTCGGCTGGGCGGGCCAAGCAACAAATAAATAGAAAATGGTAATGGCCGATACGTGAGAGCCGAAACCGGGATTGGCTTCTGTCAGCCGGGTTTAATGCAGTATCGCTGGCTGTTTATGCGTCGGTCCAAAACGTGACGTTAATGGGGCGAACAGGCACGCTCGGGCATGGGAAATGGTTTGATTAATATAATTACGACTGCCCAAACGATTTTAGAGTTGAATCATATGAGGTAAAAAAACAGCAGAAAGATATTTAAAGAAAATGTTGTTATCTAAATATTGTGGTTTAGAACGCTATGTAATATAGACGCAATAATTGAAGAGGAAACCGCGAAACTATACAAAACATACACCGTTCACAAAGAAAGCTTTTTAAAAATGAAATAGGCATAGTTAGAAGAAATGGAAAACAATACAAAACAATGTAACGGACCCGCAATATAGCGATGGTTGAATACAAACGGGAAATTGTTTCGGCAACATCTGGTTTGTTTCGAGGGTTTTTGCGGATCAGATGACACACCAATGTCGACAATTTAGTGCGGAATTCATTAAGCCCTCTGCCCGTTGAGGCGGAGTATATGGATTGGATCGTAATAGTTACGTAGTATTGTGAGGTCAAGTGATTAAGATTGGGTCACTTTCTCTACGTCTTTATTTCCGGTCGGTGTTGTGAAGACTGCTAAGACGATATATATCATTTGTGTGTATTGTAGAATGATTAGCGCGTTTTGTACCGTAAGTTTTTTTTTGTATTATAAAAATAAAATAAATAAATAAAATATTCTTTCCAGTCCAGGCAAATGCGTTGAACTAAGTGATATTTAAGTTAATTTAAACTTAGGTAGGTAACATTATACGAACATCATTCCATTTTACAAATTTCAACATTTTAAAAACTATCACATATACATAAACATAAACCTGTAATAATTGCCTCAATAACTGTACACTATTAAAAAATAGACAAGCAACCGAAAATATGAAATGGTTTCCTAATTTTATCGTATTCTGCTTTCATTTCGAATGAGACACTAATTCGCAAAATTAGGGACAGGAAAAAATAATGAAAATACTATGTGTATTCCACGAAAAAGAAGCGCAAACCAAAAGCAAAATGCCAGCCAAGCAAAACTGGCTTAACCAACCGTTAACGTTCCATTTTGTGCGGACACTTTTTTGTTAAAATCATTAGGGCTGAGCCATGCTCAGCCGCTTCCATAGATTTCCTTCACAGTATGACTGAAGACGTGCCCGCGGCTCATTACGCCGTATTGAATTATTCATGTGCTGCCAGCCCTGGCAACCCGCCTCTTCCCGAAGAGAAGTACTTATAGCAGGTCGACTTTTCGAAATCGTTTTACGGTATTCGTATGTTACGCTAGAATGTACTTACGAGCATAAAATATTTAAATGTTTTTAACGTTCGTATCAGATCAAACACGTCACTGCTAGGCAAAGCATCTCCACACCTCTCTTAAGGATCCCCACAACAACCAGTCATGATCAACCATCATCCAACAATTTCCCGTGTAATCGGTTTTTTAGACCAAATCGTCTTTTCGCCTTTTCCAGTGCGCCGCAACTCACGAACCTTTTGCCCCGTAGCCAACGTTTTCTAACACGATTTGCTTCTACAGCCACGGAACCATGTTACAAAATGTAATTGCTACCAGCTGATAATTATTGTACTGCTTAAGGCAGAATTTGGGATGTAGTTGTTTTTCGACTTACTGCTCTTAACTTCTGGGATAATTTTAGCAGCTGAGTTAAACGTATTAACTTGGAGGAACTTCGAACAATCTATTAAATCACACCACGAACTGGCGCACTGAAGTTTTCTCCCGACGGCCCCCACCACCCACTTTTATAGTAAGCCCAGTGACCTGAAGGTGTTAGATCATGAGTGCTATTGACATGTCTTAGAACGTATCATCTGAAGGGTCACTTTGAAAGGTTCACTTATTTTATAACAAATATTTATAACAATCTCATTGTAAAAAAAAAAATAAAAAAAAAAAAAAAAATTGTTTATTTAAAAAGAAGAACCTAAATAACATATTACAATTGTCCAGCGGTCCCACGCTAGGCAATGCCTGTCATGTGGTGACCAGATTCGGTTTAAAACAATACAGTTACAAAAATTTATTTTAACCGGTTACAATACAGCCAAAATTAAGTTTTATCAATGAAATGGATGAAATAACCATAAAATTTATAGTACGTATATCTAAGCTGAGTTAGTAATAGTATACAATATATTAGTTGTGTACAAGTGTGTGTATGTGTGTAGGTAAGTGTATCAGTGTGTGTAAACGTGTGAGTGCGTGTATGTGAGGCTACGGAGTTAAGTGTGTCAGTGTACGGAATTAAGTTGCCTTCAGCAGTTGCTCGGTTTGACTGTAACTTAGACCTTTCAGCCAGTTGAGAGTCTTAGATTTTGCTTCACGAGGGGAGTTTTCGGAAATGTTGCATGCCTTAACCACTAAATTGTAGATGTATGGGTGCAGAAAATTGGGGAGACGTCGTGCAAATGCAGTTTTTGTGCGGGGAGTAGGTAATCTGAAAACTCTTTTGGCGATTAAAGCAGGATACTCTTCAGAATTAAGAGTTTTAAGATGTACTTGAGACGAAACTCGCAAGATCATTAACTGCCTCACACTAAGAACGTCCGCAGCTTTATAGAGAGCAGTCGTTGGGAATTGTCGGGGTTTCCTAAGCATGACCTTGAGCACAAAGCGCTGCGCCCTTTCGAGAGGTAAGAGTGCAGAGGTACTGGAGCCACCCCAAACGCCTATACAGTACGACAAGATCGACTGACACATCGAAGTATAGACAAGCTTTAGCAAATCTTGCCCTGCAGAGTTTCTCAGTAATTTCATGACAAACAATAACTTTCTGACTCTAGCAGACACTATCTCAATGTGTTTTTTAAAGTTCAGATTCTCGTCCAACGTGATTCCAAGGTACTTTACAGTGGAGCAGTTACAAATGACTTTGCAATCCCGGGCAAGTTTTGTAGATTCGTCCACCGCACGATTACATGAGAGCTTAATGTCTGGACGTGAGCGAGGAGCGGAAGAGGCAGTTTTATAGAAACAGAGGTAGTTTGTTTTTAAAACGTTCAGGGAGAGCAGGTTATTCTCAAGCCAATTTGCCAGCGCTGACAAGCCACTTTCCGCAACTTCGAAGCATCGCGTCCATGAAACATCGTGAAAGACCAATGCGGTGTCATCCGCGTAACAGACGATCTCTGCCTGCCCAATTGGCAGACATATCATGTCGTTAAGATATATCAGAAACAGGGTAGGCCCGAGAATGCTTCCCTGTGGAACACCAAAGGATATTGGTACTGGATTACTGACTAAGGTGCCCAGTCTAACACACTGTTTCCGGTTTGTGAGGTAACTTTTAAACCAATCCCAGGCAGTACCTCTTATGCCTAATAGTTCAAGCTTCCTTAGCAATATCGGGATTGAGACAGTGTCAAACGCCTTAGCCAGGTCCAAAAAGACGCCCACACAAGCTTCTCCCTTATCAAGGTAGGAAGATATTAAATCAACTAGCAAGGTGGCAGCCTGTTCAGTAGATCGGTTCTTCCGAAATCCAAATTGTCTTGGGGAAAGAAGATTTTCTGATTCTAGGAAGCCGATCAACTGGTTATTAATGATCTTTTCTAAAATTTTGGAAATGCTGCTAAGTAACGAAATCGGGCGATAATTCCCAGGGCAGTCCTTAGCTCCTCCTTTATGGATGGGGACTACAGCTGCTACTTTCCAGCTCTCCGGGAAAACCCCCGATGAGATGCTCAGGTTGAAAATATAGACGAGTGGCTTAACAATGTAGTCTTTTAGACTTAAAAGAATGCGATTGTTCAATTCGTCCATGCCAGAAGCGCTCTCCAGTTTTAAATTAAGAATTTGTTTTTCTACTTCATTTTCGTCAATGGGATTAATAAACATAGAATTTACGGGGGAATTCGGTACGGTGGCCTTGGTTGACAAAGAAGCCTCAGTCGCATTACTTTGAGCAAGGATGTCATTTGCTAGTTTTTCCCCCACCGAAGAAAATAATTCATTTGTGTGATTTAATGAGTCTAGAGTGTTAGATTTGATAGAAGCTAGTTCATGGGGCGTTTGCTTGTCCTGACTGAGGTGGGTTATGTTTCTAATGGTCTTCCATAGTTTTCTGGGATTGTCTTTATTCTCTGCGAGTTGCTTTCGGTCGTAGTCATCTTTTGTTTTCCGTAAAATGTCAATATAAAAATTTCTGTATCTCGTGTAAGTAAGTCTGGCTATTTCGTTTTGGGGGTTTTTCCGGTAGCTAGCGTGTAATTTATCTCTTACTCTAGAACATTTGATTAAGCCGGGAGTCATCCAAGGCTTTAGGATTACCTTTGATCGGCTCACTGTTTTTTGAGAGGTGTTTCTTGAAATTGCGTCAGTCAGTATAGAGTAAAAAGCATTAGCAGCTTCAGTAGCAGATGTTTTGCTAGTGACCAGTTGCCAATTCTCGTTCATTAGTTCCGCTCTGATAGCCTCCACGTTCTGTTTAATCACGGTTTTTGATGGTTTGGCAAACTTCACTTTGTTGAGAGCCGTAACCCCGACCATCACTAAATCGTGGTCAGTAATATCGGAAGCACAGACGACTGACGCTAACTCCTTCCCTGACCTCACAAAAATGTGATCCAAACAGGTATTTTTCCTCGTCGGCTTATCAATTGCCGAAACAAACCCGAGACTTGCCATCACACATAAATATTCAGAGGAATGGGGATCAGAGGGAACATTGATATTAATGTTAATATCGCCGGCCACTATAAAGCAGTCCAGACATCGAGAGTTATTTTTAACAAATGATTCTAATGATGATATGAATGGGAGAGGGTTAACAAAAGAAGGCGAGCGATACAAGCCCAGCAAGGAAAAACGTTCTGGTACATGTATAAAAAGGCTATCTGTATCCTGGATAAGTGGTTCCGTGACTGTGGCGTTTAAGTTTTTCCTTACATAGGCAACCACTCCACTTGCTTGGTTGTGAGATCTTAAGGTGCAAAACGCAGTGTAACCCTCGAGTTGCCCAATGACCGAGCCCTCCTTCAGCCAGCACTCTGTTAAAATAACAACGTCAAAGTCAATCTTTAGCCGTCCAAAGGTCACAAGAAACTGATCAAAGTTATGTTGAAGGCTTCTGATATTAAGAGTGAGAACCTTGACACAATGTTTGGTTATGATTTTGCAGCAGTGCTCCGCCGAATCCACAGCGTGGCAATTTACTGGAAAAGAATTGTCAAGTTCCATCCCTAAGTCTAGCCCGGCCATGGTGTGAAAAAGTGACGATTATTGACTCGGCTCGGGTCCAGTGGATGTAGACGGTGCACATGATAGATATTATAGTAGCCTGAATTTGTGACTTTGTGTGTTTTGAATGGTGTAAGTTTGTGTATGTGTGAGTGAAACCGTAAGAACGGGTAATGGTACCTAACTGATAGCATGCACATAATAATTAGAATTAGGAATAGTTTTGGTTTAAACGTTTTTAGATTAATACAAAATGGATAGTTAGATAAATAAATGCTGTGCTCCTGATCACGCAGAGTCCACCGTGACAGCCGTCTCGCCCGGGGCATTCTCGGAATCCACTCCGTTTTCGGCACTCCCGGTGGCCAGGCTATTCTCGAGTTGTTCCCTGGGGTCTCCAACAACGCGTTCCAGATCCAGAGGACCACGAATGTGGATAGCAGAAGCGCCATCATACTTTCTGACATATACCGAGCCAGATGTTGTCCAGCAGCGCTTAAATTTAGCGTCTGATGCTTTTTGTATCGATATAGTTTTTGTTATCTTTTTTTTTAATCTTCTTATTAAGGAGCTTTGATTAATTTAATGAACATGCCAGCTCCAGCTGGCCTAATAACCATCAATATAGTTATTTAGTACTTAGGTATGCTTAAAATTCATCTTTATACTAAATATTATTTATTTTGAATCTAATAAAGAGTAACTAATGATTAAATATGTTCGTGTCAAAATATTTACTTACATTGTCACAATGTTATTTAATATTTTCTTCGGTTTCCGCGACTGTCACACATTTAAATAAAACAATTTAAATGGATTATATCGCGTATATTAATTATTTGAGCCTCCCTGACGTTTCAGTACCTTTACAGATACCGTTGTCAAAGGTTGACTGAGAAAAACACAATTTTTCTCTGTCAAAGTTACATTTGTGCAAACTACCCATTTTGTAAATATTAATTTAAAATAAAGGCGTTCATACATGCCAATGCCATGTCATACCATGTCATGTGCGCTTTGGGCCAATGGGCTCAAGATACCACGCCTCAACCAGAAACCCCGTGTGAAGACTCCTACAGTCGAGCGTATATAAACCTGCGGTCCTGCCATATGTGAAAGGGGTCACGGATAGGATTGGAAACATCTTGAAACGGGCTTCCATTAAAACATATTTCAAGCCGATGAAGAAGATGTCTCAATACCTGAGGCCCGTGAAGTGTAGCATCCCTCTGCAGAGTGCTGGTGTTTACAAGCTGGACTGCGAGTGTGGTCTGTCATACATTGGCCAAACGAAACGTAGTATAGCTACACGGGTTAAGGAGCATGTAGCTGATGTCAAGCACCGTCGTTGCAACAGGTCTGCAGTCTGCGAGCATGTCATGGACAAACCAAACCATTCAATTAAGTTTGATAACACTTCAATCCTTGCCAGAGAGAAACGATATTTTCCCAGAATGTTGCGCGAGGCTATTGAAATCAAAAAATATCCCAATTTCAATAGAGAAGATGGTTTGTCATTACCACCGGCTTGGGATCCTGTTGTACATCTTATCAAGGATCAAGCAAGACATAAGACTGGAAACCTTGGGCCTCGAACGGTGTAAAACAAATTAGTGTTAAAAGTAGCATATGTAGAGTTTTTGTTTAAAAGTATTTTATAGTAATAAATAAGGCAATCTGGGAGTTTTCTTTGGCGGTTCTTTCTCCTCAGTAAGCCTTTAGTGAACCGCTGGTAGATATTTTAAATAAATAATAAATGCCCTTCTGGCACATGTGTAACTGTCTTTACACATTAGGCCCATCTGGCATGTATGAACGCCTTTATTTTAAATTAATATTTACAAAATGGGTAGTTTGCACAAATGTAACTTTGACAGAGAAAAATTGTGTTTTTCTCAGTCAACCTTTGACAACGGTATCTGTAAAGGTACTGAAACGTCAGGGAGGCTCAAATAATTAATATACGCGATATAATCCGTTTAAATTGTTTTATTTAAATGTTATTTAGCTAAAATCACACTTATAAAAGACAATCTAATTTATCCAATAAAAATCTTCCTAATTAATAATAGCTAGCACTTAAATAAGTATTCACATTCATCTCTAACCATCTTACTCTGATCCTCTTCGACGACACTTTTATGTCACCGCTTAATTAACTCGAAAATCTTTTTTTTTTTGAATTTCCATTGAGATTTATCACCGTTTCATTACTCGTACCTACTTTAAATAGAACCGGGCACTTTTATGTCATTTCCATGAGGGCGAGGTAATTATTTAGTAATTAATTTTCTCCAGGTAGTATCTTAATTGCCTTGCGTCTAGGTTTGTGTTTAATGAGAGTGGTTCTCATCAAACCTGGCAAATTTCTAAGGCTTAGTTAAGCTAATATTGTGTCTTACGGAATAACTAACTGGAATTGTCTATTAGTCTTTATTAAGGTAAATAATAGTATCTGAGCGGTTCCGCGTGTCCGTCAAATTGAGCAAGCCCTAAGCCCTTTTTCAGGCAAATATTAGTACGATTTACGTAACAACTACAAGTGAATATATCGAGGTATAAAATGTCCTATCGATGGTCGATGAATCTTGTCCCGATAGGTATTGTAGCTACAATAATGTCGAAAGCTAATGTAATATTTCGACGATTTTACTTTTCGATCGCGGACATTTTTACGTGTTGTTTAAAGTTGCCTAAGTCGTACTTTCATAAAGTCAAGCAAGTATTATTAATGCTTCAGGTAAATCCGCATAGCAAAGGTTAACATTTGAAATGGGTCGTTTCCATTATGCCAACTAAATTGCCTGCAATAGAACCACGAAGATTAGACCTTATTCACTTGTCAAAATTGATATTATCGACTTTGTTTTGATTTCTACTTCTAATAGGTACTGTTAATAATCCTGAACTTTGAAATGTAAACTATATTTATTAGTAATTATACAGGTTCCTCGTAACATCTTCTTGTTCTTCGTCTTTCCTTTTATTATTTGGGCACCAAGTTCGTTTTAAGGCACCAAATTATTATCTGATTCCATATTGAAAATTCACACTGTTTAAGTAACTCTAGAGATGAATAGTGTGATTTCAGTTCGTCAATCATGTCAAAGAAACAAGTATGATAATTCTATTCAGACGACGATATTAGAGTCAAACCTAGGATGTTTAAAAAAAAAAACCTTCTTAATACGAATTTGCAAAGTTTATTAAGTTATCTAATAATATCAGACATTGCAGGGCACTATAATTCATCTAAAATAATTATTCATTACTCAGTAGCTTACAGCTTACTTAAATCGAACTCTTTGCTTTCCCTTCACGCAATCGCACAAATGTTTACGTACCACGATCAATTTGTGTGGAAAGTGCTATGAAAAAACTTTTACGTCGCAAAGTTCCGCCATCATTAACCCAGTCAAAGTCACTGCCAACCCTTGTAGCAAAAAACACGAGGGGACCAACGGCTAACGGTTCTGTTGAGGCTTTAAAAGTTAAAATTGGAGCAGCAAGGCCCCAGTTGGGTACTTTGATATTACTAAGTAAAATATTCACTGCTTAATGTTGTGTAATGCCGTTTTTTGTGTAATGCCGTAAGTTTGACCAGTTAAAAAAAACGGATTCTTGGTCCTGTCGTGTTCTTAGATACCATAGATATGGTAATAAATATAACTAATAACTATTTATAATAACACATGACACTATCGTGCAGAATATACATTACGTAATAATAATAGGAACGGGGACCTAATTCGAGATTGACATTTGAGTGATCGCCAAACGTCAAATCTCTATTAGATAACAGTTATATCGCCATTGAACTGTCATTTAAATGCGATGAGCTTAAAAGTGACATATCTCATCTCAATTTTGGAAATGCGAAGGCGATAATGATTGTCAAAAATGTTATTCATGTATATAAATTCTCTGTTTTGAACGAAACGTAACGGACTAATTTCACGTACTACGCGGTCAATTTAAAGTATGCGCCTGTTATTTATGCCGTCACATACAAAGGAAAAGGAAACGAAAATTTTGCGCGTCCGAATTGACGAAGTTGCGATGTTCTAGGCATATCGCCACTTGTCAAGTAGGCACACGTCAAAAGTGACGGATGGCGATGAAAATGAGAGATCTCCATTATATCTCTAAAATTGGTCGAATACCCCCCCTGAATTGTGACGTTATAAAAAATGAGTAGTCAAAAAACGTCTTCTTTTTAGTTTTTGTCCAATTAAAATGTATTTAATGTCGAAAAGTTAGTGGTAGTTTATTTGGTTCCGTCTATTTTTGAAAGACTGTTTAGTGTTTTCAATGATACAATTCATTTTCACTATTTTAAAACACAGTGTTATGATGGAATGCAACCAATGCGAAATCATGTTGTCAAGAAGCTTACTTCTGTTTGTTTTACTCAAAGAACGCCCCGAATTGTGTACAATATTTAACCGTTTTTCTCGCATTCCCGAAGTACCCTGAAACTCCGGAAAATTCTGCTCAGCCCTAAGTCCCTTTTGTAAGCAAACTCGCGAACTTGTTTCAATTAAATAGATGACTTTCGAAAATAAATCGAGTTTTCTAAGCCCCGCTGAAGTGATGTCGAGTAGTAAATTTTATTACCAAGGGAAAATGATTAATTGATTTTTGGTGTCGAGGGGTGGCGTGAATCGGATGACGAACAACCTCTCCTATACAAATTTAGATGTATATCATAAATCTCAAATGTCACTTAACTCAGAGTATCAGGTCTTTGATTAGTCAACTGATACTTTTTATCCCCCGCAATCGGAGAAAATACTGACAAATTGGAACAAACGATTTTGTTAATTATATATTTCCGTTAACGAAGCCACTATAAGTAAACTATGTTTCCAAGTACTTTAGTAGGTACGAAATTGTATGAAATTTTAAACAAGTAAAGAAAATCACTTGGAAAACTTTATGCATCTTTAATTACCTACCCAATGATTTTTTTGTATAGGTATAGGTATGTAGATTATACATATCTACGTTAACGCGTAATAATACATAATCCAAAAACGTAATATGACTTAATCCAATATATAGAATAAATTAGGGCAAATTCCAGTAATATTATTATACTAGCCACGGGCAAGCGACGCGAAGATTTCAAATAATATGTAGAACTTTAATACAATTTTATGTTTCATCCGGCTTGTGTAAAAAATACTTCGGGGCATACTTGACTTTTTGTTACACCCTTAGTCAGCGTTTCTCATGACGGAACTTCCCTAATGATTGCGAGACAAGACTCAATGACTTCACCCTCGTTATGATAAGTCTATTTGACGTTCCCGCTTCGTAAGGATAATAATTATACACTTTATTGCAAGACTCCCTAAGCTAATTTCTGGTACGGAAAATAGGACGAAGAGACTTAATTCGGATATTCTTACTTCAAACGGGGCATAAGAAATAAATTGTACTAGTTTCATATTATTGTCTTGGACTTAGTTAATCCATTTAGATCTTTTTTCAATTTAAAGCTCAGCTTTAATTAAACTAATTTGTAACTAACTTTATAACCCTAAACAACTTAATAACAGACTACCTTCCGTCGTCCATTATGTGCGTTTGATTTTGGGAATTCATTATATACATGTTTCGTATGACAGAGATACAGACAATAGGAGTTACGTACGATAGTTAAAGCTCAAAAAGTACCTCAGTACATTTCTCATTGCACAACTGACGGCAGAACAAACAGACATTCAATTACGCTCTCCCGACTATCTGTCAGTTCGGGATCGTCAACAATAGTGACCATCCGGCGTTGCATGGAGTCCAGGAAAAGAAGTGGATAATGTATAAGAGCAACACTTAATCTCGGATTAAACCTGAAATTCATTTAGGGAAAGGTGGGTTACCTATCTGAAACACTAAAAACGTTAGTCCGATTTTCCTTTCGACAAACACTATTTGACATATATAATTTTAACTTTTTTTTCATTTGTCCGAAAATTCAGACAAACGATACTTCTACTAAATGTGAAATGTTTAAAAAAAAATTACGAAACCTGTCATCGGACAAACGATAATAATTCGAAAAAAAATCGGTCAATGATTTTTAGTGTTTGATAGGTTACCGTCTAAGGTTGACTGAGAAAAACACAATTTTCCTCTGTCAAAGTTACAGTTCTGCAAACTACCCATTTTATAAATATAAATTCAAATAAAGGATGCCGAGGCTCACCCGGCATCCATGCCGATAAATACATGGATGCCGGGTGAGCCTAATGTGTAAAGATAGTTACACATATTATAAGGGTTACTTTTTTCTTTTTGAGGTACGGAACCCTAAACACATCGCGAAGTTTTAATTATAATACTACGGTACTTGAACTTCAAGTATTTATATTGTGCACCAACTTCAAGTCTTGAAGTTGGTGCACAATATAAATATTTTTAATTGTACTGAGATCGTATCTGGGGAAGTATAAGTAAATATTCTATAAATCTAAGGGCTTAACTAGTTATTATTGATCCATACTAATATTATAAACGCGAAAGTGTGTCTGTCTGTCTGTCTGTCTGTCTGTTACCTCTTCACGCTTTAACCGCTGAACCGATTTAGATGAAATTTGGTATATAGATAGTTTCAGTCCCGGGGAAGGACATAGGATACTTTTCATACCGAATAAATGTAGTGTTCCCGTGGGATGATCGGGTAACACCGCGGGGCACAGCTAGTGTTTTATAAATGCTTAAATTTACCTACTAATAGGCACAGTATTTAAACCCAAAATGCTTGACACGTTTTCACTTTCGTCCCAGTGGCAGTGCCCTAGAATTGGAATAAAACCGCGCCTTTCGCACACATGAGTGGGAGAGCGGCTTTCATTTTTTTCAGTACGCTTTTGCTTTGAGATGGTCAATCGTCGGGTTTCGTTTTTGTGTAAATTCTCCATGTAAGTGCTTAGCTCGGTAACTTGTGAGCCACGAGGGGTTAAAGTGTAAAATTTTGTTGCGTGTAGTTCTCGGCGTGATAATGTTACCGTTCGATTTTTATATGTAAGTATGTATTACGTTTGGCAATGGGGCTTCACAGGTTTTAATTAGGAACAATGAATTAATATGGAGATTCTTAAAAATATGTATTAGATACTAGCTGATCCGGTAGACATTTCTGTCAAAATTTATTGACTGTGGCGGCCTGTCTAATGAGTCAAGTGTTTACGTTATTCCTAACCCAAAATATATCCAAAGCCAAACTAGGTTGATATCGGGCAGCTGCATTTATGATATCATGACAAGCGAATTACAATGTAAACTTACGTGGTGCATTTGCCAGCACTGGCGATCGCCAGCTGCAGCGCAAACAGCAACGCTGCGGCGGCCATTTTGCTGACGGCCGTGACGTCAGTGCATTTCAGCGAGGCCTGGAACAAGCAAACATTTAAATTAAGTAACAATAATACCGGCGGTAATTAGTGCATACATCATACTAATATTATAACGGCAAAAGTTTGTGAGTGTGTTTGTGTGTATGTTTGTTACTTCTTCACGCTCAAACGGCTTGACCAATGTTAGTAAATTTTGGTATAGATGTAGCTGACACCCTGGATTAACACATAGGCTACTTGTTATCCTAAAAATGTTTTGCGTTCCCGTGGGGTGAGCGTGTAACACCGCGCGGCGCAGCTAGTAGATGATAAAGTGAGTGCTGACAGTACCCGGTTCTCTCATAAAGGTCTTATTTTTATAATATCAAAAATGGTGAAAGACGTTCAATGCTGTATAGCATGCCGAAGATTTTCACATCGACCACCACCTACCTTATCCTCAACGGCTTCCCGCGATCCTCACTAGAGAGCGTCGGTCTTCTTTCCTTGTTCGGGGGCGTTAGCGTCTCCGGATATGCGCCTACTCAACTACGCTAACTAGTAGTAACCAACGAAGCAGTTAGCACTAAATAATGCTAATATCTAAAAACTAATTACAATTCTTCATAATAAAATAAGTAAAAATATTCCTAATGCCCAACCACTCTAAATCCTACTATTCATGTAAGACCCGTCCAATTACATTGAGATACGCAGACCTTTAAGCCACTTTAGCCAACTTGTTAAAGTTGTATTTATGACGCATAAAGCTGTTTTACAACTTCTGAAGCCCGATGACCGAAGGGCAATTTATCGTGGCCTTACACAAGGGCGAAATAGGCACGTTATAATATGTACAACTATATATATATACAACTATAACTAGTTTCGTTGATAGTTTATCATGTTTTACCAATGTCTTATACAACAGTACTTTCATCGATACTTAATCTATTATAATCATAGAACAATGTTATAATCAAACATTTATTGGAAGATTTACTATAGTGAATAAATATAAAATGTTGTGTATATCGAAGTACTTAAACATCTTATAAGTTTCATATTACTTCAGCAGTCGTTATGTTACTGTATTTTGGAGTAAATTTTATGACGATCGAGGCCACATAACGCTAACCGAGTAATTTTGAGCTTAATTATTGAGACAAAATTTTATTGCACAAACGTATTACTTCGTTAAATCAAACCATCCGAAGCACGAGGGATACTATTTAAAAAAACGGGAGTTAATCACCTTCAAAAGGAGTTTATTTAATTACTTCGACTTTTCTAACGTGATGTTAAATTCATGGCCTCAAAGGGAATGAAGAGGCAGGCATCAACGTCTTCTTGTCGGGCGAGTAATTCGAGTAAACACTTACAACACACTAAATAAACACTTTTTGAACGTGATTAAGTCCCGTTTTGTTCTTCGTATCAAAATGATAATGTTCAGATTTCAACTTAAGTATTAAAAGTGAAATATAGAACCTTGTACCAGCATCGTATCTCAATACGCATGTTGTTATTTTTAGTTTTGTTAGTTTTCGTTTTCGTACAGACTTTCTCGGAAAGCGTCACATCGTTCTGATGCCGTTGATTCTTTTTTGTTAAAAAGTGCCTACTTTCTACGAAACAGCCGACTTCCTTGAAAGCTCGTAAGTGTTCGGAAAGTTTGACGTAACCTAAACACGTCAATACGACGTCATAATAATTACGCCAGCACTCAGCACTTCCCAAACTTTCCCTGTTAAATGTTGGAGGCTCAGAGATCTCTTACAAATTGCTCTCGTGCTTTAAGAGTCTATGAGTCGTTATTATACCCGTCACGTAGTACGTCTCGTTGCGAAATAATAATAAGGTCCGCGAATTGTAGCTGTCGGAGATAACGTTTTTATGACCTTTGACATTTTAGTGCCTGCTAGAGAATGCGGCTGACGTATAAGGTTGCTATCAGATGTCTCCACACGACTATACATGACTAGAATACTTTTCTCATAATATAGGTCAACAAATCTATGATTAATGGGATTGAGTAAGTCCTACATGTAGACTGTACTTCGGTGTAAGAGGTAATATTGGTAGATTTTGAATTTCACAAACCTTTATATTCGAGCGCGATTGAATGTTATGGATCCTTTAATTCAGAAACAAACTTCGTAGTTAAAAAGATAATGAGCAATGTCACCCCGTGAATCAAAGTAACCGCAGTCAACTTTATCCAGATTTTATAAATGAAATATCACGTTTTATGCGATTGTTGTTGTTGAGTTATCACTCAGTGAAACAACTTCACAGAAATTTATGAAACATGTAGTGTCTCATTTTTTCACAATTTTTATATTAAACCATTGATACAAAAGATCAAAGCTCAAAGAAAAATTCGAATGCGTAACCTAGTGGAAGGTTGTGTTTGAAAGGTTGCTTGGGCGTTAGGATGGCGGAAAGGTTAACGCGCTGGACCGGAAATCCAGAGGTACTGGGTTCGATTCCCGGTCTCTTCCATTAGGATATGCATTTCAATTTTTCATTGAGCTTTGATCTTTGTATCAATGGTTTAACTTCCTAGAAAATCAGCAATGGTGTCAAAATCTCTAAAATATAAAAATATTTTTATTAATTACTGGAAATGCCATAAGAAGATGAGCCTTAATTTTTTTTTGAAGTGACATCAAAGGAATCTTGAGTTGGCGTGATTTTTTACTACTTTGATTTCGCTCCCTTCTAATTGTGGTTTGGTAGACGTTAGGTATAAGAAAGAAAATAATACCTCCTATTTAGATACTAATCGTTATTTGACTAGTAAGCCTGTCATTGAACACACAAGAGGCTTGAAGCCATTCATCAGTGCTTTGATACTCAGCCCAGCTCAATTAGCAGAATAACAATGGATCCACGACAATACAATTGTAGCGTAACAATGTTATAAGCGAACTGTTCTGTTCAGTTTCTAGGATTTCTAGTGACGGTACTTAACTAAAATATTATACTGTTGCAAGATAATTAGCGGAATATCAAATAATGTCCTTTTTGAGTTATTGTTACATGTAACGGAATGCTAGGAAATACTTCATGAGAAAGTAAGCAAATAGTATAGATAAGATAAGATAAAAATCATTTATTCAAGTACGATTCATGGGAATCACTTTTGCATCGCCAGTAAATTACACACAATATAAGTCATAATCAAATGCAGTAGCTTACATTTATAAAAACAAATTCAAATATTTCAGCTAAGTAAAGATAAAAATTCATGGACATTATGATATTATAACAAAATAAAACATTTTAAAATACAAAATTAAGTTAACTTATATAGAAATATAAAAACTAATATAAAAAAATATAAATGTCAACAAAAAATAACAAATGATTAAATATACAAAAAAAACAAACATTCAAATATATTAAAATTTATATTAATATTGTCCAAATCCTTTTTTATCGTTCACATAATCCTCAACATTATAGTAAGCTTTCTTCAGCTTAAGAAAAACTAAGTATTTCTACGAAAATAAGTTTAAAATAATTAAGTTCCTTATTGAGACGGAATATAAATGGTTGCATATTCTCAGTTTAAAAATACTGCTTTTAGAGAGTAGTACGGCTACTTCATATATTTCACCAGCAAACCCAAACTCGATTCCTAGAACAGTATTTTTCCCGCAAACCTAAATTTCCATCAAACACTTGAACACCGAATTTCCCGTCTACAAGGCACCCTTCACTCGAGAGCCCTTATATAAACCTTAGCACACAAAGGTGCTAAACAGTTAGGGTTGGCTCTCAACGCCATATGGGCTTGAATTAGGGTCCTCCCACAGCTGCAGAAGACAGGTGAAACATAAATTTCTGGGAACCCTTTTGAAAGACAAATTACAAAAGTGGTGGCTGAGAATTAACGAAGTGCTGGTCTAGTGCGTTAATTCTAAGCCATAACTTTTGTAATTTTTAAAGGAGATGTTGGAAATGTTTTTCAAAATAGGGCAGACAATATTCTATTTATTTTTGTTTGATAACAACTTAAATTATTCTATTTACAGAGTACATTTTAAATAAATTCAACACAAAACTTCCCATATTGAGCAGATTAATTTTACGAAGTTCTTACATAAAGTTCACATTAGTTCCCCTTTTTATTTATTTATTTATTTATTCAAGTCAAAAATAAGCTCACAGTATACACCAAATCGCTTACTTGTAATTAAAATTTAACATTATACAAATCAAAAATAATAATAATTAAAACAACAACACATAAAAATACAACAAAAGAACACAGGCAAAACATTGATCATTTAGTCAACTAGGAACCTTTATAGTTTCGCCATGTCCGTCTGTCCGTCTGTCCGTCCGCGGCTTAGCTCCGTGATCATTAATACTAGAAAAAGTGTCGTTGAATAGGTCTTTTAAAAATAATAGGGGTCTCCAAACATTATTATTTGATAAACTCAGCAGTTTTGAAAATATTCGCTCCGAAAATAAAAAAAATAGCGCCCCCCCTCTAACTTTTTAACCACGGGTCAAAAAATTATGGTAAAACTCATGAACTTTAGGCTTTATAAGTACTTTCAATGAAAACTATATTGAACAAAATCGGTCGAGCCGTTTTGGAGTTATCGCAAAATTTCATAATTTTCTTAAAAGGACGTAAGTTGACTTCCGAAGGTAATAAGTAATTACAGTTACTTTGGCGTTTACGACCTTTTTATAGAGCTTGAAATCTTTCCTGTAACTTAAGTCTATTGTGAAGGATAAGCAACTACGGAACCCTACACTGAGCGTGCCCGACATGCTCTTGGCCGGTTTTTATGATAAAACAGCTAGTTGCAAGTGTTTTTAACAACATATTTATTAGAATATGATTAGATTAGATTCACTTATAATAATGCACATTACAATGATTACAACACAATAAAAAATATAGCACTATGGACAGATGCCAATTTACATATATATATTTTATTCTTTGACAACGAATATTTTCTTAAGATATTATTTCATGGTATATAATATATTGCCTGCTTGATAACATATTCTTTACATCCGCCATTTTACCACCCACTCACTACGTTCACTTTATATTTTTATGAGATAAAAGAATATGCTAATATTGTTATAAGTCAGTGGCGCGATATATACAGGCTGTAAAAAGTAGGGCGCACACGGGATCCGCCGCTAATACGCCCCTGACACGATGCGCTCCAAGTTTTGCACTTATGCTGGGGATATACGGAAAGCTTTTCTGACGACAACCTGCGATGCAGCTTTAGAAAGTTATTTTTAATGCTTTCGCATTTCAAACTTCGACAAGTGATGTTTGTGAAGTGATTGGGTTCCAACTTTCAAGCGACGGTTATTATACAATATACAAGCTGTTATTCGTTGATTTGTCTATGCGAATTAAGGATCATATTAGATTTAGTTGAAAAGTAGGTTAGTATTTCTTTAAGTATCATTTCGGACGGAAGAAGCATAGAATATAAACATTATTATAATCCTCTAATAATCAGGGAATTTATGAATATATATTATATTATAATAATTAATACGGTGAATAGAGACTAAAGTACTATGTGTGACCTTACAAACGGTCCGGTAGTTTTGAATTTTTGATATGTTGTCTAGGATAGTTAGTCAGTGTTTAAAATGCAAAATGCACAATTCCCCCCCCTCCGCGCCCGCCGCCATATTGAAAAAACCGGCACTCTCTTCATATTTTTGCTCATATCTTCCTTTAGGAGCATTTTAGCAAGAAGAAAGCTTCGACAATGTTATAGACAGTTAAATTTACTACATTCTCCGTTTCATATTTTTTTTCTACGACAGATAGTTACGGAGATATCCACATTTAAAAAAACGTAAAAAATCGCAATTACCTACTGAAAAACAAACTTCTGGATTATCTCTTCGTTTAGGAGCATTTTAGCTACAACAAAGCTTGGGAAATGTTGTAGAGAATTAAATTTACTATAATTTACACTTCAAATTTTGTTTCAAGGACGGTTAGTTACGGAGATATGCACATTTAAGAAACAGGAAAAGTCGAATTTTCCGAAAATTTCTCAAAATTCTTGGTTTAGAACGCTGTCATTCAGTGACGGACTAGTCTAGGACAAATTCAATCATGTAGGAAATTTAATTGCTTTTAAAACTCATGTCCATTTTTACATACATTTTCGGAAAATGTGACTTTATTTTTTACATATCTCCGTAATTATCTGTCCTAGAAACAAAATTTGAAATGTAAATTATAGTAAATTTAATTCTCTACAAAATTGCCCTAGCACTGTTCTAGCTAAAATGCTCCTAAACGAAGATATAATCCAGAAGTTTGTTTTTGAGTTGGAAATTTGAGTTTATTAAGTTTATTTAAATGTGCATATCTCCATAACTATCTGTCCTAAAAACAAAATATAAAATGTAAAATGTAGTAAATTTAACTCTCTATAACATTGTCAAAGCTTTCTTCTAGCTAAAATGCTCCTAAAGGAAGATATGAGCAAAAATATGAAGAGAGTGCCGGTTTTTTCAATATGGCGGCGGGCGCGGAGGGGGGGAATTGTGCATTTTGCATTTTAAACACTGACTAACCACCCTAGACAACATATCAAAAATTCAAAACTACCGGACCGTTTGTAAGGTCAAAATCCCTTATTCACTGAATTAATATCAGTGACTTGGAATCACATACTGTAGTAATTTGGGTCTTTGCCAGTAACAAGTACCCACAACCCAGAAAGATGCAATATTCGGGTACATTGTTGCATGTGGTACAAATCACTGCACAAGGTGATCCATATTTAAAGAGTTCCATCGGTCGGTTAATAGTACTAGTAGTAGTTAATAGTATCTAAAATACTACGTTACTTTCTGTTATACAATTTTAGACAGGTAAAATAAACATTTCGGAAAATGCTCGCAATTTGATCCCGTATATTCAAAAACCCACTTTGTCCCACTTTAGACTGTCTAGTACAGCGAAACACACTAATTCTCACACCCTTTTGAGGGATGAAATACCTGAAAAGCAGATCCTCTGGGTTACAGTGCAGAGTGGGAATGAGCCCTCAGGAGTCCGGTACTCAAAACTTTACGCAACTGACTAAAAAAATATTTTTTACTTTATTCGCAGTAGTGTGTCGGGCCTAAAATAGAACAAACACATCACCTTATGCGGAAAAAAGGATTTAATGATTGCTTAAAGAAAATCATGATGAATCAGTCACAAAATCTAAATGACCGTCAAATTAAATAAGTGCCTGTATTTATAATTTTTTACCACAATATGACAGAAAATTTATTTAAATGGAATCCAGCCAGTGGAAAACGATCACCGTAAAACAGGAATTACTAGCAACGCAACGCAATCATTGTGAAACACGTTTATCTCGCTATAAATTCAAGTCATCCGTCAAATATAAAATACAGCCGAGGAAATTGTTGTTGTTAAATTTATGTTCCGGAGCATTCTTGGAACCGGGACTAGTGATGCGGGACTTTGTAAGCTTTGAATCTTGAGCCGTGGGTCTTCGAAGAAAATCTAAGCACGACAGACTACCTAGTAACGTGAGATTTGTATAATATCTGATGAGATTTGACTAGATCATGCATCAGTCAATAAAAATGAGGTTTCCTGTGGGTCTGTGATTGTGAGTAAACCATCCGTCACGTTTAGACAAAATTGATATATTTTTTAATATAATCTTTTATCGATTCTGTTTTAATGTGGAAATACCACATTTTTTACTTTTATAAATGTTGACACAAAGGAAAATTATGAAAGAAAAATGTAATGTGATCCACTGCAATGTAAGCAGGACTCGAACCTGCGACCCTCTACCAACTGAGCTATCACATCGTTACATCAATCACACCAAATCATTGATTCCATAATTCTACGCTACTGGAGCGCCCTCTGCGTTATATGTGTTTAAAATGCTTATGCGCATTAGCCATACCCTAGGATGTGGGGATCGTGCGAGTAAACGCACACCGTCTGGTACACAAGCCTACTAGAGTTTATTTTGGGGCTGGGTAGATTAGTGAGGTTTTCCAATATCTATTTATTAATCTGACACGGTTCAAACAGTTGCGAAAAGAAGCACCTTAATAACTCCAGTAACTAACTATATGCTACTCATACAGAAAATAGAGACTGATTGTATGAGATGTGCGTGTGTGCCGGGTTAGCTGGTCGATAATTTGATGACGTGCACTACGTGCTACGCTTCTACGATTGACGTAGCAAAGCTACGGACGTAGAACTCTGTAGTACAAAAATGGATTGTTACTGAAATGCGACATCTCTTGGCATGATAATTGTGTAGGTAAGTTTACCGCAATTCTCGTAATATACCAATGGTATTTGTTTTTATGTTAGAAAGCGGCCGCATTCAATTCAGAAGTTTTTTTAGCAAAATTATATTTTTTATTTTTCTCTTTTTTTGTTAATAAAACTTACTAAACATTTTCTCTGGCACCACCAGTGGAAAAAAGCCTTAATAATGTTTTAAAACTTTCAACAATAACCCTTTCGCATTAGTATTAATAACACTTTTTTTATTAAAATACTATCAAATTAGTATCATGTACTAAAAAAAAGTAATATCGTTGTAAAAAAATACATTTAAAATTTAATGAAGAAAAGGGTATAGTTTAAAAATTGGAATAGACAATTAATTTCGAGTTTTCGAGGTGGGCGGTTTTCGCCCACCGTATATTATGTAATAGATCATAAGTTCCTTGTTTAAAAAAAAAAAAAAACTTAACAAAAGATAAAAAAAAAAAAAAAATTGTATTACTCGATTAATTTTGGTACTGAGTGTAGCTTTAAGGGTTGCGACTTTCTATGAACTACGCGTTTTGGCACACCGATTTTGCAAGATAGGGATTACTTAGGATCTCAAATCAGGGGAGCCGTTAAAATGAATATCCAATTCTTAGATATTACGTCGATAGAAAGGTAAAAATACAGCTCTCGGCTATAATACCAAACGAGTTTGAATAAATATTTGTTGAGTTTTATTCCAAAATTGAATAATATAAACCTGATGATGCATAACAAATCTTAACACGTTATCGTGACAAATATTATTTAATTTATAAAATTAAAGAATAATTATTTGTAAATCTATTTTTTTAAGTAACTACAGTTTTGTTAATAATTTTATAGTAGATTATGCGTTATTGGAGCTCTATAATATATCTAAGTTGTATATCAAAGTGATCCCATAAAATACAAAAAATGTTTGAGAACCACTGGTTTACTTCATTCCATTTCTTGAACGTCACGTTGTCATTCGAGGTTAAAACGCAGTGACGCAAGCTCAATCTGTTACATACCCTCATCGTTCCAAAGACATGAATATTCATTTCAAAGACAAATTGGACACGAATAGAAATATTACTAGTCACGAAGCTGCAAAAGGTTTTTCTACTAAAATTTTCTACTAAGTCAGTCGGACGGTTTGACGGTTCGCCAGATACCCGTACAATTTACGACCTGATAAAACATCACCACACATAGTTGAGCCATAGCGTGATATGCCGTCACCCGCAGCAGATGGTAATTCGTATCACGAGGGAGAGCTGAAGAAGCTCACGATAAAATGGTCATGATGTGAAACTTGTCTACCAAATGGATTACCCCGATTAGGTATGAGGGACCTATGACCCGTATAGGTTGACGCATGATTAAATCCAAGCTGGGGTTTTTTGACAAAAGATTCCGGATCGTTTAGGGACATATATTGTTTTCACTGATGGAGAGGGTAGATCGGAACTGCGACTGTACGGCCGTCATATTTTCGTCGCTCCGCGTTAATTACGATAGTTTGTTTGTAAAGTGTTTGAAATTGTAATTTTTAGGCTTCGATAAATAGCCTGTAAAATTTTTGTAACTTTAGTGCTTGTATACGAGTGAAAAATATGTGTTTTGCTTGCTAAATAAGGCAGAATCAGTTGGTGAGATTAACGGTACTGTGCGTCAATTGAACCGCTCAGCGCTGCAGCCGCTGCAATACTAGATAGCGCGTTAGACTTTGTTTGTGTTGACTGTTATCTGACGCGCTGTCAGCGCTCGCTGTTTGCGCTGTGTTCTCAATCTGTGCTATCTCATTTACTTCAAAATGAGTGCGCCAACCTATACCTGCGCGGGATGTAAACACTCGATAACCAGCAATTTATTGCTGAGCTGTGGAGCCTGTAAATCCAGATATGATTTAGACTGTGTCAACTTAACAGAAGAGCAATTTAATTCGATGGAGAAGGCGCGCAGGGAATGCTGGACATGCCCTGCATGTCGTAGTCTCATACCGAAAACAGACAATCAGAATTCTCCTGTGAGGTCAGGAGTAGTACCTCATTCGTCCGCCGGTCCTGGGTCTACTGCAAGTATTGCAGGCGGCAAAAGTAATTCGAATCCATCGGAAAATATTACTCTACGGAAGAAGGTTTCAAAACAGACTGGTAACCAGGCCTCAATACCATCTTCGAAAAAAACCACCACCGAGAATACTCAAAAGCAAACCGAGGACAGCAGGGAACCTATACAGGCCGGTTTTAGGTCCACTATGGAAAGCTATGTAATGTCAGTTCTAAACGACTTTGCAGATAAGTTTTTTTCTCGGCTAGAAAAACTCACAGCGACGATGGAGGCGATTTCTACGCGTTTAATTACGTTCGATGAACGTATTTCGTTGCTTGAAACTCGACTGAAAAACAACACGGATTCCACTCAAAACCATCTAGTAACCGAAGTGGAACGGCTAAAGTGTCATCTAAACGAGCGTGACCAGGAATTACTTTTAAATGACCTTGAAATCACAGGTGTGCCGGAATCAATAAACGAAAATAAGTTGCATCTTGTAACTTTAATAGGTAGAAAACTTGGTGTAACGGTGTCGGATTGTGATGTAGTTAGCGTGACTCGAGTGGGCGCTCGTCGCGTGGTCCTGGATGAGACAGTCGGCGGATTAACCCAGTCGCATGTCAACAGCTCTGAGTTTCCAACTCCAGCTGAGTCTGGAGCTACTAGTGCGGTATCAGACGGTGACGATGCGCCGTCGAATAAGCGTGAAGGCGACGCGGCGGAGCGCGGCGCCACAACCCAGCCCGACAGGCCGAGCGGCGGAGCCCCGCGACCCCTCGTCGTGCGGCTGGTGCGGCGGGCCCAGCGGGACGAGCTGCTTCGGGCGGCGCGCGTCCGCCGGGTTATCGACACCACTGGCTTTAACCTACCCGGAATCCCGCGTCGAGTTTATGTGAATGAACGGTTAACGCCAGCAAATCGAAATCTTTTTTATAAAACTCGAATGGAGGCCCGGCGCCTACAGTGGCGGGCCCCTTGGACCAGTCACGGGCATATATTGGTCCGACGTGACGCTAATCATTCAGTGCAAAGAATTCGCTCGGAATCAGACTTAAACAGGGTTTTTTGCATCGAATAGGGTTGGCACTACGCATACTACGCCTACTGTTTATGAACAGAATTGGAATTGGTCCCCATTTGCTTAGTTTAGAACTGTGTTTACTCGTAATTTTACTTTATTGTTTATGTTTATTGCATGTGCAGTTAATAATAAAAACATTTACTTATTGTGCTATAGTCAGAATATCACTACTTGTATTGTATTTTAATGTGGTGCTACTTAAATACATGTCCAACTGTTGTTATACATACATACCGTACTCGTCTACTGTAACCGGTTCCAGGATGTATGTCATTGTAACCGATTTGAAATTTAATTTTAAAAGTAAGTCCGAATACGCTTACTACTACGGCGTTATCTATAAAACATTACTATTAGTTTTAGCGAGGGACGTGTATGATTGGCGGCACGCTACTTGGCTCAGATTTTATATAGTAAACAACAAGTACATCAATATCACTTTTGCATTCGAAATACAGTTTTTAAATAAAAGAAAATCGTTGTCTATTGGTCTGCTAAATCCTGGGTCCTTAGGTACTCGTCATACAGAATTTCTTGTTGCAATGGAACAGCACGGAGTGGACGTAATGGCTATTAACGAAACCTGGCTCAAAGAGAATGAGGAGGCGCGCGCGCCCGCACCGCCCGGGTACCGGTTACGTCACGTCCCCAGGCCGCCTGGCGCGCGAATGAGAGGTGGCGGAGTAGGATTTTATCTAAAACGCGATATCAATGCTCGCCTGCTCGCTCACCCGCAAACCTCATCCGTTGAGCAAATGTGGCTGAGTTTGAACATGAATGGCATTAAACTTGCTATTGGTACCGCGTACCGGCCGCCATGGCAGAATATTGATAATTTTATTGATTCGATTACTGCATCAGTTTCCTCTTTTTCTAATTTTGATCACGTTATTCTACTTGGAGATTTTAATATAAATCTCTTGAAACCCTGTGATACTGATAGCAAAAAGCTCACGGATTTCTGTTATTCCCAAAAACTCACTCAGTATGTGAAGAAAGCCACCCACTTTACCGAACGAAGCCAGACATTAATTGATGTCATATGTTCAACTTCTCGAGTAAATAATATCAACATAAATTTTATCCCAGAATTGAGTAGCCACGCTTTTATTACGGGTGAAATTCCGGTAAGAAGAGAAAAACCACCCTCAAAAAGTGTAATTTGCCGTTCTTTAAAAAATATTGATTTAGATAGGTTTAACTCGCAAATAGAAAACATGAAGTGGGAAGTGGTACTATCAGATAATGTCAACGAATCAGTGTTAGCGCTAAACACATACTTTTTGCATCTGTTTGACCAATATGCAGCAAAACGTAAAATTCAGGTAAAAGATCATTGTTTACCTTGGATTACTTATAACATTAGACAAATGATGCAGAAACGTAACGAAGCGCATAAGCGATACAAAAAAACAGGTATGGAATCGCACAAAGTATATTATAAAGATTTAAAAAAACATGTAAATTGGGCAATAGACGCTGAAAAAACCGCATATTTTAATAATCACGTTATTTCAAACATAAAAAATCCTCGTGCATTGTGGAAAAACATAAAGAAAAATGTGGCAGATTTTAAACGTAGCGATCTAGAAATACCTGATCATCTTCGAGACCCAAACCGGATCAACGGGCATTTTCTTGACGTCCCTGGCACTAAAGAAACAAACATATCTCAGTTGACTTATCTGGAGTTTCACCGACATGGTACTGCGTCCTTTAGATTGAAAACTGTCTCGGAATCAATAATCGCTAAAATCATTCAGTCAATTAACACCAACGCTGAAGGCATAGATGGGATATCTCTTGATATGTTGCTAATGACTCTGCCGCGGACGCTCGGCATTATAACGGCTATCGTGAACACATCAATATCTACTGGTACGTTCCCGGATATTTGGAAATCCGCTTCGGTCAAACCCTTGCCTAAAGTGTCCTCTCCAACCGGTCTAAAAGATTTAAGACCAATTAGTATCCTGCCATTCATGTCCAAAATTTTAGAAAAAGCGATTTGCATGCAGCTGACTGAGTTTCTAGAGAATAATAATATTTTACCTTCAAATCAATCTGGTTTTAGGAAGGGACGCAGTACAGCTACTGCTCTTATCGATGTCGTTGACAATATCCTCACGGCGCAAGATGGCGGCGAAGGCACTATTATGGCGTTACTCGATTTCTCACGCGCTTTCGATACTATAGATCATACTTTGTTACTTTCCAAGCTGTCCTATTACGGTTTTGAGGCTAGTAGTGTAAAATGGTTTGCTAGCTATTTAAGCGGACGCACTCAACGTGTTGAACTGAACAATCCTGACGGTACTTTTACAGTTTCTGACACTCAACCTGTCACTAGAGGAGTACCTCAAGGATCTATTCTCGGTCCTATACTTTTCATTTTATACAGTGCTGATATCGTTGACAGTGTCAAAAACTGTAAATGTCATTTGTACGCTGATGACCTACAAATTTACATCTCTTTCAAGCCAGATGACACGGAAGGAGCTGTCTCCAAACTAAATCAAGATCTGAGCCGAGTAGCGCGATGGTCAGAACAAAGTGGCCTTGTTCTTAACCCTTTAAAATCGAAGTTTCTTGTGATGGGTACAAAGCAGGGTGTCGCTAAGGTAATGGCCCGTAGCCCCCAGGTTTCTATAGATGATGAACCCTTAGAATGTGTGTCTGAAGCTAGAAATCTGGGTGTTATCATGGATAGTACTCTTCATTTTGAGAAACATGTGCTTGAAACTGTACGCAATTGTTTTTATCGGCTAAAAGTTCTATATAGGGTCCGAAATTATCTTTCTGTAGACATACGAATAAAACTTTGCGACTCTTTAATTCTCTCGAAGCTTAATTACGCTGATACGGTGTTTGGCCCATGTTTGCTTGCTCGTTCTAAAAAGTTGATTCAGCGCTTACAAAATGCATGCGCAAGATTCTGTTATCCCATTCCACCTCGAGCACACGTTACTCCCTTTTATAACAAAGGTAAGCTTCTCAAGATGGAGGCCCGCCGTACTATGCATTTAGCCACGCTCCTTTTCGGAATTATAAATTTTAAAGAGCCCTCGTACCTTTTTCACAAGCTTCGTTTCACCAAGCCAAAACCTAGACGTGCCCCTCGCCTTATCTGTCCTCGACACGGAAGCGCTTCCTTTCGTGGCAGTTTTAGTTACTCTGCCACGAAATGCTGGAACAATATCCCACCTCCAATCCAAAATGCTTCTTCTATATTTATTTTCAAGAAACGGTTAAAATTATATTTGTTAGACCAGCAGCTTGGTCCAGCACAGTAAGCCTTTCGTGTTCCAGGTCGGATTATATTTTTTGTCACAGTTTGATTTTGTAAAGTTTAAATGTGTTAGTTTTAGTCACGGTTTTGTGAGATAAACATGCCCACTTATAGTACTTTATATAAATGAATTACAATCAGTTTGTTCACTCTATTTTTGGTTTAATGGGAATATGAGTGTATAACGTGCAGTCCTGTTCCGCTCAACTTGTGGATCCACATAATACCAGCCGTCAAGTCACCCCCGTGGTTTGGCAATGTGCTGAGTGGACTCCTTTTTCGCACAATTCTTATAATTTTTATGTTATAATATGTAATACCTACTAATTGCGGCGAAATAAATTTTCTTTCTTTCTTTCTTTCTTTCTTTCTTGATGTTCCGGGTTTAGCGCTGGTTTGCCTTTAAAGGGTATCCGGTTGGAAATTTCAGTTACAACAGTCGGTGGAAATGCAAATGTTGATGTTCAATATTTATACAAGATGGAATCCCGCTGAGTTTTTTCGAGTTCACGAATGGAAGAGGAAAGAGAAGAGTTTCTCTGTTATGATTAGGTCCAAGAATATAAAAAAAAACTTGGATTATAAAATATTCCAACTAAATATGTAGTAAGTTATTTATCACAGTCACAATGTTCGCATTGTTGTGTTCCGGTGTGGGGGTAAGATAGCCGGTGAAATTACTAGCATAGAGGCATTCTATCTTCGTCCTCCGGGTAGGCAAACACTTGTGACTCCTCTGGTGTTGCAGGTGTTTATGGGCGACGGTAATCGCTTTCCATCAGGCGATACGTTTGCTCGTTTGCCCCCTATGGCATAAAAAAAAAAATGAAAAAATTAAGACTAGTTCTGTTATTTCAATTAGAATTTATTAATTCTTAATAATACATAATACCTCCAGCAAGTGTCGTAAACTTAGGGTAAACAAATAAAAAAAAAACTTATGTTCTGGGATAGCCAGAAATATTATAGAAAAAAGTATCGTGCACGAAAATTTAATTCATCAAACTTTAGGAGGTATTTCAGTTTATTTCCATTGTATTCACACTAGTATATTGGAAACACGCCCATGAAATCGCTCGAGATCCAACCTCCAAAGTAACAAGCAATCTGGAGCATTCCATTCCAGGAACGAGCTCATACATCACAGCAGACTTCACTCCTTTTCCGTGTTATCAAAAGTCCAATTCCATTGTAAAATGGATGAAAGATTTTTATTGCATGCCCCGTCATTAATTTGGGAGCGAAAAATGGGAGTCGCGAGACATGGCATGGCCCCCGTCAAGCGTGGCCGCATAAATTTTTCAGCGGGGCCATTTGGAGTTCTGTCTACATTTTTTGCAAGGGTATCAGGATATACCCAATTACAGAAAGGCCTTGCGGCTTGGCGCAAGTTGAAAATAGAAACTTTGTGCATGTAATTTTAATTTCTTGCGTTGTATTTCTCTTGTATGTTTTTTGAGGTGTACAATAAAATGAACCTGTATTGTATGTCCACAACACGGCCAAGTATAAATACATGACTAGAATGGGGTTTCGTGAGCTCTCAGATTGCGATTCGGGTTTAGGTGAGAACTGAGGGGATCTTATCTAGACCGCCTAAGAGCGAGCGAGACGGGTGTAAAACATGAATCGCAATCTAACAGCTTACGTACTGTTCCTATGTTGGTTTTACACAAATAACTGATAGAATACAGTTCTATGGCGGTTTTTACGATGATCAAAAGAGTTTGTGCATATAGTCCCTTACTGCCTCGCCAAAATTTGTTCAGTGTGTCCGGATGGTCAGATTTCCGGCTGTACTCGCCTAGAGACCGCATTTCTTCAGATCCTTTTAAAAAAAACGCGAGTTTATTTAAAAAATATTTTTTTAAATAAACTCGCGAGGTCTAGGTCCAGTTTACAGGGCTATTAAATAGTTTTATTATTAATATAATGATTACCAATGTAATCCGTCTCAGATAAGACATGTGTCGTCAACCTTAGATCGATTTAACGGCGCACTTAATGAACGTTCTCGCCACTCCGCCGCCCATCAATTGCACCGCTCACGGCAGAAGTTATACGCACATAAACCCGAGAGCTTTATGCGGTACCCGACGATATTATTGTTATGAGTACTGCTAACTTTTGTCGACGTCTGATTTAATGGCAGCGATGTGTGTAACATGCGGTGTTCTGGAGTTTCATTAGAGGTGAGCCAAGGTTGTGTTTGGATAATGAGCCAAATGGCTTTGTTTATGTTGGCATTGACATTATAGAAATATATCGATCATACATTAATTAATGTAACTTCATACAACTCGAATCAAACGCACCAGCTAAACTCACACTAATGCCTATTGAACATAAAATTGAGGGCGTTATTAATCTGTCTTCTCAATTTTTTTAGTAAATAAGATGGTACAGTCAATGTAATTTACCTACTACCTATCTGATCTAATTGAGAGAATCGAAGCAATAATATGACTAATATTATTTTGTCCTATTAGAAGTGGTAAAATAACAGCGAATAAAACCTTAAGCTACACTTTTAACAATATTGGTTTAAATATGTATAATCCAAATAAGTAAATAAGAAGATACAATAATATTCAGAGAATCAAAGAACGCAAAAACTTATGTATCAACGATAGGCAACCAAGCTATACGTAAGGTTAAATGTATGTAGGTATTAGGCGATCATTTTGTAATGAGTACTTCTGGTTTCTCTTTTCCAATTACAGATTAATTTCCAATTTTTGGCGACGCGTTTGGCTCGGTTTGTAGACACCTGCCTACTGAGCCGGCGGTCCCGGGTTCGAATCCCGGCCAGGGCAAATATTTGTGTGATGAACTTGAATATTTGTGCTTGGGTCATGGTTGTTCTATGTATTTAAGTATATATTTATCTATATAAGTACGTATATCGTCGTCTAAAACCCATAACACAAGCCTTCTTGAGCTTAATTTGGGACTAGATCGATTTGTGTGAGGTTGTCCGATATTTTATTATTTTATTATTATTAAATATTATTATTTTATTGATTAAAGAATTAGATTACAGAGTTCGTCTAATATTTCGAACAATTTTAATTTATTTAAAAAAAAGTGGAGAGTTTTTTAGACATGCTAAACATTTTTAATTCATTAAAATTATTCAAGCATAACAATATGATATTACTTAACATATTTTAGTTTATCCGGACCCTAAGATCAAATTATGTCAATCTATAGAACAAGGGAAAAACGAACTTAATTTTACAAATATACAGTAATAAATAATAATAAATAAATATCGGACAACCCCACACAAATCGATCTAGTCCCAAATTAAGCTCAAGAAGGCTTGTGTTATGGGTACTAGACGACGATATACGTACTTATATAGATAAATAAATACTTAAATTCATAGAACAACCATGACCCAAGCACATATTATATTCGAGTTCATCACACAAATATTTACACGCACAAATATAAAGTCGTTTGTAACTTGCGCTAAACTGACATTTTTTAATCTTGAGTTCGGATAGTCTATACACTAGTATGCCATATACTGTACGATATGCATTATTTTTATATGCAAGTTAAAAATAGAAATATGTATGGAGATTTTGTCCGTTTAGACTGCATAACCAATACTTTCAATAACAATTACTTAAATAAGTCGTTTATATCTACTCTGAAGCATATTCTACTATTGGAGTTAGAATAAGCATCAGAAATACTGAAAACAATTTTACTTAAACTACAGTCTTCTATTGTTACTCACTCGATATTGGAGTGCAGTTGTTTGCCAACTAGTCTGAATCGTTCCCGCCCACTGTTGGATTTGGCAATCCACGTTCCAGTGTTTGCTTACAGGATTGAATTTTTCTCGGTTGAAATTCAACGCGTAAAGCAAGATATTTCGCTGCTCTTGGTCAGCGTAAAACAACGTTTATTAATGAATCTATGTATTTAGTTTGCAGATACACAATCGACGGGATAAGCTAAATGAATGTGCAAAGCGTAATAGGATTCCCGATATTTATGGAGTTTTTTCCATTTTTATTAAAAATACGCGGGGTGCAGCCAGAAGCTCCCCGCGGTATTAGCCGCTCATGCCACGGGAACACAAAAATAAATCAGGATAAAAAGTAGCCTAGGTACGGAGGTAACCAATTTTTATAAAAATTTGTACAGCCGTTTGAGCGTGAAGAAGTAACAAATCGCAGCTTTAGAATTAAACCGTCATAACTCAAAAAACGTGAATTGTGGCAAATCGAGTTTAAAGTTAGAGCAATTGGTATGATTTACTTTTGAATATATTTTTTTTGTATGAAATTGTGTTAGATTGATATTTTATCATATCTATTACATAGATTATAGTGTCTATTTTTAGACTCTGTTACAAGTAAAACAATGTCAATGTGATAAAGGTAGTAAATGGAGCTTGTAAAAAAACCTTAGCGACATATGCCGTTTTATGATGAAATAAAAATTCAAAATTAGTTTTAATAATGAAACAAGTCATAAAAATACGTTATTTTATAAATTTTATGAAACTAGCTTTGTCTCTAACTCGTGTTATTGCAGTATAATACTAAATATTGTAATTATTTATGCAGGGTATCTGGGAATATCACTATTTAGCAATAGTTAATGTAAAAATATGGAAATTGAAATGAAATTAACTTTGAATACGATGCCTCAATTTTCATAATCGAAAATGAAAAGGTAAGTAATTTACACTTTATCCGCGTAGCTATAAGTAGAGCTTGTATGTAATAACGAAATAGACATGAAGTGAGTATTTATTATTTTAATGACTATAAGGCACTTTTTCCTTATAATAATCATACAAAATTCTGCTTAATCAGCCTTAATAAAATCACAATAAAGAGATCAAGATACATTCTTATCAGCTTATATTTCTTTCTTTTCACTCAGCGAACGCCCACGACACTTCACTTTGGGTCACCATCGAGTGCACTGCTGCCTTGGAACTGTCCCGTTTCGTTGTGCTATACCAAGTTAGAATCAGTGAAACGTTATAACTCAACAATACAGTGTTCATTTAATAAAGACTATTCTGTTCAAGACTTCGATAACCTAGCTTACAGACCTCTGTGCCGGGAACTGTTATTTTGTGCTTCATTGTATAAGGAATAAATCAAGTTAATTGTATCTGAAGTGTTTCATCTCGCTCGAACTACCTCCTCGTCCACAACTATGTCAAATAGCTCATCCAATGTGCCACACACCGCACCCGGCCATCTCACTCCGATCCTTGACATACAGAAAACCGAAGAGTATAATCTGCCACTCTGCTTAGCGTTTGTGGACTATGAGAAGGCCTTTGATTCCGTCGAGACATGGGCAGTACTACAGTCCCTCCAGCAATGCCGAATTGACCATCGGTATGTCGAGGTGCTCAGGAGTGTGTACAGCAACGCCACTATGTCAGTCCGAGTACAAGACCAGTGTACGGAGGCGATTCCATTGCAGAGAGGTGTGCGACAAGGAGATGTAATATCTCCGAAGCTCTTCACCAACACAATGGAAGACGCCTTCAAGATCTTGGAATGGCAAGGACTTGGCATCAACATAAATGGCGAACTACATCAGCACGCACCTTCGGTTTGCTGACGATATCGTGGTCATGGCGGAGACGCTGGAGGATCTCGGTATAATGCTGGATGATCTCAACGGAGTATCCCAACAGGTAGGCCTTAAGATGAACATGGACAAGACGAAGATCATGTCGAATGTCCATGTAGCACCCACCCCAGTATTGGTTGGGAACTCGGTCCTCGAAGTTGTCGACGAATACGTCTATCTGGGTCAGACGATCCAATTAGGCAGGTCCAACTTCGAGGAAGAGATCAATGGATGGATTCAACTCGGATGGGCAGCGTTCGGGAAACTGCGCAGTGTCTTCTCGTCCAAGATACCTCAGTGCTTGAAGACAAAAGTCTTCAACCAGTGCGTATTACCAGTGATGACCTACGGAGCCGAGACGTGGTCTCTAACTATGGGCCTCTTAAGGAAGCTCAGAGTCACTCAGCGAGCTATGGAAATCTCTCTACGTGATCGAATCAGAAATGATGAGCTTCGTAGACGAACTAACGTCACCGACATAGCAAACAGGGTTAGCAAACTGAAGTGGTTAATGGGCAGGGCACATAGCTCGAAGAACCGATGGCCGTTGGGGCAGAAAGGTTCTCGAGTGGAGACCACGTACTGGCAAGCGCAGCGTAGGACGGCCACCCGCAAGGTGGTCGGACGACCTGGTCAGGGTTGCGGGGACTCGCTGGATGCGGGTCGCTTCTATCCGGCCCATGTGGAAGTCATTTGGGCTCCAGCCAACCGCAGCATTTAATTTATTCTTCGACTCATGCTAAAAAAAAAATGGGTTTAGCAGTTGGTGGCCCATATTATCATGTGCAAACGAACTAAACTAAGATTATTATAACGATAAAAACCTACGGTAGGTACTAAATAGTAAACGTGGTCATCGTGCACATTGTACAATACATACATTCAAATCGCACTGATGAACACGTTTACTACGTACCTACGATAAGCGTGTACCTACATCGTCGGTGGGTGACTACTTAATGAAGAAAAATGGCTTTCATAGTTAATATTTTACAGAAATAAACAGAAATAATTCTCAAAAACGGCGTGTTGTTGTCGAGAGAAACTACTTAACTCGAAATAAATAATAGTGTTCTACCGTTCCTTTTACAATAAAGCGTGTCATCTAGAAATACTACTCTAAATGTGTATTTTTGCTAGTACTAAACTGATTTATATCTAAATAGTTCAAAATATTTCGATGAGTATTATTACTTAAACGACATAACCCGAATTGCATCACTTACTTTCTTCAAACATTTTGCTCTAAAGTGAATCAACTCGAAATATGCCTATCTTGTAATGAAAGAACTCAAACAAACATACCTTATATTTTATACAGCACAGCGATATCTCGTAATGTGCCCGAACAGCGACGTCCTGCTTATTTGCTTGTCGGATCATAACTGAAGTTAGCCACTTTAGCACACATTGAAACGCGTGATTTGAGTAAAAGTGAAACGCACTAAATCATGCTATCTCTCTTGTTTACGTTATTTTCGCGGGTCTGAGAAAGAGACCGGGTAAAGCTATCAGAATTAAAGCGTTTTAACACAAAAACTCAATTTTCGGCAATTTTGAGTTATGACGGTTTAATTCTAAAGCTGCGAAATATACAAACACACTCACAAACTTTGGCCTTTATAATATTAATGTGACTAGCAAGTAGCAACGTGGACGCTGATCCCAAGTATATATATGAAAATGTCGGATCAGGTATAAAACATAAAAAAATAAATAGTTGATAGAGATCAGGTTTCGTTACGTTGAAAACTTACACTTGAGGTTCTGATCAGGGGTGAACTGGAATGAGTGGACGCACGCGGCGGAGCAGTGAGGCGCGTACTTACGCAGTTAACCGAGTTACAGACGCGCCCGCTTTGTTCCGCGCGCTAGTGACGTAGTAATACCGATACTATTATAGGCAGCATATTTTTATCACGAACTAGAGAGGGGAATTTTGTTTACATGAGGAATAAAAAGTCATATAAGTAATTCTTTTTTGCCTTAATATAGTCTGGCCAGAAGAATCCAAAAACGGCCCCTCGATATCAAACTACCAGACTAGTACGACTATTTAGATGTGACAAGGCTGCACCATAACCGTATTTGGAGTGTTAAATACTTCCTGGTCCAGCCCGCCAGATGATATCATGATAATGACTTTAATAATGCTCAAATTCCTTATTTTAACTGTGCTAATTTGTGCCACCACTCTACGAAGTTGTGCCTCACCTTTGTTATTCTGATAACAGTAACAAAGGTGGTCGGGCTGGGAACCTCGATTAACTTTGCATTACGCGTAACTTTGCAGGAATAGTGTTCCTAAAAATTCGAAGCTCCGGATTTCTTTTTAAAGCTAGGTTCGATAAAAGAGACTTCGATGAGATTGTGTTTTTAATAAGGCCGAAATATTAAAAAAGGCTAAAAGTCTATTGAAAGGTTTAGAGCCTTTTCGCGCGTAGCATCTTTTTTACGATATTTATCTACAGCTCAGATGCCACTTGCATTTTTAACCTCTTTAATACTTCAGTTAACAATTTAAGCTTGGCTGGTTAGATCAGGAATACACGGATTAGAGGCGCTTGCATTGTTCCATGCGTTTTAGTAATCGGTGCGTAATGTCGATATTATTACATACACTTCGTTTATTATCGAGAAAATATAGCCATTCCATGGGTTTCCATTGGTGGTTATGATGTATAAAAACGAGGTTCGGGCAGAAGATTTTCATGGTGAATGATGAAAGGTGAATTAAAACGAGAGCGTACGTACTGAAGCACAATAATGCTGCTAATCGAATTAGAGCAGCTTCTGATAGTTATGCACGAGATAATGCGTAATATTAATACTTTAAGATACTTTTTTTATCGATAAACCCATGTTATTAATGCAATCGTGCCGATATTTGCTGGTTAGAGCTTTATACTTGTACTAGCTGTTGCCCGCGACTTCGTCCGCGTGGAACCTTTATCTTGAAAATTTTACATCTTTATTATTTTCAGATCTATAAGTAATGTTGAATTTGCTTAACGTGCTTTTTTGCAGTTGTTTACGAAATACATAGTAATGAACCCTTCGTACGCGAGTCCGACTCGCTCTTGGCCTTTTTTTATTTTTTTTCATAAGTCATAAGTATTTATTCATTTAACAATTTACATTGCGTTTGAAATCACACTTTCGGCTAATAAGCTCTAATTACGCGGTATCACTATAAAATCAGGTACATCTACGAACGAATAACTTTACTAAATTCGATGAGTTTAAAAAAAAAAATGTTATCTTTTAATAAAATACCTTTTTACAAAGTTTCTAATTCCTAACTTAAAATACAACTTATACCCATACAACCTTTCATCCTCTTTTTAACCACCTTAGGAGTAGAATTTTCAAAAACGCTGAAATTACTTTTCTTGTATTCTATTCCTTTACACAAAAATTCAAGTCCCGCGCTCAAAAAATACTTAATTTCCATACAAACTTTTAACCCCTTTTTTACCACCTTAGGGGGTGAATTTTCAAAAACGCTGAAATTAGTTTTCTTTAAATTTCGCTAGGTCGTGACGAAGAGAAATTTTCGAAAAGAAAAAAAATACTCCGCTCCAATCTATGGTGCAAGCTTAGCCGGTGGCTGACTCTGCATCGACCTAGTAAAATACCTTTTTACAAAGTTTCAAATCCCTAACTTAAAATACAACTTATACCCGATACAACCTTTCATCCTCTTTTTAACCCGCTTAGGGGTAGAGAACGCTGAAATTAGTTTTCTTTTATTTTATTTTAATACCTTTTTACGAAGTTTCAAGTTCCAAGCTTAAAATTAAATTTGAACCCCATGACAAACTTTCATCCCCTTTTAACTCCCTTAGAGGTTGAATTTTTAATAACGATCAATTAATGTTATTTTTTTATTCTTATATATGCCATTATAAAAAGTTTCAAAGTATTTGTTATGGATTTAAACTTTCAACCCCTTTTTAACCCTTTTAGGGGACGAAATTTTGAAAACGCTGTAATTACTTTTCTCGTATTCTAATAGTATGCCTTTATACAAAGATTCAAGTCCCGCACTCAAAAAATATTTGATCTCCATACAAACTTTCAACCCCTATTTTACCACCTTAGGGGATGAATTTTCAAAAACGCTGAAATTAGTTTTCTTATATTTTATTTTAATACATTTTTACGTAGTTTCAAGTTCCTAACATAAAAAATAACTTTTACCCCATACAACCTTTCATCCCCTTTTTAACCCCCTTAGGGGTAGAATTTTTCAAAATTGTTTCTTATCTCTTCTACACTTTATAAATGCAAGCTACTGTGCAAATTTCAACTCTCTAGCATTTGTAGTTTCGGCTCTGCGTTGATGAGTCAGTCAGTCAGGACACTTGCATTTATATATATAGAATAACTAGCGGCCGCCCGCGACTTCGTCCGCGTAGATTTTTGATGATGACACAGATATTAAAATAGGTAAATGAATTTTATTCTTAGTTAAAATGGTCTAGACAATGCAATGCCGGCAAGCGCGTTTGCTCGACTTGGCGGGAGCACTGCCGCGCCCCCAGATTGTTAAAGAATTTTTGAAGATTTTCCAATTAGATTACGGGAATTGTTTGCAGGATGCTTAATATTTATTCTGTCAGTTACCTGATGCTTTTAATCTTTGGCAAAAATGACTGCAAGATATAGAGCGACGCATGGATTTGGAGTTAGAGAATGGGGATCTTAGTTATTATGAGTGAGAATTAAAAAAAATGTTAAATATCATAAGGCTGTTAAAATAATCTTAAACTCATACTGGAAATCGAGAGATGGAGGCAGTTTAATGAAGAGTATCTCTTTTAATAATAATAAATAATAAACTTTATTTCAAAACAATAATAAATAATGACCTCTGTTCATAAAAAGGCAGCACTGGTATTTGTAGTTTGTACACGCCGGCCTGCCTATTAAACGAAAAGAGTGGTGTGGCGGAGTTCCCGAGGGGGGCCAAAATGTTTCTAAATGGTCTAGCAGGTACCCCAGTTATTAAAAAGGCTAGTGTTTAAAGATAATGCTGAAATGTGACCATTAAAAACTAATGATGCGATTACTATTTTGGTCTACAGGCTAGTAGTATTGCTTGAAGAGTGATTCAATATATTCTGGTGCTATAGTTCTCTATATTTCTCAAGAAGCTAAATAAAGTAAGAATAGGTATATAAAGTATAAATTATTCATGTGCTGATAGACAACTCACTAAATATACACATGAAGGAACACATAAAGTTTGGAACACAATAAATAACAGACAGCACTAAGAAAATATTGTTGACATTCAACCATAGAAAAGGGGGTGCAAGTTCGTTTTAAAAAAAGGACGTAGTCACTGGGTAGTAGACAGGAAATAAAAAAAATATATAAACTTATAACGTTAGCGTAACACTTCTTTATAAACAACATTAGCGGTGTTCCCCATATAAACTTTGCACCCCTTTTTAACCCCCTTAGAGGTGAAATTTTCCAAAACGCTGAAATTACTTTTTTTGTATTTGATGAAGTAAGCTATCTACAAAGTTTCAAGTCTCTAGTTCAAAAAATAAAGTTTCTCCCATATAAACATTGCACCCCTTTTTAACCCCCTTAGGGGTGAAATTTTCTAAAACGCTAAAAGTACTTTTTGTGTTTTTGAATAAGTAATCATTTTACAAAGTTTCAAGTCTCTAACTCCAAAAAAAAAGTTTACCCCATACAAACTTTGCACCCCTATTTAACCCTCTTAGGGGAGGTATTTCCAAAAATCCCTTCTTATCTCTAGCCCACGTTATAAAAGTAACCTACTGTGCAAAAAACAACTCTCTAACATTAGTAGTTTCGGCTGTGCGTTGATGAGTCAGTCAGGACTTCTTCTTTTATATATATAGATTAAGCTACGGATCAACGTTTCGAAATCAGAATTAGCAGAAAGTGCAGACGTAGATAATATTTATTGGACAAAAAAAACCTCTTTGCCATGCGAAAAAACCGAATATCGAGATCCTCAAAAGTATCGTTGGCAAGGGATATCAGTATTGGCAACTAGAAAAGTGTGTGCAGAATAAGTTTAATTTCACCTGTATTGGTTCGCCACTGTTTGCCCAGCCACATAACAATGGTGTGGCTTTATGAGTTCTCACCATACACCATTAACAATAATATATCTGGCATCTTTATCGACATTTCTCTCCCTCGCCACCCCTACGTTTCGGTGCAGGTGAGTGGTTGTAAACATGCCCCCGATAAGTGATATTAGCCCGCCATGTCGCGCTGCCTACATTGCGGCATAACGTAGAGAAAGAATAACGACTCGCGTGGAATGAATTCCATATATGTGCAGGCTTTTGTTACTGCTACGATACTTTCCTGTTTGGACTGTACACTAGGGTCATCTATTTTAGATATTGTTTCCTCGAGAATGATTTTAGTCGTTTCAATTAAGGAGCAATTACAAAATCGAATAATACGACGCGAAATCAAATGATCACGCCTGCCTTGGTGCCTGGTGGTCAGTGCAGATACAAAACCTTACAATTATTTAATTATTTTTTAAATAATGAAAAAAGTGTCATATTTTCTGTATTTATTTATTGGCTAGGTAACAAATTGTAAATCGCATATATATCTGTCATTAATATCTTAGCTATGAACTGAGGTGTACTTCATTTACAATTCAATAACCACCAGGCACATTATTCGGTATGTTACAGTCTGAACTTAATAACTAAGTTATTGCTAAATTAAATGAGTTTAATATTAATGAGATCAGTGACAATAATTAATTATAATTATGATAACTAACTATACTAGATTAATTAAACATTGTTTGTAAGGGTGAGTTAATAAAATCTGTATTGGTTAATTTTACTATAATCCAAATCTACCTTTAAATTAATCAAACATTTTCACCAAAGCCAGCCATTTTTGTACGTCTCTAACATTTATCCCCAAATCTTCACTAAATTCATCATCTAACGTCTAAATAACTGATACACAACTAGATCAAAAGCGAATTGGAAAAAAATAATAACCCGACTTCCTGTCTCAAAAAAAAAGTCATTTCCATCCCCCTATTTTATTTCGGCGCCATTCTGGTATAACGCGGCAATCCATTAAGAGAATAGCTTCCCTTATCAAGTCATAAATTTCGTTACTATCTGTTACACGTCAAACGGATAAAGTATTGATGTGTTCGGGACAGAATTTTAGCTTCACGCCGATATAGTGTTGTTGCTGAATGATAGAAATGATGCGTATCACACAGGGGATGAACTCGATGTTCCTAGTTACTCGTGTTCGAGATCTCGATACTATATCCCTGACTCAACATTGCATACAGCGTTTTAAGATACATATTTTTGCTAGAAAATTAAATTTACATGCCACTGTGATAGGAGTCTGATTTCAATTAATGTGAAAATGAAACATAGGACTGTGAATTTTATTAAGTCAACGATATGTCCAATTTAGTGAAGTGACATTATGTTTCTCAAAAAATTTATACACTTTAATATAGTCTTATTTATACCTTCCGCGAAACATCTCTAATCATTTTGAAGAATTACGATTTTGACTCACTTTTTTGTGTCAGGAACGGCCCGACATGTTCCCTAGTTATATGGAGTTCATACTTTGGAGCAGTTATCCATGCAGCTCCGTGGTAGATCAATCTGTAGTGGACTGACCAACTACGTGAGTCAGATTCGACGGCTACCGTCTATGTGTGATCTCCCCCCTGCTGACTGGATTGAAAGCTAAATGCGCCCCAGCTACCAGCTACATTCTATAGCACGTATTAATAACCATGTACCTTGTAACATTTCATCTCCCATTTCTAGTTTCTGCAAATTGGTACACACGATCCAATTAGGAAAGTTAAGGTCCAAACACGCGAATATTAAGCCCGTCCTGCCTAGATGAACCGCGCCCTCATAAACCTCTATTTAAATGAACGAAGTGATAGATTATAGTTCAACGAGGTTTGGGTGTGCCTATGGAATTAATTCCACGAAAAGGTTTTTCGTCGTGTTATCATATTTTAATTGATTGATGTGCTTTTAGTACAGAAAATACGTAAATGGGTAAACTGGGTTTGACTTGGAGACAATTCGGTGTGATTCTCGAGTGAGACGGCTCTATTCAAAGTCAGAGCATCTATTTCTGTACTAAAGCTACATCAATAAATTCATTATAATTATTAACTCATACCGAAAAAGAAAAAAAAAGGAATAAAAAACGAAAATGACTGTCGAAGTTCACGTAAATCAACAAATACATCCTGTATGGTAGACATAAGACTTGGGTTATGAATTGAGGCAGCTTCAATATGCAGTGCTGAGCAGCGAATAGCTACAACCTGGGAAGGTTACGTTGGTGTTGATTACACACGGCTACTTCCACCGGTAGCTCACTCGGGAATCGCACCTAATTGCCGTCATGTTCCCGCCGAGCCTAAACAAGACAGTAATACAAACACTAGTCAAACGAAGCTCATACAATTCTGTAATTTCTCTAATAAAGCCATATGAATCAATTTAAATATAAAAAATGAATTTAGAAAGGATTTTTATTTTTATCAGTTTTAGAGTGTAATCAATTGTGGAGTTATTTAGAAATACAAAATTCATAAATAACTTACAAATGGAATACTTTTTTAAAATATAAAACATCCCTTGACCTCTATACATTTCTCTTCAACCTATATCAACAATTTTTAATAGGTTTTGACCAAAATTTAAAAAATAATATCTTAAACCATAAGTTGATAAATTAGGTATAAAACACATTAAACTTAAAAAATTTCTTAAATTATAAGTAACTAAAAATTTATTTACAGAATAAATTTTTATATTTCTAACTAAATAACCCATTAATATACCCAATATTCTAACATAAATAACTATTATTTTTAAATTTAAAGGTAAATAAATTATATAGGGGTAAGAAAAAATTATTCATCTCAAAAATCTTCCACTAATAACTCTTATAAATAATAACAAATAATATGACCGACTATGAAAGTATTCAATCAAAACATAAGTCATTTAAATCCTTGATTAACCCTACTTTACTCGGTTTGCACGTCATTACAGTCAGTCATTTATCGAATCTACACAAAGGACGGCATTGAGGGTCGGTTAACCGGTGAGGGTAAATAGGAAACCCTTGCCGTGTTTGATTGCCTTGAGTTGTTTGCTGAGGCCACGTTATGCAACAGCGTGACATGAGACAGTAGCAATATCAATGAAGTGTTACTTACCTTGTGTATTGGCTATGTGCACTGCAGCGGCTCCTGATAAGATATGACAAATAAATAAATCGTGAAGAAACTAATGTTGACACTGACAAGCGTTATTAACAACTTATTACATTTTGAGCACGGTACACGTCGATCGTTTACTAGCACTACGCACATCAGTCAATTCACCATTCATTTTCACCTTCCACCTTGAGACCTTCACCAAGGAAGAATTTTGACCGAAGGATATCATATTCCTCCTCATATGTATCCTCCGACTTTTTCTGCTACCCAAAGGTTGTCTGGAAGAGATCGCTTTTTAGCGATAAGACCGCCTGTTGTTACACTACTTAACGTTGCTTTATTTCTTTGTTATTAATCTTTTTCATGTGGTGCACAATAAAGGATATTATTATTATTATTATTCCGGCGCTTTCGCGGTCGGCTACCTGACACAACCAACAGCGTAAACACATCGCAGTAAAAAAATGACACCTGTTAAGTTTCTTTTATTGTTAAATTTACTTATGTATGATAAATTGTAAGGTCTCGACTCGATGTCTATGCCTGAAATAAATAATTTAAACTTGAATATTCTATATTCGAGCGTGCTAGGGACGATGCCTCAGACGGCTTCAGTACTGGAGGACTCCTTTTAATTAAGTTTTATCTGCATGTAGTTTTTAATCTTTTGCATTGTAACTTGTAACGTGTTGCGTTACAACTCGTTCTTGATAACTTTTTGGACTGTCTGGTTACACACTCTTTCTTAAAAATTTACATTCAAATTCAAAATTCATTCTAAATTCCACACTTGTCCGTTTCAAGTGAAAAAGATTCATTCTATTCAGAGCTTTCGAGCTGAACAGATATCTACAAGTCGATTTTTTAATCCTGCTCATCATCAATTCATTATATTTAGCAGTCTTATAATTTACCTTACCACACAAGAGTGTCCTAATTTTATCAAAAGTCAACTGTGCTATTGTGCTGTGATTTTCTAACTGCTGGATTTTGTCGGATAGAAATATATTATTAAATTAAAGACAAGGCACGTAAACGTAAGTTCCCATGTATTTTATAACCGTTTTAATGTCAATATCTCTTTAACTTAAATCTAGAACTTAAGTCTGTATCTGCTTGTTCGCAGGTGCCTTTATTAATTATTATAAATAAATACCTTCTTCTGCTCTGTCTCCTGTCTCTTCTTCCGTTCCTGCCTACCTACTTTACCCTACCTCCGGTCATCAACGTGACAAACTTTTAAATAAGCAAAGAAGTTGTAAATAAACTTAACACTTGTCACTAATCCTGATTATAAGATGCATTGAACTACAAATAGAAAACCTAATGAAATATAAATGCGTGTAAGAAAGCTTTATTTTTCACCTATTAAAATATAGTCCTCAAAATTATCTACAACTTCATATTTTTTAATCCAATTCATGTAAGTACCTAATAAATTCCCTATCCACACTGAGCCCGCACGGGGACGTCTCAACTCATCTCATCAGTAAATAAGGTGTAGGTACACAGAATTGTTTGTTTTGCAAATACACATTTATTTAGGCAGTCAGTCCTCGTCATAATTTTATCACGCTATTTACTAATTTATCCAAGGAAGCCGTGTTTCTTAACTAGCTCCTTGTCTTACAATTTTATAGCTCTATATACGTCGGATTCTAATTAGGGTTCGTTAGCCGTCGATTGTTTGCTCCGCCCGTGACGGCGACGCTCGGGAAATGTAAACACATTTGAACGTAGATTTGAGACGAATATATTTAATTGCAGCGGTGGTTTATCCTGATACGGATTTACTGAGAAGATGCGGGCTTCAAAATGTAGCGTCAGCGTTTACCGCAGATCGGAATTCCAGATAATATCTTTTTAAAGTCTGTATCAAGCGCTGAATTTCTTGTTGGTTTTTCAATTATTGAAGCCTGTACTGTAAATAGCGCATAAGTTTTCTGTTTTACAATAATATAAAACAAAAAACGGTTATTTACGTACAGTTAACAACTAGACTTGTTACGTACATGGAAAACTCCAAATGTATACGAGACTATAAAGATGACTACTATACTATAGTCATGTATACCTACAGATCATAGTAATCATGTTATTTTCCGTACCTCCTTTTTTGTAACGATATTTTACTCATAAGTTAAGATATCCCTTTATCATACACAAACTAGGCGAAACCATCGACGATTTTTATGCATACGGATTATAGATTGTACTTCTCGATGCAAATAGCATAAACTTAGAACATATTTTTTTCTACAAAAGCTCGGTTAATCAGCTTATTAAGTCTCTAGAGGGCTCAGTTCGCGGCAACGAACAGCAAACTTGGGCCAGACATTTGATTGGCTCCCTTGAGGCGTCTGAGGACTATCACAGTTTGTAGTTTATCTATGCAGTTAAACGCTGCCTGGGTTCATTAAACGATTGGAACTTTGACAAAGCTTTGAAGGACTTTGACTGGTGAGTTATGAAACGCAAAGCAACGGCACGTGCTGGGTTGCAATAGGATTTGCGTTGGGCATAATGTTACCACTACGTGACTCTCCTCTTTCATTTGTATGAATAGTTTTGAAGTTCATAATTATAACCTTAGGTACTTATATAAAATGTAAAATCCGAATTCGAGTAGCTGCTTTTCCAAAAAGCATATTCAAATTAAAAACTCTAGTTATTATCTTGAAATATTACTTTCTATTGAGGCCTAACTCTGTTCAATTAGTACTTGTTACTAAAAGTTGTCTAAATTCTGTAGTCTGATCTTAGAATGTATGTGTTTTTTCCGTGGCTTCGTTCGTTTGATTGAAAATAATATTTAGAGACAACAAGTACACATTTTACAATAATTGCGTAATTTCAAATCCCATATATAGGTGAGGACAATTTTTTTTGGATGGAATTTAGACGTAGTTAGCCTTAGCCATGCAAAAATAAAAAAGGGATTGGAAGAAGTGCCAACTTTAATACAAATTAATTGAATGAGTTAAAGTGGTAAACGTTTTATTGCACACCCCAATAAGAAAGAAGTACAAACACAGATAACACACTGAATCACAAGAACAAGAACTAGCAACCTCTTATCATTAAAGAGCGATCTCTTCCATACAACCTTTGGGTATAAAATAAATGAGATGAGTATTTGATGCAAAAATAAATCAAGAATAAATACTACTAAAATTATTAGAATCTAATAAAACCGATAATAACAATAATACAGAAATATACATGAAACTATACAAATAAACATATAACATAAGTTGTAACTAAATATAATATAATTATACATACAAATATACGTACTTAACCTAAACATAATATGTAAAATACTAACTTATTTTATAACTAAATACCAAAAAAATAAACAAAGCAACGAGAGACTAGTTAAATTCTAATAAGACGATCGTCTTATCAATTGAAACAGAGATGTGATCTCAAAAACAAAAGAGCGCGCACTTACGGTAAGATAAGCTTAAAGGTGCCCGTCTACGACCTATGTCTGACATTTTGTTGGTTTTGTTAGCATTTGAACAAAAATTGTACTTTAATTTGAGAGCAGTAAGTAAGTTCATTAGATAAAAATTGCGAGTTGCGAAAATAAATATTGACATAAACCTTTTTATAGACTTGTCAGACTTATCATAATGAGGTTACTCTGGCCTATCTAGGGGCCAAATTAAAAAAAGCCTGTCAAGTATGAATCGGACTCGCGCACCGAGGGATCCGTACGAACTATAAAGCACTGCATATTGCTCTAACGAAAATATATACTTTACTGAGCGACTTTGCGGTTGGAAAACTGTTTTACGTACTTTAAATAAAATCTATTATTGTTAACTAATTCAATTACAAATGGACAGTTTTCAGATTATTCCCTGTACTTGTAGTATAAGACGGTGTTACCAAATTGCATAGTTCGTGGTCAAATACCTATACTTTTTTTGCGGCATAGCCGGCCGTATTTCTTTTTACGTTAACTTAGAAGACCTCTGTTAAATGTTTTTTACTGTATATCTCTCATGTTTTGTATCCCTGTGTATTTGAGGTGTGCAATAAAGTGGATTTGTTGTTTGTTGTTGTTGTTGTTGTTGATTGTTTCACTGCTTCACGATACTGTAGACCTAAGTATAAATACGAGATAAATAGCCTTGACAGCAGATAGACGGACGAATGAACTTAAGGGTTCAGTTTTTTCCTATTGAGGTACGGAACTTTTAAGAAAGGCCGTTCAATGTAGTTCCATTAATTTGTTTTATGAATTCTGGTTTCGTAATCAGCAAAAACATACTACATAATCCTATAAAACAGCAGGATGGCGCCTTTGAGAGTAAACGCTTGCAGCGGCGTCATTTAGCGAGCCAGTGTCGTCGCAGGAGCGTGAAAAGCGTCTCATCTAGCGGCTCTCTCTTTGAGGTGCGATAGGCGGCTATAATTGCCAATAGCTCGGGGCAGAATCTTTGCTGGTTCAAACTTGTGGCTCAAGTTAAAAGACGCCTCAGATAAGGATACTGAATAGCTACTCACGTCGGATAAGGTTTCCACGAATCCTCATTATGATATTCATTGTTTACAGCGAAATCCAATGCGAAATCAAAACGATCTAAAATATTTGTAATTTCTGCGAAACTGCTTGGTTAATCAAACATTAGAGGATTATAATTAAATTAAGAGACAATTCAATATTTAAATAATGAACCTGTATGTTTCATGATGTTGCTTCACGTTGATTATATGAATTGTGAGATCTGCATTTCAAGCTTTTGGTAGAGAAAATAGGTCCAGGTTTAATTGTTTCAAGAATTCAATGACTTTGCATAAAGTTCTAGGAAAGTTCTATCTTTGCCCTTTTGTAATGCTATTTTAACAAAGGATTATTAAATTAAAGTACTTCATTAATTTAACGTAGAATAGCATCAATAAAACTTAATTAAATCCATCATGTTTAAGCAAATTGCTGTTTCACTAAAGCCGTTTTTTACAAAATGAAACATTGTTCCTAATGAATATTAGGTAGACTTATGGTACATTTTTTACTGAACTCCTATGATAGAATATAAAATAATACCAGTCCTGAGCCAGTGAGATCAGTAAGTACATTATTATAGGCAATCTTTCCGAATCCACACCAAAAAACCTTATATTCATATCTACTCGTATATAATACTCGTACCCCGCGCCAAGAGTTCATTCGTAATTCGAAAAGCATATTTCTACTGAACATAAACTCCACAAGGTTGTCAGTTCGTTAACTCGGCTCTGTCACCTAATTCTGACACAGAATTGGAAAAAGACTGCATTTGCAAAAGTGATTTAGAAGAACCCCTGCTTATGGAACTAGTGGTTCCGGATTAGAATACTACTTCCAAATATTTGTGTGTTGGACATTATTCGTTACTGAGTATTAATACAATTTGACAGGTAGCCGTCATTATTTTTTTTACAACATAAAGTTAATCTAAATCATAATTTTTCGGTTGCAACTTAATTGTGAGATGAGTATTAACTATATTAAAATCTTATTAATCGTAACCCTCTTATTTCCAGTAACATAGGCGGGTAAAAACCATGTACCGAGCTAGTTACTCGTGTTCCAAAACAGTTAGAATTCACCCACCTATTCCCCACCTAGCGTGATAAGACCGCAGACACATATACGTTCTGTTGCACAAAAAAAACATTCGATTCAGTGACGTCCAATAGCCTTTTTTACAATCTTTTGTAGTTAAATGTACAGTACATACACGTACAAACATTTATTTTTTACAGATTTGTAGTAAGTAGTATCCAGAAGAAATATGTTAATCGCCGTCAAGTTCCCATATAACACAGGGCTAGGTCGTGATATTTATTTATTATTTTATTTATTTATTTAATATATTTTATAATAATATATATTAATATATATTATCCACGATATTAATTAACAGATTTGCTTGAAATGCAAAATATCAGCCACGTCATGAAAAATAAATGCGTCTACAATCATACATTTATATCAAAGTCCAATGATCAGAATAAGGACGCCGATCGCTCGGGATGCCTACACTCAGCATTTCCGAACGAACCGAAGGGCCAATAAATATGACATACCAGGAAATTGGACTGAATTTCTGCTTAGTCGACTTCCGTTGGTCGTTTCGGATCTTTTTGATCGTATGTCGAATAACTAGCGCGGACTGGAATGGAAATGCTGATGTGAAATGTGGCTTTTGTCTGGCGAACCTTTACATATTAAATTTAAGTTGAAACTATTCATATTTAGGTGAACTTTTTTGACTTGTGTCGTTTTTAGGGTTCCGTTCTGTCTGTCACCAGGCTGTATCTCATGAACATTGATAGCTAGACAGTCAAAATTTTCACAGATGACGTATTTATGTTGCCGCTATATTAAAATAAATATTAATAATTATAAAAACGGTTTAAACTCCTGTAAAAATTGTCAGGAATGGTCCACGGATAGCTGCCCCTGATGGAGAACTCCATAATTATGAGGTTCGAAACATATCAGGCTGTTCCTGATAGTTTTTACGTGAGTAAACAGTTTTTATTATTGTTAAAGATGTCTCACGATGGTTTTAATAATGTAATAATCATTTAAAGGGGCTCCCATATACGACAAACGTAATCGGTTGCGTTAGCTTTGCACCTCGTCTGTATCCGGCGCCATACATATTTACCAGGCAAACCTAACTTAACCCGTTCAGTTAAGATGGGATAAGTATTTGTACGGAACCCTCGGTACGCGAGTCAGACTCGCACTTGGCCGGTTTTTGTCATAGTTGTTGTTTACCTTTAAAAGTCAAAATAGGCACTTTGTTTTGACGATGCAGATTTGGATCTTCATGAATTACTTTATAATTTGTCAATTTTAAACATCTGAGTAGTTAACACGCATCACACTTTAAGCAACTTTTTTTATAATACCCAGTGGGTCTTGGGTCTTGAAAGCGGTTAGAGTGACGTAAGTGAGATTTTCGGAAAATCTCACTTTCTCGCCAAGCCAAGAAGTACAACTACTACTAGACAAACCAGGGGCGGTAATTCATTAAGCCCCGGATCGCATATTTATGGCCCTCACCTTCACAAACACTTGCAATCTGAGACATTCACGAATTCACCGACCTAATGTAAAACACTTGCAATCTGAGACATTCACGAATTCACCGACCTAATGTACTATGTCTAAGAACCAGCTCTGACATTAAAGCCGTTAATTTAAAAAAAAGAACTCCGTGGTGAAATGGTCCAGTAGTTTTCCAGTGAAATGGTACTCTCAAATAGCCTCTAACCCTAAACGCATATACCTCCGTTATGTTCCGTCCGTCGTGGGTAAAAACAGCTCAGAATGTAAATCTAGGACCATTAAAAAACGTCGCCAAGTATTTAATTCTCTTGCAATTCGTTTGGTCTTAATTTCCCGTTTACGAGTAAAATTATTATAAAGCAGAACACACAGGTGAATTAAATCATAAATTTCATACACGTCGTAATAAAATCACGAACCGGGCCCTGTTTCACGGGTAATATTACCTCGTACGATGCTAATTTATGTTCTAAAAATAGGAAATTACATGACAGAGAGTTAATTTTATTAAAATATAATTGCGTTATGAGATTACGTTATCATCAAACCGTCTTTAATCTGATTAAAATAACGTACGGGACTTATATGGCTGTAGATAAATGAATTTCACATGAGCGCGCATCCAATGTGTTAATGTAGGTACTTTAAAATATATTATACAGACATGTTTAATAAAGATAACGATTCATCAAGTATGGCATACCCACCTAATTTTTATTTATTTATTTGTCTATCGTAATTATATGCATGTTTTTACCTAATTATATAATTTAAAATCAAATTAGGTTAAAATACGAAATTGCGTAATTTAATTTTAGATTTCCTTTCGGAACGTATGCAATTTGTCTTTTATCTTTATGTATTTTTTACATAGTGATAACAGAGACTATAGCATAGGTTACTTTTTAGCCCGAAAGAATTCAAACTGTAAGTAATTTGAAATACCTACATTCATTTAAATTGACGTTTTTCTATGCAACAACGACTGTTAGCGCCACTTTCAGTATAAATCACTCGATTTGTCTATACAACGTTTAATAATAATAATATGTCTATAAAACTCGCCCTAAAAAAACATAAACCAATTTATCATTATCTTTTCATTTCATTTATGAACGTTAGTTTGCATTGTTAAGTGATTGTAAAATTGGCATTTGAGGCCGATTGTTCAAAAACTCATATTTCAGTAAAGTCACCACTAAGTTAGCAAGCAGTACATGTAACGACCCCTGAACTGCAGACTTTAGCGGACTTTAACCACATATACCGGTCTACCATCCCTAACAAAGTTGCTACCGTCACTCATCCGACATGTCAAACACATTGTCCCTTCCATAGATAATATTAATAAACTTCCCACTATGACACCGCGTCCATCAACGAGTTGTCCAACTAGTCAAACTATGAGTAAATTGTATGTATAATTTGGGACCAGAATGCAATTACGATATCCCAGGTGACACAGGGCTGTCGACCCAATACATACATATTTATCGACACTTCTCCCAAAGGACGGGCAGGGTTGGCAGTCAATAGCCGGGACATCCGCTCGTTACTCAGCTAGTTGAGGCTTTTGTTCACGAGTTTCCTGTTGATTCGGTTTAATAATATCAGCACCGAATTGCTTTACATATTTCCTTTGTTGCTGATGAAAGTGTACAATTGTACATCAAATTGGTATTAATTGTGTGAAAGTCAAGGTGAACACGAACAAAACTAAAACAACACAGTCATTATTAGAAAATGTAACATACAGAAGAAGGAAATGGTGATTATGAAGATCAATGTAAATGGCAACCTTACGATTTGCCAGATATTTTACGCATATCGATATTGATTCTCGGGTTGAATGCGTAAACAAAGCCCTTTGAAGTCCGATAGGACTGGCATTAACGCTGGGGATTGTAACTCCAAATATATGTAGACATGACATGCTTTTGTAGGCTTGTCAATTTAATTGTTTGTCAAGGGATTTTTACAGTAGGCTTTATGAACAACCGTAGATAAGTATATCAATGTTGTAAATGACAAAAGGTGTTTGCTGCTTTCGCGATTAGTGCAACTTTTAGCGGAGCAATGTAATATGATATTATTTTGAAAGCTCGTAAATAAGACAGTACTTTCTCAACCATCCAAGAAAAAATGTTCCTTTGATTTCGCAATATCAGACCGCAAACGCTACATTTTTAGGGTTCCGTAGCCAAATGGCAAAAAACGGAACCCTTATAGATTCGTCATGTCTGTCTGTCTGTCCGTCTGTCCGTCTGTCCGTCCGTATGTCACAGCCATTTTTTTCCGAAACTATAAGAGCTATACTGTTGAAACTTGGTAGGTAGATGTATTCTGTAAACCGCATTAAGATTGTGATGCAAAAATAAAAAAATAATAATAAATATTAGGGGCTCCCCATACATAGAACTGAAACTCAAATTTTTTTTTTTCATCGAACACATACGTGTGGGGTATCTGTAGATAGGTCTTCAAAAATGATATCGAGGTTTCTAAAATATATTTTTTCTAAACCGAATAGTTTGCGTGACAGACGCTTCCAAAGTGGAAAAAAGTTGGTCCCCCCCCCTCTAACTTCTAAAATAAGAGAATGAAAAATCTAAAAAAAACATATGATGTATATTACTATAAAAACTACCAACGAAAATTGTTTTGAACGAGATCGAGTAAGTAGTTTTTTTTTAATACCTATTAATACCTAACCTTGCACCTAATTTATATGGGGCGCTATACATACCAGGTGCAAACTTAACTTAACCACTTAGGGATGGAAAGTGTTTGTACGGAACCCTCGGTGCGCGAGTCCGACTCGCACTTGGCCGGTTTTTTCTTTGCTTTGCTGATGATGCTCGAACGTCTTTAATAACTTATTTATCAGGCAACCCACTATATATTACACTGGATTTCTTTGGAAAAACATGCTTATCATAACTGTCCACTTTTGCTTACTTTTATATTATGTAAACTCCACACATGTGGCCATTTAGCAAATTCTTAAAAATCGTAAAAAAACTGGGCAAAAACAACGGGATTTCAGAAAACGTTTTTATTCCCTCTGCTTTGCAAGCCAAGCGCGGTTAACATATTCCAACAGTACTTTTTTTATCAAAATAAAAACTAGCGTCACTTTCAAATAACTTTTCTATAGAAAATATGGAAGGTATTCCAAATATGCATGGAAACAAAACGATTTAACAAACGCACGGTTTTTGTCAGAATATTAGTAAAGTAAGAATAACAATTCGTAGAGTTGTAATTAATACACTTTTTTCCAACATGCTTGGAAATGTTCCCATTTATATAATAAAAACAGTCCGTCCTTCTTTATAGGTGTTTATGCAAATTGGTTGGTTAACATTGAAATATCTTGTTTTTTCTTTTTTCGAGTTTATTTTCATATGCTATTCTATAATATTATATAATAAATCTATTGATATAAAACTTTGAAATTAGCTTACTAAAATATAAAAATGTGTAATAATTAATAATGAATACCGATATTTTGTATCGAGCCGATTACCGGTATCCGATCCCTGACAAAAACACTATATTCGCATCGCAACAGCTTGCAGCTGTGAAAAAATGTCATCGGACGGGAACAAGTACCTACTCGTACTATAGTATAGTAATTGAGTAAAGAACACGCCGGCCGTACATGAAGATTTGCCTTAATTAAGCCGGTTGTACATTATTATACTTTTAATTTCATCAAATATTCTTCATGTATGTGTATTATTTAAAATTTAAATAAATAGTTAAACTGTTTTCGGGTTTCGGGTTTAAGAATCTTTATTTCTCAAAAGAAGATATTAACAACTTCACTTAAATGAGAAATTAATACTAAATATATATAAACATTAGTACAGTACTTTTATCTCACGAGCGCGGGTGAGCCATGTTTGTGTAAGTAATGTACATGCACATTGGCTCTGTGTGGGTGAGCTCGGGAGCGCTCAGTGGCGGCTCACCCACACAGAGCCAATGTGCATGTACATCTACTCACACAAACATGGCTCACCCGCGCTCGTGAGATAAAAGTACTAAAACTGTACTTGTAAACCACTACTCTGCCGCGGTAATGCAACGCTAATCTCGAAACTATGTATAAACGACAGCAAATGTTATCGTTAAGTTAACTATAAGTATTCAGTATTAGAGATCACAGCACAGCGTTAGTGCGCGGTGGCATAGAGTATAAAGGGCTTTAAAGGAATACCCCCTTTTTTTTATAAAGTGCCTGATAAAAAGGATTATACTGATGGGATAAATTATGTAGAATACCACTGTATATAATAGCTAGGTAGTATATAAGAGCTAGGTAGTACGTAAGATATCATAGTCATGTATTTAGGTAGGCGTCAATCGTTATTCTTTCTTGAGTCAAGTATGTAAAGATTGTGTTATATAGGCAAGTTACCAATTTGCTTTGTTCATTGTTTCGTTCCTTTAGGTATATAAGAAATTAGAGTTAAGTTATCCACTTGTTTTCTCACTAAATAGATTCTAGTTAGGTATAAGTGTCAATCAGTTTTTATTATGTTCCTTTTATTTGATTAGTATATAAGTTATCGTTATAAGCAAATAAAGTCGTCTTAGGAAGTAAATAAAGAATTCCCTTTATACGTACATCAATATTAACTAACTTGTATTGTTTTGTTGAGAAGAATAGTTTCATTTACCTAGAATTGTTTATGTTTTGTTTTATTTAATACTTACGTTTTATATTGTTTTTATTTCTGATTGTTGTGTGAATTATTTAATGTTTTAATAAAATAAACGAAGATGCCCATGGTATACACAAAACAAACCCCACAATAACACACGAATCCTTCCTTTCCTGAGGTAACCCCGCGCGCCTCTTCACCCCCGGGTGATGAGACGCCCATCCCCACCCCCGGCCCACGCTGAGCGAGTTAACAAAAAGGCCGCTCAGCCTGGACCGAGCACTCATTCGCCTCCAGCCCGCCGCACGCCCACACGCACTGAAACACACTTCGCATCTTGAAAATTCCTTCAAAGTGTTTATTTTCTCTCCATGGTAATCATCCCGGTAATACAGTCTTCATGGGTATACGGACCTGTCCGTAACAACCACCTTTATTAAAGAATTAATAGGTAATATACAAATACTGATAATAATATATTTTTTTCCCCACACAGCTATCCTTACAGGACTTAAACCTAACCTCATTATTGTGCATCATACCCATACACTAAAAATATAAAGTTACCCAATAGTCATGTATCAAAAAGTGGAATTGAAATCCCCACCCATTATTATGAAACTCCTTTACTCAGTCTTGTTCCTAGTACCTATGTACTTCTTTCCGCCCGCTAACGATTCTTGTTGAAGTATAGACATAAACCTAAACGGAACGCAACCTTTACGTGCGCTACTCGCGCGCCTCTCGCGGATTTCTTGTGTCAACCACAACTGTCAAATCTATTGCCTTATGCTAACGTTTCTTGTATTCTCTTATTTAAATAAACTAGTTATATTATTATAAATCGCTTTCTTTCATTAGGTTATGGGCCCAGCACGCTTCCACTGCGCTATAAATCGCTTTCTTTCATTAGGTTATGGGCTAATGACCCGTATTTGAAAGTCATTGCGAAAGAGTGATTCCGATAATAATCGTAAAAACTAGTTCCGCGAGTGATTTCTCGATTTTTAGGTTGGCCAGGCCCAACGGCCGTTATTACATTGCAAGTTTTTCAATTTGCACCGAAGTAACAGTTTACATTACAAGTTCTTAAGAGGAGAGAAGATGGCGCCACTGCCACGGCTAACTTCACCTCTGTGCATAATATTTACTTAAAAATAGTCGAACGCAATATTTCAGTGTAAATACTTAACTGTTACAAAGAGCGAACTTTAACAACGGGCGGAAAGTGTTATCTGCGGCGACAAAGTGCAAACACAAATACTATTAACACTTAAATCAGACACAACGACCAGTGACTTTTTTTTTATGCAAACGGTGTATCTTGAGCTGTTTAGTGCAAACCAGTGTATTTCTGAGTGCCAGAATTAACAGTACAGACGAAACAGTGAGTAAAATATGTAAAAATACGTAAAAGAAGTGTTGTTTCCGTTGCGTTATTTGAACAATCAAGAGTAAACAAACATCAGCTGACTCATTCGACGCCCTACGACATCTAACGCCAACTACTCGAACTATAGACATACATACTCTGGCGATTTTGAGCGCCATCTATACCCAACTTAGATAATCTATACGTTCATCCACCCAGTACGTGATTCACGGTTGCGCGCCATCTAGCGGCCTACTGACGAAACTCTAGGCTAATAGGACATATTCAGTTTCTCATTGCTCGCTGCGCGCACGCCTACAGTTTCGCCTTGCAAAGTGGCAACTTGTTGATAAAAGTTAAGATGGCGCTAGTATGCTCACTATGTAATAAAGATATTCAGAGGAAAAGCTTTCTTACATGCTCCAAATGCAAACAAATACTTGACTTAAAATGTGCGGGAAGATCAAAAAAACTGTTCCTACTCATGACTGCGGAAACTAAAGATGCATGGATATGTATATCATGTAACTCTGCTTCAAATAAACCAACCTTGGCAAGACATAGACAGAATATAACACTAAGGAAGAAAAAAACACAAACTAATGTATTACCGGCACCAAGTACGTCCTCTGAGGCGCAAAAACCCGTTAAAATGTCCCCTTTCTCTACACCAAACACAAATAGATACTCGGCTTGTCCTGATACCTTGCCACTGACTCCAATACAGAGTACTATAGATATCAGCGAAACAAGTTCTCAATCGAGATGTAATACTCAGAATGTAATTGTCAACATACCAATAAATAATTCCTTTGACTCTCTCTCGGAAGTTGAGGTGTCGGACTGCACCTCCTCGTTTATATCCCATCAAAATAACCCTGGCTTAAGCAGAAGCTGCCCAGATTTAAGAACAAATAGCAGTTTGGATGTGGAATTACTCCAAATTAAACTCTCAGCTCTTCAACAAAAATACGACTCGGCTGAAAATGAAATTAGTAAACTTGTGTCTGAAAATATACAATTAAAAAAAAAAATACAGGAATATCAGTTTAAAATAAAAACTACAATTTGCACGTCAACAAGTACTACTCCTACTCAAAATTCAAGCAGTACCAAAAAATCTGCCACCAAGAAAACAAAAAGAGTGCTCAACGTTGATTACTCCATAAATGACGCCGTAAAGCTGTCATCTCCACCTCGAGCCGCTACTCCTGGATGTGTCCAAAATAAGCAACATGACGCTGTTTCCCCACCGTCTGGGCAGGATACGAGAAACCAAGTACCTACAAAACCTTTACGATCCAAAATATGTTTCATAAGCAGTCACAGTTCCAGTCTGGTTAATGTCACAAACCGTTCCATGAACTTATTAACGAGTGAGATTTGTCATTATCGTATGACTGGCGGTGGAATCCTGCAATTATTTAGTGGACTACATGAAAAACTCAAATCTTTTACCTATAGTGACTATTGTATAATTTACATCGGAGAAACTGATTTTACTGTTACATCCCACTATGCCAATTGTATTCAGTTTATAAGAGAACAAGTACAAAGCCTCCAGCACACCAATGTAATAATATGTTTACCGACCTACAAATTACATTACAATGCAAACATGTTTAACAAAAGGATAGAACACTTTAATAATTTGTTATATATGGACAATCTCTCCTACGGGTATGCTTACATCTTGGACTCAAACAGGAATTTGTCATATACCAACTATATGTTTGTGCGAGGTCGAGGGTCGATTAATAAAAAGGGTCTTCTTGTGATATTAAATGATCTAATCAACCTGATTTCCTGGATAAACTGTTCCTCAGTTTCTAATCCTGACACACCAATAGATAATCCGGATAATTCTTCTGGTGATAGTTTTTTTCGTGAATACTAAAAACTTTGTACTAATGCATCAAAATATTCAAGGTGTCCTAAGCAAATTAGATCTCCTCGAAACTACTATACAGGAACTACTAAAGAATGGAACACATGTCGATGTTTTGTGTCTGAGTGAAACTTTTATTCGAAAAGGGACAGAAAGTAACCTAAAAATAAATCAATATAAATTAGCCTCTTCCTTTTCTCGTTGCAAACAAAGCAGAGGTGGATCCTGTATTTTAGTAAAAAACAATCTATGTTACAAGCAACTACAAATATGTAAAGACTTGAGTATTCCAAACGTTTTTGAATGTTGTGGGATTGAAATTCCAGATCATAATGTAATAATAATAAACATATATCGCGTTTAGGGTTTGCAATATCCGTCCGAGTTTTAGTATCCGGATAATTTGAATAGTTCATTTTCAATATCCGAATATCCGGATATTTCGGATAATTTGAATATATGAGGAAATAAAACTAAAATCCAATTTAAAGTCTTGTAATCAAAAATATGATATCGAATTTAACAAGTAACCCTTAAATTAAAATTAATCCTGCGTCATACCACACATGATACATAAAATACACTAATTAACGACACAATAACGAACCTCAAAACAGTACCCTTAGTACACTATTCGATGGTTAATTTCTCGTTGTACAAGGGAAAAATTATAAAAATTTGGTCGGTGATTTTTTGAAAAGCTTGACTAAAGTTCTAACTTTTTTTACAAGATCCTTGTAATCATCAGCGATCGCAATGGTGTCGGTCTTGACGGTTTAATGCACAAACCTTCTTCGTGTTCAAGCTCTACGTTGTCTTGATCTAAGTCGCTATCTACGTCCAAATCGGAATATGTTTCTGTGGCTGAAGCCAGCCAGAGGTGCCCTCTTTTTTTATATATAACATCGAGAACAGCGAGTTGGATATCATGTGCATAACACAATTGTTGAAAGGCTGTGGTGCGTCGCCCCAATGCACACATGACGGAGGCTGCATCGGTTTTAATACAAATAATATCATTTAGAGCCAGATCAAATTCGTTTAACTTTTATTCAAATTCAAGCATTCTTTGTAAATTTTTAGCTGTCCCTTTATTTTAAATTTTCTTCAGTCCCAGGTCCCAATCCTGACCACGACCTAACAAACTATTTCTCTCGGTTTAGCCGCAAAAGGGTAAAAAAAGAAAATATACCAAGTTATTATGCTTTATTTTTTCTACAAAACGTCGTAACACTAACTGTTGGCTAACATACATCTGTATTTTAAAATATTCCTAATGTTTTTATAACAGTGATAGTAATAATATCCTAGTTTTTAGTAGTACCTAAAATATCCGGATATTCGAATAAATCGTGTTGCATTATTCGGATAATATTTATGGCGGATATTCGGATAATTTGAATATCCGAATATCCGGATTGCAAACCCTAATCGCGTTCCAAAACGCATGTATGAAAAACAGTTCCTACTTCTACTGGAGGCTCTACTATTTAAGTTAAATAAAAATATGAAGAGGCATAAAATTATTGTTAGCGGCGACTGGAATTTCAATATCTTAAAAAAAAACGAAAAAACTAATGTGGAATTGTTACGGTTATTAAGCAATTACAATTTACGAGTGCACATAAATTCTCCTACTCGAGGCCAGTCTTGTTTGGATCAGATCGCGAGCAATATGATGAAAAAAAATATACACTCTTGTGTTCTCCCGTTGGCGCTATCTGACCATGAAACGGCCCAATTCGTGTCGTTTGATGTTAAGAAAACTCGTCAATCGGAGTTAAAGTATATTAAAAGACGAGACTACAGTGTAGACAATTTGCGAAAATTTAAAAGCTACATGGAGGCATTGTCATTTTCCGATGTTTTTAATATAAATGATACAAACGCAGCATTTCGTGAATTCCATAATCAACTGTCCTTATTCAACGACTTATGCTTTCCTTACATTAAAATAAAACTTAAGCATGGACGTAATAATAGATGGGTGTCTAAAGGGATACGCAAATCATGCATAAGTAAGAAAAAATTGCATCTTAAATATGTACAAGAAGCTTCAAATAAACTCTTAAATAAAAATAAATATAGACGGTACGCCAGAGTTTTAAGGGGATGTGTATATAAAGCTCGCCAATTGCAAAACAAGAAATTTATTTCGTCTGCAAAAAATAAATCTAAAGCTACTTGGCAAATTGTTAATGGTGGTAGAAATTTTGAGCATGAAAATATAGATAGTATTGATTATAATAAAACCAAATACTCCGACCCAACTGCCATAGCTGAGCTTTTCAATGATTTCTTTGTCAATGTAGCGAATAATTCCTCGTCAGGTAATGTAAATATTAACCATGTTAATTCAGTTTCTTTCAAGCCAATGACCATATTTCTCAATCCCTTCAGCACACAAGACATACATAAAATTATATTATCCTTAAATAATAGTAACGCGTCAGGAATTGATGATATTAGTACCAGAGTCATTAAGCTGTGCGCTAAACAATTTTCGGAACCACTAACGCACATAGTAAACTTGTCTATGGAAGAGGGTCGCTTTCCTGACTGCTTAAAATATACAATTATTAAACCTTTATTTAAAAAAGGGGACAAATCATGTATGAATAACTATCGGCCCATTGCACTTATACCAATTTTGTCAAAGATTTTTGAGAAAGCACTGTACAGTCGGGTTATTTCGTTCTTAAATGCTAACTCTATTTTGAACAGTAATCAGTTTGGTTTCCGAAAAGGTAGCTCAACCACCTTAGCGTGTTTTAATCTCGTCAAAATTATAACAGACTGCATTAACGAGAAAAAACCTGTGGCTGCCATTTTCTTAGACCTAAGTAAAGCTTTTGATTCCGTGGACCATTCAATACTGTTAAATAAATTAGAAAGGTACGGAATCAGAGGAAATGCTTACGATTGGATTCGTAGTTATTTGTCTGGCCGACAACAATGTACTGAAATAAATAACATTATAAATGGTGAATTAAAAATGGCTAGATCAGCATACAAATATAACCACCGTGGAGTGCCACAGGGTAGTATACTCGGTCCGTTGCTATTCTTATTATATGTGAATGATCTCCCGAGCAACTTAAACCACAACTGTATAATGTTTGCCGATGATACTACGTTAGTAATTAAATCCAATGATATTGATGAGTATAATGATGAAATTAATGATGCACTCTCAAAAGTTATAGACTGGTTAAATAATAATAAGTTAAACGTTAATGTTAATAAAACCCAACTGGTGCAATTCAGAACCAACAAAGGTCGTACATGTAAATTAAATATACACCATGAAAACGAGAAAGTAAAAGAAGTAGAAACGACCTAATTTTTAGGAATTTATATAGATCAATGTTGTAGTTGGAAGACCCACATTTCTGAAATTTGTTCTAAACTACATAAATTTGTGTTTGCTCTAACAAGATTAAGTTGTACCAGCTCTAGAGAGGTAGCACTTACAGCATATCATGGAAATGTTTCTTCTATGCTGAATTACGGATTAATGATATGGGGTAATTCAGTAGATGTGAAAAATGTATTTTTAGCACAAAAGAAGTGTATAAGGGCTGTGTGTAACACCCACTACCTGGCACATTGTAAACCTTTATTCCAAGCTACGGGGATCTTACCTTTACCATGCATGTATATTAAACAGATTGCATTATTTGTAAAACGACATCCTGAATATTTTATAAAACATGATCAAATTTACACTAGATCAACTAGACATAAGGATAAACTATACTTGCCTCGATCCAAAACGCATGTTTTTGACAACAATTCTTATTGTATGGCAATTAAAATTTTCAATAATTTACCGAAGTATGTACAGGAATGCCCCCTTAATCAGTTTAACAAAGTCATAACAAGTTGGCTTCTTGAAAAATGTTATTATTCCATCCAAGACTTTCTGAATGAACAATATAATAATAATAATGATAATAACATTTAAAACAAATATATTTCCTAATTTTGACATATTGTAATCTATTGTAATCATATTAATAATAAGTCGACATTTAATATAGAATTGTGCCTACTGTCTAAGTTATGTTCTTTATAATATTGTAAACAGCGAACAAAAATTAATTATATTGCATGCCTATTTTAGGTCGAACATGAACTTCCTGTGTGTTATCAACATCCATTGTAGCTACACTGTTCTTGCAATAAATATCTTTATCTTTATCTTTATCTTTATCTTTAAATTTTACCGAAGTAAACTTGAAAATGGCCATGTCTAATGTACAAATAGACAAACTATTGGGAAGAGAAAATTATAGCACTTGGAAGTTCGCAGTTCAAACGTATTTACAACATGAAGATCTATGGGAATGTATCGAACCGCAACCAAACAGTTCCGTAAATCCGAAATCCGACCTCAAAGCGAAGACAAAAATAATTTTGCTTGTGGATCCGATAAATTATGTACACGTTCAAGAAGCAACAACCGCTCGGGAGGTATGGCAAAAGTTGCAAAATGCGTTCGAAGATTCTGGTTTGACAAGAAAAGTTGGGTTACTCCGAGATTTGGTGAATACAACATTAGAAAGTTGTTCAAGCATTGAAGAATATGTAAACAAAATAGTAACCATTGCTCACAAGCTAAGGAATATTGGTTTCAATGTTGATGATGAGTGGCTTGGTACCTTGATGTTGGCTGGTTTGCCGGATAAATACAAACCAATGATTATGGGACTGGAAAGCTCAGGTATAAAGATATCCACTGATTCAATTAAAACAAAGTTACTTCAAGAGGTAAAAGAAGAACCCAGTGTGTCCGTTCTTTATACAAAGCACAATAAAAATGTTCCAAAACATAATAAAACTACCAAACCATCAGGTCCCCGTTGCTACAATTGCAATCGCTTCGGTCACATGAGTAAATCCTGTAATTTTAAGAAGAAGACTAACGATTGTAAGGGATATGCAGCCGTTTTCTCTGCGTCTCAAGAGCGAATGGACAAAATGTCATGGATAGTGGATTCTGGCGCATCATTACATATGACTAATGTCTCCGATGGAATGTACGACATCCGGGCACCTCCGATACAAAGTATAACGGTTGCCAATAATGCATCAGTCACTGTAAAGCATATGGGTAATGTTGACTTGGATCTTATGAGTGGAGATGGTAACATAAATCACATTCAGGTGAAAGATATTTTATGTGTCCCACAACTAAGTACCAATTTGTTATCAGTGAGTCAGCTGACAAAGAATGGTTGTCAAGTGATATTCAACAAAACTGGCTGTGAAATATTCAATTACCAAAAGAAATTGGTGGCCACGGCTCAGCTGATCAATAACATGTATAAATTGAAAACTTTTGATGCTAAAGCATTTGTTGCAACTTCTGAGGAACTAAACTTAAATATTTGGCACCGAAGAATGGGACATCTAAATTACAATGATGTCATAAAACTGCCATTGTGCACTGAAGGAGTGAAGATTGATGACAAAGAACTGAACAATGATAAGTGTATTCCCTGTTTAAAAGCAGATAATGGCATCAGGCATCAGACTACAACTCCGTATACTCCGGAGCAAAATGGTATGGCCGAGCGCATGAATCGCACTCTTGTAGAGCGTGCGAAGTGTATGCTGGAGGATGCCGGATTACCCAAAATGTATTGGGCAGAAGCGGTGGAGTCCGCTGCTCATATAGTTAACCGTTCTCCGACTCGCGTCCTTAACTACGTGACACCACTTGAGAAGTTGACAGGTATGAAACCAAATATTTCCCATTTAAGGATTTTTGGATGTAAAGCAATGGTGCACGTGCCGAAGGAGAAGAGATTAAAGTGGGATTCGAAGTCCATAGAAATGATATTTATTGGATATTGTGAAAATACCAAAGGGTATCGGTTGATGGACCCACGCACTAGAAAGGTTACTAAGAGCAGAAATGTCACATTTTTAGAAAATGCTCCGAATTATGAAAAGTCACCGATTGTTAATGCTAGTAACATGTTACATATATCTATGCCATTACAGGAAACTGCTAATGTTGTCGACAATCCAACTTCTGGCTCCATCCACACAAGCGAAGATGAAGCAGAGGCAACTTTATGTGAAAGTTTTGAATCAATAGACAACAATGATCAAGATTCATCATACGACCCAAGTACTGATTGTACATTTGATTCTCCCAATCGTTTCATAAATTTGAGGCCCCGAGGTGGACACTCACGCCAGACTGAAAATCAAGAAGATGGAGATGAACTAAGATTTGCATGCTTGGCTTTAAATCAGGATCCGATGACAGTAGAAGAAGCTTTATCTAGCCCGGAGTCTAGTCATTGGCAGGATGCCATGGAAGAGGAGTTCAAATCGTTAAAGAAAAATAATACTTGGATTTTGTGTGATTTACCTACTGGAAAAAGAGCAATATCATGTAAGTGGGTTTTTAAAACCAAGAAAAATTAAAAAGGTGATATTGAAAAATATAAAGCTAGATTAGTAATCAAAGGATGCGCGCAAAGGAAAGGATATGATTACAATGAAGTATACGCACCGGTAATAAGATATTCGTCCTTGCGTTACCTGCTTTCCCTAGGAGTGAAATATAATTTAGATATAGATCAAATGGATGCCATGTCTGCTTTCTTACAAGGTGATGTAGAGGAAGATATATATATGCTTCAACCTCCGAAATTTGAAGAAAATAATGCACAGGTATGTCTGTTAAAAAAGTCTTTGTATGGGCTGAAGCAGGCCAGTAGACAGTGGAACCAAAAATTGGATAGCACTCTTAAAGAAATTGGTCTAACACAGTCACTATTGGACCCCTGCATTTATTACAGAATAAGGAATGAAGATATAACTTTCTTGGCCGTCTATGTGGATGATATAATTCTGTTCACAAGCTCCTTGGAAACTAAAAATTATATTAAAAGTAATATATATGCCAAGTTTGAGATGAAGGATTTAGGTGAACTAAAATATTGCCTTGGCATACATGTACAGAGAAACAGAACAAATGGGATTTTATACTTAGATCAGACAAAGTATATACAGGAGATACTAAGTAAATATGGAATGGCGGACTGTAAGGGTGTTAAAACTCCAATTGATCCGAAAACAAAATTTAATGGGAATAACAATGAAGATAAAATTGCAGGTATATATCCTTATCAAGAAATAATGGGGTGCCTGTTGTATTTGTCACAGGTGACACGCCCTGACATATCATATGCTGTAAATACTCTCAGCCGATTCAACTCGAGACCTGAAATGCAGCACTGGTTGGCGTTGAAAAGAATATTGAGATATCTGAAATTCACTGAAAATTATACGCTGACTTACAAGAAAAATGAAGACATCATATATGGTTATTGTGATGCAGACTGGTGTAGCGATGAAACTGATCGAAGATCATGTACCGGCTATGTTTTTGTGCATCAAGATGGCGCAATTACTTGGAACTCACGTCGCCAACCGACAGTCGCGCTATCTACGACCGAGGCTGAATATATGTCTCTTTCGAGCTGCACTCAAGAGGCAATTTGGCTAAAACAGATGCAAGAAGAGTTTTGGCCTGAATTAGCTGCAGAACCTGTAACTATTTTTTGCGATAATCAAAGTGCCATTAAACTTGCAGGTACCAGTAGCTATCATCCCAGAACCAAGCACATAGATATACGACATCATTTTGTACGTGATAAGGTTCGTTTGAAGAAAATTGACATCAAGTACGTGCAAACGAATGAGATGGTCGCTGACGCTCTGACGAAAGGGACGCCACAGACGAAGCTTGATTTCTGCTCGTCAAAAATGGGTTTACGTCTAAGAGGGGATGTTGAAGTATAGACATAAACCTAAACGGAACGCAACCTTGACGTGCGCTACTCGCGCGCCTCTCGCGGATTTCTTGTGTCAACCACAACTGTCAAATCTATTGCCTTATGCTAACGTTTCTTGTATTCTCTTATTTAAATAAACTAGTTATATTATTATAAATCGCTTTCTTTCATTAATTCTTCTTCCCATCCACTACGATACGATTTTTAAGAATTTCGCGTTCTGATTTTACAACATGAATGAACATTTCCGAGCACTTTGAAGAAAATATTGTTACCTATCTATTTTATAAAAACCATACTCATCCACGAAATAACTTTTTCCGGCCTCTGCAGAAAGGTAACTATTACACGTCCGTTACTTTTGTTTAAAATTTTTTTAATTATGTTATGCTAAATGCCAGCATTTGATAAGATAGGAAAGCAATAAACCGATTTGTATAAAAGTTAGGTTAATCTAAGTTTATTTTTTCATATTATTAATAATAACCGATGGCGTTCCCTAATGTTGGTAGCAACTTATCAACTTTCACATACACGTAATTGTAAATCAATATTGGCAAATTGCTACTAGCATTGAAACGTTTTCAATTTGATGATTGGAGCCCTATTGAGTACTCTTTTATCAGCTAATAAACATTGCGTGCTTAAATCAAATAAAACTTATTTTTACTGACTAGCGGCACCATAAAAAGAATAATTATACTTATTTATTCCCGTTACGAAGTTAATACTGTTATGGCGGAATCATGGGGAGCGAAAGCTTTTAATGAAACAATAAAGACGGAATCCTTTTAAGATTCCCTGCGCCTACTGTGTACCAAATTAAATTGGAAAATGGTTTCCTGGTAAATTTGGTTATATAATAATAAAATGTCTCGCAGCCAATCGAAGGGTTGCCGAAATCATTGTTATGTCGAGAGGAAACTTTTTGTGGGAAAATTAATTATTGGTTTCCTTCTTAAAATGATAAAGAATTTATTTTGTGGACAGTTTCGATTTATTCAGAATATTTTGGGTTCCTACAGGATATTTGACGCTAATTTCAACTGAATAACAAAAACAGAAAGAGTATGGCGTCTAAAAATCAATGATAATGATGGAAAAATATTACTTCGCTTATGACAGCTTACAGAAGAAATGCTTTAATTTCAGTATAGTTCGTCCGAAAACTAGAACCAATTATGTCAAACTACACAAGTGAAAAACGACGTTATTTATAAGCATCTGTTGTAATTTTTTTCACTTTTGTTAGTTTGATATAATTTTTTCTTAGAGTTTTGAACGAACATCATAAAAAAACTTTCTTTTGGTGAAACAAACTTTATAATAATAATATGTATACCTAATAATATGGTTGGCAAACTAAAACAGAAGTTGTATCGATTTTCTTAGCGTCTTATATTTTTTGTAAAACAAGATTAAAGTATCAAAAAGTTTCCTCTTTTTATCCCTTTGAGCAATCAAACTGAGAGGGATAGATAACCTTGAAATGTCTTGGGTACTTTTGACGGCAAGTCAGTGAGGTAGAAATTATTTTACATAGGGTTTTTATTTCTGAATCCACCCACTACTAGTAGAATTTAATACCTACTAATAATCACTGAGATAAAAACTGTCAGTCCATAAATTACCATTAAGAAACAAAATATTTTTGAATGCTCAATTCCAAAGGTATCTGTTTAACTCTCATAAATTGCTCAAATATTTTAATGAACACAAGTCTAGTTCCTAGTTCTTCAGTTTTTCCTTTCTAATTTATTACGGGTTTTTAGTTTATTTTTTCTTACAAAAATATGAAATGAAAATTAATTAAAGAACTGATAGTCCAACATGATAATTTTCATCAAAATCTCCTTCACAGTTTCTATGTTATTCATTGATTTCACATTCGAAGATCTTCACAAATTATCGAATGTCATTCGTAAAAGGTGAGATAAAGGGAGAAAGGTTCCTCACTTATCCCCTCACAAAACATCGAAATTATAAATACCGACCATTCTCCTATCGTGTGATATGCCTTTACGTCGACATTGGCGAAATACATCTTGCTAACCCAGCAAGAAGTGAAAGCCACACAAAAAAAAAGGCAGAAAGCTATTGAATAATCTATAAAACATTAGCCATAGACTATAAATAAACCATGTTTTTTTCCGTGAAAATCGAGGATTTCCTTCCACAATTTGCTTAAAACCGTTAACACGTTCGTAACAAATTCGAGGCGCCTTCGAATCGCAACGCGTTTTACATATTAAACAATGTGCCCGGCGCCTTGATTGTATTCTTGGTAATGTTTGTGAAAAAATATTCTTCGTTTATTGAATTGGGGTTTGATCTATATTATCTAGGTTCTTACTATAGTCTAGCAGAGGCAGATTATAGTGTAACCTAAATCTATAAATATAAAAATTTTAGGAGCTAGTAATCACGCAGAGAACTTCTTCCTTCTACAGTGTGCACAGTACAACATAGAATTATTAAATTAACATAGGTAACCATATTGTTGCTTTGTTCATGGAAACCTTTGCGGAAATGTCGAGGATTGTTCTTAACAGTAATTGCTTTAGAGAAATAACTCGGAAATAAAACACGCGTCAAAGATTTTATGCTATTCAAAAACAGGCGCCCGCGTTTCCTCCTAACATTGCCATATTCCATTAAATCTGCAAATAACTAGGATGCTATTAAAATTATACTGCCAAGCCATAAACACGGCTGACGTCAAGCTACACATTCGTTAAGTGGGTTCGTAAGCAATTACTAACTTATATCTATTTGGCGGATTGCCGGCAGCCAGGCGAGCTGGACATAGGATAGATAGGACTTAGTTAATACCGGAGCGCGGAGTTCATTTATGTTGCCACACTTTGTCACACGAACTTTGCTTGTCGGACATGTTATTACTGCGCAAGTAATATGGCAATTGTGTAAAATACCTACCTATGTCAAATTTTAGATGCTTTATTTACAAGTTTTTCTTTAGTTTTACATGTCTCGGTATCACTCTGTTATTCAATCTTGCGAGTTAAATATTAACCATATTCCATTTACAGGCAAGAAAAAAAAAACACAGTAGGTAATACAAATTATAAGTAGTCCCATTTTTTTTATATATTACTTTTTAAGCCTTATTAACAAAGTATTTTTTTATTTACTTAGGCGTATGTCCATACGTTGCTTGTGTGGCGAGGCCCACAAAACCTGTCTCCCACCGGCTTGCCTATTATAAAGTGTTTGAACACCATTCTCTACTTATTTTAGTTTTTCAGAGATGAAGTAAGTAATCCAATTATAGTTCGGTGCAGAGAAAAAAATCACCTGGGTTCTTTAACACCACACCATTTACACTGCTTAATTTATGCACAGTCTACTGGCCTGTTTATTTACATATTGATTAGTTGGGTCATTGTCTGTCTGATTTAGGTGCGCGTCTTTCCGGTGGACATTTGCGAAATTAAGGATTACAATTTTCTGATTAAATGCCTGTCAGAATAAAGAACGTTCCCTCTTCTATAATCCGATGGTATAGCAACATCACCTAGATTCATACAAGCTTTTTGACCACCGAAGGGACGAATTTTGTTTTTTGAACTGACAATGACCCAGTTATTAGTGCAACTTCATACAATTCCTTCTCGTGTCTAGTAGCAAATATATGATCTCGAACTAATCACTAATGAATGTGAAAGTAGGCCACTAGTCTCGTATTTGAGCTACCTATTTTTATAAATTTTATCAACCATATCAAAGCAATCATCAAACATTTTTAGCTCAAAGTAATTTAATTTTAAAACATGTTTGAAACGGAAAACTTTATGTTATATACTATCAAACATTTCGAAATTCTAAAATTCAAGCACTAACGCTTAATGTTTCGAAATAGCAAGCACTTACCAGGAGTAGTGGCGAGTAATATGCTCCAGCAATATCAATAAACAGGCTGGGCAACACAAATGCTCGCAGTTTAATACTTAAACGGTACTTACCTACTGAATTTGGGTTACTACTTAGCCATCTTCATCGTTTTCAATATTACTCTGGTACTTACCTGAAAGAAAACACGTAACAAACGTTATTTAAAAAGAAATAGGTAACCATAGTTTGTATATACGACGCGGTAGGCGCAGTGGTAGTACTGCTGCCTATTGAGCCGACGGTCTTGGGTTCAAATCCCGGCAAGGGTAAGGGAACTCGTATATTTGTTCCTGAGTCATGGATGTTTAGTATGTACCTATTTATCTATATATTATGTATATCGTCGTCTAGTCAGTCTAGTGCCCAAACACTATTGTAGAGCTTACTCTGAGTGTAGATCGATTTGTGTGAGGTGGTCCGATATTTACGACTTCTGGGAGTGACCTTAGAGGTCCAAAATGTTGGCCACACCAAAACATTTCAGAATGACTCCCCGGCCTCCATGCAGGCTCTGTGAAGTGGACTGTCAGTAACACCTAGAGTGAATAAGTGCTTGCTCAGTAGAGCTTGTCCAGCTATCGCTCCATGAACCGGAGCTGAGGCCTCTTCATCTGCCTTAGTTTGCGTGACAACCTGGGCCTCTTTGCTTTGTCTACAGGTACCTAAATTAGACCAGTATTGTTGCTCTTCTACCTTCGCGTTCTTACGCACTGTGTTGCGCAGCCGAATGGTAGAACTTAAAACAATGTATCCAAGAACCACTTCTATTCAATTGTAGACACACATATGATGTATCATAGCCAGACAACGAAGCGGCTTTGAACGTACCTTCAAGCCGCAAAGATTTCTACTAAAAGCAAGGTAACATACTTATTCACACTGTTGCTCAAAGTATCTTTTTAAGACAGTCCCGACCTAACTGCTTTTTAGATATTGCTAAGAGGCTTTCCGGGAACTTGTTTATCTCGCGTCATAAAAACTTATAAATTACCATCCACATCATCACTTCAAACGTAAGTGAACGGTGATTCTACAGAGCCTATTATGAATTATGCATGCCTCCCTAACCCCCTCCCATTAAGCTATCCGATATCTTTATCATGCGACATTCCTCTTGCTTCAACGGTACGGCTTACTAAGGGACAGCGCTAGCGAATCCGACGAGTCGATAGCTGTTTTATGATGTAATCACCGCGCTTGATTAAAGGCGCGATTATCCCCCACTGGTTTTATTATGCACCCCGAACTGTTAATTTTGAAACGAGTTTTCGATAGCCGATGAAATATTGTTTGATTATTTTTTCGGAGTGGGAGTTTGTGATGATTATTACAGGAGCAACATAGGTAAAGCGATATAAATCAATGCTCGATTCATTGAGCTATAAAGATGTATTGCTAGTATTTATGAATTTCATTAAGTCTCATCTAGTGCTTATAATAGGTAAGTTTGAAACCTTAACATTGCATTACAAATTATTGTAGAGCAATTCGAATATGAGTGACATAGCATAATTGCCAATTCACAGAAAAATTTAATAAAAACTCGTTACTAGGAACATGACGGCGATATTGCTTCTAAAACCGGCCAAGTGCGAGTCGGACTCGCGCACCGAGGGTTCCGTACAAACACTTTCCATCCCTAAGTGGTTAAGTTAAGTTTGCACCTGGTATGTATAGCGCCCCATATAAATTAGGTGCAAAGTTAGGTATTAAAATATAAAAAAAAACTACTTACTAGATCTCGTTCAAAACAATTTTCGTTGGTAGTTTTTATAGTAATGTACAACATATGTTTTTTGGAGATTTTTCATTTCCTTATTTTAGAAGTTAGAGGGGGGGGACCAACTTTTTTCCAGTTTGGAAGCGTCTGTCACGCAAACTATTCGGTTTAGAAAAAAAATATTTTAGAAACCTCGATATCATTTTTGAAGACCTATCACACACGTATGTGTTTGATGAAAAAAAAATTCGAGTTTCAGTTCTAAGTATGGGGAGCCCCCAATATTTATTATTATTTTTTTATTTTTGCATCAAAATCTTAATGCGGTTCACAGAATACATCTACCTACCAAGTTTCAACAGTATAGCTCTTATAGTTTCGGAAAAAAATGGCTGTGACATACGGACGGACAGACGGACAGACATGACGAATCTATAAGGGTTCCGTTTTTTGCCATTTGGCTACGGAACCCTAATAAAAACGACAACACGTAGACACAACTGAACAATCATATATGCCTCGGGATGGCGTCATCTACCGTAATAGTAGGTACATTACATATCTAATGCGGTGAATTCGTGAATGTCCCAGATCGCAGGTGTTTGTGGCCTGAACCGAAGGAGAGAGAAGGAGAAGGAAACAACTGAATCAACTGGTTGATAAATACAATGCCTCATGCTTGGACTTGATAGCTTACATGGGTACTGGTTACATGGGTAATTTTTATTTTAATATAATCATTTGGTTTACCCTATTACACATTGCTACTTTTATTTAAATGAATAAACAAAAACGGACTTAATAAAAGTATTTTCCTAACCAAACAGAGATCCCAATGGAGATCCGTTGGTTTTTTGTGGCGGTTAAGAAAACAAACAACAATTGAAAAACATCGATACAGGCTTAAGCAAAGCCGATAAAGATTTAGGCATCGAGTGAAAAATTTAAATTCAGTTCGGTATTACTCTAACTTCGGGAGTAAGCCTAAACGGATCGGAGTCCGGAACTGATAGTATCGAGTCAGATCGATGGAATCGAGTCAAATTGATTGTAGCCGGTGCAGGAATCACTGCTACGGTCCCGCGGATAATCTCAATAGCATTGCAGTTTATTCCATTTCTGAATAAGTAACTTACAATGCATGGCAAAACAAGATGTTGCGACTTCAGAAAACTACCCTATTTAGACTTAAGTAGTTACCTACTCAGTAGTTGGTAAGTATGTAAACAAAAACAACGCACAAAACCCGTCGGTATTTTATGACACTCGTTGCGACTCGTTGATCAAGAAGAAGGCAATAAAACAAGGCAAAAGTTACCCCTCTTACCTCTTCCCATCGTAGTTTTATAGATAAACTTTTTCAGGTAAACAAACATGGGGAAACATTTCTCTTTTACCTTGTTCAAAACACGTACGTTACATAAAAACATCTCATTAACACTTGTGTGGCCTTAATCCGTATATATTTTAATATATCTAAATAATGAATATTTTTAGAGTTCTGTAATGGAACCCAATGATTACTTTATTGTTAAAGTACGTAAAACAGTTTGCTGACGGTAAAATTAAGTTTTTCGCTCAGTACAGTTTATCTTTTCGTTAGAGCAATATGCAGTGCTTTCATAGTTCGAACGGAACCCTCGGTGCGCGAGTCCAAATCACACTTGACCGGCTTTTTTCGAGTTGTGAGTCGCGCAATTTCGATCGCACTTACTAACAATATCACGTTTTATGAGTATAATCTCTAACTTCAATATAAATTAATATAAATATAAATTAAGTTACTTTAATATAATTGCTGATTGTATTATACTTGTTGACAATGTATGACTAATACTGAATAAATGGATATGGATATGGATATAAGTTCTTAAGTTCAAACAACTTCTCCAATCAAATCAAAACCGTCGGATAAGGAAATCCCGGCATTATGCAGCTTTTTACGCCCGCTTTTATGGCCTCTCTAAGTTCGATTTCCTTCAAAATGGGTCAAAAACATTATCCTAATGCGTTTCAACATTTTATTCCATTCGACATTCTTTTCCATTATTTCCTTTTAACGCCAAAGATTTTAGCTAAAGCGTTCTAGAGATTGAACAAATGCTAATGAATAAATAATTCCAATGCTCAGTAGCGGAAAATGTTTGAAGTGCAATGCTCAAACGGAAATAAATGTGGTGGAAATAGCTTCATACTTATTTAATTGTTGAATCTTGGCTTTAAATATTGTAAATTATGCGACTACTCCAACTACTATTTACCTATTACTAAAAGGCATGTATTTAAATCGATATCAATATATTCCCTTTTTTTCGATCATAATATTTGAAAGTTTCACCAAAAATACTGACTTGCACACTATTTATGCACACTAAATAATGCGAATTCAATGTACTATTTAAAGGTATTTGCAAAACTGTTGTACGGGATATAAAACAAAAACTAACCTAACCTAACCCGGCCGAGTCAGATCTTAGTGTGCAGTACGAGGATAATTAGTGTGCAAGTCAGTATTTTTGGTGAAACTTTCACATAAGTATATCTGATGTACGAACCATATTTTTGGTGTGAATTCGGTTAAAAAGGTCATCTCGTTTTGTATGATGTTTAAATTTTTTTTGTAGGACATGTTCAGTTAATCAATGGTTTTTTTTGCACAGCATTCGTTTTTCTGGTATGCATTCAGTTAATTAGTGGAGTTACCTAGTGTACTGAAAAATTATACAGATATGCAATTAAATATATCCCTTACTAAAAGTGGGTAAAGAAGGCCTTATTAGAAAAGATTTTCCAAATATTAACTCAGTAGGTAATCACAGTAATATTATAAAACCGGCCAAGTGCGAGTCGGACTCGCGCACCGAGGGTTCCGTACAAACACTTTCCATCCCTAAGTGGTTAAGTTTGCACCTGGTATGTATAGCGCCCCATATAAATTAGGTGCAAAGTTAGGTATTAAAAAAAACTACTTACTAGATCTCGTGCAAAACAATTTTCGTTGGTAGTTTTTATAGTAATGTACATCATATGTTTTTTTTTGAATTTTTCATTTTCTTATTTTAGAAGCTAGAGGGGGGGGGGGGGGGGGGGACCAACTTTTTTCCACTTTGGAAGCGTCTGTCACGCAAACTATTCGGTTTTGAAAAAAAAATATTTTTGAAACCTCGATATCATTTTTGAAGACCTATATACACGTACGTGTTTGATGAAAACAAAAATTTTGTGTTTCAGTTCTAAGTATGGGGAGCCCCCAATATTTATTATTATTTTTTTATTTTTGCATCAAAATCTTAATCCGGTTCACAGAATACATCTACCTACCAAGTTTCAACAGTATAGCTCTTATAGTTTCGGAAAAAAATGGCTGTGACATGCGGACGGACAGACGGACAGACAGACAGACAGACAGACATGACGAATCTATAAGGGTTCCGTTTTTTGCCATTTGGCTACGGAACCCTAAAAAGCGACAGTGTGTTTATTTTGTTACTTCTGCACGCTCAAACGGCTGGGTGTTTATGTGTATGTTTGTTACTTCTGCACGCTCAAACGGCTGGGTGTTTATGTGTATGTTTGTTACTTCTGCACGTTCAAACGGCTGGGTGTTTATGTGTATGTTTGTTACTTCTGCACGCTCAAACGGCTGGGTGTTTATGTGTATGTTTGTTACTTCTGCACGTTCAAACGGCTGGGTGTTTATGTGTATGTTTGTTACCTCTGCACGTTCAAACGGCTGGGTGTTCATGTGTATGTGTGTAACTTCTGCACGTACAAACGGCTGGATGTTTATGTGTATGTTTGTTACTTCTGCACGTTCAAACGGCTGAGTGTTTATGTGTATGTTTGTTACTTCTACACGTTCAAACGGCTGGATGTTTATGTGTATGTTTGTTACTTCTGCACGCTCAAATGGCTGGGTGTTTATGTGTATGTTTGTTACTTCTGCACGTTCAAACGGCTGGGTGTTCATGTGTATGTGTGTTACTTCTGCACGTCAAACGGCTGGATGTTTATGTGTATGTTTGTTACTTCTGCACGCTCAAACGGCTGGGTGTTTATGTGTATGTTTGTTACTTCTGCACGCTCAAACGGCTGGGTGTTCATGTGTATGTGTGTTACTTCTGCACGTCAAACGGCTGGATGTTTATGTGTATGTTTGTTACTTCTGCACGCTCAAACGGCTGGATGTTTATGTGTATGTTTGTTACTTCTGCACGCTCAAACGGCTGGTTGTTTATGTGTATGTTTGTTACTTCTGCATGCTCAAACGGCTGGGTGTTTATGTGTATGTTTGTTACTTCTGCACGCTCAAACGGCTGGGTGTTTATGTGTATGTTTGATACTTCTGCATGCTCAAACGGCTGGGTGTTTATGTGTATGTTTGTTACTTCTGGACGTTCAAACGGCTGGGTGTTCATGTGTATGTGTGTAACTTCTGCACGTACAAACGGCTGGATGTTTATGTGTATGTTTGTTACTTCTGCACGTTCAAACGGCTGGGTGTTTATGTGTATGTTTGTTACTTCTGCACGCTCAAACGGCTGGACAAATTTTAATAAATTTTGGCATTAGGGTACCGTACAACCCCGTAACTTCGCCTGGGATACCTGACATCGCCTATTTTTTTAATTAGCTACGAGGGTTGTTTGATAAATACACGTTTTAAAAAGTTATTCTTGTTACTGGCTGAAATTATGTATACGAACTTTTTAGGCATCCTTTATGGACTAGAAAAAAAAAAAAAATACAGCGTTCTTTTGTTTTTTTTCTTTTAACGGCTTTTTACGACGGAGTTTGCGTTGTTATTGCAATAATGGAGAAAGAGCAGTATCGTTCTGTAATTCGTTTTCTGTTTTTGGAAGGAAATTCTTGTGATGAAATAAAAGTACGCATGCAAGCTGTTTACAATGATCATACTCCTTCTATGACAACCATTAGATATTGGTACAATGAATTTAAACGAGGCAGAACGTCCATCTTTGATGAAGATCGCCCAGGACGTCCTGTTGAGGTAACCACAGGTGATATGGTGAAAAAAATCGAGAATATTGTATTAAGCGATCGCCGAATAAAACTTAGAGAAATTGTCGACATTGTAAATGTTTCGATTGAACGCGTGCAGCACATTTTAGAACACAAATTAGGCATGAAGATGGTTTCGGCGAGGTGGGTGCCGCGTTTGCTCACCGAGGAACAAAAGCTCACCCGGAAGCAAATTTCAAGGCACTGTTTAGATAAGTACGAAAGTAGTCCGGGTGAGTTCCTTCGGCGTTTTGTGACTGTTGATGAAACGTGGATACACCACTATACCCCAGAAAGTAAAGAACAGTCTAAACAGTGGATTTTGCCGGGGGAATCAGCTCCAAAGAAGGCGAAGACCGTTCCATCGGCCGGAAAGGTCATGGCGACTGTTTTTTGGGACTCGCAGGGAATCATCCATACTGATTATTTACAAAAAGGAAGAACGATAACCGGGCCATATTACGATAATTTATTGCAAGAATTTGATACCCTTTTGAAAAAAAAGAGACCACATCTAAATAAGAAAAAAGTTCTCTTTCATCATGATAATGCACCAGCTTACTCCTCAAGAATCGCAGACTCCAAATTAAAGCAATTACATTATGGATTGCTGCCTCATCCGCCCTATTCCCCAGACCTGGCTCCCTGTGACTTCTTCCTATACCCAAATTTAAAAAAATGGCTCGGTGGAAAGAAATTTTCGTCCAATGAAGAGGTCATTGCCGCCACGGAGGCCTATTTTCACGACTTTCCGAAATATTATTTTTTAGACGGCTTATTAAAGCTAGAACACCGTTGGAACAAGTGTATAGAGTTGGAAGGTGACTATGTAGAAAAATAAATATACAAGTATACAAACCTTTGTTGTTTTTTTTCTAAACACGGGTATTTATCAAACAACCCTCGTACAGTTGATGCGAGAATATCGGCATGCATGAAAAAGCACTTTCTATTTAATAGTTTTAGTTTATAGTAGTCTAAAAACTAGACGGGAATATCAACTTTTATAAAAATAGGCGATGATAGGTATCCCAAGCGAAGTTACGGGCTTGTACGGTAGCTGACACCTTGGATTCACATAGGCTATTTTTTATCCCGAAAAAAGTAGTGTTCCCGTGGGATCGGCTGGTACCGCGTGGCACAGCTAGTGGTTTATAAAAAAAATTGTTAAATATTTGTATGATTTTAAAGCAGGACAGGAAATTTGTATTATTTAAAAAATGCTTAAAACCTATTTCTAGCAGACGAAAGAAAAATCTTCTTAAGTTGCGTAAGTATAGTTACAACCTAAACCTAAATCGAAGAACGGCCAACAATACGAGTAATATCTTATACTTTACAGCTCTGACATGAACGGGCGGTAATAGCACCGACTCCTTGGATGAATTATTCAGATTGTCCTCGGGAGAGCCTGAGGATGCCGAGGTTCTTTCCCAGTACGACGTTTAGAAAGAATCCTAAACATGTAGCAAGTAATGCAAGCTGAGAAAGAGAATCGGAATACTTGGGCATAAATACCAATATATGAAAAAACCCAGACATTGTCGTCACAGTCTGGGAAAAAATGAAAATAGTACTGTATAAATTTAAAACCTACCTATTCTCACGGCTCTGTGCGTCTTTTTGTTCGAACCATTAATAGTGGTTAATAGTGGGTAAAAACCTTTACCTAAGGGGTAATATTCATTGAATTTATTTATACTTACGGCAAGGACATTCTTAAACACAAATTATGAAATGAGTTTCAAATACGAATTATTTCAGTTCGCAAATATAAATAGTAATTAGTTTATATAATAGAAAAGTTTATATTAATCCTGAACATTAATAATATTTTAGCTAAATGGGCTAGTATCCAAATAATTTACATACTGTAATAATTTGGATACTATTTAAAAATATTTAGTCCTCAGAATATTTCTCCATTAAGTAGTCATAGAGAATTTTGTAAAACTATTCAATAAAATAAATTGTTCCACATTATAAGCCATTTAACCACTATCACCCATTATTGACTTTATCTAATTTATTTGAGTGCAAAAATTATTTAGTTATTTTTGTACTATAAGCCATTTCCACGATCTGAACTTTTCGTGGCACGAAACAACACATGCGGGTTGCTTGCCAGAATCAATATCGCGCGTAGTGCAAACTCCCTGTTCTTGCATTATGGATTAGTTCATTTTAAGAACAAACTGGAATATCAATTGCAGCCTTTGAATCGTATAGGACTTTTCGAGATTTTGTAGTAATATTATTTTTTATAACTTTTAATATGATAATTAAATCAAAGGCAAGATGCCTAAAGAAACTTGCAGCGCTTAAAACGCGAAGGATAAAATTGGCATTCTGCCAATTGGAATACCTATTAGTGTTCAAACATTTGGCTAGCGGCTAATCAATTACCACAATAGATTTGCATTGAAATAAGTACTCAGTGATATGGTTATTTCCAAAGAGGACTACCAACTGATATGTGAGAGCGTTGAGAGCAGTTTTTCAAGTGCCAACATCACCTTATATTTTAACATAATCATAATCGTAATTATCATCACAGAACATATGGTACATTAGATAGTATCGGATATTCATTTATGCTAAATTTATTAGCATAATAATTATAAAACTCAAAATTCTACGCATGTAATTACATAGGGCTCACACAAGTCGCGAAGTAATTTTAATATTCAAGTAGGGTGATAACAAAACATACAATTTATTATCAGAGCGAATTATTTAATGGCGATGGATTAAGCATTGGATTAAATTGTAATGATAAGCAGAATAACGGTAACTACCTATCTAATCTATATATATATATATATATATATTTGAATACCCTGGGATACTTAAAGCATTTTCCATACTTATTAGCAACAAGCATTTATTTTCTTAATATGAGTATGTACGTACAACAAATTTCATAGTTATGTCCATATAATTTCTCTATTAGTAGGTACTAATACTGTTAGAATCAATCGCTTTGAATACTCTCCTAGATTTTCACGTTGAAAAAAAATCTCTGAACTGGTGCTATACTACGTCAACTGTTGTCAATTTAAATGTTAATTGCCTTGATTTTTTGTACAGAAAGCGTGTCCAGTTTCACGTTTGGTGCCTGAGAAAATACTATAAAATATGAAATTTACTTTAGAATGTATCAGAATCCCCTATGTATTGGAACTATCAGGCCACACGGGTACTTTGGTACCGCGGCAGAAGGAGAAACGATTGTGTACCATACGATAGAATTTACTGCCTCGCACCTCACTAGAACGGTGCTGAAAAGTAATCTTCTTGTACCTCTTGCCTTTGAGCTGACTGAATACTGGGGATACGTCGGATGATGGAGAGACGCGGCTCGATGCTCACGTCAGCCTGGCGCAAAGATTGTTCATCGCCGTCCAACGCGGTACGCGGGAAGTGTGATGGGCAATTTTACGCCCGGTACAACTATCGAAAGTCTGTTTGACTTATTGAATAGACTTAGGCTATGTAATTCAATAAAGTATAAGTGCACATGCAATGGACAACACAAAAATAAATACATAATTGTCTTCATTTTAAGGTCATCAGTTTGTATCCCTGACTACTTCTTTACATCCTTAAACAGTTTACCCTTCTAAATCTTTTTCTTTCGCTGTCTCTCACGTTACCGAACATAAATTTGTCAACATAAACAACTGGTTTTATTATAAAAACCCTTATCACGGAGGGACAAAGCTTAAATTACGATGGTAATAAGTTTTCTTGGTGTAAAAGTTATTTTGTAGAGATCGAGAAGATAGTCGCGTTTTCTAACAACAAACTACGAGAGGGTTTTGCCGCTTTACGGTGAATGTGAGAGTACATTCACAAAATTAATTAGAACTTGGAAGTGCACAAAGTCATCGTTGCCTAATTAAATCCATCGATTTTAGAAGTGAAGTCATATTCTTATGGTCTGTGGAAGTCACATAATGTCTAAAATATGAACAGTACTAATAGTAAAAATTTGTATATATCGACCATAATATCCGCTCAAATTGCTGTACGTGAATATCAATAAAATCAGGCCCCAGTGATACAATTATAGTCCGTTTTCTATTGGGAATGCTTGTATGGAGAGGTATACAATTTTGAGTACAGCAATGCCATTTGGCACGGGTATTATACACGTCTACCTGAGCCCAAAACACCCGGTAGCCGGACTGAACACCGCGTCAGAAGGGGGGAGGGGGGGGTTCAAAATACAGTGCTCCCGTCGTTCAGAAAAAAAATTCTGGCGGATTAGTTTGGACCTTTAAGTCAAGTTTGGTGGCGTTATCCGGTAATAAGATGATGCCTCATTCATTACCTGTGCCAGTTTTTTAGGGTCCCGTAGCAAAATATGACGCAATCCTTAAAATAACAAACTTTCAGTACTAACAAAATGTAAACAAACCCTTATATTTTCATATTTTTTGTATTAAACTTGGTATATAAAAAATACTATCCAAAAGCCAATTTAATACAGATTCTTGAAACAATAACAATAAATATAAATTTGTCTATTTTCAATGAAAAATAAAATATTGAAAGTACTGCAACGTTCGTCAGCGCAGCGTAGGGAACGGCAAAAAGACTCGAATACTAAAGTAAAATAAGTATTACTAACAAAAGAAACCAGTCAAGTGCGAGTCGAACTCGCGCATCGAGCGTTCCCTACAAATTTTAACCTTTCTCATCCCATCTTAGCTGGTAGGACCCGGTTAAGTTAAGTTTGCACCTGGTACGTATGGCCCCGGATACAAATGAGGTGTAAACTTAATGCAAACGGGTAGTCCTCATATAACTTTTGAAAGCACATTTTTTTATGTTTTAATTAGAAATGTATAGTTTTCAGATAATTACCTGTACTGGTGGTATAAGACGACATTAGTTGCTAAATTTCATAGTTCTAGGTCAACGGAAAGTACCCTATAAGTATATACTTTGATTCTCTTGAGAGTGGCGAAATTTTTTTTTTTTTTTTTTACTACGACGGTGGCAAACAAGCATGCGGCCCGCCTGATGTTAAGCAGTTACCGCCGCCTATGAACGCTTGCAACGCCAGGAGCATCACGCGCGCGTTGCCGACCCTTTAAGAACCTATTTACTCCCCTCTTGAACAACCGCATACTGTAGCCCCCGGGGAAAACCTCGGCAGGAAATATAAATATACGGCCGTATCTTTTTTTTTTATTAATTTAGAACATTGATTTTTTCACGACTTCAAGGGATTGTAGACTTGAGTATATGGTTTAAATTTCAACTTGATATCTCCACGCGTTCCCGAGATAAGGGCTTTGACACACATACGGACCGAAGGAAAACAACGTAATTATATAAGGTTTCCGTTTTTGCCGATAGAGGTACGGAACCCTAAAAATAAGATAGATTTTGAACCCCCCCTACCCCCTTATGACGCGGTGTTCAGTCCGGCTACCGGGTGTTTTGGGCTCAGGTAGACGTGTATAATACCCGTGCCAAATGGCATTGCTGTACTCCGAAATGTCATACTGTTTCCCATTGAAAACGAACTATTAAAGGAATGTGTGTTCATAATGTCTCTTATATAAACTTTCTTTACTAGTTTACAAAACTGAAAAAGCAATTCCTATTTTTAATTCAATGTTTCAACTGTACGCTGCTAATCTCTCTTTTTATAAAATATTTTACCAAAATGTCAGCCATCTACCGAACTGCTTTTCCATACAATTAGTGCGGGGTCATATATAATTATCATGAAGACGATGACTAATAACTTCCGGGATTCATCATTTATAATAGAATAAGCTATTTATGTAGCTGCTACAGCTTTTACACTTGTAGGTCTTTAAAAAAAGATTCATGACTTGAAAGTTCCTCTTAAATTGTTTTTTTTTTCTTATGAGAGCAATTTAGAAGTTATTTTGCCCGCGGTTTTAAAACTTCAAAGGGCGGAAAGAGTGCGCGGGTTGTTGCGATAAAATTAACGCAGTCAAGTGAGAATTTCGTTCAAAAAGCTTCTGCAGGGTGAAAAACGAATATTGTACAAAAGGGGTTTAGAATCGGAGCTTTAAAGGGAAAGGAATGTCAATTTATATATATTCCACTATGTTTAAAACATACACATAAGTGAACTAAAAGGCCTGAATTAAAATCGTATTTTATTTTATGTTTATAATGTTGTGATGGGTATCGGGTCCGTGACGCAATCATTCTACTACGTCATGAATAAAAGCAGGTATTAAAATAGTTATAGTAGAGTATGTATACAAATAGCCTTGCAGTCTTTAGAATAAGCGTAAATAAGCGTTTTTCTTTTTCTTTTCTCGTCTTGATCATATTAAGCTTTTGTATCAAATCTTTATAATAATTACATAAATCATACTTTAATTTACATTTGTATAACATGTCCCGCGTTTTTTTCATTGGAAATAACTTAAAAAATAATATTTGATATTAGGTATCCAAAAACAAAACGAAGGTCGTATTAAGAAACTTAAAATACAAAGGTAAGACTGAGTGACGACGTCAATGGTCGACCCCCGAAGCAGCCTCTGTAAATTTTCAATCTTTTCTCCCAATTTTCGTTGATATTTTTCTTTTACGAGGACTCAAGTTCGGAGTCCCAATTTCGTTCGGCCAATATTCGAGGGCTAATATAAAAATATGGAGAGGACCCTTCCTTGAGCCCTTTTGTCCTCTTAAGAATATATTGCCTACTAATTTCGGGATATTATTTATTTTTATTGTATCGTTTAAGTTTTCTTCCATCCTTGTAGTTTCCTTAGATGTAGGTACCGGAATTTCTCTAATATATAAATCCATTTATCAGTTTATTGAGTTTATGCGCATCATGCCACATCACATGTACGACCGCAGAGCATTCGAAAGCAGTCTATTTTATAATGACAATTTGTTAATATGGGAATTCAAGCTAGTAAAGCAATAGCAGCAGTTTGGGACAAACACAATTACATTACATACTTCACCTGACAGAATGAAACTACGATAAATAAAATAGTATGGAGTAATACTTAATGATAGAATTGTATTCTCAGGAATAAATTTACGTCCGTACGATCATGTAGGCGACCAGTTAGTAAAAGACGTATTTAATTTGAGTGTTACTCGCTAATCAGCGGTGGTATACGCAAGTAACTATTACGGAAAAATGCACACGTGGACGTCATGTCATTTACACGTAATTACATTTAAAAATGAAAAATACCTAATCATTTTGTATATAAGATAAAAAACGCAAATACGTTTAAGCTTTAATAGCGTAGCGAATCGATTGACCTCAGCGAACACGATAAAGATTTACAGGTAGGTATAATAGTTTGGATAACCACGGCAGCGTTACATGAATGCATTTAATTCCAATAGATTTACTCGCCACGCTCGCAGCGTCTCGGCATATGCAGCGCTCTAAGCCCCCGGGATTTGTCCTGTACCAAACAATACGGCGCTAAGCTGCGGGAGTCTGCCAGAGGAGCGTTTGGGGTGAGTTTCATCCGCTGCCATGCCGAAACGGCATATCGGAGGGTTCCGCATGAAAAATATACCTACCTGTGAGCCATACTTCGGAGCCATAATTCTAAAATATCCTGCCAGCGTGCAGCGTGTCTCTAGAGAGACAAACATATTTTTCCATTAGCCCAATCTAATCAGTCTAGACAGATTAGACTTACCCCGTAATGCCGTTCATCATAGTTCGGATGCTCGGAGGTCAAGTTGTCCGGCTGGCCTCGCCTTCAGGTCGCATTTCTCAACCGATTCTCGTGAAATTATGTGAGTAGAGTCAATTGTTATCATATCTTTTTTTAATGTTCAGTTTTTTGAAATTTAACAAAAAGTGACAGTATAAAGTACTTCAGTTGGTATTTCCACCAAGGATTTTCCACAAAAATTAAAATGAAAAGCCAAAAATAACTTGCATATCTTGAAGGTGAATAAATATTTCCTTACGTTTAAAATGTGTGCGCTGAACTCGAATATTATGTTACTGGGTCATGGATGCTAAGTATACATGTATTTATATACTATGTATATCGTCGCCTAGTACCCATAGTACAAGCTTCGCTTAGGGCTAGGTCAATTTGTGTAAGATTGTCCCTTAATATATATTTATAGAATAAACGCCAAAAATATGGACATATCCAATATTCTATGACTTGCGCCACTGAAAAGCCTTCAATAGGAGAACTTGGGTCAATTCATGCACCTACATGGGGATTTCTTCCGAGAGATTTGCTTGGCATGCTTCAATTGAACGGTTTATGAGGGGGAAGATCCTGATGGACTCTGTGCTATCATGCATGACTGTCGTTTATTTAATTTATGAAACTAATAACGTCGGGTTTTTGCAGAATATTTTCTTATCGAGGTCGAATATCCTATAAAAGAGTTACGAGTAAATAAGGTAGAAATGGATGCTATGCTAGTTCGAAATCATTTTCAATTTAGATGAAAGAGCGTTAGGCAAACACCAGGCTTTAGGTTTTAAAAATAAGCGAATTCAATAGTTCAAATGTTAATTACTTTTACAAAGAGGACTGATTGGTAAAACGTTGATTTCACGCATATATGATATGATATGAGTCTGCTTAAAATCAACTGCCATACTTATTTCAAAACCTTTCGTTTTGTAAACGACGAACTAATTGATTTCATCATGCTCAAATTATTCCTCTCGATATTATTGACATTCCCTAGTTAATGCAATCAAGATGATGATACATGGCAACCAATTGCTCAATATTGGTTACGAGCCTTCGAACTTAGCAACCAGACTAAAGATAATTAAATTATTATTTCAGTATCCTTTCAAGGTGTCATAGAAAGGTGAGCCAAGTATCGTTGAACTCTCGGCAGAATCAGAAATATTTCTAACTTATTAAAAAGTAATCGTTTTGTTTCAAGACTTTCATTTTGCTGTCACCTTTATTTGATACCGAATAGTTATAAGAAGCGGTGATTTTTGCGAATAAGACGAATTAACTAGGGTACCTACTTAAAATACCTCCCCACAAACTTACATAATTATAGCAATATCAATTTCTATAAATATTGACACAATGGTAAATTATGAAAGAAAAATGTAATGTGGTCGACTACAATGTAAGCAAGACTCGAACCTTCGACCCTACGTTTCCTGCGTTTCGGGCTGCTCTCCCAACTAAGCTATTACATCGTTATGTCAATCACGCCAAATCATTGATTGCATAATAAAGTTTTATTATTTAAAATAAGCGCATTAGCTTACCTACCCTAGAATGTGCATTTTACACAACTTCCGCAGTCCTCATTCCTTTACAGCGAGTGTGAGGACCGTGAGAGAGGAGGCGCTATTCTACATGTTTTTATAGAATCTAAAAAGAAGCTAAAATTTAAAAAGACTCCATATAAACATTTAAAAATAATATCAATTTTTATTTAAATTTACGTTAAGTGATTGAAAGTGTGTTTAGTTTAAGAATGTTTTTTTTCTGTAATTAATAAAACTACAAATTAATTTCACGTACGCACATAACCAGAAGACCGTTGTTTCTAATTAAAAACTCGCTAGTTAGCGAATGCTACAACCATTTCTCTGCTATAATTGGGACAAAAGCCCGTCGACTCGGCCAAATTTCCCTACAGCGCAAATTGGCAAACTAGCTAACTTCACGCGCAACGCAAGGTTATTTAGAATAGCAATGAATTATTTTAAAGTTTCCGGAGGTTTATTCGGTTAATTAGATTAAATTTCATTTACGCTGACATAATATTAAGTACACATCGTGCCTGAACTCGGATCGATTTGGATTGCTAATTAGGGTTCCGTACCCAAAGGGTAAAAACGGGACCCTATTACTGAGACTTCGCTGTCCGTCCGTCCGTCCGTCTGTCACCAGGCTGTATCTCAAGAACGGTGATAGCTAGACAGTTGAAATTTTCACAGATGATGTATTTCTATTGCCGCTATAACAACAAATACTAAAAATAAAATAAAATAAATATTTAAGGGGGGCTCCCATACAACAAACGGGTTGGTTGCGTTAACTTTGCACCTCATTTGTATGGGGCGCTATACATACCAGGTGCAAACTTAACTTAACCACTTAAGGATGAAAGTGTTTGTACGGAACCCTCGGTGCGCGAGTCCGACTCGCACTTGCCCAATTTTTTTTTGTACAGATAGAAAGGATACATGGTTTAATATTCTACAAAGAAACTGGGGGGGGGGGTATTCGACCAATTTTAGAGATATAATGGAGAGATCTCCTTTTCATCGCCATCCGTCACTTTTGACGTGTGCCTACTTGACAAGTGGCGATATCCCTAGAACATCGCAACTTCGTCAATTCGGACGCGCAAAATTTTCGTTTCCTTTGTATGTGACGGCATAAATAACAGGCGCATACTTGAAATTGACCGCGTAGTACGTGAAATTAGTCCGTTACGTTTCGTTTAAAACAGAAATTTATATACATCAATAACATTTTTGACAATCATTATCGCCTTCGTATTTCCAAAATGGAGATGAGATATGTCACTTTTAAGCTCATCGCATTTAAATGACAGTTCAATGGCGATATAACTGTTATCTAATGGAGATTTGACGTTTGGCGATATCTCCAACGGCATTCTCGAATTGGGCCCCGTACGAGTATTATAAGAATATACAATACATTTTACCCGGCTTTATGACTGTAGGTATGTTATAAATGGAAATATGTTGTCATCATTCTATACAAGTGGACATCTTTTATTTAGGTTTAAGTTCAACCCTCATTTTTGTAAATCATAAACACGTAAACTGAACTGTTTAATTTTAAACTTCAAGCTCTAATGAAGTTAAACCAACATTACGATATAGGCGAGATAAATTACCGTAACGGTCCCTCAGGATTTCAAGCTTGAGGAAGCTCCTACTTTTGAGAAGTTTGTGAACACCTGTGTCTTCTCTTAACGCTGTTTGGAATATCTATAATGAGGATATTAGTGATATGTTGTTAAATAAGTTAGGATTCGAATTAAACGATATAATCAATGACTTGCAATACCTACAAATTAGCAATCTTTATTTTGACACGGCTGGAAATTATTATAAAATCAGTAATAGGGTTCCGTTTTAACCCTTTGGGTACGGAACCCTAAAAAGAGCCTTAATCTCGTTAAAAAAGTGTTTATTAAATTACCTCGACGTTTTGAATGAAGAGGCGGGCATCAACGTCTTCTTGTCGCTCGAGTAGTTCAAACTACCCGCACTTGGGCTTTATAATCAGTTTTCTCACTGGGGTTACCACTCAGCCGACACACAATACTTACGATATCTGTAGCTTGAAAACAACCCATTGTATGCGATTTACATTTGATGATCACCGGATCATTGAAAGCTTGTCGCGCGATTAAATAGGTGCGACAAGCTTTTATGATCATATAAATTGTGTATAATGAGGTTATATGTAAGTAAATAGTTAAAATTTTAAAGGAAAATTTGTATTCTCTTCTATTTTGTTAGCGACTCAGGCAGTGATTTTGTGTCAACAATCATAACTGGCAACACTTTAATAACCCGCCATTGAATCGCGTCTCTGATTGGTTAAGCGTTTCATGAACCAATCACAGACGAGTTTACGTATAGTTTTTAAAATGGCGGGAACTGGTTGCGTGAACGGGAAGATAGGCGGTCTGGGCGATTCGGCTGTTGCGAGTCCTACCGTCAAAGTGTATAAGGTGAGATGGGCTTGTTACCAAATTCTTGTGTAAATTGTGTTTTGTGCAGTGTGAAATTGCGATAATAAATATATTTAAACATGCGTTGGACTACTCCTTTCAATTTAGAGCATTTAAATAAAAGCTTTTTTTTATTTTCTTTTACTTTTTAGCAATCGTTGGCTAGCTATATTTTTCTAATTATTCTCGGCAAGCCCTTTTATTTGATAGGTACCCATATTGTAGAAATGCATAAAAAATAACTATTCCACCATCTTGGATGGTCCGCCATATTGGATTTAGAATGACGTCACACAGCTTATCGCGTATTGTCATTCAAACTAAACGTGTATACAAAATTTCGAAGATATCTGCTTCAAAATTGAGAAGCAAGATTCCACCCGAACAAACATACATACATTGCTAAACATTGCTATACTAAATAAAAGCTTTTAAAAACCATCCTCCCGGTGGCAATATTCTTGTGTTTTCTTAATTTAACTGCTTTACGTACAATCCTTCTTAAGAAATTACGCGCACGAGAAAGGATCTTGGTCAGTGGTTTGGTCCTGATTCTAACAAATGTTCGGCTATGGTGGACTTATTCACCAGCCGGTTCTTAACAGCGGCGATATGTTTCTTGACTCTTTCAGCTACAGTATGTCCAATAAGAACTCCCGCGGCTGTATAATCGATGTACACGTCCGGCGATTGGGAGGGACTTACGTCCTTAGATGATCTAACATGACACGATATTGGATAAAGGCGTAAACACTGTTTATCATGGGGTACTTTTCTACGTTTTGTTATAATAATGTGTGAAAATCGCATAAGTTTAAATTAAAATACTAATTAAATAATGGAAATTCACATTTTGTTATTGTTATTCGTATATATTTTTTCCAGCTGAATTTTATTGGTATTGCTTTTTCTTGTTCCACTTCAGAAAAAATTACCTGGCACCTTGAACATTTAATTCTATAAAAGGAAGTTATCTGAATAGGATCTAGGCATTTTGGAAGTTTCCTTACTAACCGTAATGGATTGGTAACATTGTACAATATTAAGAAAACCGGCCAAGTGCGAGTGGGACTCGCACACCGAGGGTTAAGTACAAACACTTCCATCCATCTTAATTTGCCGGGTTAAGTGAGTTTGTATCACGTTTGTTGCATGGGAGCCCCACTTAAATATTTATTTTATTATGTTGTCAGTATTTTTTGTTATAGCGGCAACAGAAATAAATTATCTGTGAAAATTTCAACTGTATAGCTATCACTTTATGAGATACAGCCTGGTGACAGACGGCCAGACAGACAGACAGAAGGATAGCGGAGCCTTAGTAATAGGGTTCCATTTTTTATCCTTTGGGTACGGAACTCTAAAAATGGTTATCCATGTTTTGGCTCACACTGTCAAACGCTCACTGAAGCGACATAACAAATAGCATTAACGCACAAGGCGCGCGGGCTCGAATACTTTCCTGCTCGCACACTCACTACCTATCTCGCTCTACATACCGACCGCCCGAGCGCAAACGAAGCTGCACGAACCGGCCACCGGAGCGTATATAAGCGCACGCGCCGCCCGATTATTCATTCTTTCGCTAGCGGTCTAGCTTGAGAGACGGCCTCAGCTATCCTCAAGTGACACCGAAGTGGGTACGGGGTGAGACAGCCTATGCGGTCCATCCTTAAGCTCATCATAATTGTATGCATGTACTTAGCTAGGGCAATAGTCTAGACTAAGACCTAACCTGTTTCGTAAGTTTCCTGAATAAACCTTCTGAACAGTCTTCTTGACTTGTCATTCACCCTACATCACTAAATAATAATTTATCGCGGTTTTTCAGAACATAAGTTTCATACAAATTTATTTTCTTACTAATCCTTTGCTAACAGTGAATAATTCTTTTTCATCTCTCCTGTTCGGAAAGTGTCATTTTCATGAGTTGATAGGCGGGTGGAAAGTATCTTTTCCATCCCTAGGGTGGAAAGTATTTTTTTTTAATTGCCACGGAGTTAAAAATAATTGCCTTCTAGATGCACGTCGTGACAAACTAAATTAGGTACAATCTAGTCGGCCGTGGTACGTGGCCATTGAAAAAAAAGTCTCCAAAGGTTAGAATATAGGCAAGCTTAATTTATTTATATCTGCTTTTAAAAATATATTTTATTTATATCTAATTATTAAATATAAATTTGCCTTATATTCATAATACATACATATAATTCCGTCCCATATTTATTGATAGATCGTACATTTAAATATAAAATTGAAACTATTGCATTGTTTTTTTTTTTTAATGTTGGCGGTTCGTATATCTTAACTTTTTTTATCTATTAAAAATAAGAAGAATGAAAGTCTGCAGTAGAAGAAGCCGTGTCTTTCATTGATTATTTGTTAAAAATGACATGGACATTAATATAACTCACTCATGACATATGTGCGTTTAGTATTTTGTTTTCCTCGCAATTGAAATGAAAAGTAGAGTGTTTAACTCGGGTGAAATTACCCATTCTACCCTCGAACTATTGGCTGCCAGAAATATCTCAGGTGTAATGGGTCACTTTCTACCCTTGGTTAACAATCTACTATTTCATGTCATTGTTTTCAGTCATACTTTAAAAAAATCCCTTAATAATAAACCTCAAAATATAACCGTTTTATAACTCCAAAACAATAGTCCGTCTCTCACTTAGTGAAAATATAATCTAATCATTGCGTTCTCTTCGCTTCGGCATCTCTCGAGCACTTCTTTGTGTGAAATCCATCCGAAATTCAAAATGGGGCGTTCCACAGTGTAAATAATAAAAGTGGCCCGGAGTTGTGGCTTTGCGGAATGTTTACGTCCGCCAAGAGAATATAAATTGGTCTAATTTAAAAGCATATGAAATAAGGCTACGTCTTGGCTGCCTTGAAAATGGAAGTGGAAAAATCTTAGGTTTTATTAGTGCGCTTTACTGAGATTGATTGTTGTCAGGCACGGTAAAAGGCAATAAAGGTTACTTTACAAAACAACTGCATAACGTCTCTATATAAGTCTTATTGTCTATGCATCCTTATTTGTGATTACGATGACAGTATTTATTTCATAAAAGGGCGTAAAATTACTTAGGAATAATACCGACGACGGATAGAAGGGGTGGTCTTGGTGGTGGGGTGCTCTTAGATAATATAAATTGCAATTATTAAGCTACTTTAAGTGTTCATAAAACTTTCCTCAATCATGGTACCTAAGCAGGTAGGTACTGCCAAGTAAAAAAAATATCACTCGGGTTGAGTTTCTGTACGATGCCCGTACAAGGCTCCCGCAAAAGCTCTTTCATTTTTTTTAAGCTACAGAAAAATCTGTAAGTTTTTTTCTAGAGTGTTGTTATTCCTACCTGTATACAAAGTTCTAGATTGTTAAAACAATTCAAATTATTTTCATTTTACAAAGCAAATATAAGAGAAAAGTAATAAATGTAAGAAAGTAGACGATATTTTTGAAGCCTAATAAATGCATCGCCGAAACGGGCAGTGTAATGACAATCCATTTATATTAAATATAGTAAAAATAAAATAAACATAAGACGTGAATGCAAAATAAATAGCAAATTTTCAACTTCTTATGGTAACAAATTGAAAATGCGTCGTAGATTTGGGTATATTTCTCACATTGAAAATTTTAGAGACAACAGAAAATTTAATGTTGGATTTAAACGTAGTAATATGACGAATGTAGGTACTAAACGTTATCATGTTGAAATTTTACTTAGTCAAGTTTAACGATCCCTCGGCGCATTAAATAACATTATGACGTCATAAAGGCATCAACGTAATCTACGTTAGTACGTTACGCGAATTTTGATGATATTAATATATGTTAACGTGTAATTGTGGCTATAGTTCTCAAAATAATATAACTAATGGAGATATGTAATACCCAAAAAAATATTAAAGGGAAAGCTTTAACTATACGATTATAGTTTTTAGACGGAGATATTTGAACTAATTTCCAAAAAAAATACTAGTACAAAAGAAAACATGACCAAGGAGTCTAATTTATGAATTGCATTTTTTTTTGCAATTTAAAGACACACTGATTAGCGCAATTTCCACAACGTCAAACACAAGACTGATATTTTTCCCTGCTCAAATTTTTCTTGGCCTTTCACTGCCTCCCCTTACGACCTTTCACTAGCGCTGTTCTGATTCAAATCTTTTTCTTATCATCTCAGCCAAAATACATACACTCCTGGTTAAAGGCCTACCCCAAACAACGTCACCACAATTTTGCGCCACCCCTATTGTGGACTCCAGCTACTTTCACCAGATCATCTTATGTATTAAAAGCAACTGACAAGAAGGCCGGCAACGCACTTGTGACTCCTCTGGTGTTGCAGATGCCTCTGGGCGACGGTAGTCGCTTTCCGTCGGGCAATCCGTTTGCTCGTTGCCCCTTATGACAGAAAAAAACGAAAATAATGTCAAAAATATACCATTTGAGCTAGTCACTAGTAGTTAGTAACTAGTTTCCGCACAGTTTGAATGCCTAGAATACGCTCTTTTCGAGCACATGCATTGTAATAGTATTTTTCATGTTCTACACTACACTTTCTCCTCTCGAGGATGACCTCGTGAGGGTAGCGGGGAATCAATGGAGCGGTCTGCATGACATCGCACTTTGTGGCGAGTCATGGGTGAGGCCTATGTTCAGCAGCGGACGTCTATAGCTGATAGATAGATAGACACTACACTTATACAGTCGAACCTTTTGCTTTTGTTATTTACTTCGATGTTTATTTATCTTTTTACGCTAACTGTAATAATTACTTAAGTAATTTTGATTTTTCTGTTGTTGTTGTTACAGTGATTCAATTAAAGGGCTAAGTAAAACAGCCAACTTGGGTGCATGTATTTGTATGACGACTTGTTTCTGTAATTCACATTGCACGGAAATATAATGAGAATTGTATATTAAATATTTTGACGAGCGACGAGTATAATTACATCTTAGATCTCTTATTTGAAACTAAGCTCAGCTTTAAAAAAACTTGGTAACATAAACGTTATTCACCGTGACCTACATAGAGTTTATTCATTACGCCACGTAATGCTACTTCTACCTCATTAGCCTCGAGAATCTCCAAATTTTCCCACATCTTTGACATAACCGCCCTAAAAATACTTCACTCGTACGAAAAATGTAAATGTACTTTCACTTGAAAATATGCTTGAGCGCTCATGTGGGGTAATAATCCATTTTGGGGTCACATAATTGGGGTACAGTGGAAATTCATGTCTTTACGGAATACGATCGTTAGGCCGGAAAATTGTTGCGTATTGTTGTATACCCTGGGGATATTTTAATTAAAATTTTAATATACGAGTATACCCCTTTTGTATGTCGAAACTACATTATGCAAATAAATTGGAACGAATGGACAAAGCAAAATATAAAATGGCATTCAAATGAAGATTTTATTAAATTTTTGTATTGTGAAATATATTGTGTTTATCTAATTTCAACTTATCTTCTTTTGCTTTCTAATATTTGCACCCAAAATGCATTGAAGCACCTAATTAGGAAAATAATGTTAAATCGAAAATATATATAACATTATAACAAGAATAGGGTAAAATAAGTACTATTTGTTATTACGTCATTGTAGTGGACCCATGACCACCCATAGGAGAACTGCACTCATTGGCTCGGTATGGCACCAGCAGGTCAGACGTCCGTCACAGCCGGTGGCTCTCCCGTGACTGTCTTCCCACCCGTACTCTCGAGACAACGTCATACCTACCCACATAATAGGTATTATATGCAGACCCACAAACACTACATCCCTTCCTTATTTTAATATGTTTTTATAATCTGAATTTAATTTATTCTATATGTAATAATAATAATAGCTATGATTGTGTTATAGCGTAGATTGACAATGTATGATTATTACAAATAAAAAATCTAGCTATCTAATCGAATAAATGGGTGTAGTTTAAGACTCTCTTTCCAGAGAGATTCAATTGATTTATCGTCACTTGCAAGTCTTCTTATTGTAATTTTTTTTAGTTTACTATGACTGACTATATTATGAAGAGATAATCATTTCGTACAGGTATAAGGTCAATTTATTACGCTTCAAATTACTGCACATCTTTATCCATTTCCTCTCTTCCTTTCTCTTTCAAAATTCAGTCTCAGTCGTATCGAAGGTTGTCTTTTTTTTTTTACTACCAGGTTTTTTTTTTCATTTGATTTAATCGACATTTTGACAGCAATAAATGTTATTCCCAGCTAGCTCTTTGTTTTAAAAATTACCATTCAGTGACTAGTTCTACATCTGTATTATCTTATGATCGAGAGACCCAGGGACCCAATTCGAGAATGCCGTTTGAGTGATCGCCAAACGTCGAATCTCTATTAGATAACAGTGATATCGCCATTGAACTGTCATTAAAATGCGATGAGCTTCAAGTGACATATCTCATCTCAATTTTTGGAAATACGAAGCCGATAATGTAGGTATGTCAAAAAAATATTATTCATGCATATGAATTTCTGTTTTGAACGAAACGTAACTGACTAATTTCACGCACTACGCGGTCAAATAAAAGTATGCGCCTGTTATTTATGCCGTCACATACAAAGGAAACGCAAATTTAGCGCGTCCAAATTGACGAAGTTGCGATGTTCTAAGGGGATCGCCACTTGTCAAGTAGGCACACGTCAAAAGTGACGGATGGCGATGAAATGGAGAGATCTCCATTATCTCTCTAAAATTGGTAGAATACCCCCCCAGGATCGCACAACTGAATATTATTAGATCACAGTTATTTTTATCAGACGTGTAATTCAAGGGTTGTTGTCAAACGGTTTAATCAAAAGTTCGTCTGTAAAGCTCAGAATTCAGTATGATATTATTTATCTGACATAGAATCCAACTACGTGATACTAATTCAATACGATTCGGTATATTTTTAACCTGTTCCCACATTGGCTTACAGGATTAATATTATATATTACACAAGAAAGAGGGCCAAGTAGAACGAATCGTTTAGAACAATAAACTATAATCAAGGTAATAACTTTTTACCAAAATAAATTACTGGACAACATTCAATAGCTCGTCGTCATAACATGACCAAGCAAACAAGCCAAAACATGATGGAGTCTTCTCATATCTCTATTTCTTTGACAGACATGCTTGGCGCGTCCGCACGCAAGTAAAGTTTATTATATTTTATATGTAAATCAAGTTGATTTCTCATATTAAAACTACCATTAACTTGGCGCGTCCGCACGCAAGTAAAGTTTATTATATTTTATTTGTAAATCAAGTTGATTTCTCATATTAAAATTACCAATTTTAATATGAGATATAACTTGGCGCGTCCGCACGCAAGTAAAGTTTATTATATTTTATTTGTAAATCAAGTTGATTTCTCATATTAAAACTACCATTAAAACGGTTTGACTTATTTCCCGTGTTTCTACTTAATAAACATTAACTTAACACGCATGGTTTAAAATTTCATGTAGGCCCATACCGCCGTAACATATTCACGCATGGTTTACAATTTTGTGTAGGTCCATACAGCCGTTATACATTCACGCATGGTTTACAATTTCATGTAGGCCCATACAGCCGTAACACATTCACGCCTGGTTTACAATTTCATGTAGGCCCATACAGCCGTTACACATTCAAGCATGGTTTACAATTTCATGTAGGCCCATACAACCGTAACACATTCACGCATGGTTTACAATTTCATGAAGGCCCATACAATCGTAACATATTCACGCATGGTTTACAATTTCATGTAGGCCCATACAGCCGTAACATATTCACGCATGGTTTACAATTTAATGTAGGCCCATACAGCCGTTACACATTCACGCATGGTTTACAATTTCATGTAGGCCCATACAGCCGTAACTGATATCGTATCTAATGCTGGTCGAGGGGACTTTAATAAAAGGACATATGTCTGAAATGTAACTTCTTGGTATCCGCATAGGTAAGATGTTAATCTATAACAAGCTGAAGTTAGAGATGAAATAATCAAATAAAATCGTACAATGAACTGTGAATGACTGTTTTATTTTCAATTTTAGCAGTCATTCTTGCAAGCGTTGCTGCGTGCATGAAATAAGAACTTCGTTACAGAATGCTACAGTCCGTCAGACTACGGCATTAGTCAAAGATAGTTGCATATCGTTTATTCAGTTTAATTTAGGAAATATCAATTAATGATAAAAGAAGGGGGGCAGAGATATAAAATGACTTATACTATGAGACCAAATCGCCCCATGTTTAGTGATTTATTTGTCACATCCAAATTTATACTTTATATTTAAATTCGTATAAGTAGGTACTGCAACAAGTAGTAGCTGTCCATGAAATGCAGTCAGCCCTTTTACTTCTAAATATGTCATTATAAAATTCCAAAATTAAAACTTCTGTACACCGAAGATACTCTTCACAGAAACAAGTGAAATAGGCCACTCAGAGATCACTGAATTGGAACATATTCGTTTTTAGATAATTGTGTACCCATATGTCTTTGCGCGCTAATCGCGCCCCCACGACCAGTCCGATTTTAATCACCTTCAGCACATATGCAGCCGGACATCCAAACACGGTTACCGGCCACCACGGAGAAGAAAAGTCACAACCCATTTCCTCCTCTGTGCGAACGAAGCCCGCGGTCATGCTCTATTTAGGATGAATGTTAGAATGAACAAATAAATAACGAAATACCCTACACAAATCGAACCAACCCCACAGCAAGCCGCGGCAGGCCCGTACCATGGGCACTAGACGAAGATAATTATAGATAAATCATATTTATAATCTTCCGCAGTAATACTACCGATGTCAAATATAGCGTTTTTTTAATCGGACATATCAATACTAGCAGCGCCGCGCGGCGTCACCCGCCCTTCCCACGGGAACACCACACATTCTCGGGACAAAAAGCAGCCCATGTGTCAATCCAGGGTGCCGCCCCGCACCATAATCCATAAAAACTGGTCCAGCCGTCCGAGCGCGAGGAAGCAACTAACACACACACAAACACACTCACAAACCCTCGCCACAAAACAAAATGATCCAAAAATGTTAGACTCAATGCCTCAAGGCATTCTCCACCAGTCAACCAATGGGTCGAACTGAAACATAAATGTAGGAAGTTAAAAGACCACACAGATTATACTCATTTACATCATCATTATATTTAAGAGCTAGGGTCTTGTCTGTGCAGTAACTTTCAACTTAATCTACATTCCGATTTTGGTTTCTTTATAATAAAATAGTAAAGCATTAGCTTATTTTATTTTCCTTCTTTTTTGTCCTGGATTTCCCCTTTCCTTTTTTCTACTCGAAAGAACGCTCGTAGATCCACTATCAACCGTCGCGATCTGAATCTTTTATCTAACTGCATTTAAGATTACCTTTACTTAAGATCTGATAAAATTATGTATTTCTTGTTATGTAATCGTCATTTAACAAGTTGACATCATAGAATTATGTTTTTTTTTTCTATAAGTACTGGATGTGCTTATTATTGAAGTAGACATAAGAAAAGTAGAAATGTAATAAATATTGCTAAGTATCGCCTGTGCATTGCGCTCAAAAAAAAGGATTAACGTACGCGCACGCACGTATGTATGTATAATCTACGACATTGTAATGTCCCCATAGCAAAGCGAAGTAACTACTGATGTAATACTCGTACTGATGTATAATCTTACATGGAAACTGTAGATTATATTAATAAGTGTAATATTATTATAACGCTTGTCCGATTGTGTAGTGGCATTAAGAAATACGCTGAAAAGTGGCTGGATAACTTACACAAAAATATTAAGAAAACATTGCCACAGTTTTTTTCAACACATGGCTTATATAGCCATAAGCGAACTGTATCAACCGGAACAACTAAACATTATACAGCGTTGCAACAATCATTCGCAGAGGAAACAGTGGCAATTGATGATGGTGTTCCATTATTTTGTCATTCCGAGAAATTAAATGGGAACCATCGACATCAATAATTATTTATTAATCACTCTCAGGATATAACCCTATGTCATGATCTTCCGTAGACCTGATTTATGTATCACATTAAATTTGTGTTATTTGTAATATTGCAGCGTGCGAAATAAAGTAAATACCTACTACCGCTACACAGCCGCAATCTCTCAAGGATGGTATATTGTAGGAAGAAAATGAACATAGCATAAATAGAAATATGAATGAATGAAGCTGCGTTGACATATTTTATATATTAGATCTGTTGCAATTACTAATTATTTTTAGTTAATTGCACGATACACGTCTTAACTTGTTAAGCACACATTTTTAGACAAAAGTCGACATTTAATTAAATAATATAGGTACGTGTCAGAAGACACAAACCGTAAATAAATTCCGAAGAACTACTAACCTGACCGCATGTTGTTTACCTCTGCCCGCTTATCCAATATCTCATGCTGTGTCACTTCCACAATGATGATTGAGGTGTGCCATAAAGAGTATTTGTATTTGTAAACTTTGAGAAAACCTTTGCTAACAAGACCACGCTGATTCCCGTCACTATTTTTCCACACTTCATTTCGTATATTATAACACTGTTATTGCTAAGTTAACAAAAATATTTTCCTCGCATTCTTAGTAACACGTAAAAGGAAGTAACTAACAATTACTACTTTATGATGGTATACCGTAATCCCAAGTATGTATTATCAATCGCAACTACCCGCGCTACAAACATTAATGTTGCCTCAATTGTATGAGTTTAGTCGTCGTGTTATTACATTACGTCGCTAGATGGCGTTGTCCAACGATTCTCTAATTGTATAACGTTCTTTTTCTTTATATTGTCAAATAGCTAAAGTTAACAGATTTTTTACGAATGCCTAAAATATTGTACTCATTATTTTCATTCGATTATCCGTTTGCATGTTGATATTGTTGTTGCATATTATAATGCCAAACAAGTATCTCATTTTCGACTTTCACTGTCTTAAAACATCAGACTAATCTACTCAATTATTAATAGATTGACTATTTTTCTTTCAATAAGAAACACCGGTAACTATTGAACTGATTAGTTAATATGTCACTATCGTAATTTACCCGATAGGTATCCCTTTCTCTTTTCTTATTATTTTACTCACGATGTTTTGTCCTCGTCGCCATTATGTAGTGGACCCATGACCACCCATAGGAGAACTGCACTCATTGGCTCGGTATGGCACCAGCAGGTCAGACGTCCGTCACAGCCGGTGGCTCTCCCGTGACTGTCTTCCCACCCGTACTCTCGAGACAACGTCATACCTACCCACATAATAGGTATTATATGCAGACCCACAAACACTACATCCATAATATTACTTATGACTTACACATATTGTTTAATTATAATGGCATTGATGATGATGATGGGTACCCTTTTATAAATACATACATACCCTCATCAGGGACCTGGGGCTCTTAGAATAATTTTTCACTGTTGTCGATCCCTCGAGTCCCTTACAGTCGAGGCTAGTAATGATGCAATCTCCTTGTTTACTGTGCATCTCCAAGTGATACGAGGACGACCCATTATTAATAAATTATAATGGCATTAACACCTGAATAGTCTTTACAAAGAACTTTATGCACCAACTGCACTGTTTTCATTACCTATCAATCACATCATTTGAGGTCACACTAAAGGTTTTGCTATGCTATGCTGTACTAAATATTGCTATACTACTACAATATATAATTACTATCCAACACATAATTAGATCATAATTTAAGTTTGTTAAGGTTTAGTTATATACTTTTAATTTTATACAAAACTAGTCAAAGTATTTTGTACTTCAGTGATATGGATCGCCATCTTGTATTTTACGTTTTTCAAAGTAGAATAATAATTACTCGTTAGTGTCGCACTATAATATCCAACACTGTTAGAACTATTGAAATCTGACGTTCCCTATCATTTGCTTATACAATTATTGGCGCTTCATCAGCTTATTAAAGTTTCCTCAAATTGTTCAAGAAAATGCTTCCTTGTTACCTTTAGTAATGTATTAAAACACCGGGCATCGCCTCGCGTTCAGTCTAGACTAATATTCATCGGACTCTTAATGGAAATATGAATTATTCCGGTGTTCGGAGAACTTGTTTGAGTAAGTCAGTAGGGAGTCACAGTAGGATGTAGAACAGTATAGTTTAATTTGTAATTTATTGATGAATTGATGATATTATACTAAACTTTTTTATAAATATAATAGGGCGCTACAATATTTACAAAAGATACTCAGGTATTTGAGAGAGATCAAAATATATTTTAGATATTATTTTTCAGTTTTTTTTCTTAGTCTCTATAGTTTCACTGCTGAACACAAGTCTTCTCTGTCTCGTGCGCTATTTGTCTTTATTGGCTACATGCTCCCACAACTTGTTATTGAATGCATCCCAGATTACTATTTCATGATTTCATTTTAAAGTGTAACGAGTCCACACTAATTTCAATTTATCTCACTCTACTCGATACCAATCAGGTAGTTTAAACCGCTCAAACTGCTGCGTTTGTACTGCTTGCCGATTTCCCACATGTGGTTACAAAAACAGATACCAGGTGAGGTACCCGGTAATATCATCAAATCTACTAATCTTAGAAATCTTTACGGTGCATCACATGATTAAAATTAAAAACATGTCATGCTATCCATAATATCACTGTGAAAACGCGGGTCTAAAAGGCTGGCGGTAGAACGGCCCAGACATACTCTTCATAAACGTACGTTCATCTACTAATTCACTAATGCAAGTGGAACATCGTTTGCGCTTAAACTTGTTCAACAATGTGATGCAAATATAAATGCTATTAGTCCGTAGAATTCAGTTTGAATTATGTGAAAAAAGCGAGGAATATTTTTGCTACTCTAGCTATTACTTAGTAAGGCTTTTTTCAACGCTTTTCCGGACAAACGGCAACTGCAGATTATTTGTAGTTTCTAATAATGGGATCAATATCTTTTAGAATGGATACCATATCGGATGGGTTCCTTATGTGAGTTCAGTATATCTGTCGAAAGCTTGAAGAACATATATGTATGGTATATTGTGTCATAAGGGTAGTAAGTAGGGGATTACAAACTCAGGACATTAAAAGCCTCCCACCTTCGGCGTCGGGCTTCTAATAGACCTTCGTTAGTAATCCCCCTACTACCCGTCATACACACAATATTTTTCTTCACACTTGGGAGGAAATAACAAATTCATAAGACAAAAATAAATATTAAGCGATTGACAACCAACTTTTTCTGTGTATTTTTTTTTTAATTTACGATAAGCATTGGCAATTCAGCCATCAGCTTAAAACAGAAAACAAATATACACAGAATCTTACCATCTATCAACAAACAACAATTAACAATATGATGCAGCAAAAATGAACTCCGTAATATTATAAAACTTAAATACGAACAGTAATTTTGTTACAATACTAAATAGTACCTAGGTAATAATTTTATAACTTTTTTTTGTGTAGTCTACCTCAGATAATGCTAAGAACTGCGTTTAGTTTAAAAACTTGACAGGCAATACTGCCAGATTGTAACGATAATTCAAAATTAAATGAAACATAAATATAATGCAGTTACATATACCGTATGAATTCAATACACAATAAAATTTGCTGGTAGGCAAGTTTTGTTGATACAACAAAAAACCTTGGCTGGATTGAAACCTTCTTAGTATGAAGTAATCTAACTCGTACTATATTTTTAAAACTAAAACCATAACTCCCTCGGGAGTTAAAACAATTTATAACTCCCTCGGGAGTTATCACAATTTATAAGTCCCGCGGGAACTATATAGGTCTTTGTCCTTCGGTACACCTGCATGTAATACCATCTTTTAAGAGCAAATGTGATGAAAAAAACATTGTACAGTAGCCATATTGACATTTAATTACATTAAATAACTCAATGACAATAACATATCAATTAACCATAATTTATTTGTGTGTCCGATCATTAACAGAACAACATTATTTGAAACAATTTAATCAATAATCACTTTATTTCTGCTGCGTTAGCAGTACTTGTATTTGATTGGCGATTCAATTCAAAATGTACAACGTATTCATCAGTAACGCACCGCAAACGGTTTACCACTCATTTGGAAATATATGATTGCCCACATTTTTTTAATACCTTGATTAATCCATAGCCATTAAGCGGTTTTGACGATATCACGTACATATCGCCATAATATTGATATACACCGGCCTTATTATACGGCAGTATATAAGTTATATATGTAGGTAGGTATGTCCGATATATTTACGATCAGGGAGCCAATTCTCAGTTCATGTGATTTGCTATCGAATGTGATCAAACTTCTTGTATCGAACGAAAATATCTCAAAAATCTCCATTCATAAAGAAAATGGTATTCTCAGGTCTATTCGATATAAAACTCGATACGATATCGGTGACAGGTGGTTTTCACGTTCCATTTTCTTGATTATACTTATATTATAATCGAGGATTATTTTTTTACTTATTTTATTTTATTTGATATACAAACTAATTTGTATGTTGTTAATGTATGTAAAATACTTACATTACTTTATTTTATGTAAATTTATGAGCTGCAAAGCAAAAAAAATAAAAATTGTTCAGTGCTCATGGAACGAATGGAACGCAAGCATGTGATCAACTTGTCAGTGTCAAATTTTTTTATAGGCTTATTATTGTTAATCATAAATTCGTAAAGGTCGTGATATTAATATTCTACATTAGTCGAGAAATTCATTATGGGAAAGACGAAAATCTTTTCTGAAAGGGGTCCTCGCGCCATAAAATTCGTCTTCGTGGAAACTCTGCCCCAACTTCAGCCTCTTCGACGACATTCTCAACAAAATTGAGTATAAAATCATCAGCGTTCATATTTTACTACAACAAATCAATAAAAATGCAAGAAAATCTAATAAATTATAGCTTAGACACTTTTGACAGTAGCAATATCACAGACGATAATTTTGTATCGGCTACGCTTGACCACTCGTTGCGTATCGAGTGCTGGCACTGGATAAATATGACATTTGATAACACGAGAATACCGAATGTCGAGTATTGTTGATATCCGCCATGTTTTTTCGATAAATATCGAGTTGGAGATTATATCAAAGGCGCGAGAATTGGCTCCCAGGAACTTTAATTCAGAACCCATTTTTAACTTTGTGTCAACTTTGAACCTTCTCAAGGTTCAAAGTGGGTCCAAAATTGAAGATTTCGACTATACTATAATGTATAGTACTTACATGCTAATTCTTTTTGAGTTGCATTTAGGTTTTATCATAAATTTGTCCTTTAATCATAAACAGTACATATCGCTAAAATCCTTCGAGATATGAAATTCAGATCAATGTCGGCAAATTTACTCTAAACCATTAGGTGTATTTTGCGATGAATGTATAGCCTTGATGACTTTATTATTTTTCAGATCACCTCACACTCTCTCTTCTCTCTTTACCGTGAGTATCATTGTTTGCTACTCAGTAAGAATGTAACACCAATAAAACGGTGTAAATATAATAAATACCTACGCATTTCCGATCGGCTTATTTTGGCCTGCCCTTTGTGTAAGTAAAGTAAAGGCTGGATGGTGACCCCTATAAATCTCCCATTCGATCCTGTCAGAGGTCAACTAAGCCACAAAACGCGGTAGTAAGAGATAGGCGCAAGCGATAATTAATTATTTAAAATAGTAAACCAGTGGTCATCGGGTAAAAAATACCAATGATTGACAATCTACTAAAGCACCAGCCAATGACTGGAAGATCTGCTGTTCCCACAACATTGTCACCAAATTGCATTGAAAGTAGTTTTAAAATATGAGCCAAAGTTATAACAATTATTAACAGTTATGCAATAAGTGTTACCTCACCAGCTCAAACATGGTGATTTTGCTGCGAAATAACAATGAACAAAATGCGATTTTGTTTCGAGCGAGAGTCAAAGTAACTTTTTATTTTCGATTTTTAGCCACGAATTGTCATTTATTACTGTCATTTGTGGCCGACCGCAGATATATCTTAAAATATTTGTCATTTCACTAAACTGGTTTAAAGATTTGACCAAATCACCGACCTTGTCTAGGGAAATGGCAATTCAAGTTGAGACTACTAGCTCATTTTGTCATTTCACTAAACCAGTTTGGAGATTTGATCAAATCCCTGAAATATTAATGTTAAATGGCAATTTAAATTTAGTTACCAATCTAATTTCGTCATTTCACTAAACTAGTCTAACAATTTCATCAAATCCCTAGTTTTTTTAGTGAAATACTGATGATATACCAAACTCGGTTGCATTTTGTCATCTGCCGTGGATTTATTAAATTAATCCCTTAGGGATTTGACTAAATCTCTGATTTTACCATTTCACTGCGACATTGCTATCAACGTGTTAAATATACCTACTTTTATTTTTAACCGCGGCGCTCATAATATGGACCACGTCCACACAATCGTAAGGGGGTGAATTTTTGTATCGTACCCTTAGTTATGCTAATGCGATGCGAGTGACCGGATTCAGCTGAACGAGCGAATATATTGCGGTCTCACAGTTGCCATGAATAAATCTTTCAACGTTATCGGTCTATTGACGAAGGAGCTAAGCCAGCGGTGCTCTTTGCTTTGAGTTGTTTCCTGTTAGAAGCTTAGTTCATACTAGCTTTGTTAGCTAGACTTCAGATTTCGTTCAAAGTTAACTTAAACTCAAGAAACTAGTGGTCTGTGCATAAGACAACAGAAAAGATTAAACCGTGCTATGTGCTACTTAGGTATATTTATATTTAGAAGACAGTTTAATGCCCGTGACTTAGTCCGAGTATTGATTCTCGTTAACATTTACAAAGCCCTAAACAAAATTCTATAAGATTACGTTTTATACTTAAACTCAGTGGTTGGACTTCCAAACTTTTTATTGATAATTGTTATTTTGGAGGGAAAAGGGTGCCGAGAAATGAGACGCGGACGCTTGTCGTAGTGCTATATTCCGACTGACAGGCCTGACGCCGGGTGCAACCGGCTGACTTATTTCTACCCCCTATCTTAAACCTAACATCCCTCCACCAATAGTTTTTCGACCACAATAACTACTCACTAAAAGAACTGTCTATAGTTCACCACTTTCCGTGCGCGTTTAGTTTTTTTCGGTGGTTTGCCGTCTTCAATCGTATCTGGAATCGACTCTGAACCTGGGGCGCTCGATATTTCTGGTTCGCTAGAACTAGGCTCCTCTGATTCCGAGCAGTCAGCCCACTCATCCGGTTCAGGTCCGGATCTGCAAACCGTAGCAGTTGTCGCAGTTGGTACCGGCAAGATGTCCAGGGCCCCCGAGCCTGGCGGGTTACCCGACTCCGTTGCCTCAAAGGGTGCTACAGATGATGCATCTGGAAATAGCTTCTCAACAGGCGTTACTGAAACGCTCGGTGTCTCTGGAACAGCATCCTCTGGTGATTCATCGGATCCCGCAGGCGCCGCAGGCACACTCGCCGCTGCGGGCGTGATGACTACCGCGGGCATGATTCCCGTCGACGTTGTCGTGGACTGCCGCCCTGACGATGACGGGACAATAACCCTGTGTTCTGAGTCGGGTTGGTCAACCATAGAAGTATCTTCCTCCCTCTTTATTTTGTACATCTGGTTTCTATGCCTTTTTAACAAGCGCCCCGATTGCTCACATCGAACTAAATATGTGGATATTCCTAATTTTTCCTTTACCACCGCTTTAGACCAAAACGCTTTCTGTCCTTGATACACTTTCGTTAAAACTAAGTCTTCCAGTTCAAAATTAATGTCCCTACTCCCACGGTTATGTCGCATCTGTGAACACTGATTTTTTTGCACGGTTTCATACAATGTTGCATCAGATGAAGGACCCCATAACGGATTCATTAAATCTAACCTACAACGTAGGTTCCTACCAAATAAAATCTCAGCCGGTGATCGGTTAGTAGATGAATGTTTAGAATTTCGGTACTGGAATAAAAATTCGTGTATTTTTCTTTTCACGTCATTTTTATGTATTCCGCTAATCAGAATTCCCTTTAAAGCCTTTTTAAATATTTTTACATAACTTTCAGCCTGCCCGTTGCTAGCCGGATTATACGGAGGACTCGTTACATGGGAGATGCCATTTACTTTACAAAATGTTGCAAACTCTGATGACGTGAAAGAAGTTCCATTATCTGTACAAATTGTGTGTATTAACCCGAACCTAGACATTAACTCGCACAAACAATTGATCACAACTCCCGAACCAAAACCACTACTCACGTCAAAAACTTCCACCCATTTCGAATAAGCATCGACGGCAATCAGAAACATGTTATTATTAATCGGGCCCGCGAAATCTAGATGCACTCTATAAAAAAAATGTGGCGGAAATTCCCACGGCGTAAGTGGCGCTCGGCGTGGCGCGGGGCGCAGCTGGGCGCACACCGCGCACGCAGCCACGGCGCTCTCCACGCCCGCCGCCTGCCCTGGCCACCAGAATCGCTCGCGCGCCGCCGCCTTCATTTTAGCAACTCCTAAATGCCCGCGATGCAAATCCGAGATAACCTGGCTACGCATGGATTCCGGCACTACTAATTTAGTACCTCTCATTAAACACCCATCTTCAACAGAAAGTTCGAGCCTACAATCGAAATACGGCCTTAATACTTTGTCCACAATTTTACACGGCCATCCGTTCATCACGTAATTTACTATTTGTGTCAACAATATATCATTATCGGTAGCGCGGCGCACGTCGGAAACAGAAGCGGGCGCCGAACCGGTTTCGACCACGAAGTGGACATAAGCGGCGAGGTCCGCCTCGCCCGGCACCGGCGCGGCCGTCTCACTGCACCGCTCGTCGTCTAATGATGACGTCATGGAGCGACTAAGAAAATCAGCCGTGTTATGCGCACTACTAACATACTCAATTGTATAATTATACGCGGCCAAAAATAAGGCATACCTCTGAAGCCTGTTCGCAGATACTTCCGGAATCCCTTTAGCTGGGCTAAAAATCGATAAGAGAGGTTTATGGTCACTCCGTATAATAAAAGGAGTCGCTCTGCCATATAAATATTGGTGGTATTTGCGAACTCCGAAAATAATGGCGGTGGCTTCTTTTTGGATTTGGCTGTACCGTTTTTCCGCAGCGTTCAAACTCCTCGACATATACGATATGGGTTGCTCCGCTCCATCATCTTCTACTTGCGATAAAATGGCAGCCGAACCAAAAGGTGATGAGTCTACCGTTAAAATAATTCGCGCATCTGGATTAAAATGCGCTAGTATATTATCCGATGACAGTGCTTTTTTAATAGCCGTAAACGCGTCAGCCTGTTCTCGCAGCCACTGGGGTAAGGACCAAATTCTTTGCATCGTTGGACAACGGAAATCACAATGGAATGTGTCACACCGGAAAAAAAGTAGCATAAAAAGTAGTATAAAATTGTAAATGTACATGTACAAGGTTTGAAGATGAATAATAAATAAACATCGGGACAGGTGAAACTAAATAAAAGCTTGTAAGCACAATTGGTAACGTTGTCTTCGCTTCGACGAATTTCCGTTGTGACACGTAGCACAATGGTTGTGTCCCTTGTCGCACAATGGAGGCAAAATACTTCACGACCTAACCAGAAATAACAACATGGCAGCACTATCGAAGTCAAGCTTGCAAGTTCGGAGTCAGTGTTCCATTAAAATAATTGAAGAATCTACTGGAATAGCGTTGTAAGTTCCGTGTAATGTCGTCGCACAACTGGAGGTTGCACAATGGAAGAATATTTGGGACATGCATAAAATAGCCGCAAAATTTAAAATGATGAAGGATATCGAATATTAAACTATACCTGCGTCTTAACAAAACCTAAGACTATACATAAAAATAAACTGTATAAGTTAAGGCGTTCGTACTTTAAAACTAAATCAATATATTCTCGAGAAAGCAGAGTACGGACATATTCATTTTGTATGGGAAATATAATAAAGATAAAAAAGTATATTTCTGAATAATTTTTTTATTAACTATTCTGAAAATCAATTCGTTTATTGATGATTGGGTTAATAGGAACTGTTATTTGGCGTGTTTTTCTACTCTACAAATTAACGATAAATGTTCTATTTTTAGTTTGAGATGAGGTGGACATTAATGTATGACAGTATTTGCAAAGAATTTGGTCCTTACCCACTGCCATTTGATATTTTTTTGCAAAAGCTGATGTAAGGGATGCAAAATAGAGGCCGCATTTTTTATAAAACCCCTATAATAATTCACAAGCCCTAAAAACGATTTTAACTCGGAGATATTAGCAGGTTCTTTTGCATTCAAAATCGCTTTAACTTTCTCCGGTGACTTATGTAGCCCATGCCTATCAATAATAAACCCCAAATAGGATACGGAATCTTGAAAAAAACTACATTTTTCTCTTTTTAACACTAATCCCGCATTCTCAAGCCGCCTGAATACCTCTTGCAACCTAGCGACGTGCTCCTCCCTCGTTTTCCCCGTAATCAAAATATCGTCCAGGAACTGTAGTACTCCGTCCACTCCTGACAGAATTCTTTCAAGGGTGCGCTGGAAAATTGAAGGAGCACTCGCTAAACCAAATACTAGTCTTTTATGAGCATATAAACCTTTATGGGTGTTAATACATGTCAAAGACTGGGAATCCGGATGTAATTTTATCTGGTTGTACGCACCGGATAAATCCAATTTGGTAAACTGTAAACCTCCATGGAGTTTCGAAAATAACTCATCAATACGCGGTAACGGGTATTTTTCAATAATCAGCTGTTTATTGAGAGTAGCTGAAAAATCCGCACATAACCTAACAGTACCATCCTGTTTTAACACGGGCACAACCGGACTCGCAACATTGGAGAAAGTGACCGGCTCAATAATACCTAACTCTAACAACCGGTTCAACTCTTTCTCCAGTTTATCCCTAATGGCAAAAGGCACCGGTCTAGCTTTAATAAATACCGGAAAAGCATCCTGTGTTAAACGTAGTTTTACTTCCACGTCTTTGCAGCAACCCAATTTCTCAGAAAATAAATGCGAATATTTTGCTAAGATTTTTTCGCACTCATTATCTAAATTACATACATTTATGGACGAACATATTTGTAAATTAAATTTGGATATGAAATCTCTTCCAAGTAACGGGGGTCCTCCGTTTTTTACCACATACACATCTATCGCACCTGTACGATCTTTGTAGGCAAATAGTAATTTTATAGTACCTAAAAACTCGATGGTGTTGCCGTTATAACTACGTAATATTTTGGTGCTTTTGTTTAATGGATGATAAGAAAAATACTTCCAATACACGGATTCGGAAATCGCAGTCACCGCGGAACCGGTGTCTACTTCAAAAATCAACTTAACATCATCCACCATCACCGACTCCCGCATCGGTTCTCCATGTTGACAGTGAATATTAAAAACTAAGCGCTTACCGTCATCGCCTTCATCTGAGCAAAATTGCAGAAACCGCTGGTTAACCGGGCCGTTCTTGGCTTTACAGACGCGCATCAAATGTCCTCTCACTCCGCATACTTAACACGATGTATTTCTAAACCTACACTTTTTGCTATCATGACCAAAATAACCGCACACCGAACACTGCACTGTACTGCTCTGATCCCGCGAGGTGCTGGCCTGCGGAACTCCGTACTGCCGTGGTGTGCGCGGCGGCGCGGCCGGCGCCCGTGCCGTTAACTTGTGCACGTCGAGGAGCGGCGCGGGCGCCGCCACCGCCGCGCCGCGCGCCGTTCCCTGCTGCGCTCCTTCCCTGGCGCAGCGGATGCTCTCGGCTAACTGCAACGCTTTCGCCAAAGTGAGGCCTTCCATAGGCTCGCTGAATAAACGGTCCCGCTCCGGACCGCCCGCCATGCCCAGCACGAATCGGTCTCGTAGTGACTCCTCCAGGCTTGCGACCACAAAATTACAGTGCACCGATAGGCCGCGCACGCGCGCCGCCCAATCCGCCAAGGATTCTCCCGAACCTTGCACGGCACTATAAAACTTAAAACGTTCCGCGAACCCGCATTTTTTGGTTTTAAAATGGCCGTCGAGAAGGTTCGTTACCGCACTGTACTGAAGCGAGCCCACCTCAGTGGGAAGCGCGAGATTTGTCACGAGTCGGTATGACGGTTCTGCTAAACTACTTAATAAAATAGCTCGACGTTTTGCACTAGACTTATCCGTCTCATCGTTAATTTCATTTGCTAAAAACCATTGTTCAAGGCGACCCTTATACAAAAACCACTCCTGTTCTTCGTGATTAAAAACGCTCAAAAATCCAACTGACATTGTAGCCATAACCAAGACTACACTGTACTATCCACAAAACTCCACTAACACACGCGAAAAAGTCCGTTGAGATCGTCGCCACTGTTATTTTGGAGGCAAAAGGGTGCCGAGAAATGAGACGCGGACGCTTGTCGTAGTGCTATATTCCGACTGACAGGCCTGACGCCGGGTGCAACCGGCTGACTTATTTCTACCCCCTATCTTAAACCTAACAATAATTTATGAATCAAACAAATCAAAATATTAATTTGCAAATAACTACTAACTTACATACATAGTCCGTAGTGTTGGTTAGCCGACCGAGGAAACGCCGGAACAGAACCCGTTTAGGCTGAAATAATATTCTTACTCCCTACGTCTTTGTAGTACATTACTCTCTATGGGTAGTATCAACTGTCTTTACCAGGACAGGGCCCTGTTTTTAAAAGGATCCTCTTAGTTTTATCTAGGCCAGAGGTTAAAATTACAATTTCCTCCCGGAAGAGATAACTCCCTTGGCTCACCTTTTGACTTTCTTGACCTACATATTCATAATATGTACTTATTTCCTTGCTGTGGTTGACATTTTCATCATCTAACCCACAGAAAACAGAGTTTTATCCATACTAATATTATAAATGCGAAAGTGTGTCTGTCTGTCTGTCTGTCTGTTACCTCTTCACGCTAAGACCGCTGAACCGATTTAGATGAAATTTGGTATATACATAGTTTCAGTCCCGGGGAAGGACATAGGATACTTTTCATCCCGAATAAATGTAGTGTTCCCGTGGGATGAGCGGGTAACACCGCGGGGCACAGCTAGTACCTAATTTATGAAATAAAATAGTAGAACCTAGCAAATTTTCAGGGAACGTAGAGTAAAATATATTGAGTTATTTACTGTAGGTAGTTTGTTTAGTTATTTACAGACTCCAAAATAACAAATAGATGAAAAACGGTTTCACCTATTGATTAACTTAAATGCATATATACAAAAATCTTTGTTGAGGACACGTCCACTACGTGTATAGTTCGAAGCCCATTTCTTAAGCGAATCCCATTAGCTTTGCACCCGATGAACAATACTCATTATCTGTATTGTTAACTGTGGCCACAGCTGCCACTTCGAAATGTAAGGCGTTATAAGTGCAAATTACTTTTACACTAAATTAGTCTTTAAGTCAAACGAAATAAGGTTTACTCTTCAACAAAGAGAACACAGATGTTGGTCACTTCGTAAGTGAAAGAGCAGTGAAGTTCCTATCGATGCTTATAATGACAATGAAGTGACCAACATCTCTGTTCTCTTTGTTTAAGAGTAAACCTTATTTCGTTTGACTTAAAGACTAATTTAGTGTAAAAGTAATTTGCACTTATAATGCCTTACATTTTGAAGTGGCAGTTGTGGCCACAACTAACAATACAGATAATGAGTAATGTTCATCGGGTACAAAGTTAAGTGGATTCGCTCAAGCAAAAGGATTATTTCTATATCATTATGAATTCGGTCGTTATTGACAAATCCATAGTCTACAACCGAAATGGAATATTGTTAGTGGTTGAATACATGTTTAGTTCAGATGACTGTATATATGCCTACGATACTCTGTGAGCTGGAGACCTCGCTATTATTTTTCGAAATGGCTGGGAAATGACTTTTTACGTTTTCAACCCACATATCTCCGCATTAAAAAAAATCGAAAAACTGCCTCGAGAAATCGAAAGTTTTTTCCCAAGCTAAATGAGAGATGCTTCGCTCTTTCGATCAATTAAAGTTTCAATCGGCCGAGAGTATCGAAAAGTATAAAAGAATTTAATATATATAATATATGATAAGAGATGATAGATATAATATCATCTCTTATCATATATATCTAATAAAAATAATTTTCTTTTTTGGGATATTATTTTTAGGGAATATTCCCTAAACATAAAAGAAAGAACCTTGACTAAAGCAAGAATATTTAATTTTAAAATATAACTTATTAAAATTATAAAATATGGCTACCTATTCAATTTATAATTTTATTTTTAATTGTATGTTAAAAAATATATATTGATTTTGCTTATGCTATAGGCACGGTAGGCTTATAATCGTATGATAAAGTTACTTTATATGATCGATCTTCTACAAAAAGTGTACTGAGAGCAAATTTAATTCATTTTTCTGTCCAACAAATGTAATATCCACCAGGAATGCTAGAAATCGGACGAGAGTATCCAAGCAACGACAGCTTCCAAATCTGCCCGCAGTCACTCCGCCCACCTACTAAGAACAACGTATTAATAGAAACTGATTATTATTCTTTTTATTTTGACCACTTTAAGTCCTTTATTAAAAACCGCCCACGTTTAAAAAGAACATTTAGCAAGGAATAAAACGTCTCTAAATAGCTCTCTGAAAATGTAGACAGTAAAATGGCGCAATAATATTATGCAGACGCCCCGTGAGCGAAATGCGCGGTTCATACCCATTTTTAATGGTTAAAAATCCGACAAGCGGGACTGAAGGACTTTAATCGCCTAAGTCTCTGGATTAACTTTTTAAGGTTCCTTAGGAGTGGATTCCGCTACTAGATTATGCTTGTCATAATTTGTCAGCAAGGTTTTAAGATTTAAGGTATTCGGCACGAATTAATTGGCTTGAATGTCATTAGAAACCCAACACATCCCGCGCGACATATGATATTTTTAATTATTGAATGTCATTATAATTATCCATATAGTTTTATATGAAGTAAAGTAAATCTATGGTTCTGACTATCAGCTACGATTCTACTTGAAATAAGCTTCATTTAGTGCATTACTCGTGTTTATTAAACTTTACAGTTGAACAATTATTAGTAATTAATTTTTAACCAAAATGATCTTTCTAAAACGTATCCGTAGTATATACGTAAATATCAAAAAGAAACATCTACGAATGTAAATTAACTTCCCATTTGAATACGCTAAAGAACCATTGCCACACAAAACGCTCGCCCTAACCAATTACGTGAATAAAATCATCATCCAGCGAATTACAGAGGCAAAAACCGAAATGGTCTGAGTAGCATTTGACTAAATAAATTTGCGTTTTCCATTTGAAGCTGGTGGCTTTTAGCCACGTTAAAGATATACGGGAATGAGGTGATGAGGAAGCTTATTCCATGATTTTATTTTAGGCTTAGCAATGACAGCATGAAAATAGAGCGAGAATGTTTTATTCAACATAAAATCACAAAATTTACTTTACTAATTTTGATTTCCCAGTACCTACACTATCATACTAATTTTATTTTCATAAAAAAATATTTGTCAAAATTTTCACTATAAAATTTTTCCATTTCATCCATAAAGTTGATATGTATTATCAAGATCGTATACCTGCTCAAAATTTACTTACGTACTTATAAATACGGATAATTGCTTATAAAAGCTTTACCCCTTTATTTATTGACAATATAGACAAGTACCAAAAAAGCACACACCACGACTTACGACATAATAAGTAACAGTATATTTTGCTACGCTAAAGTGGGTCGCAGTGCTGAACTTTTTGGCGTTGTGCATAAATAACTGTTTTCACAATATATTATTTCGCTAGTGGAGAAATGTTACGAACATATTTCTTTTTTACACTACATTGCTAAACAGTAACGAGGACCGACGCGCGGTTAAGCCTTCTATTTGTTTTTGTAGCACTTGGGCTATCATAATCACGTTCTTTGGATGTTATTGTCAAATAATGTGGAATAAAACAAATCCTACTTTTACTCCGACACATTATTATTTATTAAAGACTTCAAAAGTGTACATTTTAATCTTTGCAATACCGTTTAGCTACTATAAATATTTTATTGCTTGTTTGTCTAAAATGCGACACTATTGGTCATGGGGCGTGATGGTACAACCGACCTACGCACGTGTGCTGCTACAACTGGCCACGAATGCAAGCCGATTTAATTTATTTTATTTTGAATTTTTAATGCAACTTTATGCCATAAAGCATCCTCTAACAGTCAACCATTTCACAAAACAATTTCCATGACACAAAATCAACCGGAACACTCAAGTTAACGCTGGTGAGCAGTTCCGGGATTTCCATGCCGAATTTTGGTGAAACATATCTTCATGTAACTAAATCCTACTGACATGTACGTTGTTATACCACCTGTGTGTATTAAGCAAAATAAATGTTATGATATGGTTATTTGATTTATATCAATCCTACATTTAGTAACAGAACAAACCAATTCGTCATAAAGCTTCACTCCAAACACGAGCACAAACAACCACTACACATCGTAACATACTACGTATATCAACCTTAACCTGTAATTTTTCTATTCCACCCATTCAACAACTACCGCAGTGTTTATTACATTGCATAAATTAAATAAAACATATTTACCGAAATTGCATGTAATATTTGCTTCCAATTTAATAAATATGATTTACTTCTCAAATTGCCCGAAGTCAGAGTGGTATTAAATCTGATTGAAAATAAATCCAGGGATTAGAGTTTTCCATTAGCAATTCACGTATGTGGCAGGATTAAAAATAACGGATTACAGTCCCACTTTTCAATTTCGGAATGGGCTTAAAGTCATCCCTAATTCCGGAGTGCCGGTCGCCGATCGGGCATTTTTAAAATCACCCAATCACAAGGGGATATTTTACGTTACAGTTTGTTTACCTTCTATTCCATTCACCTGCCCGAGGCTACCTACTACATTTATTTATAAAAGATGTGAGTTCTGCTAAAATAAGTCATTCTTCTATGACTTACAAGGAAAGGTACCCAACTGTCCGACTCCTATTTGATTCTTCAAACCATGTTCAAACCCATATTTCATATTTAAAAAAAACACTCATATTTGAACATTTTTAAACATTTTAATGTTTTTTTTTGTCAAATGACAAAACACGTGTCCATTATTTTTTAATGTTCTCCAACATATAGTGAAACCAGTAATTAATTATCAATTTGCTTGAGCACCGCTCTACAGAAGTTAGAGGGTTTGACCAAATTTCAGTACTTTGAAGTACAATTTGTCCTAACAGGTTGAATTTGGGCAGCTAAAAAAAAACTACGTGTCTGCTATTTTAGACTACTCTATAACATATATCAAAATAAATCAAATCGGACTCGGACAGTTGGGTACCCTTCCTTATTAGTTACCTACAGTTACTTTCATATCTGAATTGGAGTGTACGGCAATCTGTTAATTCACACCGATATTTCTATACTATTAATAACATTCTAAAATTATATTGAAAATCAGTTTACAATGGAGATGGCTCATTATTTACATAACCAGTGGTGCCAGCCGTACAGCGCCGTTTGTTGCTAATTTTTTCTTTGTCCTTTATTCATTACGCCGAAACGGCAGAACGTATTTGAACCAATTTGAGTACAGAGATAGCGGACATTCAAAGATGGTTATAGAATACTTTTTACCCGACACAGGTAAAAAAATACGCAGATGGCGCCTTCTAGTATTGAATAGCGTTATAGTAGACTCAAACTTGTACGAGTAAAAATGCCCCAGCGGCCTACATTACAGAAAATATAGCATTATGACTTCCTACTGTGTTTAAATATTGGATACAACAATATATTATACCTAACTACCAAAATAAGTATCAACATGAGCAAAACTGCAAAAACAGTAAACACCGGGATATTGAAAAACAACAAATACCTGCCATTTACCGGAAAACCAGTCAAAATTAGTTTCCAAAGCTGTAAGTTGAGCCAAGAACAGTAGCCAAGAACAAACGAAAACAATATAAGAGAAGAAAACATTCTGCGTCGATATTGAGCGGTGCGGTTCCTATACTAACTCTAGCAAAACTTTTGGATACGGCACATTCTGTTGTTACCAAAGTACAAAATTTAAATAAAAGGTAATTTGTAAGTTAGTAACTTTTTTTTTTTTTATGTCATAGGGGGCAAACGAGCAAACGTATCGCCTGGTGGAAATCGATTACCGTCGCCCATAAACACCTGCAACACCAGAGGAGTCACAAGTGCTTGCTACCCGGAGGACGAAGATAGAATGCCTCTATGCTAGTAATTTCACCGGCTATCTTACCCCCACACCGGAACACAACAATGCGAACATTGCTGTTTGGCGGTAGGTTAGCAGGCAAGACGGTAGTAACAACGAGTCTCTCTTCTCTGACTAACGCGATAATTAGTGTTTAGATAAGTTAGGTAGCATAGAACTAAGTTTGTGCTTAATGTTACGGAGTATGTAAACATTACGTTAATGTTTTTAGCTTGCACAAGTTAGTGAAGTATTAAGCATATAACATGGCACGTAAGCTTCATGTAAGTGGTTAGATATTAAAACCAATGTAAAATTGAAAGAATTAAACAAGCATTCATACTGCCCTGTTTCATTGCATTTGTTTAGCTTGACTCGGACTTTGACTTAGTTTTTTTTTATTTACATCCAGCACAATCTGCCTACTCACTTAACCACTGAACTTACAGAAATGACAGTCAAAGGCTTGTTAAACGTTAATGTTTTGACAAGAATCTATATTAATCTTGTAATTGTCGTCAAATTATGGTTGAAAAAAATAACTGATATACCTACCTACCTACACATTTCAAAACCACACATACATTTCAACGAAATTAAATTTCAACGAGTATCAACAAGTCAACATAAATACGAAAAAAAAAATTCGATATACAAGCCTTCATAAAATTCGCAACCGTAAAGTAAATGAGTAAGTAGTGTAATTTTAATGTTTGCCATCCTGGCCATCGGTCTATGACAATTTGGCTTTTTATTGTCATAATAGTAGACGATAGAACAATCCCACTTAAATAAATTAAAAAAGAGATAGTTGCAGCGTTGCAATCTACCTCTAGCTCAAGCATATACATAGCTTAAAGTCTCGTAGGCTAAAACACGATGATCGTCATATAAGCACAAGCTCTAACCGATATTCTGTCGTTTTCAGCGGTCATAATATAACATTGAGAAAGGATTGGGCCCTATTTGTACATACCAAGAAACTAAAATAACAAAAATTTACCACCAGATAAGTTTCCAGGTAAAGCTAATGAAAATTAAAAAATAATTGACCAGGGAATATGGAAGAGGCTCCGAAGAGAACTCTAGAATGATTCACTCATGAGTCCTCTTTTGCGGATGTTATGGGTTGAAGGAAGTTTTTGAGTCGAAGCGTTTTTGAGAAAACTTCCTTTACCGCATTTATCCTTGTTAAGAGCGTCCACAAAGGCAGTACTTTAATCAAGGTAAGCAAAAGGGTCAACTTAGTCTCTCGCCGCCAGATTAGCCTGACACTCAACACCCAATTTGATTTCCCTTTTATGTTGTTTACATGATCAAATCGGGGAAGGTGGAAGGACCAAATTACGCTGGCTGTTACCGGTACCTACGGGGACAACGTTTTCATGTAAAGAATCCAATTAGTTGGTGACAGGTGGGGCACAAGCTGTTTATAACACAAAAACATGCCAAAAGGAAGTGAGGGCTAAATGCTTCGGCGGGTTTCCTTTGAAGTTAAATGTAAGGGCAAGATTTTATCGCTGTGAAAAATTTATTGAAGTTTCACAATCAAATATGCAAACGTAATTAGACCAAAAATATGGATTACATTCTAGGGACGTTTTTGATGAATATATCCCAACCTGACAGAGATTACCACAACGTTTAGAAATATAACATATCGCGAGTGGATTCAAATATTACAAGACCGATATAATTATAGACATGTATGTAAGAAAAACCTAATTTCAAGAACACTATTATCATTTTCTGCTTTCTAGAAATGATCCATACTAATATTACAAATCCGAAAGTGTGTCTGTCTGTCTGTCTGTTACCTCTTCACGCTTAAACCGCTGAACCGACTTAGATGAAATTTGGAATGGAGATAGTTTGAGACCCGGGAAAGGACATAGGATACTTTTCATCCCGAATAAATTTAGTGTTCCCGTGGGATGAGCGGGTAACACCGCGGGGCACAGCTAGTAAATAATAAACATCAAAGAGTGTTTGCAGATTATCAACGCACGACAAATATGTATAGATTCGTGCCCTTACTACATTTGAATGCTTCGCCGTAAACATAGAATACAATAATTATATTTCCCGCACAATAACAAGATACCCATTATCTCAGCCGCAAAAAAATAAAGAAAAGATTATCCACAATCGAAATATTTCACAAAGGAAAACGGTTGCCCAATCAGAATTCTTCCATAACATTTCGCGAGCCGTCACGGGAGAGGCAATCCCGGGAAGAAAAAGGAAATATTAAAATCCGGGACAATGAGCCGGGATATTGGTATTGGCTATTGGATTTTCGATAGAGTTTTGAATATTTTAAACGTGAATCGCGGTGAGAGTGCGTGACCAAAAACGGGGCCCAATTCGAGAATGCCGTTGGAGATATCGCCAAACGTCAAATCTCCATTAGATAACAGTTATATCGCCATTGAACTGTCATTTAAATGCGATGAGCTTAAAAGTGACATATCTCATCTCCATTTTGGAAATACGAAGGCGATAATGATTGTCAAAAATGTTATTGATGTATATAAATTTCTGTTTTGAACGAAACGTAACGGACTAATTTCACGTACTACGCGGTCAATTTCAAGTATGCGCCTGTTATTTATGCCGTCACATACAAAGGAAACGAAAATTTTGCGCGTCCGAATTGACGAAGTTGCGATGTTCTAGGGATATCGCCACTTGTCAAGTAGGCACACGTCAAAAGTGACGGATGGCGATGAAAAGGAGATCTCTCCATTATATCTCTAAAATTGGTCGAATACCCCCCCGGTTTTATGAGACTAGAATAACACTTTAATTCTGTATAAGTATAACTGTACCATCATTAGATGTATGAAAAATTGTGCTTACTATTCAAAAATATACCTATATAGTTTTTATCTTTGAAAACAACATCACAAATACAAATTCATAAAGTATAAACAACGTAGTATCTAAGAGAATAAAAACGTAAAAATAAATATGATAAATATCTTCCTGAGGACAGTTTTGATTGAAAAAAAAAAATATGATTATTTCTTATTTGAAACGAGTTTCCAGCACATTATAATATTTTCCCACTAAAATCCCTAGACTGTTTCCATCTAGAGTATAGACCTCGGCTAAAGTAAGAAACTAAATAGGAACATATCGATTAGTGTTATAAATTCTGTTAATATTTCACTGAAGCTACGGCTACGAAACTAATGTGAACCAATTAAAAATAAATGTAGCTGGTAAAGTTTACATCTCGCTTTCCCGGTGGATTATAACTGAAATCTTATTTTGATGCATATTTCTAATAGTACTAGCACACACTTTTTTGCAATCGGTGAAAATACCTAAGCATATTTCTATTGCCAATTTTATGGCACACAAAACACCATCATCAGACCATATCAGTTAGGTACAGTTGACTAAGACTGTATACATAATATAGAGAATAGAGATTCGGACTCTTTCTTGCACGAGAGATATTACCTATCTCTTTCTATGCAGTACTGTGAGTGAGTGACTTATGAGTCTTGTGACGCTTTGTCGCGCGACTAGAGTGGCGTAGCACAGTTATGCTAGACAGGATAGTAAAGATCGCAGAAGACCTGCAGGTGCAGCCGGGGAGATGCACTTGTTAATGCTTCTCTTTTTTTCTGCTTTTCCTTTCAGCAGTGCATAATTGATATCTTAATAGTGCCTGGCTGATATATGAAGTTAATCCTAACAGCTGGCAAGTGTGTACATTTTATAATCTATATTTTATTATTAACTATTTTTCCTCCTATAGAGTGTTTTGAAAAAATCATGGATTTTTTTTTAAGAAATATAACGTTGCAATATCAGCACGAATGTTACAGAAATAAAGAAAGTTAGACACACCGTCTTCCTTCAATCTGGTTGCAACTGTGTATAAACTACCTAATCTTCTCAATCTTCCAGTGTCGCCACTTTAGAAGTTTTCCTTTGTCATCTTATATTTTGACGCTGGCAACATTGTAACTGTTTTATATAAACTGCTGAGTAACCACGCTGCACGTACAAAGCTTTCGCAACAAAGTCTCCTCGTGAATTGTGTGTTACGTTATGGTTTCATTGTTGTCAGTCCTGCATATTCAAAACCTCGTCAGTTAATAAACTAATACTGTGTTACAAGGTGGAAACTTTGAATGAGCCAGTAAATGCAGCAGCTGGGAACCTTTATGCCATGTAAAAATATCCATAAATGTTTTTTTATTTATTTATCAAATTCATGTTAATGTTAACAGATTAAAACAAATGTACATGTAGTCACAATCCATACAGATATTAAAAACGCTAATAAATGTAGGTATCGAGAGAACTGTAGTTTAAAAACATATTATGCGGATCAAGTGAGGAACTAAAGGTGGCTGTTAAGATGATATCACATTATGTGATTAAAATATAATTTTTTGTATAGGTTATTAATTGATATTTGTGCCATAGTTATACCGACGATGAACATAAAATTTATTGAAGCTGCGTACTTATTTTAAAGTTCCAAAAGAGTTTAAATAGTCCTAATACTAACTTGTCCAGCCACTGAAAGTTTGAACCAAAGCAAACTCCATCCCTACTTACTCGTAACAAAACTGTGCCGTTTGTGGCGTAACTCTCAACATTTGTAACTCACGAAAGAGATTTAAAACTTTAAGTACTTAGGAACACCAACGCACCAACTGGAATATCTGTCTTTGTACTCCGTAGCCAAAGAGTATTCTTTGGCTACGGAGAAATCTTATTCAGTTGTCAAAGAAAAGGATCTATTTCTTTTGCTTCACTTCAAGCATGATTAATCAGCGTCTTTACCGCGCTTTGTCGTCATTGTCATATATGTCAGCAAATATCATTCAAGTTGATAATGGTCATAGGTTTCATGAAGCTGATAGCCAGTCCAAGGGCTGAGTTTACTTTGGTCAAAGAAATAATGGTAATTTGCTCTGCCGATGTGGCAATAATCACAATACAACAAAGACGGTATTTTCTATCGAGTAGTTGAAATGCTCCGATTCATGCTTGATAAGATAGGTAGCAGGAGGATAGGTTCGATTCTAATTATTTTTAATCGTTGTTCTATTGTGTCAAAGGGCTTGTTATACTCTTTGACTATTTTTTCTTTGCAAAATGATTATTATATTATTAACACCGATTACGGGAAAAAAATATCTTTGATAAAATATAATGATTTTCATTTTCGCTGTAATTCATGTCATTTGTATGAATTATACTAACTAGAACGAGAGTTAGTATAATTCATACAAATGACTCGAAACTTACCTAAGTTATGAAATATTTAATGATCTAATAAGACACAATTAATACCCGTAATTCAAAAACACACAGCTTTTCGACTAATACAACGCCACACTGACCAGACTCACGCATAAATGAAGCTCATAAATAAATAACCGTTACACTTATTCACGTTAATGAAGCCACCAGGTTGTCTTATCTCATTTACCGCTTTATTTTATCTACTTTTTAATTAATAATCACCTCGGTAAGACAGCCCATCAAATCCACGAGAAATTATTTTATCCACCTCCATAATTACACCGCACCACGTCCCTAGGGGCATTCCTGACATTTATCCTCAATGTAGTGGTCTAAGCTTGCCATTTGCCTTATGAGATTCACCAAGCAGTCATGCAAGTGACACCGACCTTATCTTGCTGAAGACAAGGGACAATCTCCTTTGTTTATTAACGGGGCAGTTTTGTAAAACTTTATCCGCTTTTCTCATGTTTGTATTCAGTACACTGTCCCTTTCTTTCGCGTCTTTATGTTATCCTAAAAGAAAATTAATTAAGTGCTATTGTTCTCTTTGAGTGCCGTTTTGTACGCATCTGTGTGAGGTTTTTTTGTTTTTTTCCTTTGTTGAGAGGTCTGCTTCTAAACGGGGATTAGTTGTTATTTTTGTCGGCTATAGGTAATTATTTTCTTCTTCATCAGGAGATATACTTGTTTGAAGTGACTTTCTTTGTATTCTCTTTTGCCGATGTAATGCTCTTAATCGCTAAAGCAATATATTATTCATTATAATTCAGATTTATCTCTATGTTGCAAAGAAAATGAGTATTTCTATTTGCGTAAGTTGAAACTAACAAAACAGCAACAAGTTCAATAATAGTTAAATGACTACTTGGGGAATTTGAATTGAAATTGAACTAGTAGGAGGAGATATGGTTGAAGTATCCTCTTTCCTTTTGAACTCATGTAAGAAATTGTTGGACTGAGTAAAACGTATCACAGCTAGCTAATTTAAAACCAGAAAAAATATAGAAGTCAGCCTACATACAACATATAAATTTTCAAAAACCCTCTTGCAATAATACCGCCGAAAATTCTTATATAGGCACACTCTATTTTTTATTTTGTTTATCCGGGAATTTATTATTTAAGCATACGCTCACTAACCTAAATTCCTCGCGCGCCGCGCGACGCGGCATGATTGCATGACTCGGTATTTTTCCCCACTGTCGCTCTGCATGCTCCAATTTGGTCACGTTTCCCCATTTTCGGTGGGAGAATAAACATGTGTTGCTGAATAGACAACGTATGAAATAACTATACGCTTTCTAATCTAATTAATTAAGGGAAAATATTTATTTTGCTCTGTGTTTACTAATTTAGGACTTGGTATTTAGACTCGGAATTTTTCCTCACTGTCGCTCTGCATGCTCCAATTTGGATACGTTTCCCCATTTTCGGTGGGAGAATAAACATGTGTTGCTGAATAGACAGCTTATGAAATAACGGTATGCTTTTTTATCTTATTCATGAATTAAGGGGAAATATGCTTTTTGTTTTGTGTTTACTAATTTAGAAGTTGTTATTCACTAGAGTCTAGGTCCTAATTATACTTAACGTTTTGCGAAATACATATATACCTTCGCAGTTTTAATTATACTTACATAATTTAGGCAAATTATAAATTATATTTAACGATTATTATTTTATTTCTGAAAAACACAGCAAAAAATATATAAAATTATATAGCTATTGGGACTCTCTACTATCGCCAATTGGGAGGAGGGAAGAGTGCCACTAAAGAGAGTATAACCTGATCAAAGCGGAATACCAAAAATATTAATAAATTCATATAAAAAAATGGGTACACTACAATACTCCGAAGTTACATTTGTCCGAATGCATCCTCATTCCCAATTTTCATAATTCGGTTAACCATTTTCTGAAACTTCGGAATTTTTGAGTGATCCCCAAAAAAGATACCTTAATCCGTAACAATAGGTGAGTCTTAAACTATTTATAATTAGTGTAAGTCTTCTTGCCTTTGTTAGAACAAAATGATAATCTTAAATCGAAACAAAAGATAACTCAAAAGTTATAAACGAAAATACGCAATTTGATCACGTTCAAGAGGTAACAAGAGCAGAAACTTGACGAATAGAAACTTTTTTTATTATATTAATACAAAAACTCAACAATTTTGGTATTTAGCACGCGTTTTCTTAAAGTTGAAAAACAAAGGTTGAGAGTAGGTCGTAGCGTTGGATTCTAAGCAACCTTCAAAGCGTAAGTAAGAGCATTTTATGACACTAACGTTTTTATATATATATAGATCTCATGTTCAGCAACATCTCTTATGTAAAAATAGTGAAATCATTTTGCCTGTGCATACAATTCCAGGAGATACGGTAGGTACTGAAAATGCCAGGAATACAAAAAAAAATCCACCAGTTGTGTCTATCAAAAATGTTTGGATTTCAGTTCGCAGACAACAAACAAACAACTACGAGTAATAAAAAACCGGCCAAGTGCGAGTCGGACTTGCGCACGAAGGGTTCCGTATCATCAAATAAAATAACGTTTACGTTTCACGTTTGTTATATGGGAGCCCCACATAAATATTTATTTTATTCAGTTTTTAACAAAAATACACCGTCTGAGCTATCACGGTTCATGAGATACAGCCTGGTGTCAGACAGACAAACGGACAGTGGAGTCGTAGTAATAGGGTCCCGTTTTTACCCTTTGGATACGGAGCTCTAAAAATGGGTTATATTTTATTTAAAAAATCCATACAAAGGTTCTCATTGCCGGTGCATTAAACTGTTTCTGCATGAGAATGTTCATAAGTACTTAGTGTTTAATAAATTGTGATATTTCGTTTTGTTTTCCCTAAATGTTCAGCTCAAAGCAGCCCGCTGTATAAAGTTAAGCAGGTAGGTAGGTAGCATGGTTAAAGACTAAAGAATTTTATTTAAATATACATTTAATTACTCGCGTTATAATACTTTATCGTCAACTTTGTCTCTTTTAATGACCATAATTGTTATTGCACGTTTCCAAACCGCTTTAATTTTAACGATGCAATCTGGCCTAGCAACATGCTATGTAAGTCAAGTACTCGGCATAAAAAATAATCTAGAGCGGGACTCACTTTAGTCGGAACTAAAATAACGTGGTGGGCTGAATACGGCTGATAGCTTTTACGGAAACCCTTTAGAAAACGCGATCTGTACAGAGTTCCGTTGAACGCTATGCGTGTGAAAGTAAGAGCTTTTTATATAGTTGGAAAAATATGGGTTGCTTACCTATTCCGCAAAATACCATTCGATAAGTGCTATAAAGTATACAGCACCTTTTTTTGATAGTTTTCCTTAAAAAACTTCAGTCTATGTTTGTTTTATAATGACCACTTATAAATAGATAAATATAAATTATTTTCATGTTAGACTTAGAGTCAATTATAAATGTCCAAAAAAAAGGCCAGCTTTATTTTTGTCTATACGAGTATTTGATCAATAAATATCGTTTACGCCTAAAGGCAGATCACGAGTAACAAACCCCGCACAACGGTTTTCTTTCATTATGAAACCCTAAAAAAGGGCACACTTCTGGTGATAATCACGCCTCGGGCAGCCCGATAACCCTTACGCCGCCGGGCGTTCTGAAATCTTATGAGCGCGGCTGCGTGGACCCGAGAGAGCACTCTGGCAAGTGAATAAGTTATAAGGGGCAGCGGAAATGGTAAGTGAATAAGGTGATTACTTTTTGAAAAGTGTAGATGTACGGTCTTTACCACATATTGTCATTTTTCTTTCGACTTGTTTTTGGTGATCTATTTTTATAACTTGGCAAAATTCGTTCGTAGCACTCGCCGTTCCTAGAATTCGTGTTCTGCGGGCAACAGGGGACGAAAACAACCGCGGCGGGAGCTGTCTGATAGGAAGGCTCCGTCCCTTTGTGGAACCCTACAAAACGGCACACTATTACTGACGTTCTGAAATTTCATGAGCGCGGCTGCTAGACCTGGGGGAGTAATCTGGCGAGTGAATAAGTTATAAGACGCAGCAGCGGGAGAGTTCAGTGAATAATCTGCCTAGCCATAGTTTTTGAAAAGTTAAAAGATAGATCCAGAAATCATTTTAATCCTTACTTTATGGTCAGAATGAAATATTTCCGATGATATTATTATTCAATATGAATTTTCGTTTTCGGTTCTCCCAACCTAATTTGTTCTACCAAACATATTTTTTATAGATTAGATTTAGAATCTTGTCATTACAATAGGTGATATTTTATTCTTGCTGTTTATCTTCAATTGCCGTACCTAAACTAAAATACTGAAATAATTAATGACTTAATTGAGGCAACACAAGTGTCAGATGCAGCCTGATAAGCCCAGGCAGAAAAAGTTAAGACCACCACGTTCACTCGTTCACAAATGCCTGGACACTACTAGTCAGTAGTACCAGGAAACGCTCATTAAAATCTTTTACCGAAGTCTAACACATTGAACTTTTTGAAAAATTACATGAGAATATACCGTTTAATGTTTGGTAGATTCAGGTTCACTCTCCCAGTTATAAGAATCGCAAGCGGGTTTTATTTTCAACAATAATAATTATGATCATAGCATCAGGATCCCCTAACGCCGCTTCAAACAATTACGAAAACCTGCTCTCATTTTACCTATCGTAAAATCTTTTAGAATTATCATACTGCTCGAGGGTATGTTACGTAACATAAATATATACGACATATAATTGTACTAAAGAAAACGTTTATTATTCCAAAGACTTGAACCTAAATTATTAAGAGATTAGAAGCAAAATACCCAACCCACGTTGGGTGAAAAAGCGTATAAAAACTGGTGATGTAACTAAAGGTTCCCAAAGAGTTTATGACTTGTGCCATTATAGGAAGCTAGCGGCTTCGACCGAAACTCACCCAGTTTTATAGTCCTCCGAGGAAGTTTATATTCATGGTACCTTTTGAATTTTTTAACGGCGAGTCGACCCAATGCGGTCGTCCATAGACAATAGAGTTGACATTGTCAATATTCAGGAAACACACACAAAGGATGAAGCTGACTTTGAGAAGAGGGGAAAGATATCAGGATATACCTTAGTAAAAGCCGTCCACCATCCTAAATACGGCATAGCCACGTTTGCCAAATCAGACATTAGAAATGTACAACTGGTTGACTTCAGTAACAAAGACGACGTCTTCCTCCCCCCAAATAATCCCGTGCAAATTTAAAGATTTCAGAGTTTCGGTAAGCTAAAAATTTATCAACAAGTAAATGGTATCAAACGCATACAACGTTATGATACCTCATACATTTGGTTTGCCCTAATCTATTTTTAGTAAAACGTTTTAGTTCAGGATATTTTCACGCACAGGGTTTTTATGCTATAGTCATGTGCTATATTTATTAAATACTAGCTGCGCCCCGGGGTTTATCAGATAAAAAGTTGCCTATGTGTTAATCGGGGGTGTCAGCTACCTTCATTCCGTTTGAGCATGAAGACGTATTATACGTCACTCACAAACTTCCGCCTTTATTATATTAGTGTTATAGTTTGAAAGTGCCGCCGCAACCGTAGCTTGAATGCGACCCTATATTAACTCGTGAAATGTTTTCAAATATACAAAAAGTCCCCCTCCATACACCGTGGAGTAAGGCTATAAAATACGAGAATCCCTTATGTAAACCATAAACTGTTACTACAACGACCGCCCCTCTACGTACAGCCTTTTGAATTTTTAATCGGCCGCTCCTGCAGCCTTTATCAAAATGAAAAGCCTGATTGCACAAAGAAATGGTCCCTTTAGTAAATACTAACGGTTGTTTTAACGGAACCTTGAGTAGCTGATGAAAGATTCAGTTAAAGTAAGGAATAAATAAATGATTATTTTAAAATCTCAACAGAAAAAATCGGAATCCTTATAGCTGGATTACTTTGTTGTCCGTCCGTCTATCTGTCAAGACCCTTTCTCTTGGAAACGCATAAAGGTATCAAGATGAAATTATAACCGTAGGCTCAAGTCTACAGCCCCTTGAAACTGTGAAAAAAATCAAACTTCTATAAATTTGTACGGAACCCTCGGTGGGCGAGTCCGACTCACGCTTGTCTGGTTTTTTCCCCTGCTGTCATTTCGCCCTACCTACCCACAAATTCTACAACACTCACCGTTGGCCGCTGTCTTCACTCTAGATTTGCGGACTCTATGGGTTATTGTTTATACGAGAGATCAGCCCAGTGCTACTTCTGCTTGTAAAACTGTTTGTGGTATGTTGATTAATTTAACCCAGATAAGCACCGACATTTCTCCATTGATATTTATGTTTACTATGATGGACTAAAGGGTAGAGTATCATTGTATAAATATTTTTATAGAACTTTTTATCGATTCTATTTTTTTTTTTTTTGTAGATATACCACATTTTTAATTTTTATAAATAATGACACAGGTAAATTTAGAAAGAAAAATGCGAATGCGATCTACTACAATCTAAGCAGGATTTGAACCTGCGACCTGTACGTTTCCGGCATATTGCTCTCCCAACTGAGCTATTAGATCGCTACGTCAATCACACCAAATCTTTCATTCCATAATTCTTACGCTACTGGAGCGCCCTCTGCGTCATAGATTAGATTTATATTTAGATTTTAGATTTAGAAGTTGATCTATCAGCCACAGGCGTTCACTGCTGAACATAGCACTCCTATACCGCGTTCATCTATCTATATGTGGACCCAAATTGTTAAGAAACGTTTAAACCAACATATTATGTCTTAAAAGTCCTAAAAATCGAGGCAAAGACTAGTCATAATAGTATATTGTGTCATAAGGGTAGTAAGTAGGGGATTACTAAAGAAAGGTCTATTAGAAGCCCGACGCCGAAGGCGGAGGGCTTTTAATGTCCTGAGTTTGTAATCCCCTTACTACCCGCCTTACACACAATATTTTTCATCACATTTTGGAGTAAATAACAAATAAATGAGCCAAAAATAAACATGAAATGATAACGATTGACAACCAACTTTTTTCTGTATATATTTTTTTAATTTACTATAAGCACTGGCAAAATGGCCATCAGCTTTAAACAGAAAACAAATATACACAGAATCTTACCATCTATTATGAAACAAATAACAATTAACAATATTATGCAACAATAAATTAATAGCATAATATTATAAAACTTAAATATGAACAGTAAGTTTGTTACAAAACGAAATAGTTCCTAACCAATAATTTTATAACTTTTTTTCCTTTTTTTTGTGTCGTCTACCACAGATAATGCTAAGAACTGCTTTTCGTTTAGAAACTTGACAGGCTATACTGCCAGATTGTAACGATAATTCAAAATTTAATTTAATAAAATTATTGCAAAATACACATAAATAATTGTAAAACATAAATATTAATGCAGTTACATATAGCGTATTAATTCAATACACAATAAAATTTGCTGGTAGGCAAGTTTTGTTGATACAACAAAAAACCTTGGCTGGATTGAAACCTCCTTAGTCTGAAGTAATCTGCGAGTGCGTACTATATTTTTAAAACTAAAACCATAACTCCCGAGGGAGTTATGTCAATTTATAACTCCCGCGGGAACTATATAGGCCTTAGTCCTTCAGTACACCCGCATGTAATACCATCTTTTACGAGCAAATGTGATGAAAAAAAAATAACTTATCGATGGGAATCATTGTCCGCTACCCAAAGGTTTTAAGAAAAATGTTAAATTAAACAAAGATATACAAAATACTGTATGTAATATTTTTCTTCTTGGTGTGCAACTGTAATGGTGTGCATAAGTAAAAATTATAAAGTATGGGCTCATTCTTCTCGCAGTGATACTGAAATGGAAAGTTCGACCTTTACTCAATAAGTAACGAAGTAAATCAGCCATTGTCCAGCCAATAGCAAAAAAACACCGTCCGCTCTAAGTAATGTCGTTAGATTACGGCCAAACTTTGTCATCTAGCCCATTTTCTACGATACCTGAGATTTTCTTTGTCGACCTTTTCTTATTTAAGACCTGCTTACATATAATGCCGAAACAATTGGTTCTGTCTTAATAAAGAAACAACTTTTTCTGGGGGTTTATGGAGCTGTAAAAGTAATTTAAGAGTTTTATGTGGATGCAATTATAATAATAGGTATTTCGTTTTTACGTATTTATCATGGTAGTGCGACAGTCAAGCGCCTTTCATAGAAAACAATGATTAATTTATTTATATCGAAGTCTTAGTGTTATTAAGTTTATCGTTTTTATGTATAAATATGTGTTTTTATGTATGTGTTTTTAAATATAAAGGGACAAACTTCACAAATTGACCTAGCCCCAAACTAAGAATGCTTGTAATGAGGGTACTAGACGACGATATACATAACATATCTACAAACATCCAGACCTATTCGAATCCAGGACCTTCGGCTCAGCAGGCAAACTAACTACGCCAACACGACATCTACGACATCACGGCGATGAAACGTTTTATGGCAATAGAAACCGCCAAAACTGTAACCAAACTTATATAAATTCATGAAATTTGTAATGTCTCATTTCTTTTTTATTTTTGGTTTTAATAAATAAATAAATATTAAGGGACAGTCATACACAAATCAACCTAGTCCCAAACTAAGCAAAGCTTGTACTATGGGTACTAAACGACGATATACATAATATATAAATACATATATAGATAACATCCATGACCTAAGTACAAATATTTGCCCCGGCCGGGATTCGAACCCGGGACCGCCAACTCAGTAGGCAGGTGTCTACAAACCGAGCCAAACGCGTGGTCAAAATGTGGGTACACCACAATTTTTATTTAAACCATTAATACAAAGATCAAAAATTTAAAAAGGAGCTACCTGGTGGAATTGTGGTGTACCCACATTAAAGAAATGAGACATTACATGTTTCATAAATTTATAAAACTAACAGCGCCCTCTCTCGCTTGCTCGTTCACCGCTGTAAAGTGGTGCGATAAGATGTGAATATTAACGTATTTACATAGAGGTCGCTAAGGTGTAAAAACCGTTCAAATAAACAATGCAAAGATCGACACACAAAGCATAAGGAAAAATTCGCCAGGTCTACCGGGAGCTAGTGTAGCGAAGTGGTTAACGCGCTGGACCGGTAATCCAGAGGTGTCGGGTTCGATTCCCGGTCTCTTCTACCAGGTAGCTCCTTCTTAAATTTTTCTTTAAGCTTTGATCTTTGTATTAATGGTGTAACCGAACTTATTACCATTCGGCATATGGCAATTCGAGCGATGTATGGAATATATCGATATGCGCTATTCGAATTTGCTTTAAACACCTTTGACATTAATTTGTCATCTCATTAAGAGATGTTATTCGGACAGATCTCATAAGAAATGTTGAGTATAGACACAGATTATATGTTTTCAATTAAAATCATAATGTAATTAAAATAGATTTTTGATAATTATCTTGTCCTTATCCCCACAGTAGTGCACCAGACGAGTGGGCAAAGTGAGTGTACCACGGTAATAATACTTAGAAAATCAAAAGCATGGATATCCATAGGCTTTGCCTTTCCTTGCTTTATCAGAGAGCTTGGTAAAGTTATCAAACGTTCTGACAACCTAAGACAGCTAACGGCATAATTCACCAGAAACACAGTTACGTGTGGGGTATGCACCACTGTTGAATGGCCTAAACCAAGTTCAAAGTGGAATAAAAATATATACCTACTAGGTTATTCATGCCAAAGAGGGTGAAATAAACAGTTCCGTCTGAACGCTGTTATCCGGAGCATTTCACAAAACTACTACATTTTTGCGCAGGAATTCCATACTACTTAAACCTGTAGTTTTGATCTTGGGTGTACAAGTAAAGTAAGACAAGAGTAAAGTAGAATTTCCTTGAGAGTGAAATGTTCACAAATGGTTCTTCGTTGTCTGATGCTCTGGTTACCTCTTTGTATGTTGTTTTTGAATGTAGACCGAACACGGAATCTTAAATTAGGATAAATATTTTAAGGCCAAGCTTTAAAACAAAGAAGCAAACGGTTGTTCAATGATATCCAATTAAAATTAGCAAAAAAAAAGTGTAGGTATTTATAAATATCACGGTTCAATAATTTAATGCAAAACGTGTTTTAATTAAGTAGGTACATAATTTGGAATATAAAATACAACAGTATTATTACTAAAAACGATAAAAAAACGTGAAGACGTCAACAACACTGCACTGCAGTAAATAGGAGTAAAGTAGCAAAAATATACCTTTATATACGGCAGCTGTAAAATAGGGGTCTAATTTTAAATTAAATTATCTATTCAAAATTAAAGAAACTTATAAATAATCACCGTTAAATTAATTTGTAATTACAGAAGCTTCACACTCACCACTTTATTCCACGTGGGCTTCAGAATGTCCACAACACAAACACCAACAAAACTCAATGTCACAGTACACTAAAGTGCATAATTGTCAAAGCACTAGATTTCAGAATTCACTGGAGCCTCAAGCGGGGGAGTCTCAAGCAGAAACGTGTCAAGGTTGCTACGACAGTGCGCTACGCCGTAGACGTCCGCTCCGTAGCTCGTCTCCCGTACGAGAGGCTCACGTTGCTACGAGCTACGCGGGGAGATCCGTGGCCAATCGAAGTGAGGCTGCGCTGTCAGGATGTGTGCTCTACTTTCGATGTATCTAATTGGAAATTCCTAGTAAATTAACTAATCGGGGAAAAATCATAACACCTGACTAAATTAAGTATATGGAATAAACAAACCATTAGCCCCAGGTAAAATCCTCAAAATTGAGCTACTTGTATTGTTATGTTGTTCTATCACCTTGACGAGAAATATTCTAAACTCAGAAAAACAAAAATTCAGATAACCGGGGCTAGTTATTTATTATTTTATTCATACATACTTACATGCATGCGGTGTTTACCTTTAAGTGATTGTTACACTTAGATAATGACAGAAATTTTGTTATAAAAGGATGTACATATTTAGTGTAAAAAGTTTTTGGTGAACCAAATAAATAAAAAAAAATATATTATTTGTGTAATTATTATATTTTGATCAGTAAACAATTTATACGATGTCAGCAATAATCACTAAGAAAACTGAAAATTAGTATGATTAGGTACACTAATACTATTTGTTTTAGTATCGCCATAATATTATTATATTCAAATAATTCATTTACAAAAACTAATTTCAATAAAGTCACACCAAAGAGTCATCATAATCGGCCAATATGAATAATATGTACATACATAAACACTTGTATTCTAAAATAGAGCCAATTTCCAGACCAAACGAAAAGCGACGTACAGAAATGAGATAACAAGCAAAGTTGGGCAATATGACGCACGTGTTAGAGCGAGACAACACAATTAGCCCGTTTCTTCGTCGACAGCCATACCCCAGAGCGAGACGGGAAAGGGCAAAGTTTCTTCTGTGAATTATTGAAATAAATAATGTTTTATTTTGTTAATTGACTTTGACTGTAGCCCCTATTTTATTCTACCTGATAATTAATTCACATTCGAAGTTTTCAGACACATTAATTGCCTTTAAAAGAGAAATTGAAAAAGTTTTCAGGTAAATGATGAAACTAATTATTGTACATATAAAATAGTTAAATTTGTATTCTACTTGTAGCCGATAATATTTTTTCGTAGTTTTTTTGAAACACGTTTTACTGTACTTTCTTACACAAACGTTCATTCGTCAATCAAATGAGCCCGAAAACAATGATTAGAAGGCTACCTTCCGTCTCCATCATCAGAACAGCTCTAACATACAAAATTGTTGTATGACGTGGACTACCTAAACACGCATAGTTTCATGTCGTCACAACAGTAAGATGCTCATACTCATCATACTCATTTATTCATAATGCACAAATACATTATATGTCAATTTTGATTTGATTTGAAAAATGTAAGGTTAAAATTGATTTTCAAGTCTCGATTACATTGTTTGTTACAATCTAAGTAACTAACAAACTAGGTTACAAGTGATCCTAATAAAAGCGTGTTATAATAACTCTAGCTGAACAAAATAATTCAAAATAAATTATAACAAGTGTATTAATTCATTAAAGTTCTAGATATAAAATATATTTGCTGTAAAAATATGTTTCTTCTTGAAAGTAATTTTAGACTATTAAATTATTACAAAATACAATAATATATATTTTAATTATAAAGCAGTCTGGGAGTTTTCTCTGTGGCGTTTTTTCTTCTTTAGCTTCTGTACAATAATGTTCGAGGGCGGATTTCTTTTCATCCTCAATAAAGGGTTGAGGAGTCTGGATGTACATCAGATTTCATATTGTTGGTTTGGTTATGTAATCGTTAGTATGTTATTATTAGATCACATTAAAATTATTAAGGCGAAAATTCGTGAGTGTATTTGTGTGTATGTTTGTTACTTCTTCACACTCAAATGGATGGACCAATTTTGATAAATTTTGGTATTAAGGTAACTGACACCCTGGATTAGCCCATAGGCTACTTTTTATCTCGAAAAAAAATAGTGTTCCCGTGGGATGAGCGAGTAACACCATGCGGTGCAGCTAGTTGTATATACATTGATTGTTGTTTTGTTTTGTTTGTATTTGTATGTGTCATCTTCATCTCACATAATAATTTCACAGCCATGGCACGGGCTGGTTTGGTGGCACACATCCACTCCATAATGTACGTATTTCTGTTATCACTTATTTTATTGTTTTATCTACTTCATTGTGTTCCTATTTGTTCTAATCTTTAGTGTGTATTTTATACGTCTAAGTAGTTGTAAGCAGATCCCCACTGAAAACCAGCGCCGCGGCTTGCCTTAGCATCACGCTCGCTGAGTCCTATTCTACGTTAATTGTTTGCTAGTTTTCCTTCCATTTTACTATGTTTTACGTTGAAGTAACATATTTTCTTTCTTTCTTTCTTATAGTGAGTTCCATCTTTACTGAAATGCCGATACATTTATTTAATAAAAAAAATACTAATGCACTTTTGATGAGTATACCTACTCGTAACTGTCATGTGGCATGAAAAAAATGTTTTTCTCAGTCCACGCTTTGAAAATGGAAGCTATACAGGTTCTGAAATGATGGAAAACTTTTCTAAGGATTCATTGTTTTAGGGAAAATCCCAACAGCTATATGTAGGATTGGAAAAAACATATTTCTCCGCTCATCACGCCAAAACGGCTGGACAGATTTTAACCTATTTTGCTACAGGGATAGTTGGACATCCAAAGATGGTTATAGATACTTTTTACCCGACTACCGTATAGAAAAAAGTTCTACGCGGAAAAGTTGTATAATAAATGTGATAAAATCCGTTTCAATTATATTTTTATAACAATAGCGAAGAAGAACAATGTCATGCTCCAATAAATAAACCGAAACATGTGGCACCCTTACATAAACAGTTCGAATACATCACATAACATTTGCACAAGACAGCTGCTAATATAAGGGCTTCAGATAGAATCACAGGACTCACAGGTTGTGTTATTTGCACTGACCACGTTAAGACAGACAGATAAATATCAGACAACCTCACACAAATCGATCTAGTCCCAAATTGAGCTCAAGAAGTCTTGTGTTATGGGTACTAGACGACGATATGCATACTTATATAGATAAATATATACTTAAATACATAGGAACAACCATGACCCAAGCACAAATATTCGAGTTCATCACACAAATATTTGCCCTGGCCGGGATTCGAACCCGGGACCGCCGCTCAGTAGGCAGGTGCTTGCAAACTGAGCCAACCGCGTCGACAAGATAAAAAATAGATATACGAGTATATATAGTTATATTTTTATTGCACGCTTCAACAAGGAAGTAATACAGAAACACTTATAATAGAGGTAGACAACAGGCGGTCTTGTCGCTAAAGAGCCATCTCTTCCAGACAACACAACATAAATTAATAGGTAATGCAAAAAATCAACATGACGTTTACTTAAAATACATTAGCTACAAAAATAATTATATGCACATATGTATATTTAATTATATTTAACGTACTTAAGTAGGTTCATAATAGTCTGTTTATTGTTTCTTTAAATTGCTGATAGTACCAGAGCCGGACAAATCAATATCTGCATAGAATTAACTCCACTACATTAACTCAAATGGTCAAAAATATAGTAGACAATGTAGGGTTGCCAAATAATCCTACCCAAACTCATAACACTAATTAGATGGAGCTTTGTGATATTTTCAATTTAGCAATATCTCGGTGTAATCAATGGGAAAATATCTATTGTGCTATTTCAGCTACATTGAGCACTATTATTAAGTTGAAAAAGGAGATATATTTTGGTAAAATAACAAGGCGTGTGCCATGAAAAATAAAATGTCATTACAACAAAAGTCGAGTAGTACATTATCACTAAAGTAGAAACTTAATGAAAAAATCTTGAAAAAATATCAGTGTAAAAAGCAGAATTTATGTCCTGCTCTGACGAACTTTGACAATATTTAATTTTAATATTATTAATTTTAAACAAAAATTAAATAATACGCAACTAACTTCCATAATGTTCTTACTAAACACTGAAAGAAGTGGTAGCCCTACACAGCTCAAGTACATCTCACACATCAGCGGGCCTAAGATGGTTGCTTTTATTGCGCGATAAATAAGTGACAAAGCATCCGTCACCTTTTGACAAAATGCGAGTGTGTGACAACTTATTTATATCACGTGATAAACGAAACTATCATATGGAAATAGAACAACCGACCAACCTCAACGCTTCTGTTGTTTTTACCAAACATCGAAACAAGCGGCGGCTCTACCCAGCTCGTAGACAAACATCTGCAATAGAAAACTGCTAATATAGATGGAATTACAGGCCAGCCTCGATGATTCTGTTGTTTTTACCATACACCGAAACAAGTGGCAGCCCTACACAGCACGGATACATCACAAACATCTGCAATAGACAGCTGCTAATACGCGAGGGCTCGAAATGGAATTACATCAGGCCGACCTCGACGATTCTCTGTTGTTTTTACGCAACGCAGCAGACGTTTTGATCTTATGTTCGAGTCATTGCTTAAATATCTAGGCATTTTTATTATGATTCACTATTGGATTTTTGCAGGCTTATTCTAATGGTTGCGTTCATCACACGATATTAGTATATTAATAGTTTTTTTTTTGTGCACAGAATGAAAAATAATATAACAAAGAAATAAAATAATATATTATAATGTAGGTTGGTAGGTTTTTTAAATAACATCATAGAAGGAAAGGTTCAGGGGAAGCGAGGAAAAGGAAGGCCAGAATAAGTTATTATAAATAAATAAAAAAGAAGGTAGACGTCATGTCGTATAGGGAAGTCAAGCAAGAGATAGAGACAGGTGGATAGAGTTAGATGGAGAAAATTACACACTTCATCAGCTATCAGCTGCACTGACAAGAGTTTGACTCTTACATTTATGATGAGGTTAACAACAGGCGGTTTTATCGCTAAAGAACAATGTCTTCCTGGCAACCATTATATTTGTTTATTTACCACGTAATAGATAAATTATATAAATAATTGATTAAGCATCAGTCACTCTTGCACTTACGTGTCGCAAAGTCAAAAGGACAGTAAGCAAGTATATATTTGTATACCTATTAAAAATATAGGAGAACAAGGAAACCCGGAATCCCCGCGGACCCTCAATATTAGCATTAACATCGTCCTCATACTAGAGTGGCCTATTGTTTCGCCATACACGCAAACTAACCTAACCCGACATTTGTTATATCCCTTATCACCTTGATGTAAGACTTCATTTTGTATTGATCCTCGTTAAAATAAGCTGGCCGTAGACTCGAAACGCGAAAGCAAGTTGATTTGATTATGCATTCCTTTCTCTATTTTCTGGTCCTTTGTTCTTTTTGCTCATTGTGTATCAAAGTTGCAAACACGGTCTTAGTTAGACACTGAGATAAAAATTGAATAGGATTTGCCGATTAACTTTGAATACAAATTGAAAGAGAATTTTGGAGAAATCGTTTAACTAAAACTTGGTTTTTCTGTAGGTACTGTTTTATACATTTAATCGACATTTTTAAGAGAAATATTCATTGACATCCTTAAAAAAAGTGTAAAATATTGAGCTAGTGTAGGCCTCCCTTTGCCCTTAATTACTCATTTATGCAGTCCGCCCTGTACTAGCGCACAAACACTACTAAGACAATTTGAATTATGGAAAATTAAGAAGGCCCCCGAAAATTCGTTCTTATGGGGAAGAATAAATACAGTCATAATCGTCTTTTTTGTTTTACCGTAGTCGGGTAATAAAGTGTCTTGTAACCATCTGATGCCTAACCGGTTTGACATTATGAAGCAGTCAAGACCGGTTGATATAATAACCATTGATGATGCATTAACTAAATACAAGTTATTATAGTGTTGGTGATTTTCTAAAATGATGTTTTAACATGTATAAAATATTTTTACTTAATTATTATAGAAAGTGTCATAATAGTTTAAAATTAACACTGACATTCTACTATTATAATTGGACTTACAATTTAATTGTGGTATTTAATTTTGGATGTATTTTTGGACGTTTCATGTTTAATTTTAATTTATATTATGATGTATAACATAATTTCATGGGGCTTAATACCTATTTGTTGTTAAGTTTGCATGCCAAAATAATTGCATGTTTCCATTTGTGAACCAAAATATTGGAAAACATTGAATAAGTATAATCTGTACCTATGTTTTCCAAATAAATGATTTCTGATTCTGATTCTAAAAATTTTAACAGCGAGTCAGTTTTATTGAGCCCAAAACTTCAATTCAGATGAAAAACTGTAATATATTTAAGGGCCCATAACACTTACTTAGCGATAGCTTCATCCATAACACCCGAACATTTCAATCTGATTCCCCTCTCGCTCACACACAGCTAGATTGAAGCAGACAAATTGATATCAAGGGTCGGAATGGAGCCCAAATCGTCCCTCCGACCATCTAATCTTAAATCGCGACTTGTGAATGTCTTCTCGGGCTATTTCAGCAGTCATTGTCCAGGAAGTTGGTGGATTAAAATCAGTTAACCCTTGCCTTGCGATTTCCAGACTAGGTTTTAGATCTCAGAAAATCCTTCTCTTAGCTTACGATTTCGTGTTAAAGATTACGTTTGTATTATTTCTGAAAACATGACCTATTATTTTATTCGTACTTGTATTTATTTTACTTTAAGAAATCGTATCTTAAAATTCGTTTGGTTGACTATATAGGCATATTCACATAACTTTCACTATAAATATGAAACACCAATGAATGTGCTTGGATATTCTCAAACAATGTGTTTTAACGGTCTTATGCTATGATGTGACTCCGCGCCTTTCACTGTTGATGGGACAAAACGGCACGCTTTCGTAACAAGTTAATGTGACCGTACTCTAGACAGCGTAAACTATTTGTATGGATAGTACCTACAGTGCTCCTAGTGGTGACTTTGTAGAACTATAATTCTCCATATAAATCGTTTACGCAGTCGCCAGCTTGTACGGTCACTGTAAACTCATGGTAAAGGTGTTGCACACGCGTCGGTTCATCGCATTGTCATGCCCCACGGCCGATTGCGTTACATCTCAATCTCAAGCGTCTTTTGCGAAGATCTTGAGAACCTTCTGGATATTTTATTCAGTGACTTTATTCTAATTGTTGTAAAAATATAAGGGGATCTTTTATTTTAACTACATCGTTGATTGTGATATTTTAACTGCCAATATGCTTCACTGAATTAGAGGCGGCACATCCATATTTCATTAGTATATTTTTTTAGGAAACGCTTATGTGTTGTATTGTACTGTGGTCAACCAGCTAAATTAATAAGGTCCCTGTAAAAAACTAACCACAGTGGTCACTTTCGAACCTGATCCTCCTAAAACTGAGAACAACTAACTTGCCTCAGGGCTAGGAGTGACGTAGAACCAGTTTCGTTTCGTCAAAACTGTCGCTAAATTAATTTCGTTTCTTTTTCGTATCGCATTCCAGTTACCATTTCTTGTTGTTAAAATTATATCGCGGAAAGATTTAAGTTAAATTCCTTAGCCAATCACCTAATATCGACTTATTTGTGTATCATTATCGCATCGAAGTATTTTATACATTAATCAACACAACTTATTGTACGATCTTAACATAATTACTTACTAGAACTTAACATTTCGAAATAAAATTGATCAGATTGGTGATGCAACCTATTACACGACCGAATTGAATAGTCATTAACTTAGCAGCTAACATTATAAATTCCGAGTACTCTTTAATTCAGTCGCATAACATAGCTCCATGTGGCATTTGTAACCTATAATAATTTCATTTGTACCTAATAATCAGTAATCAATTAATTCGTGACTTTAGAAATAACGATATCGATATTTAAGTAGTTATTGTTATTTTATAAAGTGGATATTTCATGCTCAAATATTTCTACTAAAATATTTCTTTGCTCTCAGCTGAAACATACCCATTAGGGTTAATAAAATATTATAAAATATCGTTCGTTATTGTTGAATAACGGTTATACAGATATTTGTTACATCCACGTAATATTGAATAACAATTTATAGCTATCCGTGATTAAGTATTTAGTTAGGTACCAAATTAGGTTTACGATAATACGGCGTACTGAGGTTTACGGAACGAATACCCCGCTAAAGTAAATTAGGTATTGAGCGGTACAAGTACCTACGCATAGATATCTGCTGTTAATTGTTGTGACTTGCAGTTTGGAATAAATATAGGTCAACACGATATTTTTTTTTTTGTTTTGGTCCCAGTAAAATAAGCATCTAAATTGCACCTACAGCTCATATATGGTAATTATAGTATTCGTTTGTTTACATTTCTGTTAAGTAAGTAAGTAAGTTTATAGATAACAAATATTCTCGTAAGTATAGAATACATAGGTTCGTACCTATCTGTAATAAATAATTTGTTGTAACACAAACATAACGATTCGTACAAATCGCTTTCGCCTTTACGATTAAGGGCAGTATTATCAAGGTCATAAACCTGATAATTGTTATTGTCAAGTTTTGTTCATTATTGTTATACAACCGTTTCGATTTGTGCCTACAAGTGATTTTACTTTGTTGTCATTACGATGTCTAAGGGTCTTGCTCGCCGTAGTTTACAATTAAAACGTGAAATTTCAATCAAGCGGATTGACGAGTGTTTGGCGGCAGGATTGCAGGCAAAAGAGGACACCTCTCGGCTTCCGCTGTTCTTGTCCCGACACAGCAAGCTCGAGAGCTATTGTTCAAGTTTCGAAACACATCATTTAAAAATTTGTTCGGAAATTACCGATGACAATGAATTGGAACAGGAAGATTTACTTCGTCAGGATTTCGATGATAAATATTTTCAAATTTTGGAAATTCATAGTTTCTTATCCTCGTCTATTGTCGACAATGGAGGTGAAGCTACCAGGTCCGATTCGTCCGTGAAGCTGCCTCGATTAAATTTGATAAAATTCGATGGTGATATTAAGGCCTGGGGCACTTTCTATGATATGTTCAACACCATGGTGCATCAGAACAAACGGCTGTCGAACATAGAAAGATTTTCTATATTGATCTCACTTCTTTCTGGCGAGCCTTTACAGTTGCTAAAGGGCTTCCCTCTCGCGGAATGTAACTACTTGGACGCGTACGCGGCTTTGATTGATCGTTATCATAATAAACGCAAATTAGCATTTCGTCACTGGGAGGAGCTGCAGAGCGCCAAGTTGAAGTCGAACTCGCCTCGTGAACTGCGTCGCTTAGTTGATACCTTCAAGGAAAACATCGCGGTCTTGAAAAATTTGAAATTTCCAGTCGACAATTGGGATTTTCCATTGTTTTATTTATTGATCAACAAGTTAGATCAAGACACTCGTCGTCGCTTCGAGTTGCAAAATGACAGCAAGGATATTCCTTCGTTCGACTCTTTGTTGGAATATGTGAGTAAGGCTGGACAAGCTTTAGAACTCGACGAACCCGCGCCCGCGAGCGCGCCCCGTGCGCGCGCCTTGCCGGCGCCGGCGCCGCCCGCCGCCGCACGCGGCGCGCCTCGGCGCCCAACCGAACATGTCGTTCCCAGTTCAACGTATAAGGCGCTTCTTGCTAGTAACGTTGCTTCGAGTGAACCAATACTTTGTGTACTATGTCGATCGAATCACGATCTCGCCAAATGTGTCGCTTATCGTAACAAATCACCACATGAACGTTTCGTCATCGCCAAAGACAATAAACTTTGCGTTAATTGCCTTAGGCCCGGTCACGTGGTTAAGACTTGTCCCTCGAAATCTCGTTGTTTCAAATGTAGTGCTCCCCATCACACAACAATTCATTTCGATGAAAATGTCGCTCTCGGTGCGCCTAGCGCTCGTACAACTGTATCGAGCGGCGGCGCCGCCTCATCTCTGTCGCAACCCTCGTCCTCTGACGGCTCTGGTCATGAGCCCGAGGGGAATCGGTCGGTCCTGCTCGCTTCTGGTACAAGGCCAGCTATAGCAAGCCATACCTCCCTACTCGCTACTGCGTGTGTCGACGTGTTGGACAACTTCGGCAACTATCAAAAAATTCGTCTCGTGATTGACAATGGAAGTCAATCAAATTTCATTACCAGTCGCTGCGCTCAGCGGCTCGGTCTTTCGTCACGCAAGACGACCACCTCCATCGAAGGTATTGGTCAAGTCAGGTCTCTCGTAACGACTTGCACTGACATACATCTTCGCAGTCATAAGTCCGAATTCAAAACCTGTATTGAAGCATTTGTCACATCCAAAATATGTGGTGAACTGCCCACAGTAAATATCGATACTGATCAGTTACCACAGATAAACGAACTCGATCTCGCGGACGCCAATTTTGCTGTTCCTGGTAATGTTGATGCATTGTTAGGAGTCGATGCGTTTTGTCAAATCTTCACGGGCAATCGGCGTGACTATGGTCCAGACGGCCCAACAGCTTTCGAAACTAGAATCGGTTGGATAATAATGGGAAAGGTTTCTTGCGCACCTACCCCCTCTAGATCTTCATTATTTTGCTCGATCGAATCGCTCGACACCCAAATTCGTAAATTTTGGGAAATTGAAAATCTTCCATGCGCTTCGCCATTAAGCGCCGATGAAGCCACGTGTGAAAAAATATTCGCTTCGACTCACACGCGCGACGCCAACGGACGGTACATTGTTCGATTACCGTTCCGAACGCCTCTCCGACGTTTCGGTGACTCTCGTGCACTCGCCGAACGGCGCCTTTCATCTCTCGAAAAAAGACTCTCTCGTAGTCCTGAGCTTCGCCATGAATACAATGATTTCATGCAAGACTATCTGGACGCTGGCCATATGGAGCCGGTTGAACATGACACAACCGATCAAGCTTATTATCTATCGCACCATTGTGTACTCAAACCTAGTAGTACGACGACCAAATTGCGCGTAGTCTTTGACGCTACCGCACAGCCCAATGGCGGGTCCTCATTGAATGATCAGTTGCTCGTTGGACCTACATTGCAACCAGATATAGTTTCGATTCTTCTTCGTTTTCGATTGCACGCAATTGCTTTAACAGCTGAAATCAGGCAAATGTATCGTCAGATTCAAGTTTCGCACCTTGACCGCGATTTCCAACGCATCTTGTTCCGGTTTTCTGTTGATGAACCCGTTCAAGAATTTCGCCTCAACACCGTCACGTACGGTATGGCTTCGTCCAGCTTTCTCGCCATTCGCTCCCTTATGCAACTAGCTGTTGACGAGGGCAATGAACATCCTCGCTCTGTTGCCGCTATCAAGGAAGACATGTATGTCGACGATCTCGTAACAGGTGCTGATTCTATTGAATCTGCTCATGAACTTCAAGCGAAGGTTAGTGAGCTCTTATCTAAGGGTTGTTTTGAATTAAGAAAGTGGACTAGCAATTGTCCTAGTGTGTTAGAAAATATCGATCCTGCGCACTGTCACAACAGTCCTTACTCGTTCGATTCAGACTCTTCTCCTCCTGTGAAAGTACTCGGAATGGAATGGAATCCATCTAGTGATTGCTTTTCGTTCACAGTGACAGCACTTCACGAGAAATACTCGAAGCGGAACGTTCTATCCGAATTAGCTCGCATATTCGATCCGCTTGGCTTCCTCACGCCCCTCACCCTTGCATTTAAATGCATCATTCAGGAACTTTGGGCGCTTGGTCTTGACTGGGACGCAGAAGCGCCCCCTTGTGTCGCTAAAAAATGGTCTCGTTACCGTTTGGAGCTCGACCTGCTGTCGTCTCTCAAAATTCCTCGTTTCGTTCCATCCACGTGCCGCGTGCTCGTGCAACTGCACGGGTTTTGCGATGCCTCGGAGGCCGGCATGTCAGCCGTGGTGTACTTTCGAATTTGCCATAGTGATGAAACGATCACTACACATTTAATCATGTCTCGTTCAAAGGTAGCACCTTTAAAAAGAACCTCCATCCCTCGATTAGAGCTTTGTGCAGCAGTGTTGCTGGCCGATCTCGTTACACATGTCATGGATGTGTATGCCGGTCATGTCGATTTTGAAGACATATACTGTTGGTCAGACTCGACAGTGACTCTAGCTTGGTTGCGCTCACCTTCTCATCGTTGGAAAACTTTCGTAAGCAATCGTGTGAGCCATATACAAGATAAAATTTCTGCAGCCCATTGGCACCACGTTCGCTCTGAATTTAATTCAGCCGACTGTGCCTCTGTGAAAGAACTTATCGGCCACTCGTTATGGTGGACTGGCCCTCAATGGTTGTCAACTGCTGTCAGCAATTGGCCCGATGCGTCTTTAGCAGTAGAAAACGAGGAGGTCACAGAAGAGCAGAAATGTTCCAAGCAGACAGCGCTTATTGTGTCGATTGAAAAATTCGGCGACTTTCTCGAAAGGCATTCGAGCCTCAATAAAATTGAACGAATCGTTGCTTATGCTCATCGTTTTATACACAACTGTCGTAATCCTCATAATCGTCGATCTGGTGCACTGATTCAATCCGAACTCGATAGTGCACTGACAGTTCTTGTGAAGTTAGCACAAAAGGATGCCTTTTCCAATGAAATCCAAATGTTGAAAAATGGTAAAAAATTGCCCAAGCAGTTTCGGAAATTGAATTTATTCGTCGACGAACCCGGTTTGTTGAGGGTGGGCGGTAGGCTCGCTCATTCCGATCTCGATTATGATTGTAAACACCAACTGCTTTTGCCCAGTGAACATCGTCTCACGATGCTGATCATTGATCATGTTCATAAACACAACCAGCATCCTGGTTTACGTACCCTACATTTTTTGATAGCTCAAAAATTCTGGATAGTCGCTGCCAAGCGAGTATTGAACAGTCGTTTGTCGAAATGCATCAGATGTTTTCGTGTTGACCCAAAACCTTTACGGCCGCGTATGGCGGATCTTCCAAGGTTAAGAGTATCGCAGGGCAAATCATTTGTGCATAGTGGGGTTGACTTCGCTGGCCCTTATTCCACTTTCGTTAGGCGGCACCGTGGCGCCAAACCGTTCAAGACTTACGTTTGTCTTTTCATCTGCTTTGCGACGAAAGCGGTTCATATAGAACTCGTTATTGGGCTGACCACTAATGCGTTTCTCGCTGCACTGACTCGGTTTGTCGCTCGTCGTGGCCCTTGTCGGCGTCTGCATTGTGATAGAGGTACTAATTTCGTGGGTGCCTTTAACGCCATGAAAGAAGCGGCCTCTAGTGAGCATATTGAATTCTGTTTCAACCCACCAGCTGCGCCACACTTCGGCGGGTTGTGGGAATCAAACATCAAATGCTTTAAAACTCATCTTAATCGCGTGGTCGGTAGTCAAATCTTGACCTACGAAGAGTTTCTCACGGTCTCCGCTCAGATTGAGGCAGTATTAAACTCACGGCCACTCTGTGAAATGAGCTCCGACCCCAATGACATGTCCGTTTTGACACCTGGACATTTCCTTACTCTCGAACCTTTGACATCGTTACCTGAGCCCGAAATCAGTAACAACTTAAATCCTTCGGATCGTTGGCGGTTAGTGCAAAAACTTCATCGTGATTTTTGGAAACGGTGGCACATGGAGTATTTGCATACGTTGAATCAGCGTGCGAAGTGGCATGCAGATGCCACGGAGCCTAAAATCGGTACACTTGTTTTAATAAACGATGAACAAACTAAGCCACTTAACTGGTCTCTTGGACGCATCGTCACTCTGCATCCTAGAAAGGACGGAGTTAGTCGCGTAGCCACAGTAAAAACACAATGCGGTTTAATGCAACGACCTCTCGTTAAGTTGTGTCCTTTACCCATTGATTAATTAGTATAAAATACGTCGTATTTTGGTGGGCGGAATGTTGCATCCGTACGCCATGTTATAAATTTAGTTTTGTAAGATTTATCGATAATTTTTGTATTTTGGAATGCACCTTATATATAGTGACAGTTTTGGTAGGGTAGATTCGCGTTCTATACATTTATTTTAATATTGCCAGTTGAGGGTAGATTATTATGTATGGCTGCTCGCTACTAGACGCGTAAGCCCTGTGTGTCGTGAAACAAAATTAGAAATATTGTGGTAATTGTGTGGAAGCGCGCCCAATCTTGGAATATCATCCTGAGATCCTGTGCAGCATCAGCTCGAGAAGGGAAGCTGTCGGTACCGACTCGAAGAAGGCCAGGCTGCAATTGGGTGAGTAGGCTTGCATTCAATTTACTTTCACTGGCATCTAGGGCTCCAAATTTCGCTTTTCGATTCTCGCATTAAGGTCCTTCAAACTCTCAAAAATACGGTTTCCCGATTCGCGGGCGACTGTACACACAGTAAAATTATTTTAGACAATAAATGTTGCGCTTACATTAGTTTTCTCTTGAGAGAGTGCTACCGTGGCCAATGATTCAAATTGGTTGAGCGTGAGCGTATATGAGCTGTTGGCTTCAGTTCCAGCCGCATTAAACTGATAGCTTGAAATTATTCATCCCGTTTATAAATTAAACTTATCCCACGTCATTTCTCACGAGCACATCTGCCGCTCGACGATTAGACGAGGCTGTGGCTTTAAAAAATAACTGCCGCGAGTAACTGGATGCCGGCAGTCCTGATTTATGTGTAGGATACCAAGCGATGTGGAGCCACGGGCATTTTAGAGTAAAAAGCGTATTATATATGTGTCTTCTGTAAGAATTTGCATTTAAGTGTCACTACAATAGAATATGTGCCACAGTTACCCTTTGGTATAGGTAGGCCTGTAACTTTAAATTAAGAGTATAATATTAAGTGTAAGTAACTGGCAGAAGTGAAACTCGGCTTCACTATGACACTATTAATTACAAGCATAAGGTTCGTTACTTGTGCTTATCTCACATAGTTTTAAATACACTATAACATTTACTCTGTCCGATAAACGAATCCTTATTTCGTAAACTACGACTATATATATATAATATATATGTATATCCTTCAAAGTCTCTTAAACTACAAACAAGTATGTACTCGTACACAATAAACATTTCAAGGAACTTGGAAAGTTGTTGACGGTTTAATAAAGTTAATTTAAATATACTTTTGACTATAAACATAATTCCAAACTTCTATAAAGGCATTTTAGGAAATTTTTGAAGCTATTAACTCAACTGGATGCGACAATTGGCGCATTGTAGACGTTCACGACGTGCTTCAAGACAGGCATCAAAAGATAAACATACCTACTATATTCATTAATTAGTTTAATACCTGTTTCATGGTATATTCGATCTCATTTTAAAATTCCGTTTTTTAACCCACTTTCAAAAAAAAGGAGGATTCGACTGCTTGCTTGTGCCTTAGGATTTTTATATTTTAACCACATCAAAACATTTAAAGTAGGCAAAGCTACGAATCAGCTCGAGATTGACAATTAAAGTAACATTACTATCATCAGTAATTAATTAAATCGAAAACAACAAATATCATTCCATTTATGTATTAATACCTACATAGGTATAGTCTGCGGTTCGTAAAAATAGCGCTGCGATCTTCTTGCGCAGTACAAATTACTACTGCGCAAACTATTCCAGTAAATAATCATTGATTCATGAATAAGACTAATAGGCCCATCAATTAATAAGCCTTTTGAATTATATTCCAGCAAGTTAGAAATCGTTTTAATTAATTTTGTCCTAAATGCGTGTAATCCGAGCTTGCGGAATCCCTTGAGGTCCGAATGAAGGTATTAGAACGATTTCCAGCTTACTGGAAAATCATTCCTCATTGCTTCTTGGATGGGTCTAATTTGATTGACCTGTGATACATTTTAATAACAAATAATAAATGTTACTTACTAAATTCTGGGGGCCTATGATGGTTGCCTTTATCACGCGATAAATAAGTGATAAAGCATCCGTCACGTTCTGACAAGATGCGAGTGAGAGTGACAGATGCTTTGTCACTTATTTATCACGTGATAAACGCAACCATCAAAGGCCCCCTGAAGAAGTCAGACAACAAAAAATCGAGAGTTCCGTACAAACACTTCTCATCTTAACTAGCCAGGTTAAGTTAAGTTTGCACCTGGTATGTATAGCGCCGCATACAAATGAGGTGCAAAGTTAACGTAACCGATCACGGTTGTTGTATGGGCACCCCACTTAAATATTTATTTTATTCTGTTTTTAGTACCTCTTGTCATAGCGGCAACAGAAGTACATATAATCTGTAATAATTTCAACTGTGTAGCTATCACGGTTAATGAGATTCAGCCTGGTAACAGAAGGACAGACGGAAAAACAGCGGAGTCTTAGTAAAAGGGTCCCGTTTTTACCCTTTGGGTACGGAACCCTAAAAAATTACTACTATCTGCGTATCAAGTATGGACGACTCAATCTTCACCCGCTAAGAATCAACGGCACTTGTTTTCCTATTGAAAGCAGTGCAATTCTTGCAATCTATATCCTTGATAAACTCCAAAAGGGTTGTGATAATTAAAATTCAGGCGAGGTCGGACTCTGTTCGCGGCATATAAATCAGAGACAAGACAGCGTGGCAGTCTCCACGAATCGATACTGGGATTACGTGCGTAAGCAATTTCTGTCGCTTTAGTCGGATAACAGAATTTTCCAAATTGAATCTAGAACGTACGTTGTTTGTAATAGAAGATTTTGGACGTAATATAATGACGAAAAGACGCAAGTGCCTTATCAAAGGCTTAGGCTATTATGTTTATAACTTATGACAGTGACGATTACTAACCCACGTTACTTGCCCGTATAACTAAGTGTAGGTGTACTTAAATTGAAAATTCAAAAAAATGCTAGTCTGACCAATTGCAAATCAGACTCGCACACGACGAATTCCGGAAAAAATCTTTATTGTTATTTTTATTATGGTCATGCACATTATGCAAAAATTTTATCTCTAACTATTACGGTTGAAAATATGCAACTATTTGTGACCGATAGACAGACGGAACTTTTTGTACACATTGGGTATGAAAACCAAAACAACTACCTTTTACATAATAGGTAATTTTCGAACAATGCGCCTTTCTGCTTAATTTTTTTTTCAAATCTGTTAAAAACTATTTGGGTGGTTCTAATTTTCCGCGGCTCATCTTATTTTGTATACTTTTTGTAGGCAAATTATATTGATTTACGATCGAAACTGTACAACTAAATGGTTTCTAGTATGACACTGAAAATTAGCTAAGCCCTAAATATATATCTCTCAAAAATTGTACTTTAAAGTACCAAATTCTCAGTCTCCAGGCATGTCTCTCGGACGAAATGAAAGCTTAATGGCTGCATCATAACTGCATTTTGAGTATGTACGTAATATTTTCGCTAAAATAGAAATCTATAATATACGTAGTTTCAATGTGTTTGTCTAATTTTACATTAAATGCGAAACTTATTAAAAAAAAGTGCATTATATTTTGTCCCTCGTTTTTTACCTCAGTCTTCTGCTACATCAAAACACGTTAAAATCAGTTTGAGTTACCACGTCTAGCGCGTTGCTGTTCGGTCTGAGTGAAAGATCGAAGTGAAGTTAGCATATAAATGATCGCGTTTGTCTCGGTTCGCGGTTGGCTTAGTCGCTACGGCGAGTTGTGTAAGTAAAGTTGTGCTAAGGCCAGTCAGCTTAACAGTATCCTGGCCCGTATTTATTTAATATCCATTGTTTTCTATACACTTTTTTTGCATTCATAGGTCGTAAATTCGTTGCATTAGAGTACAGAACTGCAGGATTTCAATATTAAATGTTGCATTGACGTAGTTATTGGCTAAAAACTTACAATAATCTCAGTATCCTGTCCTCAGTCTCCAGGGCCCATGTATTGTACAAATGGTCATAAATTTGGTATATTTTATTTTTTGACTGGCCCGTTTGAGATCAGTAAAAGAACGACCTCCGCTAGGCGTTAAGCTACTTTTCTGACCTTAGATAGTAAAAAAAATTGTGTGCCGCAAATCACTTCATTTTCGTCCCTCCTGAGTATAACCACCCATTTACAGGGTTGGACCTAGTAAGTGTTCTAGTTTTGATGACTGTTTTTCATTAAGTATTCCAACCGGTATTTTATAGTTATGTACTTGTTGAATAGAGTTCATTGGACTACGTATTCAAAACAATATTTGAATCTTTTGTTTCGTATAAGTACACTAAAACACGCGCTCATTAATTAAAGATGTATAAAAAATCCGTTGTGATGTTTGCCTTTTCTGCAATATACTCATATTTTTACATTGAACTATACATAAATAACATAAAAAAGTAATTGTTTTACACCAAAACTATACCACACAAGCCCCAACAGCCTTAACTGATCAGTAATAAAAAAAGAAAAAGAGCACTACTTGGTCCTATTCACCCCGCTGTCCCGTCACGCAGGTGACGAATCTGACTTCCCTCCTCTCCTCCACGTCTGAAAATAATCACCACGGAACGTTATATCTGTGGTAGATTCCATGCCTGTAAACCGATGCGATGCGCTCAATTTCGCGGCTTAGCAACAGAAAACAAAATAAATAATGACACAAAGGAAGAAAGAAAAATTGAATGCGATCTACTTCTATTCAATTCATCTACTTATATTTAGAACAGCGCCATATCTCTCGCAGTCTTCACACTTGCTGTAAAGCAATGGGGATTGGGGATCGTGCGTGTAAACGCTAATGCGCATAAGCATTTCAAAAACATATGACACAGAGGGCGCTCCAGTAGCGTAAAGAATTAAGGGATGAAACGATCGGATAGCTCAGTTGGAAGAGCAATGCGCCGGAAACGCAGAGGTCGCGGGTTCAAATCCCGCTTCGATTGTAGTAGATCACATTCAATTTTTCTTTCTTAATTTACCTTTGCGACATTATTTATAATAATAAAAATGTGGTATTACCACGTAAAAAATATGAATCGATAAAAAGATTCTATACAAATATTTAGAAAACAAAATGTTAATTGTATCGCTACATTTTTGACTGGATGAAAAAACGAAAATGATGGCAACATAATAGATTATTTGAGACATTTTATTTAATTCCATAAAAATTTTAACGCCCCTTGCTCTTTTTATGCAATTTTTCTCTTCCATAGTCGTCTTCTTCAGAATTTCTGTGTCCATATTCGGAGACTCCAAGGTATTTAGCATACATGTCTTTGAAATGCTTATAAGTTTCTAATGCATCTTGTTCAATTTCAGTATCGTGGGATCCGTACCTGTGGCCACAGTAACATGTGTGATCCTTCCCACAAAATGCAGGTTTACCTACTTCCATACACGTTCTTATGCATTCCCGCGCCTTGTCAAGATCTGGACAGAAGTGGGCTATGTGGTGTCTAGGAGCCGGGCGCAGAGCATAGCTTGTCAGCATTATTTCTGCGCAAAAACATATAAATAAATAAAAAATATCGGACTTTATATAAATAGGTATGTAAAGTACCTACTTAAATACATCTATGACCCAGAAACATAATATACATTTTTAGAAAACATTTATTTGGGCTTATCTAGTTTCCATCAAGGTTTTTTCTTACATAAATACTCGTTTAAAAAATATTATCATATAGCTAATTTGCTTACTTTTGCTCTCAAGACATTCATTCATAAAAAACCGGCCTAATGCGAGTTGGACTCATGCACGAAGGGTTCCGTACCATCAAATAAAATAACTGGCCAGTTAATGTTAACTTTGCACCTGGAACATTTGGCGCCGGGTACAAATGAGGTGCAAAGTTACCGCAACCGATTACGTTTGCTGTATGGAAACTCCACTTAAATATTAGTTTTTACTCTGTTTTTAGTCTTTTTTATTATAGCGGCAACAAACATACATCGTCTGTGAAATTTTTAACTGTCCAGCTATCACGATTCATGAGATACAGCCGGGTGAAAGACGTACGGACGAACAGTGAAGTCGTGGCATTAGGGCCCCATTTTTACCTTTTGAATCATCATCAGAAATTTAAGAGCTTTGAATACGGAACCGTAAAAAACTGTGTATGATAAATAACTTTTTAGAGCTCTATCATTTATTACTACTTAGTTGTTATTTATATTAAATATGTACATAGTTGAATATTATTGTTAAAGTAGGTATGTGATTGCCTATTGTCTATTTTACATGCACTTTTTAGGATTCCGTAGTAAGTAAGTAAACACTGTATTGTATAGTCAAAAAATACATCTATTACAAATAACATATAGGTACAAAGGCGAACTTATCCCTGTAAGGGATCTCTTCCAGTTAACCTTTGAGCAATTGAGTGAGTAGAAGAGAAGATAGACAAACTAACACCGTGTACAAAAGGTATTAAAAATTATAAGACTACTAATAATAACACATATAAACTATTAATACATACATACATACCTACATACATACATGCATACATGCATACATACATACATCTTAAGATTCGTCTTGAGCGATGCTACAGATGGATACTTCCTAAGGGACAGTGGCAATTCGTTCCACAACTTCACAGCACTTACTGTGAAAGATTTAGCGTAAGTACGCGTCTTGTTAGACGGTACAGCCAGAGTGAGATTGGCAGACGACCGCAAGCGGTGACCACTCCCATCGGCCATATATTTAAACCTTTCACTGAGATAAGGAGGTGAAGCAGAGTTGTAGAGGACATTAAAAAGCAATGACAGGACATGCAGGTCTCTACGCTGACGTATTGGCAGCCAACCCAGCAGCGCTCTAAAGGCGGACACGTGATCGTATTTGCGCAGTCCGCTTGTCAAGCAGTTCCTCTTTGAGATTCGTCATAGCAATGTCACCATAATCCAGAAGGGGCAGCAAGAGTGATCTGGCAAGAGTAAGCTTGGTGGACATAGAAAGGAAGTTCTGCAGGCGCCTAAGTGAGTGAAGAGATCCGAAGAGCTTCCGGCTGACCTCCGAGATATGCGGAGACCAAGACAATGTCTGGTCCATGGTTACACCTAAATTCCTAACAGTAGAGGAAAGAGGGATAGGAATCCGACGAAAAAGAATGTCAGGCACCACCATTTCCGCCAGCTTGTTCACAAAGTGAGGGCGTAGAATCATCTACCGATGACAATCGCTTGCGATTTTTGATCGTTTACGTTTAAACCAAAATGATTAGCCCCGCTGTGAATGGATTCCAAATCTGGAGGTGGCAGATCCTCCATACTAGCCGCCGCATAGATCTGCAAGTCATCTGCATAAAGATGGAACGAAGATCTTAGGCACTCTGTGATCCCACTAATGAAAATCGAAAAGAGAAGAGGAGAAAGGACCCCCCCTTGAGGGACACCAGCGGAATGTTCACGCCATTCCGACATTTTTTCGTTGACCCTAACCCGCTGGCGTCGACCAAAGAGGTAGTCGTGAAACCAAGATAAGGATGAGCGAGACACATTTAGTGAGCGAATGTATGCTGAGAAGGATATCAAAATCTACCGTATTAAAAGCGCTACTGAAGTCAAGAAGAACGAGCACTGTAAGTTTTTTGTGTTCAATATTAAGACGAATGTCATCAGTGACTTTAACCAAAGCAGCAACTGTGCTATGCCCGGGGCGAAAACCAGATTGAAAGGGATTAAAATAAGATGAGAGAGGAGACGGCGGTTTACAAAGTGTTCAATTATTTTGGACAAAACTGGGAGTATGGAAATAGGGCGATATTGCGAAAATTCAGTAGGGTTGGGTTTTTTCGGGAGAAGAATTACATGAGCAAGTTTCCAAGAGGAAGGAAACTTGCCCGAGGAAAATTAAAAATTTATAATATTAGAAAGTATCGGGGCAATGGAATCCGCTACGAGCATAAGCATGTCCACACTAAGGCTATCCTCACCGACGGCCTCCGTCTTAATAGTTTTCAGAAACGCAAGTGTCTCTTGTGGAGAAATTTTACCAAGTTCAAAGGGAGGAGAATCGGGGAGTGTAGTATTGGCAAGAAGTGATAGTGTTGATTGTGTAATGGAAGGTTGAAGAGTAACCGGAGAGGTACACTATAGTGCATATTGATGGCTTCTAGGTCGAGAACGCAAGAAGAATTATTTTGAGCTTTGCCTACTCCCAGCGATTTCAGAAATTTTCACAGTTTAGCAGGACTTTAGGAGTCTTCGATAGAATTGTGGATATAGCGGCGTCTGGCATCCCTACATATTTTATTGCAGCTGTTACGTAAAGAGATGTATGCATGCCTGTTGGTAATCAGCGTAGTCAACTAGGAACCCTTATAGTTTCGCCATGTCCGTCTGTCTGTCTGTCCATCCGCGGCTTAGCTCCGTGAACATTAGTACTAGAAAGCTGAATATGAGTATGTGTATGTATCACGCCGACAAAAGGGTAAAAAAATATATAAAAAAAAAAACTTTTTTTCGGGTACTTCTCGTGTATACACCTAAAGTGGGGGTGAATTTTTTTTTCGTTCCAACACCAGTGTGCGGGATGTCGTGAAATAAGTCTTTTAAAAATAATGTGGGTCTCCAAACATTATTTTTTTGATAAAGTCAGCAGTTTCGTAAATATTCGCTCCGAAAATAAAAAAAATTGTGTCCCCCCCCCCTCTAACTTTTCAACCACGAGTCAAAAAATTATGGAAAAAGTCATGAAAATGAGGCCTTATAAGTACTTTCAATGAAAACTATATTGAATAAAATCGGTCGAGCCGTTCTTAAGTTATTGCAAAATTTCATATTTTTTCATAAAATGGCGTAAGTGCCGCGCGGTGTCCTTATACTTTGAACGTTACACATATTAGTTAAGTGCCATACTGCACTAAAACATTCCGCTAAATATGGTGCGTATAACCCATAACTTCCAGAAAGTAATAAGTAATTACTACACACAGTTACTCTGGCGTGTACGATCATTTTATAGAGCTTGAAATCATTCTCGTAAAGGACTCGTAAGGGTCTATTGTGAAGGATGGGCAACTACGGAACCCTACACTGAGCGTGGCCCGACATGCTCTTGGCCGGTTTTTAGGGTTCCGTAGCCAAATGGCAAAAAACGGAACCCTTATAGATTCGTCATGTCTGTCTGTCTGTCTGTCTGTCTGTCTGTCTGTCTGTCCGTCTGTTCGTCCGTATGTCACAGCCATTTATTTCCGAAATGAAATGAAATGAAATGAAATATTTATTTATAACAATTGTTATAGGTCATAAAACATCACAATTATTGTACCAAAAATATTAATAATCGTTTTCAATTTTCATGTCAGCAATATATTATGTAATATAACATTTGATTTTCCCTTATTTTTACATGGAAAAATATAAATACAAATTTTACATGGAAAGAGGTAAATTAAAAAACTCATCAAAGCTGTAAAAAACCGAAACTTTAAGAGCTATACTGTTTAAACTTGGTAGGTAGATGTATTCTGTGAACCGCATTAAGATTTTGATGCAAAAATAAAAAAAAAAACCGGCCAAGTGCGAGTCGGACTCGCGCACCGAGGGTTCCGTACAAACACTTTCCATCCCTAAGTGGTTAAGTTAAGTTTGCACCTGGTATGTATAGCGCCCCATATAAATTAGGTGCAAAGTTAGGTATTAAAAAAAAAAATTATGGTTTTCGTAATTATTCCTTTATCTATGCTATAAGACGTTGCTTCGTACCAAATTTCAAGATTCTGAGTTCACGGGAAGCACCCTGTAGGTTTTGATTCCCTTGCAAGTGTCGAAAATTTGCGGCATAAACGGCTGTATCTTTTGATTGCGTTGGCTTAGAAGTTTGATTTTTTCACAGCTTCAAGGGACAGTAGACCTGAGTAATTGATATAAATTTCAGCTTCATACCTCCACGCGTTCCTGAGAAAAAGGGTCTTGACAGACGGACGGACGGACAGACGGACAACAAAGTGATCCTGTAAGGGTTCCGTTTTTCCTTTTGAGGTACGGAACCCTAAAAATAATAATAAATATTGGGGGCTCCCCATACTTAGAACTGAAACTCAAAATTTTTTTTTTCATCAAACACATACGTGTGGGGTATCTAGGATAGGTCTTCAAAAATGATATCGAGGTTTCTAAAATATTTTTTTTCTAAACCGAATAGTTTGCGTGACAGACGCTTCCAAAGTGGAAAAAAGTTGGTCCCCCCCCCCCCCCCTCTAACTTCTAAAATAAGAAAATGAAAAATCTAAAAAAAAACATATGATGTACATTACTATAAAAACTACCAACGAAAATTGTTTTGAACGAGATCTAGTAAGTAGTTTTTTTTAATACCCATTAATACCTAACTTTGCACCTAATTTATATGGGGCGCTATACATACCAGGTGCAAACTTAACTTAACCACTTAGGGATGGAAAGTGTTTGTACGGAACCCTCGGTGCGCGAGTCCGACTCGCACTTGGCCGGTTTTATTTATATTCGTCTAAAAATTTAAACCCGAAGGAATTAAACATAATTGTTTGAATTCACGCATTCATTATTGAGACTTTAAGTATGTAGGTACTTCACTTAACCAGTTTAAAGATTTGAACAAACCGTCAACCTTATCCAAGGAAATACAATTCTTATTATGTTATTTGACGAAACCAGCTCAGAGATTTGACTAAATCATCGACCTTGTTTAATAGTGAAATGGCAATGCAAGTTAAGTACCTACTAGCTTATTTTGTCATTTCTCCTAACCAGTTTAGAGGTTTGATCAAGTCGCTAAAAAATCCAGTAAAATGACAATAACTACAAATTTTAGTTACCAATCCGATTTTGTCATTTGATCAAACTAGTCTAATGATTTGATCAAATCCTTAGATTTGTTTGGTGAAATAATAAAACTCGGTTACAATTTTGTGGTCATCTGCTGGGGATTTATCAAATCCCTTGGTATTTTGACCACATGTACAAAACTGTCAAATTCTGATGTTGAATATACAAATATATTCGAATATTACCTGGTTCGTTTTCTTTTTTTTCGTCTGAAACAACAAATGCAACCCTTTGACTTACGTTTCTGTTTGAATGCCAATTAATCACTTAGTAGTAGTCCTTTCCTTGATCCTTAGAGCGTTTGACAGAAACTGATATACTAGATAAATTGTAGACTGTTATATACATACATATATTAAAAAATAATAATATTTGAATGAAAGACAATATATTTCATTCATTAAATAGATATATGAATTGAAATATTTTCTTATTTGAGGTATCCAAGGCCCATTTTTACCTTAAAAATATGTAGGTACCTAGTTTAATATCTTAAAATTATGTAATAAACGAACTTACCTGAATGTACTGGTATATCTGGTGAATTTCTAACACCTACGACACTTCGATGACAGTAACACTCCCCTTCATGGCACAGTGCGGGTACCCCCTTGCAGTAGTTCTGGCAGTTCTGTTGAGCATGTTCACTAGTGCAGTCGAAGGACCGAAGTAGGCCCAAATAGTAGTCCATATCGACTGAGAACAGTTTTAATATTATTTTAATACCTTATTTATAAAACTGGAAAAAGCGGTGTTAAAATAAAAAAATATATATACTGGGTGGAACGCAACGAAGGTCTGTCCTGCAAATGTAGCATTTTTGAGCCTTAGAACATTATTTTCTCCGAATTAAATATATTAATATCTGTTACCGTTTTCGAGTTTTCTCAGGTACCTAACTAATATATTAGGTACCTGAGAAAACTACTTAAATCTTGAAAATATTCTTGTAATATTGCGCAACTGACTTATTGCTACCTATCCTTATATATCGAGAAAAAAACCTGACTTAGTTGGTCTTCTACAATCAGCAGACTCTCTAAATTACAGCAATTTTGATGGCTTTCCTCATATTTATCCACCAGATTCAAGTAATAATGTGTAAATAAGAGGCGGTGAAAATTTTGATAATAGTAGAGTTTGTCATCGCGTTTAAGGCGTTCTTAATGAAGGCGGAGGAAACCGTAGCCTCACTTTGTGAATATTAATATAAAAAGTAACATACTGAGCCTCGTGTCCGGATAATCTTCAATTTGAGACAAATTTCCTTCTTCGGGGTGAATTACTATTTGTTTGGTAGTCAGTAGAGCTCCTAAAAGAAGGTTAATATCCTATTTGTAAGCTTGGCCAAAACGGCAGTAAGTTACGCCTACTTTATGAACATCACATAACACCCGACGCCTCACGATTGTGGGAGTTCAACTTTACAGTAGGTATACAACTGAAACCTCACTACCGATACCGTGGTGGTTAAAAAGAATTAGTAATATTGGTGATGTGTATGTATGTTTGTGTTTATATATGAATTCCGTTTTTTCATTTGAAGGTACGGAACTCAAAAAATATTATGTTTCTATAATTTTTTTTTTGTATTACTTATTGCAAGCATGTTTTGCAAATCGATTCAACTTCAAATAAGTAATATTATATGTTTAAAAAAGTTCCGTTCCACCCTGTATATATATGCATAGGTTAGTAAACTCAAATCATGGCTCAATTTATTTGAATGTTACCTATAGAAATATTAAAAAGAAATGTGTAATGGTATAACTCCTAAAGAGTTAATATTTTCTTTTGAAACACGGTTATGTTTTTCGAAATTATTTTTGAATGTGGGTAAATTATCATTTTTTTAAATTGCTATATAGATACAAAGATCAACACCCAAAAAAAAAATTGCTCTCATACGTGGTCCACACCGGGACTCGAACCCGGTATCTTTGGATTACCGGTCCAACGTCCTAACCTTTCGACCAGAGACGCACTTTACGAACGCAATTCAATTTTCTTAAACATTACTTCTTTCTTATCTTCTTCTTTCTTTCTATATATAGCAATCCTAAATAGTTATTCAAAATAACAGTCAATCACGAAATCTGTATCCACAAATTACGTCACACAAAATGTCGACTTTTTGAACCCCTCCCCCCCCCCTATGTCACGCTTTTTTGCTATACCTTTAACATGTACTGTCACGTTTGGTATGACCCCCCCCTCCCCCTTAACGTGTGACGTAATTTATGGATGACCCCTTAGATTTAGATATATTTATTTCACGATATTTATCATAAACTGTCAGTCAGTATAAATTGCGCTAAGTCAATTTACATTCATTCTACTATGGCGTCGTAAGAATATATATATATATATATATATTTATAATCGTAGTAAAAACATAAGAATATGAATTCATTACAAAGAAAATAAATACATGTCAATATTCAGTTAAGTCCTTTGACTTTATTCAATTTGTCAGAGTATCTCCTTAAAGGATAGCCAAAATGCAAAACATAGATACTACTTACAATAGACACAAAGTGAAATACATCAATGAATTATTAATTAATACACCAACAGTCAACCTTTTCAATGCCAAGCGTGGAGACAATTCACCGTGTGACTGACGCCAGAGCAAAAATTAAGAAGTGCTCTTAAATCAACAGGAATTGAAAAATACTTGTAGTGAATCACAATGTTTTTGATCATTGAAATTTGGACGGCTGTGGCCGACGTTCGCTTCAACGGACCACTATTCCATAGTTGGCTTTTCCCGTCTGAGGCATCCAAAAGGATAACTTATGGCTTTAAAAAAAATATGTTAACTTACCTGCATTAGCTGCGCCTGCGATAAAACAAAAGCAGAAGCACAAGACATAAAATTTTCCGTGCATTTTTCTGTTCGTACGTGGCGCACACAGGAAACACTATACGGTAAGTGTAAAATTGAGACGTCAATTGATTTTCCACTTGTTTTCTCAATATGCAGTCAGTTGATTAGGTATTTAGGTACCTAAGAGTATTAACATAGTTACCTCCAGGTTTTTCATCCACCTCGTACTTATTACGAGGGGCACACCGAAATGATCGGGAATAGAGTACTTTAAACTGAGTTACATTAAATCCTTTTTTGTCACATGCATACTGGCGACTTACAATCACGATGCCGTTTTTACAATTTAAAAAAAGAACGATATATTTTTTTAATTCCATTTTTAAATTGACAACTCGATGAACAAAATGGAGCTGACGCGTGAAAATGTTCGTGCAATTATTTACCATAACTTTCGTCGTGGCTTATCTCCAGATGAATGTCGCAATGAGCTTGTTACTATATACGACATTGAAGCACCTAGTCAGACGACAATATATCGGTGGTATGCTGAGTTTCGACGGGGTCGTGCCTCTCTTGGCACCGTACCTTCATCAGGTCGGCCGAAAACGGCGGTTTCGCCTGAAAACATCGCGGCTGTGGAAAAACTACTAAAAGAAGATAGACATGTGACATACGAGCAGATTCGGGCAACCATAGGCATTGGAATGACTGCAATTCACACTATTTTGCATGGTGAATTGGGTGTCAGAAAATTGATTTCCCGATGGGTACCCCATAATTTGTCTGAAGAGCAAAAGGCGGCTCGTGTTGATTGGTGCCGATCTATTCTGAAATGCTACAATGGAGGAAAGTCAAAAGCCGTTTATAATATGGTCTCGGGTGACGAATCCTGGATTTATTCTTATGAGCCTGAAAGAAAGCACCAGTCGGCAGTATGGGTCTTCGATGACGAGGTCAAACCAACGAAAGTTGTGCGTTCTCGAAGCGTGTCGAAGAAGATGGTGGCTTCGTTCGTCTCAAAAAAGGGGCATGTTGCCACAATTCCTCTAGAAGAACAAAGAACCGTTACCGCTGATTGGTATATCACAGTTTGTTTGCCGGAGGTGCTGGCCGAACTTCGCCAAGGGAACCCGAGACGCCGCGTCATCTTACACCACGACAATGCGAGCTCCCACACCGCCCACAAAACAACTAAATTTTTGAACGACGAAAACGTTGAGTTGATGTCCCATCCTCCATACAGCCCTGACCTGAGTCCAAATGATTTTTTTACGTTCCCTAGAATTAAAGATTTATTGCGTGGTCAGCGGTTTGAGAACCCAGAAGCCGCTGTGGAAGCCTATAAATCGGCCATTTTGGCAATGCCTACTTCAAACTGGAATTATTGTTTTAATGACTGGTTTAAAAGAATGCAAAAGTGCATTGAATGTAACGGAGAATACTTCGAAAAACAATAAAATATAATTTATGTATATAGTGCACATAGTTTTTTAAATTCCCGATCATTTCGGTTTGCCCCTCGTATACTGATAAAAAAGGTAAGTATAAAATTTCAATAGATTTAAGGAATTTTATAATGTATTATAAATGTTCATACACAAATTAATTTTATCTGATCTAAATCTTTTCATCCATCATCATGACGGATGACAGAAGAAGGTAGTTTACAGGGTCCACTTCAGAGTACTTTGTTGCACAAATCTGCCAAGTGAATGCTATTGTGAAACATTTACAAGAATCTGGACTAAACCACTGGATTGAGCTTCACAATTCCAAGATCCTTTTTATATAACGTCATTGTGAAAATGTTTGGCTGTAGCTGTGGTTAAATTCTGAAAACAAGCCCATAGAGATGGCTCTACTTTTTCCCAATATCTGTAGGAAGCACTTGCACCTTGCAAGTACTTCATTAGTGCCTGAAAAGTATACGCAGAAATCAATCGTTTATACCATACTGCCCATGGCCGTTAACTTCCCCTTTTAGGGTGCGTCTCCTCGGAAGCGAAGTGGAGCGGAGATGTGCGGAATCGACCAACCCTTCTATTCTATTCTATTTCTATTTTTATATTAAAAAAAAAAAAAATGGCTACTGCCCATTGGGTCAATTTTGCCAGTGTCAAAGTTGACGAACGTTGTACGGTGAGTTGAGCTTTTTGTAAAGTGATAGCGATTTACAAAGAACCACGCGGTCTACCGGGCCTTGACCCAAGAAGGGCTATGTACGCTTTAAGTTGAATTCTTCATTAACTATTCACTCATACGGTAGTTCACTGCACAATAGACTATCAATACTAGGGGAGACCAGGTATGAAAGTAACACGGGATGAACGTAACAAGTGAGTTTTTGAACGAATTATGTTGGCTACAAGGACGGCTGTTTTACCGACATAGGCCATTTTGAACCCCCCCTTCCCTCAGTTGCGCTCACGGCGCTGTGCCGCCAGGTTGTTGACGTATTGAGTCGGTGCCGAAAAATTACGCGAAAAGTAAGTTTTGATCGTTTTTTTCAACGGTGATTGTTTTAATTATGTGATGTTGTAGCTTGTGTGTTATGTGTGAGTTAAATAGCACAACTATTCGTCTTTATGTTTTGGCATCCGGAATGGTACATTTACGACGGTTTTTGTAAGGTATAAGCACGTGTTTGTCATATTCGGGAGAATTTATAGATCGGGATGAAAGTAACAACTTGTTACTTTCATCCCGATTATTATCGTAATAACTCAAAGCATATTTTACTGTATTTCTTATATTTCAGAGCTACACAGATTTATTTTTTCTATTTTTCTATTCCGTCAACAAGTCGTCAGATTGATGCAATGTCCTGTTCACCACCATCACGCGATCATGCAATTTCGACTGATAATTTACTGGCCGAACGGTGCGAGTTACGCTCACCATCGCCATTAGTAACACCACCATTGGTAGGTTCACCGTCTTTGCCAGCATCACCATTGTTGCCAAGAAGTCCTCCTGAATTAACTTTGCCACCAACAGCCTCAGCTTCATCGACTATTTCGGAAGTAGATGTCTCTGTACCATCAACATCATCTCATAATTTAAACTTCCCATCTACCTCTTCAGCTACTGTACAGGACGTTACAATGATATAGTTTAGTCCCTATCAAATTAAGCCCCTACCAAAAGCAGGACCAAGGAAGAATAATGGAAAGGGAAGAAAGGGAGGAAAACAGCAATAATGACTGATACACCAAACAAGCTTGAAATGCAAGAACAAGAGGAAAGAAAGCTCAGAGCCAAAGAAGTTAAGAAACCCATTTTGCAGACTGCCAAAGAAATAAAAAAACCAAGGACACCAGTTGTTAAAAAAAATATGAAAAAAAAGGGAAATAAAGCACCAAAGAAGAAAAAGGGTTCTAGATTAACAAAGAATACTGATAGCTCAGATAGCGAGGATTGCTTTTGTCTAGTCTGTATGGAATCATATGCAAACAGCAGGTCAAATGAAAAATGGGTGCAAATGCCTCGAGTGTCACCAATGGGCTCATGAAGATTGCACTAATAATGAAAGAAGTTATATCTGTCATAACTGTTTGTCTGACTGAGATTGTTGATTAGTTTTGAAGATTATTTGTCATGTTTCAGAAGCATTTAATAATTAGTTTTGATTATTGTGACATTATTTTATATGTTTCAGAAGTGTTTAATAGATAGTTTTGATTATTGTGATATTATTGTAAGACCTAAAAGGCTGATTGATAAATAAGAATAATAATGTTGTTTTGTGATAAATAATAATGTTGATTATGAAAGATACATAGTATTTATTTGAATTGTTACAAGCATCCCCTGATACTGTTACAACCAGCCCTACCCCTAGGGATGGTTGTAACAGATTCCAAATTTTTTTTTTGCTCATTTTTCTCAAAATCTCATATATCAGTTGCATTTAAGGTGATCGTTAAAGATAGCTGAAAGACTAATCTATCATTTGTATTGATTAGAATCTTGATATTCTTAAAGATGTGTGAGATATTACGAAGAAATCGAAAATTGTTACGTCCATCCCTGGTCTCCCCTACACATTGAACAACCAAAATGAATAAATAACGAATAACTAAACTTAAAGGCATGCGGCCATCTTAAGTCACAAACCGGCATCCGACCAACCCTTAACCCTTAAGAGTAAGACGAACCGAACGACATTTCTTTCGATAAACGAAGAAAATATCAAATAGTCTCTGAGTATAGCCGCGGGCAGAAATACAGTTGTTGTTGACTACGAAACCCTAATAAAAACGTAATCATCTAATTATTCGATAGTAATCGATTATACACTTCAAGAAATGCGGAACTAGAATTTCATTATGACATTGTCTCTAGCATCTAGATTTTTTTACCTTCGAATTCGTTTCAAAGTCAGAGTCAAAAGTGGGTCAGTTTGTATGGTTTGACAGTTCAGAAGAGTTAGCGTGGTTTGAATATATCACAAAAGTTTTAAAAAAAGGTACTCGTAAAAGTACAAAAATTAAATGCCAAAAAAATCACAGCATTTATTGCAACCTTCATACTGATACTGATATTATAATTATAGCCTAACAACTGTCAGTCCGGCCCAGGGATATTGGCACTACAAACAGCTTTCATATGTCAATAATGCGCATCATAATATATTTGCATTATTAAAAGTCTATAGCGATTTGTCATGGATTTGTCATTAACCAAATTCAAAACCTTGTTTACTGGAATGCTGCTCAATCCTCCGTTCTTCTTAAGAAATAAATACTAAATCCTATCGAAAAAAACTTGACTACGATCACTACGGATATTTTTGGCTTTATTGTGCAAGAATTACTTGAAATTTATGGAATATTTAGCCCTGTTTCTTCTTTGTTTACATTTGTGACATTCATCAACTTTCAACGTCAGTTACCAAAAAGTTGTAGTTGCCATGCCAGTAAGATAAATTAGTACCCCTAAAATCCGCAATATGGTGTGGGTGGTTGTTGCCCCGTTGGGCTATACCTAAGTGCCAACAGGCACTTCGTCGGAAAGAAATATGAATTTCAATACTAAACCTAAGTCTGTTATTATACATTAATAGGAAGTTCTTCTCGCAGTGTAGTGCTCCTTATTCGTATAATAACTAAGATATTGTTAGAAAACCTCACAATAAAAATAACGAGGAGGAAATCTAGAGTTACCTTTTTAATTGGTTTCTTGCCTTGTTATAATAACGAAGTTATCGGAAACGTTGCATTGCAAAGTCTAAGGGTCAAAACACAATTACAAGACACGACATCGCATCGTCGTACGACGCGACATCGTACCACGATGCGACGTCATGAGATTGTAAAATGAATTTTAATTTAGCATCTTGTCACATGAAGATAAAGTTCATTTTGGATTTATGCATTTCCACGACAATACGTCGCATCGTGGCACGACGTCGCGTCGTACGACGATGCAATGTCGTGTCTTGTAATTGTGTTTGGCCCTAACTATTATGTAAACAATAGTATAATATTATGTTAATAGCTTACGTATATGTCTATTCTATTCTATTTTTTTTTTAAATGGCAACCGGTCACAGTTAAGCGACCATTACTGCCAATGTCTCGTTGCCAATCGCACTCGGCGACTAGATAGAGGATTGATACCACGTTGTACGGTGAGTTGATAAAATCGTGCTTCTTGTAAAGTGATAGCGATTTACAAAAAACCACGCGGACTATCGGGCCTTGACCCAGGAAGGGCTATGTACGCTTCAAGTTGAATTCTTCATTAGCTATTCACACATTCGTTTGATCACTGCACAATACGCTATCAATACTACACATTGAACGACAAAAATGAATAAATAACGAACAACAAAACCTAAACGCATGCGGCCATCTTAAGTCACGGACCGGAAGTCTACGTATATGTCGAAGCGTAACAACGGGTGGCACAAATAGTTATGACATTTCAACCGATTGAATGTTTTGACAGGCGCTGTCACTCGAGCTACGTTCAGAAATTGTTATCATTTCTTTTAATACGGAACGTCAAGTGGGTAGCTTGAGTGAGGTCGATACCGGGCTGGCAACTGTGGCAACATTTGCTTAGTGCTGTTAGGTTGGTACACGGCAGGAAGTTGGCGGGGAGTGGATGACAGGAGGTGTGGTTGGAGCCGTTGGAGGTGACAGACTTCACTTTTGATTGAGCAGCGGTCGAGTGAACAACTTGAGCCAGCCCCGTATTGAACTCACTACGTTCCTAAAAGTAATCCGTGCGTATCCTTGTAATCGCGATAGATCAAGTTGATTTTTAATTTGGAATTGATTAATACCCTTTCGACGCATAAGACCACAAACGCGAAATACCAACTCTACGCAAAAAACCACTTTAGCAAAATACCAACTACGCAAAACACCAACTACGCATAACGCTAACATTACCGACGAGTGCTTTTATTTTCGATCTACCTACTATGGGTGATGCGCAAGAACACGAAGACCGTCGCGATTCGTCATATAAATAAATTATGGTTTTAGTAAGTCATAAACAAAGTATAATCGCATTATTTAAGTTATAATAGACAGTTATTAAAGTTAATTTATAATTTTGCATGACACAATACGAAAATAAACTTTATCGACTTGTACTTTTTTACACAACCATCAATTGATTGTCAAGCCAAATCAAATGAACCCAAGCTCGATGGGGCCGCGTCGTTTATTACAGAGTTTCCATGACCATTTCCTAACTCTATCATCAAATCAGACCCATGTCATAAAAATATTTCATTGTCAAAAACAACTTGAATTGTACGAGTCCATAAATCTGTTCAAAGTTCAACTTTTTCCGTGATAAATGTTATAATAAAAATACGCTTTGATTAAGATAATGAGACAATTCGAAGAGATAAATGATAAAAGCAAGTCACGATTCAACCCATTCTATCTTCATTTGACTATTAGAAAATCAATTTAATATTTCATCCAATCATAAGTTCAAATGAAGTCGCAAACAAAACTGTCCCAATCGGAGAACGCTTCAAAACTGACGTCAAACAATGCCAAGTCAAGTCCAATTACAGCAGAGTCTAAACGAGTCCCGAGTGGGCAAAACTTCATTTCCTTACTTTATAGAAAGTGGAGTATGTCTTCTGAAGATTGGTGTGGAAATAAGCGCTAAGCGGGGACGAAGGGTAGGATCATTATCATAGTATTGAGTGCTATTAAATACAGAAGGTTCACTGTTTTAATTTAAATGAAATCTGGATTTTCACATACATACTTATTTATTTAGGCATTAATTAAATGTAATGCGCGAGAACTGTGTTTAGTAATATTTGCTGCGCCTATAAAATATTGGTTTATAACACAAGCACTTCAGGTTCCATTTCGAAATACGACTAAGTTGGACACTCGTCACTTGGTTTTAAGCGTACGTTTGTAGGTAAGGCACAACTTTATGATTACTAATTATTTCGTAACTTTTATATGATATCCTCTCGTATATCACACAAATTTGGCGAAGTAAGTACTACTTACTAGAATAAGTGGGTACTGTGTACAATAAAGTATTTTGATTTGAATTTCATTTCTCCGTACTGGGAACCGCTTGAGAGCAAAACCGAATTCGTGGCATTAACCAGTGGAGCACTGATGTGACGCCAACGTCATAGGAAAACAGACTTTTTTTTTATTATACATACCCTAACACTAAATGGATTTCCTACCTTCAAACTTCAAACATTCACCAGAAGATGACACTCAAACTACTCAAACAGTCATAAAAGCCCTTCCCATGCATTATTGAATTAACGGCAGCCTCGACAGCCGCTTCCCTCCCCACATTGCGCCAATAACAAAACCAACGACGTTCTTAATGAACTCTCCTTGTAAACTGTTCCAGAACTTTCCCAACTAGTTCACTGAAGTTCGGCATTAACATTCTTCGAATATTTTTCCGAATGGCCAGGGTTCCAGTTCCAGGGAGTTTTGCGTCTTAAAAACTTTTTTTATAGTTGTCACAAACGCTTTAGCGTTAACGTTCGAAGAAGCTGAGAATTCGCGTTTTTTTCAGTAGATTAGGTTTTCGCAGTAGCTGATTTCCGATTAATGTTACTTTTACGTTTAAAATACTTGTAATAAAACCTTGCAAAATAAATGATAGATGTCGGATCGGCAAGAAAAAAAATGTGTCAGAGAAAGGATCAAATTAAGATTACATTTTAGGTGCCTATGTACATATACACTTGCGCCTAGCGAACATTTTTACGAGGGTAAATTGAAATTGAAACACGTAGCTCCTACTCAAACAACCCTAATATATTGCTTTCGGTACGTGATTTAAAAATTGGGCAAGTGCGAGCCCGACTCGCGCATGAAGGGTTCCGTACCTATACATATATATAATCTATAACAAGTTTGTTGTATGGGAGCCCCCCTTAAATATTTATTTTATTTTATTTTTAGTATTTGTTGTTATAGCGGCAATAGAAATACATCATCTGTGAAAATTTCAACTGTCTAGCTATCACCGTTGTTGAGATACAGCCTGGTGACAGACGGACGGACGGACGGACGGACGGACGGACGGACGGACGGATGGACGGACGGACGGACGGACGGACGGACGGACGGACAGCGAAGTCTCAGTAATAGGGTCCCGTTTTTACCCTTTGGGTACGGAACCCTAAAAACTGACCACTCTGTCGCGTTGCTGCGACCAGTTTCGTATTATTTAAATCAATGTTCAATGCAACCTACTTCTCTACGTAAGAAGTATTTTCGTCCATTTGTCTGAATATTACATACTGATGTTGCCAGCATGCTTTTGACGAATTATTGAAAAATGCAGAAGTGTGTGGCAAAACCATAACGTGAATTTCGTGATTCTGCGTTTTACACAACGTATGTATTACGGACAACTGGCTTCTTCGCAAAAGGTCACTTGTTTTGAGCAACTTTATCAATCAATTTTCGGTCTTTCAGCGTAAGCGTACCTAACAGTGGAATATCATGTCTAAAATCGTTGGATGGATTTTTACTGAATGTATCCTTGGTTAATTTGCTCGGCTCTGGTTCAATGGACAGGTAGCCAAAAGATGCTTCCAGTAGTATTCAAATAATAGGTCCAAACCATTTTATATTTAACTGCATAAATATTTCTGTGGCTCTAGTGAAAAGGGGTTAAAGTGCACTTATGACCTTTTTGCGTTATATACACCAAAATTCACAAAAAAAAATTGCGCATCTTTTGGTGTAATCGGAGCTAAGTTATCTTTTAAAATGACAAAGTTAGGATTGTGCCAAACGGTATATCTGGTGAATTATGTCGTGAAATATGGTGCAACTAAAGATAACATTGAACAATTTGGTGTTTTGTATGTGGAGAACGATTTAAGTTCATTTGTCTCTTTTGAGGCATCCTGTGTTAAAGGATCAATGTTTACTTATACCTTTTTACAAAACAAGTATACAAACCTTAAAGAATATAAATCGACTTTAATCTGTATTCACTACTTAATGTTAAACATTAATGGTATAAGTCGAATTGTATCTCTTATGAAATCTGGTATTTAATGATCAATGTTTACTTGTACCGATTTGCACCAGCAATTTACCCATAATTTATAAAAATAAATCGAAATTAATCCATATTCACGAATAAATATTTAGCATTTATGGGTGTATATAGACTTATACCAGTGAGTTGTATCATTTTACACCACGACGATTACTTGTATCAAGAAGTTTGTATTATAAAGTCTCTTCGCTGTCGTTTATTTTAAGTACACTTGAATCTAATAAATCATCCCATTATAAAATTTGGCTCACAAGTTAGACTGACCTACAGTAGTGATGTAGGCATTTTTTTTAAGTTGTTTAACTTGCAATGTATGTTACTATGTTTGTTCGGGATATTGCAATTCAATTTTGAAGCAGAATATCTACAACTGATTGAGCTGAAATTTTGCCCAAGTACCTACTTCCTACTTAAATATGACAATATAATAATATGGTACCATGGGACTGGTCTGGTGCCCGGAAGGTAGCCCTAGGGTTAAAAATATTTTTTAGTTTTTTACACAGAATGGCAGGCCGATCTCGAATCGATCGAATGCTCAAACTTGTTGAGGAGAAAGGTGACAATAATTGTGTCGACTCTATTGTCACTGTCTAATGTTCACTGATTCTGACTCAGAAAATTTACGAGAAACGGAAGAAACCGAAACGGCAGAAGCAGCAGAGCAACTTTCGTTTTGGGACAGAGTCGGTCAAGGACGAAAACGACAACCTAAAAAAAGTGAGAAAATAAACATAGGGAGGAAAGGAAAAATAGGAGACATTTTGGTAAAAAGTATGAAAGCATGAAAATAAAGGAGAGAGATTAGATGCTAGGATTTTTTTTAAATGAAATGCGCAATAAATATCCAAGGAGAACTCAAAAAAATATATTTGAGAGTTAATAGGGCTTTAGGAGAATATATAACAAAAGGGTTCAGTTCATTGCTAATTTAATTGAATTAGAGTTTAAAAACACAAAAGTAGACGCAACAACAAACAATAGACAGTTTGCCAATTATTTAAAAATAAAGACGACGAAAGAGAGTGTTATCGCATTTGCAGATGCTGGTAATGCGATAACCATTTGACGAAACATCAAAGTTTGTTCCGGAGTAACTGAAAAACTTAAAATCAGTAAAGAACTTGTCCTAGATTCAGCGTGATGGATAATGCCGTCGAGGAACATAATTCATTATTTCCTGTATATGAAAGATTTACAGCGCTCCAATACGGATATCGGTAAAAAAACGGTTTTTTGTTAAATTTGATAAACCCGAGTGTAAGATCTTTTACGAAAAATTGTTATGTTCTGAAGATATGGTAGATTCCCATCCTTTGGCGCCAACAGAGCACAGGCAAGAATTGATTTTATACAAGAATTGAAATTTTACAAGCTGACCCTCAAAACGTGATACATGTTATTTTCCGTGTCTAAATATTCACAATTGCTATAAAATTTTAGTATAAGGTCTCATACTAAAAGTTATTCGTAATTGTAAGTCAACTGGAAAAACTAAATTTTGTACTTATCTCGTTTTAGGTACTTATTATTTTGTATCGCTTAAGAAAGTTGATTACTTAATATTTTATTATTTTTGATGAAAGTCCAGAAGTTAAAAACGATGAGAATAATTTTACATGCTAATGTTCACTTTTTCCGTTATTTTTGTAATAAAGAATAAATAAAAATGAAGATTTTTTATTATCACTTCACCGCAAAAAATGATAAAACTTCTAAAAAACCATTGGTAAAAGTCTGTTTATATTACAGTACACCTAAATTAATTGAGTGCAAAAGGGTAAAAGTTTGTTTTCTTAGGATTATCTCTGAAATAAAGCTCTTAAATGATAGGTTTCGTTTAGTTAGGTATTTCTTATTTAGGGTGTTCATGTATTTTTCCTTTATAAAAGGAGATAACTTTAAATAAACCGAACTGCAAGTCCATTTACACTTTCTAAAATAATGGTGAAAATTGGTATAAGTTCAGTTATATTCCCGGGTAGTGTAAGTGTTATGGGTGAAAAGGGGTATAAAGTAAGTTATGTCCTTAAGAACACGTTTTGGCACGGATATAAGTCACATTTTTTTTTAACCGTTAACTTTGGAGAAGTAAGAATATTACCACGTGAAAGAGGATTTTTTAAATATTAAAACTGCATTTAAAGATTATTTGTAAGTATAGTGGTTGAAGTACAGTGATCAAAAGTCTGAATAATTTTAAGCCGCAACGGTTTTTTGCGTCTCCTGTAAAGTAGTGTTTTTCGAGTTTAACCCCTTTTCACTAGAGCCACAGATTTTTAACTAGAGCTAGGCTACGTATTAGCTAAACGATCTGCGAGGATAAATCTATAAACACCTACCAAGTTAACCCGAGCGAATACTATTGATGTTTGTTTTGCCTCAAACGCCGATCAAGTACGTTGAAATAAACTAAGAGAAACATAACCTAATATAAAAAAAAACAAGTACACATAATGTAATATTACGGTATCCGAATAAATAAACATCTAAGGCTAAATGAAACTTAAGTATTAAATTTATAACGCCGCATTGCAGCTGCAACATTGTTACTAATTGGATCTTATTCGCATACTGCATGAAAATGGCCGAAGTGTACTCTCTAGGGGGAGTAGGGGTACATTGATACGCGGGGCACATAGATACGGTAGTCATAAAACCTAAACGAATGGTTGTGTACAATTCATTCACGCACACGTAGACGTCACTTACAAGGCGAATGAGGCGCCGGAGTTTCACCGCGACTCAGTCGCTCAAACGCATTTGACAAGTACGGACACGTTTTTTAAGACCGCGAGTAAAAAATCGATCATTTTAGGAAGTGACTTATTAGGCAGTATTATAACGTTATCGGAGAGGAATCTACGACATGCAGTAATTAAATACGTTGAATTATTCTATACAATAGCCATTTTATCCTAGATACTTCTAGATTTTTTTCTATCTTAATTTGTATTTAAAGAACTACCTCGGGGCACATAGATACAAACGTCTGTGGGGTAGATTGATACTGTATCAATGTATGTCAATACATAAATAATGTTTATATGTTACTGTTAGTGTTTCAAAACAACTGATTGTTAGCATGTGATCTTAAGTTTATAAGGAAAATAGGTGTAGGATATATATATTGACTATTTACCTATATATATCAAAGATAAATATAAGTACAAATTAAAGTTACTGATAAAACCTAGTTGATTTGCCATAAACATTCATGAGACTGATTATGCCATAAATAAATGATAATATAAATCAATATAATGCATTTTCTTTCATTTTTAAATAAGATTATATACATTACATAGGAATATATGTGGGAGTATCAAACTACCCCAGGTGTGTATCAAACCGCCCCGTATACGGGGTAGTTTGATACAAATCCCATTTTTCAGAAAAAAATACATAAAAAAATCAATATGTTGTTTTGCGGATAAATGTACACTTACGTTTAAACTTAGTTAAACACTCGAGCTATCAAAATATTGTTTGTTGAAATTACTCTTTCCCTGCCGTTTTTATCGTCTATGCAAAAAAATCGTATCAAGGTACCCCATCTCCCCCTATTAAGTTGAAATGTAGGTACCGTATGCCTGTATTCAAATACACAAGCAATGTATCTAGGTACCTACGTGTAAACAATTGGGATATGCTTTTTATGTTTTATGTAATACCACACAATAGATAATAGTACAGTAATACCTAGAAAGGATTACTAACTATGCCATTATTATTATTTTATTACGAAAATATTTTATCTACACGTTTTCTAAGACGAATTTAACGATACAAAACATAATAACAAGAAACCCTACATTGTTCGTATTTATAAGTTTTATAGAAAAGAGGTAATTTTAGGGTCGTAAATAGTTTTCTTTTTATAAATTAAAAAATCTATGAAAGAGCTTTGTCACTCAGGTCACTCTGATATAGTTTCATACTCATCATACCTAATATAACATTAAAATTAGTAAGCGAAAATGTAAATTTGATGTTGCGACGTAGGACATAATATAGTCTTTCGGTAGATATGATGTTGCTAATTAAATTATATCCGAAATTATTAGTATTCGAAGTAAGCACTTTACAGCCAGAAAACGATGGTGATTCCCTTCAGCAAATGGCCTCAGGCCTCGCATGTTACTGGACGATGGCGCACCTGTTGATAATCTCGCCGGGGGGCTGAAATATTGCATCCCTTACACAGACATTCACTTTTATTAATAAGGGACTTTGTTAAGACCAAGCTACAGCCTTCTAACATTTATGCGCTTATATTTTTCACTTCTGACGCGTAGATGATGCTATAAAGTTAAGTCGAAAAAAAAGCAATGAGTGTGTCGGTTACATAAATTGTTATGGTTTTATTTTAACACGTTCGCTGCGGCAATTAAGTTAACTTGTAATTAGCCATAGGTACCTGTATCGGGTCATAAAGACCCTATACCGCAAGGAAGGTGTACAGGCCTTATTCCATTTTTTTTCTTATTATAAAAATTGATCATTTCATCGGACTTTTTAAAGTGAATACTTAATACTTTTCCCTGAGTTCTAAAAATAGCTACATATTAAAAAAACAAAAAAACAGTTGTCTGCCAGTGATAAATCTGTGTGGGTTGATGAAGAGTATTCCAATTTATTTATTCATCCTGTTATCTGCAGACTTAAACAAATACGAGTATATATTCATCCACCCGTTTAGACGTGAGGTGTGAATGCCGTAAAAAATATTTTAGATTCAGTCACCATTCAGTGTCCGATTAATAGCGGTGTTCAGTTATTTTTTGCAAAATATCTTTAATGTACAGATAAACATTTCATATTATGTGATATTATAGAGATTTAAAATATTATGTTATATTCCAAAACACTATTAATTTTTCGTAATGTTTTTTTATTACTTTTTTTTACTTATGAGCGCATTGTTTTTTTTGCATATTGATATTTGTATCTATATATTTAGCAACTAAAACGCAATATTATTTTATGATACATTTAGTCGCAACTCGTACCAACCTCCAGCAAAACGTGCCAACTCAAATTAAACAACTATAGGTAACTACAGTGGCCGACAATTTACAAGTTTCTAACTACCTTTGGCTTGTGGCTTTGTTCTTCGTGCGGTGTGAGTACGAAAAGCGTACACTCAATCAAAAAATATATATAATATATTGCATATAAATATTATATATATATATAAATGTAGGTCCCCGGTTTCATATCTCTTGACGTTATAAAAAACGGATGCCGACGGGAATAAATTATGTAACCAAAATTGGTGTGTTATTAATAATTTAACTTATTATTATACCTATATAAAATTCTTAGTAGGTAATCCTTAGATTAGACCGAGTAATTAAAGTTATGTATTTCGTTTTTCTTTCAAATCCAAGATCTATTATAACAAAGGTACTATAAAACTGCTAAATCTGTTTTGGAAAAAGTTTTTCTAATGATGATGTAACCCAAATATATATATATATAACATATATATATATTTATATTTGCATCATCGAAGAAGAACTACCTACGTTCTTCATTCGCGAAGCGGAAATTATATCACAATATAATTATTCTCCATCAGTCAACAGGGAATCCTAGTTCAGGCGCATGTCATTTTTTGCCAAGTAGAATGTCTTAGGCTATAGTTATTATTACTGTAAAATAAGTTATTATTCAATAAATATCTTATCTTATCTTATCTTAACTTTCGAGCAAGACATAATTATACATTATTATAATATTAATGATACATAGATAACATTTATTTTTATTCAGGTTTATTTTTTATAAACTTCCTACAGGTTATCTAGAAGAGTATTTTTCTCCTTAACAAGGTTGCTTATTAAGCCAGTCTCATCTCCCCGGTAACAGTGTTTCATAAGCGGAAGCCATTTAAGCCGACGCCAACTAAATAATCAACTTCTCTAGAAGAAGCTTGTAAAATAAACTTCCATTGTTTCTAAGCGTTACGAATTTAATTTTCTTAGGTTTTTTTGTTGAGACAATTAATAAATATTCGAAACTGACATTTAACAAATACTACTAGGTAAAAGTAGGTAGATAAGGTATATTATGTTCTAGAGAGGGGAGGAAGGGCATATAGAGGAAGTGGGGTTAACGAGGAATCCGTCTGACAGCTCGTACGAAATCTTCATAATTATGTGATCTACATTATTTCAACAACCATTTATGCTAAACTAGCTGTTGCCCGCGACTTCGTCCGCGTGGAACTTGTATCTTGAAAATTTTAAATCTTTATTATTTTCAGATCTAAGTAATGTTGAAATTGCTAAACGTGTTTTTTTTTCAATTGTTTACGGAATAGTAACGAACCCTTCGTACGCGAGTCCGACTCGCTCTTGGCCCTTTTTTCGGCTAATTTGCTCTAATTACGCGGTATCATTATAAAATCAGGTACATCTACGAACGAATAGCTTTACTAAATTCGATGAGCTTAATATATAATAGTTTATTCGATTAGTTTTTTTTCGGCTAATTCGCTCTAATTACGCGGTATCATTATAAAATCAGGTACATCTACGAACGAATAGCTTTACTAAATTCGATGAGTTTAATAGATAATAGTTTATTCGATTAGTTTTTTTTCGGCTAATTCGCTCTAATTACGCGGTATCATTATAAAATCAGGTACATCTACTAACGAATAGCTTTACTAAATTCGATGAGTTTAAGAACGACGTTTATAAATTCTTTGATTCGAATAATAATGCCTTGACACAAAGTTTCAAGTACCGCACTCAAAAAATGTTTGATCTACATACAAATTTTCAACCCCTTTTTCACCACCTTCAGGGCTGAATTTTCAAAAACGCTGAAATGAGTTTTCTTATCTTTTAATAAAATACCTTTTTACAAAGTTTCTAATTCCTGACTTACAATACAACTTATAGCCGATACAACATTTCATCCTCTTTTTAACCCCCTTAGGGGTAGAATATTCAAAAAAGCTGAAAATACTTTTCTTGTATTCTAATTCTATGCCTTTATACAAAGTTTAAAATCCCGCAATCAAAAAATTTTTTGATCTTCATACAAATTTTCAACCCCTTTTTACCACCTTCGGGGTGAATTTTCAAAAATGCTGAAATTACTTTTCTTGTATTCTAATAGTATGCCTTTGTACAAAGATTCAAGTCACACACTCAAAAAATATTTGATCTCCATACAAACTTTCAACCCCTATTTTACCACCATAGGGGATGAATTTTCAAAAACGCTGAAATTAGTTTTCTTTTATTATATTTTAATACATTTTTACGAAGCTTCAAGTTCCTAACATAAAAAAAAACTTGTACCCCATACAACCTTTCATCCCCTTTTTAACCCCCTTAGGGGTTGAATTTTTCAAAATTGCTTCTTATCTCTTGTACGATTTATAAATTCAACCTACTGTGCAAATTTCAACTCTCTAGCATTTTTAGTTTCGGCTCTGCGTTGATGAGTCAGTCAGTCAGTACACTTGCATTTATATATATAGATAAACAAAATAGGACAACGACAATGACGACAAACTTGGGAAATGAGGTTCGAAATAAAAACACGTAAAGTGAAGTTAATAATTTAATTTACATATCAAATACGTAAGTACTTCAGAGGGTGTAAGGCTTCCTGGACGCGAGGTACTCCCTGACGCCGGGCAGGCTGCGGACCTTCTGCACTAGAGCGTACACGGTGGGGTACTTCTTTTCAATCTCGGTGCCGAGGAACAGGTTGGCGCTCTCGACGATGCCAACCAGGATGAAGTCAGCCCAGCTCAGCTGTAAGGGAGACATATAATATGAGGGATATAGAAAAAAAGTATAGTAACGTGTAGCGAATTTTTGTACACCTAACGTTATTTTTGCGCGTTTAAAAACATGATTTAAGCCATTACCTTGTTTGAAGGTTTTTGCTTGTTCCTTAATAATGTTGTTTATTCAAGTCAAATACATTCGTTGTAACAATGATCAGACAGTCAGTCATGCCAATCATCTACTCAGGTAAGGGGGTAAGACGTGTCGAGGAACACATCTAAAAAGTAGTTAATTCAGCCTTCTTACCTTTCCATTGAAGAAGCCCTTGTTGGCCGTCAGCTCCTTCTCGAAGCGGGAGAAGAAGAAGTCCACAGATTCGTTGAGGATCTCCTGCTTGATGGCCTCCTTCCTGGTCGCGTCGGTCTCCTTAATGAAAGACACGATCTCTGGAAAAGCAAATACTTTTACATTAGAAAAGCATTTTTGTATTTATGTTTTTTACTAGAAGCATTGTAAAGCAATTGGTTGAGAATTGTGGTGCCCAATATATATATATATATATGTTTTTCTCCTCACCAGCTCAAACATGGTGATTTTGCTGCGAGATAACAGTGAACAAAATGCTATTTTGTTTCGAGCGAGAGTAAAAAGTAACTTTTTAATTTGTTCAATGTTTGGCCACGAATTGTCTCAGCCACAGACAGGTTAATTATAAAATTCGGATCGTTCGAACTTCGGTGCACTCTGTCTCTTTCATATCTACGTATATGAAAAAGAGAGTGATAAAAACAAATCAATTTTCGAATCCGACCTCGAATAAATAAGAACACGTTCCGATGCGCGCTATACCATAAAGTTAAATAAAAACAGTTTCGAAAAAGTTTCAATTTCAACATATTGTTTTTAACAACCGAATATTAAAATAATTGTATATTTCAATTATATAAAAGAAATAGATTATTCTTCAAATAAGATAGGTAAGGTTTTTCAACTTTATACTGTAAATATAATGACGACCGTGGTGGTTGTGAGGGACTGGTACAGTGTTAAAACATATAATTTCCATTTAATGATATTTTACCCATTCCTTTTTAAGCGGCAGGTAGGTTTCTAATTTCTAATTAATAATATCATTGAAATCAGCAACAACAACTATAAACATACCTACACTAGAATGGTTGGACGAACAAGTACAAAAAATCAAATAATGTTCTCGCTGTTGTTTCACCAGGGAAGTTGTGTGTGCTACACGAGAGCAAAGTTTTTTGCATCTCGTGCTGTTGAGTCCCTCGCTACACTCAGGATTCTAACTTAGAATCACTCGCCACGCGCATGATTCAAACATAGAATCCTTTGCTTGCTCGAGACTCAAATTCAGCATTCGCAACAAAAAACAAGTTTGCTCTCTTGTTGCACAAATAACTATTTTAACACGGCGGTGCTTCCTAGAAAATTTGCTTAGACAGCATTTAAATAATCATTGCTATCGGCGGTTTGCACCTACAAAAAATATTTAAACAGCGTCCATTAAGTTGTAACGGCTTCGTGGTTCGATAGGTTGATACGAGAGCGACAGCTGTATTCGCACAGGAACGAGTAGGTCATATAAATGTTGCCTCCGCCGACCAAAGTGGAAGTCGTTTAAAAATATTGGCTTCGCCAATAAAAGGGGAAGACTTGGTGTCTCTGTTAGTCTTTAACCTTTCGACCACTCAGCTCTTCGACGGAAAACTATGTCCCTGACGCCAAGCTGACAGTAGACAGTATGACATTGTATAGCGGCAAATGACGTCGTGGAATCTGGGGCACAGCTTTCCGCCGACGTCACTTGCCGTCTTTGGCGCTCAAAATTTTAAAACTTACTGCTCCAGAAGTCGTAGATGTTGAAGACGATGGCGTCCAACACCGCCTGTTCCCAGGGGTCGGTGGGCAGCAGCTTAACCTGGCTGGCCACGTAGCGCGCGATAGCCAGAGACTGGTTCAGGCTCTTGTGGCCCTCCTGGTAGAGGGGCAGCTGGCCGTATGGGAGTGCTGAAAAGAGTTTTCTTGTGAGACAAACCTTTTTTTAACTTCTGTAAAAACAGAGGTTGTCAAGTTGGATAGGTACGTGTTGCTTTTTTCCATGTTACACTTAAGCAATTAAGGTTCTATTTATAAAAAATAATAATAATATCACTTCATAAAAAAATATTTTTTCATACGATTAATCTACAATACTATGTAGTTAATGTAACCATCGAAAAAGAAAATGAATAACAGAGAAACAAATAAAAATATTATACAAAGTGTAACGATTTTCTAAATTTTGTAGGTACAGATCGGACTGGTAACCAGTTACATAGTCTATGTTTTGGCTATTTTGAACAGAATCCCAAAAAAAAAACTTTTTTAAAATTGAATATTTGGAACTACTTGAAGACATTCAAATCTGTTGTTAAAATAAGTACTTACAATCTTTCACACTCTTAATAGGCCACTCTGAGAGTTCGTATCTGACGTCCTCGAACTTCTGTCCTCCATAGTGGAGGATGTACCTGATGGATTCGGCAATGCCGTTAACGTTCAAGTAGTGAAGTTTCTTGGCCATCTTGATCGACTCAGTCCCTGAGAGTGACGGGCACCGGCGATTCGCTCCATTTTATAGCATCCATGAAGATGATAACGTCTGTTATTTTCAACTGAATATTAGTTTAAATTGGTAAACAAAGATAAAAACTGTTATGGCGATTGGACTTGGATTGATAGTTCGGCTATTATTATAGTAGAGTTGCTAAGCCTCGAAATTGTGCGCATCGGGTTACAACAAGTTACGAGTACAAGCATGAAAATTCTAGCACACATAGAGCGTTCCCTGGTAATTATTTTCAGATTTGGAGGAAAGTCAGATTCGTCCCCTGCGTGGCGGGAAAGCGGGGTGAATAGGACCAAGTACTGCTCTTTTTCTTTTTTTTATTACTGATCAGTTAAGGCTATTACGGCTTGTGCGGCATCGTTTTCGTGTAAAACAGATATCAGCAATTCATCTTTTATGTTATTTAAGTATAGTTTGATATAATAATATTAATAATTTAGGTATATTGCCGAAAAGGTAAAAATTACAACAAGTTTTTTTTTATTAAGAACGATAAATTAGTTATATATCCTGATTAAATACAATTTAAAAAAAAATTACTAAATAGAAATTTTTATCTTGTTTTTCAAAATGTATACATATGGGGCACATCTGATACAAAAAGTACCTTGAAAAAAATGTTGCTGTTAAGCTTAGCCTGCGTGCTCTAGAACATTTTGCTAAGTCGCGAATTTGTGTGTATCGGGATACAACCACGAAATTTCTACCACAGATAGAGTATTCTGCGGTGATTATTTTTTGATGTAGATAGAAGTCAGATTCGTCCCCTGTGCGGTGGGAAAGCGGGGTGAATAGGACAAAGGGGTCTCATTTTTCTTTTTTTATTACTCATCAGTTAACGCTACTATTTAAGGCTTACGTGGCATCGTTTTCGTGTCAAGCAGATGTCGGCAATTATTTTTTTTGTTATTTATTCATAATACTATATAAAAATATTCGGCCATATACCCATATTTTTATATAGAACTATACAAAATAACATAAAAAATGAATTTCTGATATCTGTTTTATACGGAAACGATACCAGAGAAGTCCTAGTAGACTTAACTGACCAGCAATCAAGAAAGAGAAGAGGTATACTTTGTCCTATTCATTCCGCTCTCCCGCCTCACAGGGGATGAATCTGACTTCCCTCCACATCTGAAAATAATCACCGGGCAACACTCTATCTGTGGTAGAAATTTCATGCTTGTAACCCGATGCGCTCAATTATGTTAGAAAACAGCGGACTAACAACTCTACTATTATAGTTTGTGTACTAACTGTATCGGAAAATTTATATTTTACAGATTGACTATTAATTAATCCAACTTTACGGCATTGTGTAATCCGGGAGCTAAGACCGGGAGCATCCTACCAATTGGACCACTGAACCGCAGCGTGTGTCATTGAATTTTTCATCAGTTGCTTCTTGCATGCAATAGAGCGGCATCGTAGCGCCTCATCATATCAATGGCTCCCTCATCGGTTCAGTCCAAAAAGTAGGACGCCCGTGTTGGCCTGGAAAGCCGTTGGACACGCGGGTTCGAACCCCGCCTGAACCATTATTTCTTTTTATGAAATGCTTGCCGTCTTTTTTGCAATTTTAAACCATCCAGTAAACGAAGAGAAATTGTACGTAAGAATATTATCTTGCATAATTGCTGGTGATTTAATTTCTTATAGCGACTAGATATACTATAGCCTCCTAGGACCCCCGGTACAAAATTTTGTACATAATAAAGTTCACCCTTCGGGCCCCAACATATAGCAGATTGCGTAGTAGTAAACGCCGAGAGTGCATATTTTTGTACTAAATGTTTAGGTTCACCGCTCAGACCAAGAAAAAAAGAAAGACATGACAGCACGAACAATCTAATGAAGCCACTTTTTTAAAGGTGTGTGCGGGTAAGTGTTGCCACCTGAAAGAAAAGCTCCCTGTAATTTGGGTGAGATGTTAAAAGTTCTCTAAAGAGTTCTCTATCTTGTCTATGATTTCTTCTTTAACGCCCTTAACTAGTTCAGTGCAACACTCCTGCGATTTGTTTGCGTATGGATGGCGGCTGTTGAAAGAGAGTGACTGAAACTATGCGAGAGTATTGCAAATTAATTTGTAATTTATTTTTGCAATTTCGTAATTGTGTTTTATAATTACATATTTAATCTCACTATTTATTTATTTATTTATTTATCGTATGGCATTATTATAGGTCACTGGATAATCAAGATAATAACTAAAATTTAAATTTTGCCCGTTTCAAGTAGGCAGCCGCTTCATCGGAGATGTTTAGGATGTCATCTAACTTACCCTTGAACCTTGTGAGAGGGCACTCCATGACTATATGTTCGATGATCTGAACTGGATGTCCGCAGTCGCAAGCAGGTGACATGCTCCAACGAAATATGTTGCTGGAAACGATTTTATAATCGCAAGATCCTTAAGTATGATATAAGTATATGTTTTTCATAATCTTCGAACGCCACTTTCTTCGTTACGTTTTTGACGTAAAATGCTTAAATATCGCAACAATGAAGTACTATGAAAAATGTTTAGTTGCATTTTATTTTATTTCTGCTCTTTCATGATGCTCTGTACGCATTGCATTGTACACATTTTAATTAATTAAAAGGACAAAATTAGTTAAAATAAACCTTTTTAGGATATCCGGTTCTGATCACACGGCGAAGTCCTCGATTTGTTGTGTATAAATCGTTATTATCAAAACGATTCGAACAAACGGCGTTTTTTTTATTTGGTTGCCATTGGTTCGTTTTGGCTCTTTCTAACAAAATCTATCCAAATATTCTTTCTTTTAATATTAGTTGGGAACCTTAAATGTTTAAAACATAAACAATTATTAGTAGGTACAGAGATAGCAAATCAAAGAGGTAAGTATATATGGCGCTGACAACGACTTCATGTAAGGTCTGTAATCGTTTGGGGTAATTAGAAATCTTACTCTGGTAACACTCATGCTTTGTCACTTCGACAGACCGTTGAGGTTTTCAGTGTTTATGAAAAATGTTTTTAAGATGTTATTTTGATACTTATACGTGATAAGTTACTCCGTCCGACTTTTTGGTTGACGCACTGTGTTTTGTACACCCTTTTACAACGCAGGAGACCATTTTTTCAGCATGTCAGTTTCACCGCTGCGCGCCGCGTACTGAGGAGCAGTTGACGTACTTTTGATTGTATTTGTGTGCGTGAGCCATGTAAGTACTAATGTGGCATAGTATAAAATGGCTTCATTAGATTGTTCGTGCTGTCATGTCTATCTTTTTTTCTTGGTCTGAGGTTCACCGCTTTTAAATTTGAATCTTAGCGGGTTTATTTTGACAGTCCATAGAGTAAGTGTGTTCTCTTTTTAAACATTTGAGTGCTTACCACAGTCAAATAAGTGTCACCTGTCAAAACCACGAGAGTGACGGTGTAACCATGACGTCTACTCGCCGAAAGGGTAAGTTTAATCTTGATATATTTTAATAATCTTTGTTGTTTTCATCGTAGTTTTGTGGCCAGTATGTGCACAAAGGATGGAATCTTAAAAACAAATTATAATTTCTAAGGTTGGAGCTAATTAGCCGGATTGCTGGGGCAATATGTAGTTGTTCAAAATTTTGCACTTTGGGTCTCAATTGGGCCATTTTTTCTAAATTTGTACACCCCATTTTTTTATATTTTCGATATTTTGGGTATTTTCTACTCAGAATCACGAGCTCTTTCGATCTAATTAGGAGGAAAAATACTGCAAATACCCAAAATATCAAAAATTAAAACAACGTGGGGTGTACAACTTTAGAAAAAATGGCTAATTACAAGTTTTATTCACGATTTTAATGTTTTTTTACTTTATTTGCAGTTCTCAAAGACCAAGATATACCTACTTGAATGTCTCGATAATTCAGAATATGAGGACGGAGATGGGGTGACTATCTCGATGGGTACTAACGACGAATTGTCACCTAGACAAGATTCAGATAATAGTTCGAGCGAGTCTTCATCGGAATTGTCATCAGAAGACGATTTGCCACCTCAAGACTGTCAAAGTGAAGGCCGGGTCGTGGTCGTGTATCTGCTGGTCGCAGACAAAGCACTCGCGGACGCGGTAATCGTGGGAGAAGCCGCAGCCGTCGTATGTTTGCGAAGAGGAGGCTGATCTTTTGCTACAGAATCATCGAATCTATTGAAGTTTATCGTATAATTCTATGGAAACTTTGTTAAACTGTATTTTTGATAAAGAGGTTTAATTAAAACTTTCATATCTTTAATAATGTGTCTAATTTTTTCCCTAATTATGTTAGTGCCCTGAGTTACAACTCAAGCCTCGCCGTGTACAAACTCCATGATAGTTGACATGGAACTCAGACCCCATGTACATTTTTTTGTACAAAAGATGGGACAATTTAATCAATGTCATAGTGTTCTTTACATTACGTCTATACATCTAAAAATAGTATCACACCCAAAACTTTTCTCATTTTGTAGTTGTGAGGTCAAGCATGTTCAGGACTGACAGCAAATATTTATTATGTACAAAAAAATGTACAAGCGGCGTCTAGCACTTCGACGCCAAAAAAAATCTGGGTCTCAGGAGGATAGACTCTTATGACTAGAAACACAAGCAATACACCAGCCTTAAATCTAAAACATTAAGTATTCAATTTATTAGAAATATTTAATTTTCAGAACATAAAAAAATGTTGTCAGCGTGCAGATATAACATTTTAATAATATTAAAGTGTAGATGAGTAAATACGTTTGACACACACATAGGTGATAACTAAGCCATAATAGCGTGAAGTCATGGTGATTGTCAGGGTCATGCCATGGCAGGGCATGGTACGATAAAAGAGGTCAGTAGCGGGAGATAATCCTCATAGTTGTATAACCGTAACACAGAATAAAGAGACTACAGAAGCCGCACTCTTTTGTTATTAGCCGGGGAGTATTACGAAGGACTGCGACCCTACAGGGAGCGAGCGTGCCCCCGCAGCGGCCGGCGCATTAAAATATCTACGGCTTAGTGCATAATATCACATAAAATTAGTTTATGTAATCGTTAGAGCAAATCAGTATTAGTACAAAAAATATAAGGGCAAATAAATATTAGAACATACAAAATTAGGACAATTTTTTTTAGGGCACATGCATCCCGGCAAATAACGTTAGGACAAAATAATCATTAGGACAAAAGATATGACGGAAAACAAAAATTGGACAAATAGTTTTAGGGATTCCCATATACCGGGTATTTCCTGTAATAGGAGCGATAAATTAAAACATAGATTCTTCGCTTGTAACTGGACAACATTTGTTAAGCAACTTCTGAAAATAACGTGTATTAAATGATATTGTTTAAGACAAAGAAGCAATGTATTGCGAAATGTCCGATATTAGTAGAGTGACAGCTATGTCAATGCTCAGGGAATGTCAATGTTGGACGACGTAAAATACTATTTAATTTGTTTGAAATAGTAAAATTCTGAAAACTGACTTTTTTTTAAAGTTGCTGAACAAATGTTGTTCAATTTGAAGAGTACCTAAATATATTCTATATTTTAATTTATTGCTCCTATTACAGGAAACACCTGGTATGTCCATTAAAAAAAACGTTTCTGTATCGGTATTACTATTAATATTAGATGAAAGTCAAAACCTATATTTTTAATATTTTTGAGTTGGCAAAAATATTGTGTTACTGTGTTATGATCAATAATTAAAAATTGTTTTCATTACCTTAGATAACGCGGGCAGAAATAGCTCGATAACGACAAGGTCGAATTTAATGAGCATTGAGAAACAGAAAAGTTGTGGTAGGTATTATCTTATTTATAAAAAAATTGCTGTAAGCATTGGCCATCTGTTTGCAATGAAGCGAAAAATTGGAAAAATTTAATGGTTCAGGAAGGGTTCGAACCTGTGTCTCCAACAGCTTTCCGGGCCAACACGGGCATCCTACCTATTGAACCACTGAACCTGATGCGAGAGCCAATTTTTCAACCAGTTGCTTCTCGCATGCCTTAGGGTGGCATCGTAGCGTCATCCATTTCCATTTCGCTTCATTGTAAACATTTGGTTTTCGCTAGCAGACGTTACTGCTTTAATAATAATAAATGGCCATCTAATTCAGAAATTAATATGATATTCATGATGATATGAAATTATGATGTTATGAAATTTTGTATAAGTTTGTACACTAAATATTTACCACATATCGTCACATATTTAAACAGGATTGAAGTATATTTTGTAATAAAAACTATTCCCACGAACTGAGAACCTTCAATAGGGGATGCCACTGATGTTAAATTATACAACATAGTGTAGTTATATGAATAAAATTGGCTCAATACGTCATGAATCAAAGAAAAAAATTTTTTTTTTTTTTTTTTAAATATGTGACTAAATGTACGAACATTTTATGATTTCTTTTTTAACTCCATATAAAGTTTTATAGTATTTTTTGAAATCTTCACAATTTTACAAAACAATAATTGTACGACAACCATGTACTTAAACGCACTTTTTCACGGTGAGAATGGCAAATTACCTATTTTCTCCACACAAAAACTGGTACCAAACCCACAGATGACGTCATATGCAGGTAGGACATCTGTGTGGAGCGTTTTTAGTGTTCTTTAGGAATGTTGAACTTTGTCGGTCATTTCTGACTTTTAGAGCAGTCTAAGTGTAGGTAGTCCCATATAGACGTTTGATCCCAATAAAAAATAGAATCGATTGACATCCTAAAAAAATCTCCTATTGTTATTGTAAGTTGGTAAAAAGGTAAACTATAAATAACAAATGCAATATGAAATAGTTGTTAGTGAGATAAGAAAACTTTTAATGTAACAACTTAACTTTAAAGTTTTTATCTTTGCGTAGATACATTGTCCCGAATAAAATAAGGATCTCAATAGACAGAACCCAGGGAAACAAACATTGAAACTTACCTTGAAAATCTTAACATTTAGGTAAACATAATATTATATGTTAATGACTTTCTAAAATTTTCGATCCCAGAAAACTGTACAAACCGTGTGTCCATGTTGATAAATAATGACAACTTGCGATAAAATATGTATTATGCAAATCATTTATATTCCGCATATTTCATTACATATTTGGGACACTGGGTCCCAGTACAGCGAGGTTTTTCCATATCATTTAAAAATATTTCGACATGATCACGGCCATGTAACGGAATTTTCGCCATTCGAACTTGATTGATGTGTTAAGAGGCCTTATTCCTTTTACAATGCTGATTGCTTAGAAATTTTTCTCTATGCTCAAACATGTTTCTTAACATATTATTGATGTTACTACCTAGAACAGGGCTATTGGGATTTATTTGAAACCCACAGTTTGAATTCATCATTCATAATTTTTGTTTCAAAAACTACCCGAAATTGACAAAATTCACGCGGAAAATTAGTTTTTTCAACTTATTTTCGACTGCACGCAATGAAAGCGTGCAATAGCTATGTTACTACCTAGAACTCGAGGAAAAGTAATATTCACTTCATAAAGTTAGTTGAAATTATCAATATATTTGTCGTTATATGAAAAAAAATTTTTTAAAGGAATAAGGCCTTAATTTTTCAAACTTAAAATAAAGTTGACATTACACTTTAGCAAAATAACTCGCCATTTTTACTTTTGCGCTTGTCAAAATATATATCTCTACCTATGTGAAAGGAAATGTCTTACCTAAAGTGGCTAAAGATAATTAGAATAAAACATGGAATAAAACGCATAACTAAACTAGACATCTGGTTTTTATGTGTGTTGTAGACGCACACAGAGAGAGAACATTGTAACTTTAGTCGGTTCAATGGTTCCAGCTAGTGTGTTGACAATTTTCATCTATTAATTTCCCTATTTCCCTATTCCACATTGAACATTTTATTCATAAAACTTGCCATAAAGTAAGTACCTGGAGCCTAATTTTGTTGACTCTTGGCTGAAAATATTCTCACCCTGAATATTGATTATCTTATGACGTCTACGTACTTGAACTTTGATTGCAAATATTTAGCATAAACTCATTCACTTTATAATTGTGGTTTAAACGCAATGAAACTGGAAATAGATAACATTCCTTCCAGTCCACGATCGCTGTGTTTAAATAAACGCGCGATATATAAATTCAGTTATTAAGCTCGTCACTCCCCGTGACAGACGAGAGTGACGCCTGTTTTATCATTTTACGTCTGACTCGATAAATTCGATCATCATTGACCGCTAAGTTAAGATTTTTTACTGAAATAATGACCTTTCTTCATTGAAAACAGCTTTTCAATACAATTTTATAATTGTACAAAAGTCACACGCCTATCTTCACCCAGCCAAGATGGGCTCACTACCCTCCACGAGCGGCAAATGCTTTATTTACCCATCGAGCGACAATTATCGTAAGGCCTTTGTTATTACGTATGCACATCACATACAATTTTATTCACGCTCCCTACACGTATTCTTTTAAAATATGAGTTGTATAAACGTTCAGTTTTCCACGAGCCCCTCCGTAATAAAGTGTTTCCTTAGGCGCAACAAACTACATCGTAAATTACTAGGGTTTTCTCTCTTTGCCACCGCTATTGCGTTTTCGGTAGCCAGTGTTAGCGGAAAGTCTGATTCTTTTGAAACTTAATGCTGTTGTTGTGCCGTATTTTACATTACAGCTTATTCTTTAGTCGAGAGTGTACTAGCCAATTAAATATATTATCTTTATTGTCTTATTAAATCATAATACAATCTAAAAAATAATATTTATTCGTATAATTTTAATACCACTGTAAGTACATTTTCGATTTGTTTTCTTTAAGATTAAATTGAGCATACGGAACTGACTTTAGCCGCCCTTTTTTGGAGGTGGTACTAGATACATAGCCAAAGATTTTTAGTTGTATGGGCATAAAGTAAGCCAGTCGTCCGATGCTCTACATTTAAATATAATAGCTAAAAGCAAATACGATTCGGCTATCACGCGACAGTGTCACTCATTTTTACGCGAGAATACTAACTGGTAAGGAATACAATTATATTATACGAGATTTTGGCCGCGGCTTCGCCCACGCAGAAGGATTTCAAGCGGCTTAATCTGAGTAATATTATTATATTTCGGAGATTTAAAAAAAAAATTATAAACTCAAAGCTGATAACTCTCAGTTAGACAGATAGCGATTAAATATTAGATTAAGTTTCAGAATACCCACTGTACCTACTCGTAATAAAAATTGCACATAGAAACTTTAAACTCCCATATAGCCCTTTTGTCAATGAATTTCTTTATAAATTGTAGCCTATGTCCTATTCTGATATCTTAGCTATATTACTGAAAAGTTTTATGGAAGACTGTTGAGCAGTTTTTGCGTTAAAGTGGAATGTACATTCCTACAAATTCTCACGTTTATAATATAAATATAGGATATATAACATATATTAGGATTTGTTTGTCATCATTTACCTCATAAAAACGCATGTAGTTCTAGACAGACAAACTAGACGCGGCGATTTGTTTAATTTATTTGTTCTGAATAATAACACTGGAGCTCGGACAAAAGCATTCTCACCGCTAGCACTAGGGCGGTAACACCTCTTTGCCACCGCAGCCCAAGTGTAACGGCACTAAAAGGTCCTGTTTATTCGCCGCTCGTTGTAACTAACGCGCTGTGTAAGTAATTGACCCGGCATGTATTGACCTAACCCGGTTTATGACACTATTTGGGATGAGGGTCTGCCACGATTGGCTAGCATTGAATACATGGAGTGATTGGGTTTTCTGATGAAGAATTTGGCCATGGAAATTGATTTTACCTTGCCTAATCTAGTAACCAGGTACGTATACTGATCAACAAAATTCTGATTCAAAGTACCAACGGGAATTTTATGAAGGTATTATAGGGACTCGCTGACAAGAGCTAAAGATAACGTCAAAGCGACGCAGTTGATACTGTCGCAAACTTCGTTTGTTTGTCATTAGGCCTGCGGTAGTAGAACAGGTCGAGCTCGCATCAGTTTAGTTAGCTACCAGAAACGGTATCTCCTGAACACACTGTCTGTGCTTGAACATCGTCTGCAATAGAGGCAAGGATCTTTTATAGGTAAATAAACAAATATATATTAGGTATAATAACCATAAATGGCAGTAGTCTTACTATTGGTACTCCTACCTCACTTTGGTATTGGTAATCTTAGTCTGTCTTTTTTTATACTTTACGTAAAACCAATTTTTGGTATCGTTGGTCAATAATTAAGTACCTGTAGCCCAACAGGCTGTTTCTCAGCCCTCACCATATTGCGATTTTTTAGTAGTAGGTACTAATTAACGACAATTTTACTGGTAACGACATTGGTACCTGACGTGGAAAGTCGGTGAATTTCACATTGTCTGATGTAAACAATGAGGAAATAAGACTAATGTTTCGCAAATTTCAAGTATGTTTTGCATAATAAAGCCAAAACTATCCGCAGTGCCGAAAGTCAAGTTTTTTTCAATAGGATTCAGTTTTTACTTGGCAAGAAAGAATAACGAAGGATTGAGCAGCATTGCGGTAAACAATGTTTTCAATTTGGATAATGAAAAATCTTTGTCAATCCGCTACTGCCCGTCTAGCATAACTATCCTTCTCGACTCTTGTCGCGCGACATAGCGCTACCCGTCACTCTCTCAAATTACTGCACAGAAAGAGACGGGTAAAGATCTCGCGCGAGAAATAGTCGCGTATGACAGTTATGGTAGAGGTGCTGACTTCTATTAATTCAAATATATAACGTGCTCATTATTGCCTTATGAAAGCTTTTTGTAGCGCCACTATCCCTGGACCGGACCGACACTTGATAGACTATATAACTTGTACTTCCTACGTATGTAGGTACCTATGTGGGTACACATATCTAATCCAATGCGACTACACGGATCGACAAACACGTTTCCAATCTATTCGATGTAACAAAATCAATCAAACTGCATACATAACGGATTAAGAAGGATGTAATTGTTTTTCCTAGTTGATTGATACGACAATCTATCCGAGATCTCGCACAATTTTGCACAAAATATAACTTTCCCAGAGATAAGAAAAGCCTGTCTCAGTCTACCCTGTGAAAACGAAAGCTGTAACTTTCGAAATGTCTTTTAAACGTACTTATTACTAGAAGGTCCCCAACTTCATCCGCGTGGAACTTTTTTCTTTACCATAGTCGGAAAAAAGTGTCCTATAACCATCTATCCCTGTATTAAAATTGATTAAAGTCTGTCTAGCCGGTTAGGCTTGACAAGCGGACAAAAAGAAATCTACCAACAGATGGCGCTTATTATATAGAACGTGATAGAACGCAATATCAGCGTCCAACGTAGTGTCATGCACATAATACGATAAAAATAATAATAACAGCTACCAATACGAAATCCATTTAGGAATCTGAACCCACTCAAATCCTGTTCCGTAATAGAAAGTAAGGTTTCCAAACGAGGTTCCGGATGGTGTTTTATGGATTTAGATCTAACAGTCAACGAAATCACTTTCATCAGAAGCGATCAAATATGCACCTTAAGCTACTATCTTACACCTTTCCCTTCTACTGAATAACTTTATCCCGATATTTCCAACAGAAGCTACTAAAATGAATACCATACATTGCCCTTCAAGCAAGCGGTATCTTTTTAAGGCGTGCACAAATCTGCCAATGGAATGCAAACATTATTGATGGTCTACATTTTTTTTTAACTCATCACGGGGATATGTTTTGTGATGTTATCGGTAATGCTCTGTTTACATAGGGTTAGTGCGCTTCGTAGACGTATTTAGGTACATCTTAATCAAATATTTTGATAACTAAATGCCTAAACAAAAGGACCTTCGTTTATACAATAAATTAAAACTATTATTGTGATCTTGCATTACTACACATTTTATAACTTGAGACAACAAACGAAATTGATTATCCATTTTATCTTTTTTCACGAAATGATCGTTCTGGCTAACCTCTTCCTTTGTTAATGTTATATCACAGAGTAAAATGTCTTTATTTTTGTAGTATTGACTATTAAGTAGTTTTACAGTAATACGAGATTACTTACTCGCTTATTTGTATTTATAAATGCAATCGTATTTGTTAAAGCGTGGGTATCACGTTATCGCATCTGAATGATCATATAATTAAATATGAAAGTAAACGTTAAATTAATTCTAAATGAACTATTCATTAAACTCATAATAATAATAATTACGTCAAGGAATCGCATAATCATTGGACTGACATAACAAAACAGAAACGTGTTTAATACAGGATTCTTAAGACTCAGAATTCGAGGTAGATACTATTGCTTCTAATGGGAGAAAAAATGGCAAGTTTTTGCTGCTACTATTTTACGCATGATTGGAAGTAGTGGAGGGCTTTCTTACTTTACAGTACAGTTGTGATACAGAAAAAAGTCTTTGAGGACTCTAGCTCTAAAAAGGCTTTGGGGACGATCGGCTTGGTTTTCCCGCCAAAATTAGTAACCCTCGATGTTGTTGGTTTCAGACTGACTCAACGAATTCACCTATATTTTTGCGCGGAGCTAATAGTATCTGCACGAAAGATCGATATCATCCCGGTTGCGTAAAAAGGGTTTGTATACCCACACCAGATTTTATGAATTTTTTTTGCACCATCAAGCCGTCCGGAAATTGCTAAAATTTTGTTGTTAATGTACCAATTTAATATCAGGAGAAGAAATTTATTATTATAAAAGAATTATTATTGTTATATATTATTTATTATATAAGAATTATAGCAGGTATCACTTACTAAAATTAAAGACGTTCCAGGTTCAGTAAACCGCCTGTCAACGAGTAAATCTTACGTAGGTACATATTCCTGCCGTTTAGTTACTCGACCAAGTTAAAGAAGGCACAGCCATTTTTGCCGCGCACAGGGTACCAGGGAAATTGATAGAAAAGGCGATAATATCTATGGGAAACACGGATCTGTTTGCTGTCTGGACACTTTACCGGGGAAAGGGACGACCCAAAGCACTTATGTATTCCCATTGTTTGGGGTTATTTGTCCATTCTAAATTCTCAAGCGTGTTTAAGCTTAGACGGTACAATCACGATGTTGGGATCGTGTGGGCTTAGTAGTTTGTATGTAGATAATTATGTATCTATACCTACATTGTTGTTCAAGGTTGACGCACTAAATTTACCTACTTGAAAACAGGCAAAGAAAGGACGTTGCACACCGTGGTTGGTTGTAATTCTCGTCAATTAAATACCTTAGGGAACAATGCTAGTGGACTCGCGCATCATGGTTTCTGGGCCATTACAATACTATATAAATATTTACGAAAGCAGGTTGGTTTTTGTAATCTTAGAAATTGGGTAAAAAAAGAAGCAATCATTTTATTGGCAGTGGTTAAAGTCGAATATTCTCTTAATTTTTGGTCCATTTTCTTTAGATCCTTGGAATGGAATTAATTTTGTAGAGACGTATTATCATTTCGTCTGTACAGCTGAAATACATAAATAATGCAGACTGAATGATAACACATAGGTACGTCGCTACAATTTCAATAAATTTTTGATGTAAATTTTATCAGTGAAATTAAGGACTCAATATTACGCTTCTTGCCTAAGACGTCGAAGTCGATACTCTGACCATTATCATTAAGGTAAGTAGTTGACTATAAAATTAAAGGTCCAATGAAGCGAAGCCTACGCCGACATTACCAGTGCGATTCGACAAACAATGGCTTTTCTTGGGCCTTCTAAAGTAAACGAATGAACTTTTCGAAAGCAATTAGAACTAAACTAATTTTCGAGTCTTCACAGCGAGTTGAGCCTACCGAGTTTTACCTTTGTTTACTGAACTTCTCACTGAGAATGTTTTTACATAAATAAGTGTGTAAATAGATTACAAGTTCGTTTGCACCGAAATGTAATAGACACAATATAATATCTACTGCTCTCTGAAAGAGGAAATTAAGCTTCTATGGATGTTTGATACGTAAAATAGGTACCTATTTATTTGTTTTAAAATACAAAGTCTATCAGTGCAATCGTACTGCTAACTAGCTAGCGCTCTGTTTTTTATCTGTAATTATATATAGGTATCTGATACAACGCCTACAGGAAGGGAGTCCTAGAGTCCAGTAAACTGGAATTGGTAGACAGATATTAGTATTGTCCTTAAAGTACTGCCAATAGTAAAATGACACTATGCCATTTTACTATTGGCAATATGTCTTCGTTCCTTATCTTGTTATTTTATTCCTTCTTTAAAGCGACGGCAGTGCCAAGATATTTTTATACAAAATAGGGCTGGAGAGTAATACAAAACATTATATTCCGAAGAAAAATAGAAAGAGGAAATCTGTGTTGAAATTATTGAAGCTATGAAAGTATAAAAGGCTTTACCAACATTTATTTCATTATTCGACAAAATATAATAGCGGTGATTATGCCGAACGGTATGGGTTAATGGCTGCCACATTTATAAATTACTCGTTAATATAAAAGTTAAAGTATTTAAAATAATAGTTACCTGCTGGCGAGTATTTTGTTAGCAAAACTACTTACTAATACTACTACTTGTTTAACTCTAGTTTTCAATTTATATGTATTAATAACAAAAACATTTTGTAAACATGTTTTTGATCAATGTACAAAGTTCCTGACAAAATAAAATAGCAAGATTACTCATAATTGCTTCTGCTCTTTGAAATAACTAGGTTAATTTAAAAACATTCTCTGTATATAACATTATGCAATGTGCGCTTGATGAATGAGGCGACATACCCGTATATTTTCAGGAACATGTCATGCAGTACATTCAAATTTATGTCCCAGCCAGTCGTGTTTCAGAGAACCAGTATGTGATACGCCACTCATCGTTAGCGTGATAGTATGCTAAAGAATAGGAACTTACCCAGTAGAGAAGCACCAACGCCTCGGAGATAAGCTAAATTTATGAAGTTTTTGCATGTTGTATGTATGCAAGTAAACATTTTTTAAATAATGATATGCTTATGAATAATGGCAAACGGTAAATTGTATTCAGATATTTTTCTTATCAGGTTCCATATTCCTAAAGCGGTTTTGATATTAAGTATGTTTACTTCGAGGTGGTTCTTTGTCCATAATGAATAATGCTGGCGCTGCTGCCCTAAGTATAATTTCTTAAGTAGCAGGTTTTGGAGTTTTCATAGCACGGTAAGCCGTAAGAGAGCTATGGAGTCGACATTAACAAATATAATTTGTACTCATGGTCATATTTATTAATGTACCTATTTATTAATTTCATTCACAATTTTAATTTTACAGTCAAAAACAAAATTACAAGAATATTCAAAATCCAGATTTGGGCATGCATTGTTTTCTATAATCTTGCACATATAAATAAAATACGTAAATAATTGTAAGTACATATATATAGATGTAAATAGGTCGAATATGCAATGTTGGCAGTCATTTACTAACTGTATTTCAACTATAATTTTAGTCAAATTAATTATGACCTACGAGTACTTATGTCATACTAATGTGACTAGGAATTCTATTTTAATATTAATGTCTGCTCCTTTAGCTTTTTCACGTCCTATCGTACGATGAAAACTCCAAATCATGCTAGTTAGTATTAAAATTGTATTATAATGATATTATAACATATGCGCCTTTCAATACCTACCATGGCCGCATGGTGAAATATCATAAAACAAATAATCACTTAATTATTACGGTCCTTATCCCAAAAAATCCTACGCCATTAGCATACCTCTACTACATTACAAGCGACACACAACAAAAGCATATTTAATTAAGATTAACCGCCTACACAATAAAACAGGGCAAATTATGCCGTGGAAATATTGCCGGGTGCGGTTGACCCATGCAGCTGTTCCTCGGGTTAGGGATAATGTGCCAAGTCGCCTGGTTACTTTATCGACCTCGTACAACGGTCTTGCTTTCGTAATTGCTGAACTGGGATGAAATAAAAATGAATACCCTGGGTTAATTATTCTGCTAACGTAAACCAAATGTTTGCAATGAAGCGAATTTTTGGCGCTACGATGATACCCTAGGGCATGCACAAGCAACTGGTTGAAAAATTATATGGCTCTCGCATCAGGTTCAGTGGTCCAATAGGTAGGACGCCCGTGTTGGCCCGGAAAGCCGTTGGAGACGCAGGTTCGAAACCTACCTGAACCATTACATTTTTAAAAAGTAACAAGTGTACATTTGGAGAACCCTGGGCCTCAATTCGACGTTCGATAGGGCCCTATGATGAGGATGTCAATCTACGAGCCCTTATGACATAATGTATAATGTGCAAGTAAAGCAAATAATGGCAAGTACCTACTCATTTCATTCTCAAGCTCCATTATAAGTAAAATACTAACAAAATGTGGATCTCGTTGTCTGAATAAATAAAGTTTATTATTATTATTATCATCATAAACTATATATATCCAAAATTCTAATTTTAAATGATTGTCTTTTCCATTTAAAATGTTTAATAATTTATATAATTCCTTATATAGTATGTATGTATGTACCTACTTATCAAACTGTATAATTAGTAAATAAGCAAGGCGTGGTACTGGGTAAACTAAGAGGTTAATGTACATAAAAAGGAAGAAAATCTCCTAGAAGAAGAAAATCATTTTTTCCGCCCCATAACTAGGCACCGTTTTTATTATGCGCGATCGGCAGCAAGAATGATAAAAGTGAAAAAAGTTCGAGTTGTTCAAAAGAAATTTCCTCGGACTTGGGGCAATAAAGCCTAAGGCGTATTACATAAATCATCGTCCTTTCGTAATAAATGAAAAAAAGGGAATTTGGCATATCTAAGGGGACAAGGCATAGGCGTTTGGCCACTGGGTCGTTCTTCGTCATTACCGACAATTTTGTTGTTAATCTTTAATATATATTATCTGGGGGCACAGTATTGACCCCCGCCAAGACGAACCAAGCGAAGCGCAATGGCACTACCTACCTTTTCTCAATGCGCTTCGTTATTTTTTTGAATCCTCATAACTTGTATTTGGATTATACTAGATAAACAAAATCTAGGATTTAGAAAAGTTTGTCAATTGTAATCTAGAAAAGGTTGTCATTCCGCGACTATACAAGGAATAAACAAAACCTATGACTCTACACGCCCTTACTCTACAAAGCCTACCTTCACAAACTTTAAACGTTTAAACAAAAAATATTATGGAACAGAAAAGTACTGAGTAGTGAATACATTTTTCACCTTACGCCCACGTGAATGTAGCGACCTGGGTCACGCCATATTTTTGACTAAGGCACAGAAAGCTGGGTTTGTGGAGTTAGGCCTTGTAGAGTTAGGGCGTGTAAAGTGTGCAGACAGTCAGATGCTTGGCTCTACATGAGATTGTCAGTGCGTCATATGGTCTCGTCCTGAAATCATTTTACATAATCATTATATAATAGATCTATACATGTATTAGACCTATTTATATACGGTGATTTTTCGTTATATTTATATTTTCAGTCCTTTTTTTAGGGTTCCGTACCCAAAGGGTAAAAACGGGACCCTATTACTGAGACTTCGCCGTCCGTCCGTCCGTCCGTCTGTCACCAGGCAACGGTGATAGCTAGATAGTTGAAATTTTCACAGATAATGTATTAAATAAAATAAATATTTAAGGGGGGCTCTCATACAACAAACTTGTTATAGATTATATATATGTATAGGTACGGAACCCTTCATGCGCGAGTCGGGCACTTGCCCAATTTTTCTAAATACGCGAATTCCCTTTTCATTCTTGATTTTTTAGTGTGATATTTTGAGTAAACTATATTAAAAAGTCGTGGGAATCTTTGCCGTTTGAAAATCTTAATCACACTACCAAACTAGTGTTGAATATATTTACAGATTTTTAAAACTGAATGAAGCTTGGAATAATCAATAAACATTACTGCAATATTCATTTACTGAAGGTGTTTTTTTTTTCACTTAGATATAGGTAATACCGGACGATGTGGTGTGAGTAATGACATACGCATGCGAAACGTGGACGCTAACCGCTGGAAGAATCCACCGCCTAAAAGTGGCACAGCGAGCTATGGAGCGCTCAATGCTCGGAATCTCTCTGCGAGATAGAATACGAAACGAAGACATTCGCCAACGCACTAAAGTTACCGACATCGGAAAAAGAGTTGCGCAATTGAAGTGGCAATGGGCTGGTCATATATGTCGCAGAGACGATGACAGATGGAGTCAGCGAGCGCTTCACTGGAGGCCGCAAACGGGTGGCAGAAGCGTTGGAAGACCGCAAGCCAGATGGTCGGACGACATTAAAAAGACGGCAGGGCCGACCTGGAGTAGGATCGCCGCATCAAGATCAGCTTGGAAATCCATGCAAGAGGCATATGTCCAGCAGTGGACGCATATATGCTGAGAAGAAGAAGAAGAAGAATACCGGACGACGCAGCGTGGGTAGGCCCCCTACAAGGTGGACTGATGACCTGGTGATGGTCGCTGGAGTCCGTTGGATGCGGGCGGTGCAAGACCGGTCATGGTTGCGTTCTCTGGGGAAGGCCTATGTCTAGCAGTGGACGTCTTTTGGCTGATGATGATGATGATGACATAGATATAATATGGAGTGGAAAGCGGTATAAGAATATTTCCTGGAAAATACATAGTTCCCAATCACATAGATTTTGCAAACAAAAACGATGTTATGAAAATATTGGCATGATAAAAATTAATTATACAGACTACTAATATATTTTGAGTTTCGATGACATTTTAACGGCAAATAATGTGCCGTGCGGTCAACTACATTATATTGAGCCGCTTTGGGTATACTTACACATATATGTAGAAAAAGTGTGTGCGAACAAAGGGAGCCCTTAATTTGCGCGTTATTCATGGAATAAAATATGACTTTCCTGTTTCCATGGCTTGCGCTGCGCTTGCGATCGAGGTCAATGGGCAATGGGCAAGCCATTGCTAGGTAATTTGACATAAATCCCGATGAACCATCGACACGCCCCTGCTCCCAATGTTTTGGTAACTTGTGAAGCTATTTCTCACACCGTTTTCGCCATTAAAACCCCTGTTCGTACTTTTAGGTGGTCTTGTAACGCAATTTGTACTAGTTTTGGTATTGATTGTATTTTATGTTTTTCTTCGATCAAACACTGTGAAACAATGAGCACATCCAAAAATCAAAACATTTTTTCTTATTGTATTGAATAACAATAGCCTACTAAGAGCTAATAGGTTTTTATAAGTAAATTAAATACAGTTGTAGCTACAAGTTAAAATCTGAAAATTGTAGACAATCTGGACTGGACATTCTCAATGATCTGAGTACATAGTCGTATTTTAATTTGGTTCGCTCACATCTTCGTTTCACTAGAAGGTCGCTTACGTAACTGCTATGTATTATAATTGGAACCTGTTTCCGTTAAATATACATATAAAACCCTATATAAATACAACATAAAAACTTAATAACACAAAAAAACAACAATCAACATCAATATAATTTGACGACGCGGTTGGCTCAGTTTGTAGAGACCTGCCTACTGAGCCGGCGGTCCCGGGTTCGAATCCCGGCAAGGGAAAATATTTGTGTAATGAACTCGCATATTTGTGCTTGGGTCATCGTTGTTCTATGTATTTAAGTATATATTTATCTATATAAGTATGTATATCGTCGTCTAGTACCCATAACACAAGCTTTCTTGAGCTTAATTTGGGACTATTTAGATCGATTTGTGTAAGGTTGTCTGATATTCATATTTAAAAATAAACAAGTTATTAAATATTATCAAAATAAAAAATGGCCTTTTAGCAGTATTAGAAAGATCATGAGAAAGATAATTCGTAATCACCATACCATCAGTACCTATGCAGAATTCCCCAAAATCTATGACTCAATACAGAAACCCCACTTAATATTGAAATAGTTCCAATATTTCAAACACGCATCATTATCTACCTATCCATAACGGACTATCGTGAATTAGACGATACAATAATTCATCCTATTTAACTTAACCGGAGTTCCTCATAATCTGATAAGTAATATTCATAACTGTGATAAACTAGAGGACAGTTTAGTCATAGACGTCCACCCTTAATGCATCTACGACGAAGTAAATTGCTCGGAAACCGGTTATTTCGAACTGACACCGCCCATAGAAATGGAATATTAATCCAATTGAACAGACGAGACGCAAACTCTAATGAATTCCAGGAATCATGCAAGGTTGCATGACATCTCTCTCTATGGTTTTATGGATTGGTTTGCGATCGGAATATTCATATAGCAATTGAAAGCAATTTTATACATGAATTGACAGTAATGCTCGTAGAAAAGAAATTTGTTTAGACACGAAGATTTACATTTTATTGATTGCAGTTACAAGCAAGTTTAAATTATGAACTAGTGTCTTCTTAAGTCGTTCACAAGGTGGTCATGGGGGTTTCTTTTAATAGGGGTAATTATTATACCTATACTACGACATAGCGTAAGGCTGTGTTAACTCTCCTGTCACTTTATTTCTGAAATTACCATTTAGCAAAACCTCGTAGAGGCAACAATTAAATTGGACAATTCAACTGTATAAGCTAATTGCTTTTTTTCGTTTTAATTGCATAATAACAGTTCTTTTTTATTACAAAAACACGATAACGGTTAATTATAATTATTTACGGGTGCATGTTAACAAATTATTTTTAGACATTTGCTAATAACCTCGCATTCTTGAACCATGTTATCCATAATAATACAGAAATGACTAATTGTTCTCGGTTGACCTTAATTTTGAGACTAAATTTAATAAAATTATTTTTGTGACGGGTGGCAGCTTATTGACCAACCTCAGCCTTACGTTTTCATGAAATAAGGAGTATAATCCTTTACATAAGTACATAAAGAATTCGACTCTCTTGTATTTAAAACAAATAGTGATGTTTAATTTTAATTGCGGTCATCTGATACAAACCAAAATTCCAGTAGGTAAATATAACATTTTGATATTATTTCATTGTTTCATCACAATCAGTTAAACTTTTATGGAAGCTTAGAACTTTACGTTACTAGTTGGTTGAATTTCAATAAATGGAAAAAATAAGAAAGTGATTTTATTTATATCTATAAAACTCCCGTGAAAGTCATAATTTTATGATGAAACCTAAGGATTTCATAATACTCCAAAACATGTCTAACGATATGCAGCATCATTATTCCTTTATTTTTTATTAAATGATAAACACTTATCGAACTTTTACATAAATTAAATCTATGTCTATTAATATCGTCATTACATCGTCACACATTAAACCGCCTCAAAGGCAACACCACGATTGATTGAAGATTACGAATAGTTGTTAACTTGCTGTATCTAAAGGTCAAATAATTCGTGGACGACCTGACCGCGCTGCGTTAGCTGTGAACACGAGTATTGGAGTAGCTATGCTGTATATGTTGTACATGTATGTACATGTGTGGGTAAACAAATGCTGGCGAATAGTGTAAGTATTAGAATTGCAGAAACATTTAAAACGCAGTTTAAATGTAAGACCCTGAGAATGTCCATACTTTGCACCGGCAACACGGTCGCTTTATTTTAAAAAATATTCTAAGTTTTAAAATAACTGAGGGTTGGTTTTATGTTCACGTGTCCAGTTCTACTACAACTTTGCTCTGTTTTGTTACTAAAGCCTTGCGTTACATATAGTCATATACATTGACAACCAACAATTCTTTAAACTCACTGCAAATGTAATACTTACGTGATGCGTCAAGATAATCTTCTTCCGTTACAACTCCATTAAGACTATTTAAGTATTTATGACATATTGGCATTTAAACGGTTATACAAATATTGGAAATCATCGGCTTTTCTACTTTTATTCTGTTGTTTTTATTTGGAATCGGAGGCTCGGAGGAACACATTTTCTTCCATCCTTCTCTATTTATGGCTATTTAGCACACTATGAGTATAATATAGATAGTTGCAGGATTTTTACCGGGCTACAGCAAGGAAAAAAGAGGGTATGACTTTTTGTGGCCCCTGCAAATGAACTTCTAGTAAATGTACTGAATAATGCTTCTTGATTCCTAGTGCCCGTTAATGCTGCCAGCGTCTTTGGTACAATGCGACGGGGGCCATTTTTAGACTTAGTTTAGATTTAGATTTATATAGACTTATTTTTATTGGGTGATTACCTCTAAGTACTGAGATCTTTTCTTACAATGTTATGTAATTGATTTTCAAATTTAAAGTAGAATGTAGATTTGAATTAAAAGGCACCGCATCGCATCATTTAACGTTCATGGAAATAAATTTGGCCCTACAACCCAGTAGTATCTCTTATATTACTGATTTTGTCATTCCAGTTATCAATAACCCTATTAAACCATAGTGGTAAAAACCAAGAAGGTAGCGCTCGTCATACGCAAACAACAAGCTGTTGAGCGGAAATAACGGTGTGCGCCAATCTGTGCCGACCGGTGCATCGGCGGCGCCTTGCAAGCGCGAGAAAGTTGCATGCATGGTACTGTTTTTGATCTAACCTACGATACGTCAGATAAAAATGTTAAGTACTCGTTCCAATTATTATCTTTGATCGGTTAGTTTAATCATGGGCAGTTAAAAAGTTATAAAATAATTATTTTTTAATGTGTTTGGAAATTAAATGATTGCAAGTTAACAATTTTAACTATTAAACATTATGGGTAATTTCCTAATGTGGTCATACAGAGATTTAGGTGAAAACATTATTTTCGTTTTAGAATTTTTAACATTACACATAAGAACAAAAACATTTAAACGTTATAAGTATAACACTTGCTGTTATATTTCAATTGTTGTTTAGAGAAAGTTGAAAAGCCCATAAACGTAGTCTTGAACCGTAAATTTAACGCCTATAAAAAATTGAGTTTACTAGAAGTTTAGGCTCACGCCACACAGGCCGCGCCAACTATGCGAGGTTGCAAATGATTCGTCTTATTATTACTGACTATATGCAAGATCCAAAAAAAATAATTTTACATAAAGTGTTTACTTAAGTATAATAAGTCGTCTTCTCTTCACGAAATTTGCTGTGCCCAACAGGGTCCACATTTAAGTTCACTATTATGTAACTGTTACGAAACTTAAGTTTACCTAGTATCCTGTAAACTATCATTGTGGAATGCAATAAATGATTGAGTATTGAGTATTGAGTATTGACTAAACGTACAATATGGGCTTAATATGTATCCGAAATAGCTCTTAACTATAATAAGAATTAAAATATTTGTATTTATCACTCTCCTCTTTTTAAATACCTATCTGAAACTGTGATAAGTAAGAAGCAGCGCTATTTATGTTAGTAAGATATTTGTACTAATGATTCTTACATTAATTTATTAATTAAAACAATTTTAGCAAATTACGAACGTTAACTAGAATAGAATCAATCGAAATACCTATGCGAACATTGTAAGCATTGTCACGCAAATTCGCTGTGTGTGCGTGTGTGTGTGCTATTTAAATATTTTTTGACAATATTCGATAATATTTTGTCTCGGTACTATCTTGTTCAAAATTTCATGCAAATCCGGCCAGTAGTTTCAGCGTCAAGAAGTAACAATCATACACAGACACACATGGAAACTTTCACATTAATATATATTAGTGGAATTTCATCAACCAAGTTTATATTTGAAACCGCAAAATTTTCGCAGCTTTCTTACAATAAAAGGTCGGGTTGAGTTCTACGATTAAAAGATACTTGGTGTCGAGAAAATCGTGAGTATCGAAATTAAATATATGCGAAATATAACAGTTTGCGAAGAATAGTTACCTCTATGCGTAAAGGTATGCGGTAAGGTAAGGCCCTTTAACATCATCATTATCAACTGAAGTACGCGCACTGCTGGAGTCGCCCTCGGCGTCGACCTTGTGCGCCTTCGCCGTGGGAGGTGTCATCCGGTACGCGGTGACCACTCAAAATACCTTTCTGCCTCAGCGGTCATCTGTACTTACCTTTATCAATTTTACCATTTTTAAAAGCTGTTTTTTTTTCTTATTATTATGCAACGGCGCATCAAAAATTCAGCGTAAAAGTGTCACACACAATCGAAAAAACATAAGTTGTCTATTTATTGTCTCTCCTGTGGTCAACGATTCCCAGCTTGTATCTATAAATCTCCCTTCGTCCGCGTACGTAACTAAGTTTTGTAACTAGCTACGAACTAGGATTTTAGGTTATATTTTTAACACATGGAATCATCGAAAAGGGTACCCACATCGTTTATACTAATTTAAGGTAGGTAATCATAAAAGATAAAGATGACCCTGTAATACTTAACATTGGATATTATAGGTTACCTATCTTTAGGAAACATGCGAACCTATATAACATAAGCTTCACCTGAAATATCACCATAACACAACGACGATAATGCCTTATACTTATAGCAAATAACTTTGCGTATTATGTCAATTGTGTTATTATAAATAAATAAATAATAAATAAATAAATATCAGACAACCTCACACAAATCGATCTAGTCCCAAATTAAGCTCAAGAAGGCTTGTGTTATGGGTACTAGACGACGATATACATACTTATATAGATAAATATATACTTAAATACATAGAACAACCATGACCCAAGCACAAATATTCGAGTTCATCACACAAATATTTGCCCTGGCCGGGATTCTCGAACCCGGGACCGCCGGCTTAGTAGGCAGGTGTCTACAAACCGAGCCAAACGCGTCATCATAAAAAGAAACAAAACTGTTCCTAACCTTCGCTTGTCTTATAGTTGGTAGGTTTTACTTGTATACGATCCACTTAAAGCACACAATGCCATTCTGTCTATTGTATTGGTCTTGTAGCTCATTATCGTCCGTCATAAAAGAGAAGCTACCTGCTTAGATTAAGATTTCATGCAGCGGATTACACAAGTAAAACTTACCAACTACACCCGGGAATCGAATCAACTAAACAAAAAAAACACTATTTATTGATACTAATCGATAGACCTGACGTCTCTGGACTACTTTTTATGGGGTCATAAAAATACATTTACAAAACGTGTTATAATACTGTACAAGAACTAAGGTTTTGCAGTAGAAAATGCTATTAGGACCATACACCAAAACACTTTGCAGGAGGAGTCACTTTTCGAGCAACTCCCTGACTTATCACTTAAATTATTAAGATTATTATGTTACGATACTACGTTAAAAAAAGTTTCATGTTTTATGTGTATGATGGATGACTCAAATAAATAAATTCCGTTCCCCTATGTGGCAAAGTCTTCATTGTAGTTTTATTGCTTTCCGCAGGCTTCCACGCACGTACCGTGGAGAATGTTCATCATTCCGCGCTGATCGAAAATTGTTCGCTACAATTCTACAGGAGAAAGCATTGAAAATGGTAAAACTATTTCTCCAATTCTCGTACAACTGAGGTGTCAGGCCCAGAGCAGGTGCTCGCGGTCAGCGGTTAGAGATCCGACGGGACAACTCAATCCTCCTATGATGCTGTCCATACAACCGAATTACTTCCATTTAAGGACCAATTTACAACGTATTCTAAGCAAACGTCAAAATATACGTTTCACAAAGCCTTTAATTGCAGTATTACATTTCTAGACATCTTTATTGCGAATTGAATAAAGCTGGTATTGTAAACACTGGGCTGTATTTTCAATTGGTGCAATGTATTTCGAACTTTTGACTGTTATCCGTGAAATGATTCTGTTCTAGCGGCGAATGAAAACTTATATTTTACAGAAAAATAGGCACGTACATACTATACGTAGTTTTTGCGATTTTAATTATGAGAAAGTTGCAAAGACTAAGGTACTACTATCTATACGAGTAACCGTAGCTAAGTGGTTGAAGAGACGCTGAAAATACACAAGACAAGTGCAGTGGTCGGGGGCTTAAAACTAAGAAAAAAATTTTTTTTATTACCTGTAGTGTGCTACAGTACAGCGTTCCCGGAACCCCGAACACAGGCGAGCACAGGAACACCCAATTAGTTTTAGTCCGTGCGAAGAAAGGTACTCCTATCTATAGGTGTTGTGAAATTATTCTGTGAAATTTTAATTGTCAAATTCGCGTGATAAAAAGCAAATAAAAGGGGCGCAGTCGAAGTTGCGAATAAATTACAATTTTCTTTTGTTGGTCAAAAGTTTAACTATTACAATTATTAGCAAAACAATCCCAGTATTTAATTATGTTGATACACAATCATGTTGCTGATAAAACCGGGTTTCATTAGCCGGAGCGAGGCTTTGTTCCCGAGTGGGTGTTATCTCTGGTTATTTCATGTAAAACTTACAATAATAACGGCTATGGCTAAATTAGGTGTTGCAATATGGAAATTGCTTTTGACGCATAAATTTTTAGAAATTTATTCATTTACAGCTTTTATCTTTTCCCTTGTTTTATTTTTTTAAAGAATACATACGACTACGTAGTTTGATTTATTTCTAAGACTTGGCACAGAATAAAACAAAATAAAATTGAATATGTGGACAAGCGTAAAGGATTCCAAACCACAAATTATCATTATTGTTTATGTTGTACCCGTTTGTTGCATTTACCAAGCCAAGTTAAGTAGGTAACTTTAAAATATGTCGCTTAAATCGCAAAAAATAACATAAGTTATTAAAGATAAAATAAGTTCAAATCCGGTTAGTATTGTGCTTTAGTATCCGATTACGGTTAGAGAATAAATTTCACAAGCTTGTAGTAATAAAGCTTAGTTAACTGCTGGATTTCCCACGCATTGCAAGTGAATAATAAATTAATATCGGCCATCCTCAGACAAATCGAGCTAGTCCCATATTAAGCTCGAGTAGGTTTCTCTTATACCGATAACTGGATCAATGTAAATTTAAATAAATACATAGAAACTACAATGAACCAGGACCAACTATTTATTCGAGTTTACGAGTATCACACAAATATTTGCCCTTGCCGGGACTAAAATCCAACACGACCGGTACTACCATTGCGCCAACCGCTTCGTCAACAATGATGTTTTAAATAATATTATTTAGATTATGTTTATTTTTCATACTAGACAGATTTATTTTTGATGTAATTTTATGAAAGTAGATGAACAATAAAATATACAAGGAAAACTAGAAAAGCTTTAAAAAAGCTAGGATCGTCAGTACACTTAGCAAACTTGACCCATTTTGCGCATTTTGCGTTCGCAAATTCTGAATTACAAAAGCGTTTCAAAAGGTCCCTTTATCCCCGAGTACTTAGGGCCAAATAAAATGTTTCACAAAAATTAAAAGACATCTTTGAGAATCTCGTATCAAACTCCATTTTTCAGTATCAAAAGCAACCTTAGCCCATGCTGCCATAGTCTTAATTTCACACAAACGCACAATATATTAACGGTTTCTATAAGATCCTTTAAAATATTCCACGTTAGGACCCTGGCTGTCCATAGCACGTAAAGTTGTCCACTGCGAAGCATTTAATTTCAACAAAATATATTTCCCTGGACGAAGTCCGTGCTTTAAAATGCGCTAGTTTATTTTGCAGCCGAGAGGAATCCCAAATGAGGCGGCTATTTTTTATATTTGTATTCACTCAGCACGTTTAATTATGGCCCTGCACACGGTAATCCCTGTGAAGCAGATGGAGCTCGGGAGAAAAGCGTGGAAACTTAGTAACTAATACATTATTATTGTCTAATCCTATTAATTTAAGTGCGCGATCCTTGGATACATCCAAATGTTATGTCTCCATACAAATGATTCATATTGCCATTTGTCAATAAGAATCTTGTAATCTATCTGCAACGTTTCATTGGAAGTACTTTAATGTGGAAGTAGTTATGTTATTGCTTAATGTGGAAACTCCATGAAACGTTACGTTACTACTTTTTTCATGAGTAAAATATTTTTTTAATAAAAAATAAAATTCCTGTTTTATACTACGAAAAATTAATCGGGCTATCAACGTATTGCAAACAATTCACTTCAGTTACACGTGTCCGATAGAAATACTTCACATTGACATTTAAAATTTAAGAATTATAATGTAAGAAATCAATTTAAATAATACTTTAATATTGCGTAAGTATTAGTTGTATGTAAGTAATATATGCGCAATTTATATTTCACCAATTTAGGTTACATCGTACGTGTATTGCAATGACATCAAAGTAAGATGATTTAAATTAAAAGTTAGAATTTCAATTAAGTTAATGAACACCATGAGATTTACTACTTTCAGAAAGTGCTTGGTAGCGCCAAGCTCATAATATCAGGCGCGTCCGTATTTTGGAGGACATGACTGTACAGTGTTCATAAGTAAGTATAAACGATCTCTTTCAAATTATTAGCCTTTACATTTCGGTTTACAAAGTACTTGTCTACTGTCGGTATGCATTTCATTATAAATAAATAAATACAACACTCCTATGCAAATCGATCTAGCCCAAAGCGACTATGTCGTCGCCTGATCATATAATTCACTAAATCACGAAACTCCTGGGCATATTGGCTAGCGATTGTGTGAGAAAATAAAACCCAAGGCCTGGGGGCCTATGATGGTTGTTTTTATCACGCGATAAATAAGTGACAAAGCATCCCTCACATTATGCCAAAATGCGAGTGTGAGTGACTGACGCTTTGTCCGTTTGTTATTTACTTATTTATCACGTGATAAACGCAACCATCATAGGCCCTCTGGTCAGGTTTGTTGCCTCACCTTTTTTAAGAACTGAAATAGAAAGCCATTTGAGATCTAAATACCAATATTTTACGATACACACTGACTTTTCAGGATGTAGTACGTAGTGTACGTATTATTTTTATTATACGAACACGTTAGTTAATTAAACTATTGATACAAAGAAATCAAAGCTCAAATAAAAATTTAAATGAGTTACCTGGGGGACGAGACCGAGACGTTACTAATTGTGTGGGTAAGTACGCAGATTGGTTGCTTCCTTAAGTATTATATTAATCTGTGCCTTAAGGCTTAAGGGATATTACAATTCAAGCTTGCGGCCAAACTGCTGGGCTTAGCCGCCCTCCGCGAACCAAGTTCAGTCGATCAATATTCGTCATATTTACGTCAAATATTTAGCTATTCTTTAGGGACCTCCTTTGTAATTACTTTATAAACAATATAATGCCTTTACGGTATATTCTGCTGAAACTTTATAATATTAACAAAATGATGATATTAGCGAAAAAAAGAACGGCCTTTTTTTCCAACATTTGTGGCAATAAATATTGTAATTATCATAATACTCGTATGCTGCTGGAAGTCACAAGTTTCGGTTGTAAGAAATGATCATTTAAAACATCATTATTATGTTATGAACTTACCCCGGGGTTTCTGGTGCAATAATGATTTGACACGTCGTCTACTGGCCCACAGTAGGCGTCATATCATTCGTGCACCGAAAATCCCGGGGTATGGTTACGAAATGACAAATACGCTGTCAGAATAGGGAGACGTGCTTAAAAGTCTGTGGGTGGCACTCGAAAAACTTCAGTAGTAAATCGTGGAGTAACTTTTTAGTAAAAAAAAACTGAAAGTACTGAACTTGCAATGTTTAAATCTTGAAAGTTTCAATTAGGAAACTTTTGACAATATCTGTACATAAAACAATTTCAGCTTTTAAAGTAAGAAATTAATGACTATAAAAGCTTTGTAGTTTGACTCATCTCATTGTAATAAATAAGTTGAAATAGGTACTTTTTGACAAATGAGACAAATAGTGTCACAGCCGTCACAGGCAGTTACTTTTGTACTATAGCAGGGCGAGCATATCTTGCCGCGACTTCACTTGTCGCATGACTCAGCATCACCTGACTTGTTCGCACGGTATTAAAAGGAAAGTGACAGGCAGTATTTGTCGTGCGACAAATCGTTTCACAGTTATGCTTATGGTAAATGTACCTATTAATAAGTATGTGGCATGTATACATACTAGGGTTGCCAACTATTTTTGGGGGAGTTATAGTATTTTCCAAAAAAAATTAAAAAATATAGTACACAGTAAAAAAATATAGTACTTTAAGACAACTCTTTATTTTGGGGTAAACTATGTTCCATTATATACTTACTAGCATTCTTTTACATAAGACCAGGGATCGTTACCGGTATTAATTAAAATTTAAATATCTTTCAAATCTCGCGTTTTTATTCAAATGATATGAAATAGAATTTAGGTATTGATACAGAACTTTGAAATAAGCCGGGTAAAATATGAAATTGTATAATAATAAGCGGAATACCGAAATTGAATACCGGTATTAATGTATTGGAACTCAATACCGGTATCCGAACAATGCATAAGACTACTTTTGACTTGAACATCTTTCAGGTTATTTAGAACTTTTCATCTTCATCAGCATGCGTGATGTGATTGGTGTGATCACTCACTTATCATCTCGACCACTAACATTAATTATCACTTTTCATGATCACAGTGACTCACGGATACGTTTAAAATAAGAAAAGTTCAAACTAGTTCAAAGTTTGTTAAAAAAAATTACAACAGAAAAAATAACGACCGCTGACTGACACTGACAACTCTTACAAGACAAGAGTGACATTTAACAACTTGACACTGACAGTGACAGTTCACGTTCAGAAACACGCATCGCTATGCAATTGCAACTGTCGCAAGACTCGCAAGGTGTGACCGTGTTATTGATTATTGACGATATTAGTGGACGGGAAATGTTGCTATTTAATAAAATTTACTTGGAACGTGTGTAATTTGAAGTTCTTTGTTAAAACCCCCGAAATATAGTATTTTTGCGTACTATATATTTCTTCAACAGTATATAGTACAGAGAGTCAAAATATAGTACAATACTATATAATATAGTACGGTTGGCAACCCTAATACATACACAATATTACACATCCTAGAATATGGTTAAAACGCTTGAGCATTTTTAAAACGAATGAAGCAGAGGACACTAGTAGCGTAGGATTATGAAATTAAAGATTTAATGTGATTGACGTAACGATGCGATAGCTCAGTTGGGAGAACACTACGCCGGAAACGTAGGGTCGATGTGTTCAAATCCTGTTTACATTGCACTGGATTACATAACATTTTTCTTTCTTAATTTAACCCTTGTGTCCATACATATTTAAAAATAAAAATGTGGTATATCCACATTCAAACAGAACCAATATAAATCGGTGCCTTATTGAAAAAGAAGCTCGTCTTTGCTACCTTTATTACGTTAGGGTAAGTAGATACGCTTTAATCACCAAAAGAAAACACAGTCATGTTGAAAACGTCATAAATAAAACGAACAAAAGTAAAAAAAGCAATCACTGTAGGGCAATACATGCAAATAAGATGTAGTGACATACTTACGTATCATAAACAAATTCAGTAAGCAAATGAACGAGTTGTTATACAATATCCATTTGTACTGACTTTTGTTTTGTACAATAAAGTTTAAATAAATAAATATACACGTACTTATTAAATAAATATAAGGGAAAAGTAAGATTGGATACTGATTTAAAACTCCTTAATTACGACGTGGTTTTAACTCACTATGTAAAACTTAATTGGTGTTTGTAATTAATAAAATATGACTGTGTATACAACCCGTTTACGCTAAGTTTGGACCTCATTCGTAAGTGACGTCATAGATACCTGGTCCTAACTTATAATATGTAAATGGGTTGTATTATTATATGTAAATGTATTACTTATATACATACCTAGGATAACTCGGGGCTTGTTCTAGGGATAGGATATCGATAAAAAATATGTCGATATAATTAAATTAATATATGTGCTCAATGAACATTCTGGATTACTATAAACAGGTTCGATGTCATATCTGATCTGATAACGAGCCTCTTAAATTAAGATAATAAAAGTATGAGGATGTCATTTCAATCAAAATGTTAATTTACGTATATTATGAAAATTATTTTAAAATAAACATGTAAATACACGTTTTAATATGTTTATTTTTTCATTTGAAAATGTGGAGAAATAAAGTAATATTTACATATGTCGATGACATTTAGATGTTGACAGTAACATCGATATATTTTTTTGTCGATAAAATATTTTGCTACGTCACTTTCGTATAGGTGCCCCGAGTTATCCTAGGTATGCTTATATATGTATAAATGGGTTGTACATATATGAAAATCACAACTGTGTAAGTAAATTGTATATAAATTTCAATTGACTCTTATTTTCTTTTGAATAGACTTGGTTGTCTGAATCTAAGTAATCATAATTATATTATTATATATACACTGCTTGTTGTACCCCGACAATCAAACATTTCCGCAAATGCTCTCAGGTCCTTCCCGTGAGGGCGAAGGGGCCGCATGAAAATATTACAGATAAAAAACAAATTTTCAGGCTTACTCATTTTATAATACAAACCTATAGCTGTCACGGGTGTGTAATGTTTTGCATAACAACAATTTGCGAATTTTCATTTTGCATAAAACGAATTGCATAATTTCAACCTGCATAAGTGATCATATAGCATAAAAACAAAATGCATACAAACGAATTGCATAATTTCGAAAATTATAATAGTTTAATTGCATAATAGACTAATAGCATAATAGTCACTCTGTATACTATACCATTGTCATATCATACTTTTTTCATAATAACTTAAAGCATAAATGTTGCCTAAATAAATACATCCACAAAATATAATGTTTTTTTCTTATTCATTCTTCCCCATTGCCGAGCCAAATTAGGAGCAGTTACCTTTTAAAGGTCATAAAAAAAACCCTAACCTACCTATCTCTGGGAGCAGTTTCGTTTTTAGGGTTTAAAAAAAAAACCCTAACCTACCTATCTCTTGGACTTGGAGCAGTTTCATTTTTAGGGTCTTAAAAAAATAACCCTAACCTACCTATTTCTCGGAGCAGTTTCGTTTTCAGGGCACAAAACCCTAACCTACCTATCTCTGGGAGCAGTTTCGTTTTAAGGGTCATAAAAAAAAAACCCTAACCTACCTGTCTCTTAGAGCAGTTTCCTTTTTAGGGTAAAAAAACCCTAACCTACCTATCTCTTGGAGCAGTTTCGTTTTTAGGGTAAAAAAACCATAACCTACCTATTTCAGTGCTCTCAACAACTTTTAATTCAGGACTTATTTGATAGGTATGTTATTTGTGCAACTTGATAATTATTTTAAGTGTTTTTATGAGTTTTCATAATTATTCTGAATGAATGTTATACCAAGTGACATTATGACTTATGAACATTATAACGAATGTTATTATGATTATTAATAGTTATGATATTTAAATATTATGCTTGACAAAATTATGAATTTTGTTTTTATGCAATGTGTTTATTATGCATTTTGAAAGTAGTTAAATGAAAATATGCTAAAAGTTTTTATGCAAATTGAACCGCACCCAGCTGTCACTATGTTAATACAACGTTCGGTGTATCAGTTAGCTGAACACTTGACTGTATATCGATATAAAATTAGGTTGCCGAAATCACTTCACCCCCAACTTTTAATGAGCGTTCGTTGACCTCGATCCCGTGCCGCCCTGTAGACGCATTTAACATTTTGTATTTTATGATCCATTAAATACTAAATAAAGATGCTTTTAGTCAGGTTCGGCGTAATAAACGTTTATTATGACCCCATTAATGCTACCTGAATGAAATGGATTGTGAAATGACAATTAAATGGCCATGAGGTCGTTTACCTGTGATCGATAGTTTATCAGACCCTCTTGTTCAGTACATAAGTAAATTATTTGAACATAGGATCGCCTAGAACGAGAGTTTTCATACGCATCTGCGAAAAGTGAAGCCGTTTTTGCTTTTTTTGTGTGCGTACCTAGGTCACAATAATGTTGCTAGCATAAAGACATTTTCCCCAAATTGGGGAAAAAATTCGGACTCGCAAAAATCTTACCAGTGACATGCTAAGATTGTATTTTTAAGTTATATACTGTGTATGTACTGAAATATATAAAACATAACTGACATATTTTTCATCAAGGGATTTAAGGGTTTTAGTTTTGTTACAGAGGTGGCTTCACTTTCAAGTAGTAACAAGGTTTCTAGACGTCTTTATCCTAAGATGACACGACAAGACACTTTATCTAGACACGCGGCAGCGTGTCCAGCCAAGTTCACCGCAGGAACTGGCGAGCAGCAGCCGTGTGTTATATTACACGAACCGTTTGGAGCCACTTTTGACCCCCCAATAACTCCAAATCTATTAAACATAAAAAAATGAAATTTGGCTTATGTATTAAGATCCCTCAGAACAAGTAGAACCCCAAATTTCATTAATATAGGTTAAATAGTTATTGAGATATTAAAGTCCAAAAAACGGTATTTTTATCACTGACTGACTGACTGACTGACTGACTGACTGACTGACTAGTAATCAAAAACCTAACCCACTTCCAGGTGACCTAGAAAGGTGAAATTTGGCATCCAGCTTAGTAATTGTGTGTGTATACATATAAAAATCGAAAACAGTGATTTTTTTATGTTTTTTTATTATTATTATTATTGATGGTTGTTGCCTCAGAACTCTGTCATTTATAAACCGATTTGGAAAATTCTTTTTTTGTTTGAAAGATATACTAGAATAGCATATACACTCACACGCACACACTTACACATACATGCACATAAAAATCCAATACGTACTAACCGTTTTGGAAAATTCTTTGTTTGTTCAAAACTTTCAAAAGATGTACTAGAATAGCACACAGAACTAATTAACAAATAATAATTAAGTAATTTACACATCATAATAATTTCTGTACAAAAAGTAATGATATCCCATCAAAAACATAAATGTAAAATGAGAGCCAAGTTCAATATCGCGTGCACTTCGCCGACAAAAGAATTGAGATCTGCAAGGGCGCCAAGTTCTTTGCCCTAAAATTTTTAGATACAAGGACATGCGACATACTCAATGCATTTATTTTACTTGGGGTGTAATTCAATATCAAGACTTGACTTGGCTAGTTTTAAAATATAAATTTATATTATAAATCAAAATCAATCAAATCATTAACCTATTTTCGTAAAGGTAAGTACGCAAGTTAGTGTACGTCTTGTTACTTATACTGTTAGCTTGATAATGAACTATGACTATGACTATGTTACTTTTATAAAATTTAGTTAGTTTGTGAAAACTAGCCAAGTCAAATCTTGATATTGAATTACTCCCCAAGTAAAATAAATGCATTCAGTATGTCGCATGTCCTTGTATCTAAAAATTTTAGGGCAAAGAACTTGGCGCCCTTGCAGATCTCAATTCTTTTGTCGGCGAAGTGCACGCGATATTGAACTTGGCTCTCATTTTACATTTATGTTTTTGATGGGATAAATGTTTCCCAAATTGCCCGATGAGTCGCTAACTGGCAGTGAGCGACACTACGGCTGTAGAACCGACGGCTGCTGGAACAGGCTGCAAGGTGGACCAATGACCTTGCGAAGGTCGAGGAAGCTGTCAGATGGGCGCTTGCTACTCCGCTTCCACTCACTCCGATTTATAGTTGATATAATAATTATGTTTTGAAAAACAGCTCGCATTGACATTTTGGAGCAATTAATTAAGGATTCGTGAATACTTCGTTAAGCTTCTCAGTTCATTTGCTGGATATTCATTTGACGAACCACTTGTTTCGAACCAGTGATTCATAAATGGGGGTGTTACAAATTTTATGTATGTGCCTGTGCGTTTCTCAGTTTACAATACTCGTTGTTTACAATACTTAGAGGTAGTTTTACTTATTATACAGGTACAGTGTACAGTGAACTCCGCTTAAGACGTTTCGGGAGAAACCGGGTAAAAAAATTATAAAAAGTAAACACATAACCTGGATAACTGGGACTTGAAGGGACCAGCAAATTTATCTCACTTAAAGAGGTATTCCACTTAGTAAACACATATGTACGTGCCCAGGGACTGATGTAATATTCTGCTTTACGCGGGAAATCGTATAAAAACGTCATCGTATTCTACTATAGTTGCCTTTTTTCGGCATCTTACATGTTATTTTTTTATCTAACAATAAAAATGGAGCTATTACTTATATAGATATTTGTTGTATTTGTACTATTTGTAGTTTTGAGTCAAATTTTGGAGTAATTTTAATATTATGTAGACCGCCCTTGGTGACCGCCCACGTCTGTGTACCAGAAACATGTAGATACACTCTGTGGGCAGGGCACGAGGTAGATTAACTTTGCTTATCTTTAAAAACCCGCCTAAAAATATAGACTATTACACTCTTTGGGCCATATGTCCTCTTTGTGTTGAATAAAATTTACTCCCAGTATGTGTCAGTAGGTCACAGGGTTCTTTAAAGTATCACTTGTCTTCTGAGGAAGAAAAGCGACAAAAGCGATGTCTATTCTTACGAAACTCCTATCGATTTAGCGCAACTGTGTCAAAGCTGCAATGCCGCTGCAAACTTAAAAATAGAAAGAACGCTAGTCATTGTGACAACTTAAAAGAGTGGGTTATATCAAATTAACGTGGATCATTCTTCATTATTACCGCCGATTAATCCCACCCACCCATATTCCTCCCAATTAATTATGGTACGCTATACAAACTATTATATATTTATTTGAAATATTTAATGATTTTAACAACACCCCTTTATAAATATAACATCATGGCGACTCTGCTTTGCATTTATACTATTTATTTATACTACTCGTATTTTCAAAATCAGCGTGACGGAGCTAGTGGTTATTAGCACCTAAGTCACACATTTTTAGTGCGGCCCGTATTTTCCATTTGCACCCTTTTAGGTCATTCGGGTATGTAAACACACCTTTATTTACAATTGAGAACTGAGTACTTTACACCCGCTCCCCTGTGGGTGCCACACCGGGACCACGTTTGAAACGTCTAGAATTGAACTGACAAAGTATTTTATTTATAGTAATAAGCGACAAGTGTTAGAGATCAATGGGTATAAGTGGAGACATAGTCAGCGTGTAGCGAACCCGAGTGCAGCACAACGACCGTAGACTGTGGAGAGAGCCTCTGATGCATACTTGCCTTATATTAAAGGGGTAACGGATACCAACGGGCACATCAAGGGTTTGCAGAAACGGGAAATTTTAGTATGGTAGTACCGGGAATTCCCGGTACCGCTATACTAAAATTCTGTTTCTGCAAGCCCTCACATGGCCGCCGATACAGTTCCGTCCGTTGACAAAGGTGAGGCAGTTGTTATAATTATACAGTCACCTAAAGATAAAGAGATCCGTTCGGCATCCCGGGCGTATATGGAACACCCTGTGAGTGTAACTTGTAAATATAAATAGAACAATGTCCTCACTCGTATGGTATCAGCCACTGCAGTGATTTCTACAATTGCATTAAGGGTGCAGTGGTGTTGACAGTCTCATGACTTACGTAGGTACTATTAGCTTCCGTCACTGAATAAAACTTTTTCTCGTTCTCTCTTTTGTGAATTATTTTTAGGGGTCCCGTTCTTTAATTGGCAAAAACCCGTTTCTCAAGGTCCAAGAGAATAAAAATCCTATAGGGTACTTCCCATTGACCTAGAAGCATGAAATGTGGATAGAACCTGCATCTTGTTGAACAAGTAAAGGAAAAATCTGAAGCCCGTGAATATGTAGTTATACCTACATTACAATAAATCATATTTTTTTGTGATTACGAACTTGTTATTCGTATGTCGTATTTGTAGCTTTTTAAATATTGTTTTTTTTTCTCTGTTACCTTTTGAACATAAAGTCAGTTATTAACGTAAGCGAATTTTTGTTCGTAACGCATGTTGTGTTTGCCTGTAATTGGGTAAATAGGTACTCTGATATGTTTCGTACCTGCATTAGTTTTTTTATGTATGTTATATAGTATTGTACCTGTTGACAAACCTAATAAATAAATAAAATAAAACAAATTGCTTTGCATTGTACAGAAACTACCAATATACATTCCTCAGGCTGCTATTGCAAAGATCGAAATAGAGAAATTACAAAGGCTCGCACTTTTTCTTAATCTGAGATTTTATTTTTATTTTTTAGGGGCAATACGATAGTCAGTTCATTAGAAATGCTTACTTACAAAAAGTAATAGACAGAGATACGCATTATGGAGTGTGAATTTAATTAGCATAATTGAATTAAGCCCGCATAAGCCGATAAATCACTATTCTTCGAACGTGTTTCATGCTTGAACACCTATAATATTATGAGATGCGCAACTAAAATTTGTATAGTTCTTTGCTATGAATAATAAACTGTTTATCTATTAGCAGCATTTAGTGTTCCGTTTCATAAGCAAACATTCTGGTTGGTTACAAAATGTGCATCAATTTTCGTCTGTAACTCATTATCATTAGCTCGTTGCCATGGTATTATTCTAGACCACTTTTAAAATTACAGTTTTAAGGATAATTGTACCAACAACATTAATTTTGACACTTTTTAATATCTTGTCTTTGTTTTTTTTTTGTCAGTTTTTACTTATTTCAAAAATTGAAACGGTATTTTAATTTGTAAAATAGTAAGATATTAATTTGTCGCGATTACGGAACTCTGATTATGACCCGACTTCTTATCTGATGTTATATCAGTTTCATTTTTTATTTCCACGTAAAAATAAAGGTTGAGTAGGTACTTATTGTTTGATGTTGGCTGTCGCTCAAACTTTAAATAACAAAAGGTCCCAATAGCAGCTTTAAAACAATTGTTAGGGTGTTTGTCTAGGGTTTGCGTATTTAGGATACCTCCCATGATTTCTGTTTGAAATAACAAAGATAATTTCATTGTTAAAACGGAACAATACCTTTCGTTACGTCTGTAAAGAAACTTCTCTCACGTTATTTCATACCATAATTTTGGAATTTTAATATTAACATGTTGAAACAAGACAATTACTTATATGAACACATAAAAGTTGCATACACACTGTTAGGTAGAGTAGACTATGTGAAATCGATAGCCCTTCGGTCAAATGGCAGCATTGTATAAAATACATTTTTAGTAAAAAAAAATTACACATACAATTGCTCTCATACCTATTTATTCCAAATGTGCATTTCCTTTTCGCATTTTTTTACAATATTTTGTTTTATTTCGAAATGAGTTAATTTCCCAAACTATGGTTTAAACAAATGCAAATGCGCAAATTTTTTAATAGTTGCGTTGTGATAAGGTTCCAAAAAATTACGCTTTCAAAAACGCCTTTGTTCTGGCGAAATCCTATAAATATATATCCATTCCACATCCATCTTTAAATAAAAAGGGGCCAAGTTCGATTCGGACTCGCGCACTAAGGGTTTCGTACAAACACATCTTAACTGGGCGGGTTAAGTTAAGTTTGCACCTGGTATGTATGGCGCCGGATACAAATGAGGTGCAAAGTTAACGCAACCGATCACGTTTGTTGTCTGAGAGCCCCCTTAAATATTTATTTTACTCTGTTTTTTAGTATTTGTTATTATAGCGGCAACAAAAATACATGATCTGTGAAAATTTCAACTGTCCCAACTATCACGGTTCATGAGATACGGCCTGGTGACAGACGGACCGACAGACGGACGGACACTGGACAGTGGAGTCTTAGTAATAGGGTCCCGTTTTTACCCTTTGGGTACGGAACCCGAAAAGACGATAAATATCTTAATTATGTTTTATAAGTTATACAAACAAAGTAGCCGTCAATAAATTCTTATATACCCAGCACGAGACTTACATCAGCTGTGGCATTCGCCAGTAGAGCGGAAAGATATGCAAAGTGACTAGAGGTAAGTGCCTGAGATTGTGAACACGATGCTCAGTGCATCTGATAAGTACCTAACCTATATAGTTCGCAAGATTAGCTCCAAGTAATTAAGTAAGGTTAATTGTTTTTTTTTTTTATCTGATCAATCTATCGCTCCCGAAATTTTGAACTTTGGTACCAATATTGGATAACATTGTTTGGTTAACTTTGGTATCAATGTCGGATTTTAAATGTTGTGTTTTACACTTTCTCATTACCTTATAATCCTTGTCTCTCAATTTCAATGGCCAAGGTAATTAAAACTAAAACATTTTGAGAATAGCGACTATTCGGGAAAATTACAACGAAGCATGTGGCCAATAACTTGTCGCCTACGTTCTTTCGGAACGAGGAACTTTTAAAATGGATTTTTTATCAGTAGCTCTCTAGACGCACTTATGATGTGTCCGATAAATAATAAAGCACCCGTCACTCTCAAACGTGAACTTACCATATATAGGCGAGTAGTTACGTGTTAATTTACTAATGCTTTATAATTTTATCTGTCGTGCGACAGACGCGATTATCGTAAGCTCGCAGAAATCGGAATATTTTCGAAAATGTAATAGGTAATCACGTCGACGAAGAGGTTATGTTTTATGAAATGTGAAATTGAAGAATTTTCTAAATCGGTTCAGCCGTTTTCGAGTAATCGGAGAATATACTTTAAAAATGAAAAGGAATCCCCGTCGAACTAAAGAGCTGCGCCGTTTTTTGACATCAGCTAAAAATGTGTTCCTTTTCTTGATTTTATCGAGAAAAAAGCCTAACATTTCTGTCAATTCGTATTAAAATATAAAAAAATAATAATATAAATTTGCTCCACATTTCAGAGTTCTCTCCGTAATTTCAAAACTGTCTCGTAACTTGCTTCTTGAGCAAAGTAAACCAATGGACAAAAACTAAACTCCAAACTGCTCACAAAAACAAAAAACAAATGTAATTAATATAAATTTGCTCCACATTTCAGAATGCTCTCCGTAATTTCAAAACTGTCTTGTAACTTGCTTCTTGAGCAAAGTAAAACAATGGACAAAAACTAAACTCGAAACTGCTCGCAACGCAACATTGATTGTTTATTACACTTACTCAATCCATGTCACCTCTAATGAAGCGACCCAAACTCGTTTATAATTGAACAAAAAGGTTACAATTACACGGAATGCGACCATCGTTGAATTGCTAATAACAATTTCACTCTTCTATGAATAATAATACAATGTGGTTTATGTTGGATGGAGATAAAAATTGCGTAGTAATTTTGTTGTTTACGATTCTGCTAGTAAGCTGAGTGTAGGTAATTAAACTTGGCTGTTATCGTGGTTTTTTACTTTCTTTTACTTTGCATTACAAAGCATGATATCCATAAGAAAATTTGAAGCGCTCGATTCGGATTATAGCCTAGGGTTCTGTTCCGGTAAGTACTCATGGCATTTAGACTAAGAAACGTACTTATCGACTTAATGAACTGGACCAACTTAACATAGGAACAAACTTTTATTTAATTTCCGTACAAAATTTTATTAAAATTTTAGGTTAAGTTTGCACCTGGTATGTATGGCGCCGGATACAAATGAGGTGCAAAGTTAACGCAACCGATCACGTTTGTTGTATGGGAGCCCCCTTGAATATTTATTTTGTTCTGTTTTTTAGTATTTATATTGACATAGCGGCAGAAATACATCATCTGTGGAAATTTCATCTATCTACTAACTATCACGGTTCATGAGATAGAGCCTGGTGACAGACGGACAGACAGACAGACTGACAGCGGAGTCTTAGTAATAGGGTCCCGTTTTTGACCCTTTGGGTACTGAACCCCTATTATTCAGTAAACATTTTGAAAAAAAAATTAAAATTTACGGTGCCATATCACAAAGTAAGGCGAAATATTTCAAAATTAAATGTCGCTTTAATTATAAAGGCCTATGAGACTTAGGATAAATATTTGGAGAAACAACAGTTAGAGGAAGTTTGTCTGTGGTTGAGGCATCGTCTGTGGAGCGGAAAGATATATTATGTAAAGCAGTGTTGGTTTCTTGAGATTGTAAACACGGTGGCTTCTTAATTAATCAGCGCAGGTATACGTGATAGGTATGTATGTAAACACTAAATTGTACATTAAGACAATTCACAAAACTTCACAACAATAGATAATTTCGTCCAGTTAAGTAGAGAATCTCTTCTTCTTCTCTGTCGTTTCGCTCTTGGCAGAGCGGTCGTGGTCACGTTGAGGCGTCCACATCGGTGGTAGAGGCGGACACAGCTCTCCGCACGATCTCCCGCCATCTCTCCCTGTTGGCAGACTGTCTGGCGCAGTCAGATTACGCTGTTTCCTACTGCTGATTTTATTTGGTCAGTCCAACGCATAGGTGACCTGCCACGCGATCTGGTTCCATCCACTTTTTCCTGCACAACCAATTAGAGAATAGTGGTACTTACATCCAAGAAAATAGTCAAATTAACAAGTTACAATGCACAGATATGGACAAATTTTATCTTAATATAATATTTTATTTTTGTCAAAATATAATACATATAGATATAATTACATAATATATATCATTGTATATTATTAGAGGTAACGCCGCCAGCGTAATGGGGACCATGCCGCAGGCAGATCTGTTGGATGGGGTATTCTTTTTATAGAAAATGTATATATTTTATTCTTATTTTTTTATAATTAGATTTAACCAATTGTACATAATAATTATCCTTTATTTTATATTTATCTGTAGTTTTTAGTATTGTAACTATTGTATTATATATGTTTATTTTAAAATAAACTTTTTCCTGATTATATCATAAATAGTTATATAAGTAACTGCGCAATTTATTTGGCGGAAGGCAAGAAAGAAATTGTAATTTTAACTCAGGCAGTTTATATATCTAGTCAAGATCAAAAATAACTAATCAATTAATCATGTTTAGTACTAAATCACTTCAAGTGCTTTGACACATTCAAACTGCTATACTACTATTCTTTACAGCAACAAAGTGCCTACTCAAATGATCACTTATTTTTGACGTTAAGTGTACCATTGGCATAAGATATGATTTACCTAAAGGATTTATTTATTTAGAAAGAACGCCTACTCTAACCGCATTCTACCATCACGAGCCCGCGAAAATATCTACCAAAAAACATCATGATAAAAAATAATATCTTCGTATGAATATTTTCGTATGGTACATATGAAAATAAATACAACTGTAGCTACACGCCACACGTCTTTAGACATTTTGGAAAGTCGTCTGCCGCGCCTCAGAACTTGCGTGATGCTGCCATAGTCACCTTATAAGTATAAAGGGGAAAAAACTTCAATCATTCTCTGCTCCGCTGAAAATATATCAGCGTGGATTCCGAGCCCAGACAACAAGATACGATTTTCACTCTCCGTCAACTTCAAGACGAAATCTGGCGAGCAGATAACACCTCTGCTTAACGCCTCGTCAACAACATTACAGAAATCGAAATTCTGAAATGTTAATTATTTTGGTAACAATAAAACACTCGGCCTCTTCAGCCAACGCCTCCAACGTGTCAACTTGAATATCGTGTTAATTATCCGAAATTTATGTAAATTCACACAGTTCCAGACTTCAAATCATACCAAAAGACCCAACAAGTGGCCCTTCGAACCGGATCAAAAACTTAATTTAGGCATTTACATATTTAATAGCACGGTACCGATGTTGCCGACGTTATCATTAAAATTTAATGCATACTCATATTATTAGATTAGGTATCCACCGAGCGAGCGAAACATCTGTTTCAATTTCGCCAAAATTTCTTTCGTATGTCCGAATGTTTGGATGTTCGGATTTCGGACTGTTTTCACCTAGAGACCGCATTTCTCGACCGATTCACATGTTTGATAAGTATATAGATTTGTTTCACCAGTTTATTGAAATTGTGAACAAAAGGTTGAGAACAAAATAGATGAATATGAGTACAAATTACACTATACCATTATACCTAATGTTAATGTCGCGTTGGCTCCATAGTTGCTCTCTAGAGCCTACTACTATGTGCTACGAGAAGCCCGATGCCTTAGAGGTCCGATGACTTCATTTTTACTATTTTCTTTGTAAATTCTAACAAATTGTCCTAATTTCCACCCTCAATATCCAGTTACCTATATTTTGTATGTGCATATAGATGATCGCGCCGAAAAAGCCCCTTATATTAAAATCAGGTCGTTTTCTGTACTATTTTTATTTATATAGTTATTATGTGTATTGAGAATCATGAAGAATTCTATGGAGAGGGGTTATGTTTACAGGAAAAATTTTAATAGCGTGATGCAGGATGTGTTTTACGCGGACAAGGTCGCTTGCGCCTAAGTGTATGTAAGTATAAAGTTAAAGAACCGTTGATCTACCAATGCTTACTATTAGATCATAATATTAATAAGTAACAACTAATTTAACAACAGTTAAACTCGTGTAACAATTTCACTTTTTTCCCTTTAGATTAATTTATCCGAGGGGAAAGTAAAAAGCAGAAAATTTATCGCCTAACTTTCTACCTCTTGTAAGATGTCACTCTCAATAAAATTTACCTACTCATTAAATCACTTAACGAGGAACACCCACATAGGCCGACTTATTGAACCGATGTTTTATAATTTTACTATAGATTGGTAACATTTGCGCGAATTAGACAACACACATAAAGAAAAAAGAAAAAAATATCTCACCCAACATGAGTTCAACGGTACATTCGTGCCTTTATAATTGAAAACATTAATTATTAGTCACGGACGAGCAACTCATCAGAATTATGTACATAGGTATATAGTCCATTATTTATTATTCACACCCAAACAGTAAGTGTAATCATCGCCATCAGCGATAGTCAGTCACTGCTAGAACACAGCTGCCGTCAAATTAAAAGCGTCAAAAAAAATCGGAATAACTTTCGGGCAACAACAAAGTAACCTTTACAGAAACCATTAAGAGTGACATAGACATAGACAAAGTGTTTTGTCCTTGTCAGAGTTCCGCTTTTTTTCGATGGGCCGATGAATGTCAAATTGACAGAGCTCAGCCCGCCGCCGACCCCTCCAAATTCAGTAGTCGCTTTACTTCTTGTCAGTGTCAGTAGTCTTTACTAATTTTCTACTGCTTTTTAATTTGACTGCGTTATTACGATTGTAAGGGATACAAGCACAATAATTGGTAAATTACCCTTAACTCAGGGAGTTATGGTAATAATAGATTTTTTTGTTTAAGAGTTCCAAAACAAGATTCTGCAGTAGGTACAATGAGCTGCAGAATTGCATGAATGAATTCATTCATAAATGGGCCATGCAATTCTGCAGCCCATAGTACATCAATTATGGATGCGTGCAACAGGACGAGTGGGCAACTGGGCATGGCCACGAATGAAGTAAAATTAATAAAAAAAAAAATATTTTATGAATATTAGTAGGTAATATTCGAATTGAGGTGAATCGTAATTATGTAAAGTAAAGACGAAAGTGTAAATTCTTTTTTTTATTTGCATTATTCTTTAGCGATTTTGTTTTATTTAATGAATATCCGTAATATTGGAATTGAGCTGAATCGTAATTATGTAAAGTAAAGACGAAAGTGTGTACCTACATATTTGTTACCGTAAATAAGTACCTAAATATAGTTTTTCATTACATTTTGTCAGTTTTTTTTTCGTAAAGTTTTATTGTAAGTAGATTCTTAATTATTTGTCACATACAATATAACATGCATTTAAAACGAATGCCTAAATGCCTCACCGTCAACAAATTAGCCCTGGAAAAACGGGAGAATTATTTGGAACCTGGTAACCCAGTGTTAACTAGTGCCCCTGTCCCTTTCGGGTATACGCGTATACCAAATCCATAGGTACTCATCCAGGGGAACAATGTGAAAAATTGCGAATATTTAGAGGTAGTATAAATAATGTGGTAGAATAAGTACATAAAAATGCAGTCGCACAATTTATTATCTGATATCATTCCACCATTTTGTTATGGGTTGCTTCCGCTGCCACGCGCCGCGGTTGGACATAATTAAAACCTCTTACTTCGCGATCCACTGATAAAATTGTAAACGTAATTCTTTTCGACGCTGTTTTAGTTTTGTAGACTAAGAAAACGAAAGCGTCTACAAGGGTTCTTATTCAAGCGAATTAGTTGATGTTTTCACCAAATTATACAATGTAACAAAGAGATACGTAGTTATTAATAGTAGATTGTCTGACACGGGGCAAAATTAAGTCATTGTGACATAGAGCGATTATTTCTTTATGTTTTTTCTCCTACATATTATTTTAGTCTCGCCTTGCGAAGCATTGGCAAAGGAGGAGTGACAAAACTATTTTCATAACCCGCTACGTTGGGTTGAAAGTTTATTCCACAACTATACATATTGATTTCAATCTTTTATATTTTCACATCGTAATATTTTATCTATCTAAGTATAACAAAATGGAATTTCATTGCGGTTAAAAATTATATCGCTTCGACATTTTGTCCGAGTAAGTAAGGTTTACTGCAGTTGAATATGTAATAATAATCTTCTGTGTTTCAAAGGCTTAGGATAGGTTAAAATTTTGAAAAGGTAAACATTTTAAACGTATGTTACGTTTTGATTCAATCCCGTTTTGTTGTAATAATGCTGTGTAAAAATATTGTCAAGCCGTTATTTTGAAATTTAATAACCCTTTTTCTAGTTTAACCCTTTACCGCATATAGAAAAAAAATAGTTGTTTGAATTTGGACCTTGACCTGTGCCAATAAGGTCCAAGTTCATATCTGCCATATATGGCTTCGTATGCGGTAAAGGTTTAATAAACATTTACATTACCTTTCTTCTTAAGGGATGTGATTTATTTGAACGGAAGTGACATTTCATAATAAGTACCTTTATAAGTTTAGGTAAATGACATAATGCAATGGATGTTTGCCATCTCCTTTTTATGACCATTCGTCAATGTCATTTAATGCAGCTCGTAATACCGTTCAAATAGCTACTATGTCAGTGTCAAACGGAATTTGGCCCTGTATGCTACCGTACTAAATTACTAATAAATCAAGCACCGTATTCCAGTTAATGGAATCATTATCGCCACCAGCTCATAATTGCCCGCATTATAGATATGTCTGATCTTACTTTCGCGACTATTTCCAAAGGATGCCAGATATGCTCAGCATTCGTAACATACAATTTAGTATGTTAATACCCGCGTTACGCGGTTGACTTCACGTGTTGATCACCTTTACGCAGTAATATGTCAGTGAGAACATAATGTACCGCATGTTCTCGTTTCTTCGAGAATGTTGACAGGTGATCATTAAGTGAGATTTGCGAATAGAGTAGGTAAATCCTTCACCAAATGTAGCAATTTGATAACTACTAAATAAATGTATGAGATAAATAAAATTCAAATTGAACACATTTTTTATTTAAGGCTTCAGTGGCCTTTAAGGAATACTTTACAAAATAACATAAAATAAGGAAATATAATAACAATAACGTAAAAACAGGAACAGAATTAAATTAACCTTAAGTTCTAAATACTGTTAAAAAAATATATACATATTTTTAAACGCGTGCCACAACGTGCATGTTCATACAGAACTGTAATTATGTCATTGAATCGTTTTTACGTACGTAAAATCGAGTATAAGCAAACTGCCGTAATTAGCCAAAGATAAAGTTGAGAATATCGCAAAAGCCAATAACATAATCATCTCCCAGAAACAAATTAAAAAATACATTTACGCAGTACCTATCATGTAAACATACACAATGCAAGTGCAGTTTTAAGATGAAAAAAACTCGCATTGTTCTCCACTTTTCCCGTCGAGCGGCAATTAGGTACACTCGATAATTGCAACTAATCGAACGTGACGGAACAGCGAGCACCACGCGATCCGGTATGCAAAACATGCGGTTTGATGGATTCGAATTATTAACACTCCACTCGCTCTGATGACAAATGGTAACCCCGCGCGAAAACTTTGTAAAGTAACAAATAGTAACCCCGCGCGGCAACGTTGTGAAGGTTTTTTGTATGAAAGAATATTAAGAGTAATTATGGTGCACTGTAGGTATTATGCTGCACTTTTACAAATAAGGTAAATGACGAATAACGTATGCAAGGTAAGGTAATTAGTGGTAGCAATTTGAGTATGAGTACAAATACTCTAGGTACATAAGGACATTTTATTTAGGGTTCACAAGGCCTCTGTTTGCGGTTGCAAAGATCTGCTACGTAACCGTACAATAAAAAAAAAGTTTTTATAAAATAAACCAAAACAAAAATTACATAGCTCACAGTTTTGACGCACTTTTATTGAAAGTAATAATTTTGGTTTCGGATGATAACTTTAAATATCTAGAATTAAAAAATTATAATACTTCTTTATTTATAAATAAAAAATAAAGAGTCAATTACTACAATGATTAAAAAGATTTTTTAATGTGCTAATTAACTATTGCAGATAATTACAAGTTACAATTTTATTAAAAGTACGCAAACATAAGTATTTTTTCTCGCAAAACCTACTGCCCATCAAAACAGCGTTCATGAATGGAAAATCACTGATTTGAAAACTCCGACCCTCATTTAATTGGCTCCTTTGGGCTGAATAGTGCGTCATTTAGATTTAGGCTGACAACGCGTAATACTAATTCATCCAAACCCAATTTGTAATTAAACATAAAAATACATAAAAACGTATTTTCCTCACTAGAGAAAACCCTGACTGTTCATGAAAATAAACCTACTGGTTCGAACACACTTCCTAATTTAGTCCCTTTAGCTGAAGAGAGTGTCAGTCAGAATTAGGCCGTAATGTAATCATCGCGGCGCCTTTTCTTCATTCCACTAATTTGCATATATTTGCTTAGATAATCTTAAACGCATTTTCGTTCACTTGTTTTTCCATATCTAGATTGTCTGGCCAGATTATAATTTTAATTTGAGAATTTTTCAATTATGCTCGTCTAGACCTATATTACCTACGATAAAAGTTTAAAATATTATTATAATTCATAAAATATAGATAAAACATATTCTCGCTTGTACAACACAATCGCATTTTTTTATAATGGATATTTTTAAGTGATTAATAGGTACCTAGCTATTATTATTGTTATTTTTTATTAACTTGATCATCTATCTACTAATTATAATGTAAATAATCTTCTGCTATTTTCTTACTTTCCAAATATTTATCCGTCGGCGACTAAAAGTAGATAAGTAAAAAAAACTCCAACTTCCAAATATGCATAATCAACTAAGACATTTATATTTCAAACGCAATTTTAACTCGGTGCATTCCACAGAACACGTAGCAATAGGGGACCTTAGCCATAACTGAAGCAATTTACAATAATTACAGGATACACCTCTCGGCTCAGGTTCAAGCGCGAGTTGCCGACCTACTCGTACCTGCACAAATTGATGTCATTCATAGTTTCATAATATTTTTTTTCTACTCCAGTACTTCTTTCTGTCATTTATATAGTTACTAACTCTAATATAAAGACATAAGTTATGAAAGTCTGTAAAAGTCTATACTCTACTGCCCAAAAAAACACTGCTAAACGATGTTATAATGTCGCCAAAAAAGCATCACTTAGTACCACAGATTACAAGGTAAACAGCTGCATTCACACAATTTGCAATTTAAAAAAAACTTATTGTACTAAGGCATTGCTCTCAACTGAAAAAAAGTGACAGATGTTTACTATAGTGAACGTATACCTTTATGTATAAGTTCATATTTTTTTGACAGATGGACGTCAATAAAAAAAAAGTATCAGAGACTATTTTTTTATTTGCATTTTATTTATGAAATATCGAGTCGTAGAAAAAGTATTGTATGCAACGTTGTATAAGTAGATCAAAAAACGCTCGTGGCATCTTTCTTACGATGTTCGCTACGCTCGCATCTTAACCCAAGCCACTCGCGCCCCTCAAATACAACGGCTGCATAAAATACTATTATGTTAAGCTGCTGGACATAGCTGCTGGATAGGTCTCCCTCAAAAAACGCCACCATCCCAAGGACCTCCTTGGAGTTCGTTGAGAAGGTTCTCAGGTCATCAGTTCATATTTTGGAAGGCCTACGCACGCTGTTTCTTTCCGTTCGAATGTAAAAATACCCAGTTGGAAACAAAACAGCTGAAATGAAATAATCCTTAGAGGTCAAACGAGAATACGCTTTGTTTTAACACTCACGAATTTCCATTACAAATGGATGAGAATGGACTTGCAACATTTGACCGAGTGTGACCGGCATATATTATGTTAAATAAATGGAAAATTCATAAATAGTTCGGATACTTGCCTTACTTTCACGTAATGTATCACTATTGTGGCGCGGAGACATTTCCATCAATGGGTTTGTACTCCCACAGAAAGTCCGACTCACTGGTAGGGAGGGCTAACCAACCCTTATACAGTTCAAGTCGTTTCGAAAGAAAAGAGTAATGTTAACATAATAGTGCAGTTTGTTCCAGATAACTCAAGGCTTTCTAGCCTTTGTAAAAACCAGTATGACAATAAAAGTTTGGTGTAGGCACGAAGCAGCACCTCTTTTGCACAATATCTTTGCGGAGCTCATTCAAGCATTTTTACCGGCGCTATGAAATACCGCTTACTTTGCATATCCGACACAATTTTGTTTTATGAGGCCAATAGAAGTTAAGTGGGGGTAATATTTTTATGCGCTATCTGAAAATGGGATAATTGAGTCAGAAATAACGCTTCATATACCTATCTCATTTGGACAATTAGATACATGAATGACGTAACTAACAACAGGCGTTCTCTCGATGTTATGATTACGTAAATGCTTATAATACAAGTGGTAAATACTATGACAGGTTACGCAAAATTTAGGAAGTTGTTAACCGAAACTAGACATATTCAAGATGAACTGGACCATATTGAACCGTTATTCCGCGCCGGGTCCTATTCATTATCGAGTTTCGTAAATACGGAACAACTTACACTTTCAAATCGGCGTGGATGACTAGGCACGTCTCGGACTTTCTCCGGTTTTAAGAATGACATGTTAGCTGCCTATAACGCATCTATGGGTTCTCGCTGTACTAGAGCTTCTTCGGATTTCTTTCCATTTTTAATTTCATTTCGCGTGACGTCACGGCGATTGTATTGCTTCTTGCAGTACCGGTCATTTGCGCTCTAACATGAGTACGCGGCGGGCGCGTACACCGTTAGTAAATACGAGAAACGGCTGTACCGAAACGCGTTGGTTTGCGTTTTGAATTCCGCATTTTTAAATACTCAAGTTACCGTAAACCGGTAACGTGACAGTTCGGGACGCGAAACTTATAATCGTTTGTTATTGTGTGTTCCTGAGGAAATTGTGACGTATTGAGAAAAATGTGCGGTCATTAAATAACAAGGTGAGCTTAGTTCTTACTGTGTTTGTTTTGTTTTTGCGCTGAACCTTTCCATTAAGGTGAGAAGATCTCCAGCTTGTTTGCGCGAGCATTAGCGGATCCTTTTACAAATACTGTTCCTTTTGTTTGTTGGTACTTTTGTGTATTTTTACTTAAAATTTTCCTAGAAAATCTTTTACAGTTATTGTAATATTCTGTACCAAAATTGTTTTGAACTGAATATTACACGTAACATAATTCGCCGGCTAACGTTTTCAGCGAACATATCGCTAGTCGTTATTCAATTATGATTTGCTTTGTACCCTTATCAGTCCAACGAAGTACTAACTGATAGGTAAGTTCACTCATAACTAGTTAGTGAGTTTTAATATTGACTGAACAGACAGTGCCTAAAGTTACATGCACATAAACGTGTTTCACAGTCAGCGTTTACTTACGAGGAGATGATAAAATGTCATGTTCCACGTATAGGAATCACATAACTATGTCTGAATCGTTAGCGATTAGTTTTAATAGACACTGCAGTTGTCAACACACAAAATTGAGATATTTGTTTACAAATACGAATACTGATTGAAATTTTTTTTGTCAACATCAAAACCTAGGTTCTGTTGGTCAGAATATTTTTATTTCTGTAATTGAATATTGCAGATACATGTAATGATAAAAAATCAAAAATGCTAGTAGTGATTTATGTAAATAACAAATTTTTTTTATTCATCTAATTGGTATAAGTAGGTACCTAGAAAAGGAAACATTATAATAGCGTGTGAAAATCGTGTGTTTAAAGGCGAAGGTTTGCGAGTCTGTTTATGTGTATATCTGTTACTTCTTCACGCTCAAACGGCTGGACCAATATAGGACCACCCTGAATTAACACATAGGCTACTTTTCATCCCGAAAACATTTGGTGTTCCCGTCGGATGAGCGGGTTACACCGCGCGGCGCAGCTAGTATTAGATAGATTACAGTCGTCATAATCAAGAAATAATATTCAAGAACCAGGAATCGGGTCAAGGCAAAGGGTTGATGAGACTCAAATGAGTTACGAGACAATATAAGATTCTACTACCTAGTCGACCTACTAAGGTCGTTACCCTCATAATCTAGTAATCTACATTACAAGTATCTAACATTCTGTAATAAAAACTCGACCCGGATGTAAGATATAAAGCAAAAAAATATTCTCGTTTTATCCCACTTCTATCACGTTTAGCCTCCGACATCTATACTATTGTGAAGTTATAGATTTGTATTAAAAATCCTTTTTCTATGGAGAGCGGACATGATAGCGCGATGCAGGATCGCCTTGTATTTTGTATACGCGCACAGCAGACTGACATGTCACCATCGCCATCTGTTGGTCAGAATTTCTTTGTCGTCACATCATCACGCCGCGACTGATGGTAAGCTCCTGATGATGAATCGCGTACCGATCCGTAAGTATTTTAAAACGGCTGGACGGTTTTGAATTTGAACCAATTTTGGTACGGGGATAGGTGAACATCCAAAGAAGGATATTATTTAACAGACTACAATAAAGAAAAGTTTTATACCTACACAAGTTATATAGTCTATAAATACAATGCAACGAAAATTAGCAGCTAGCATACATTGTATGAAAAACTTGTTTTTCTCAAACACCTAGTTTCACAGCCCGTTTGCTTCGGCCTTGGTATTTATGTTATTTTTATCGGACATCTTAGCCATGCCATAACATAGTAATTGTATGCTTTCATGTTTACCGGATTCGCTGCAGAAAGTATAATAGACAGGGAAATTAAAATTATGCGCAAAAAGATACAAAATTATGTAGGTACCTATTGTTCGTATTCATTGGTTTATAATATAATACTATACTTTATATTCCAGAAAAGTGCACGGGTGAATTATAGGGAAACTATATTTTCTCAAACATGCAATGAAATGTCGTTATAACGTGCGTTATAACAGGCTTCGAAGTATCACGTTTCGGGCGGAACAACTCGAGAGAACTGTAAAGGAATTTCATACAAAATTTAAGGCCTAAGCCAGGAAGTTCTTTTTGTAAACATGGCGTCTGTGTTCATGAACAGGATAAACAGCTGAATTATGTTTTTGAGTGGCGTATTTTTTTATTTCATTGCATATTTTTGAGAAAAGCAGTATACCGTGAAAAGAGCTTGCCGGCTTCGTATCACTATCTATACCTGTATACCTACTCACACGCCAAGCTCTTCTTTTCCGGCGTCTGCAATGATGTACTATTGAAGACTTAAACACGGCCCAAGCCACTAAAAAACCTAAAATGCCCGCTTAGATCCCAATATTTGCCAACACATGACGTACACAGACACCCAGCTGTTCATTTATAATATGTACAGCACACACGTGATCTCTAGAGCTATAATAAACAAACCCACACCTGAAAAGAGTGTGAAGTCACGAATCATAGTCGTAGTCATCAACATAATACCTATCGTTGATAAAACAAGATCATTTAACTAATCCGTGTCGGTCTCTTTGTTTTTTATACTTATTTATAATTTAATGCCGCAGTAAAATAAACCTTCGGCATTTATGGTAAGCTTATTTGCCTATCTCATAGTTGTACAGCTTTGTACTTTATGACAAAAAATTACTACAGTCCACTGGAGAAAAAACATACATATAGTCAATAAATCGAGTATTTGTAGTGATATTTTATCTCGACCGTCTCTTATATTTTATTATTTTATGCAATCGTTGCACAATAAAGGTTCTTAAAGTCGAGTACCGCGTTTAGGTACCTAAGTAAGGTACGAGATTTTAAGACCTATAGGTAATTGTCTAACTATTGCATACAATACGTTTTATATGTATGAGAAAAACGCAGAAAAACATTTTTTATTATACTATTCGTCATTTCCAACTATGATTTTTTATTTTTATGTAACCTTTTTCGTTCATCTAAAAGTGACGTAAGTATTCAAAAAATATGTCATCCATCGCGATGGTCAAAGCGGGTGCCTCGTGATTGGTGATTTTTTTTGACAAGCAATTTCAACCAATCAGCGAACAGTAGCATGTTATTTTTAAATCAAATATACTGATGTTATCTTTTTGAAATTCATTTGAGTTAAGTAGAGAGATGTCTTATGAATATTAAAGTTCTGTAGCGGGTACCGTAGAGTACCTACTATAGAATTTTGGTACAGGATTCAAAAGTGCGTTGTTGTGGTTTTGTCTATAAAAATTATAATTGACAGATTAAAGTACGCGTATAAAGAAACTATTACTATGATATCTGTATGTACTAGTAGGTACCTTTGATAAGACACACCTGTCAGTTTATTTATCTATCCTTTATGTTTCCGTATAATCTAAAAGGCAATCAAAACAAAATTTGTAAACTTCTAGCTTACCTACCTGTTAATATAACCATCAAAGAAAATTCCACTTCAGTATATGATGCAGCAAATAGATTAAGTAATTACGGCTGGGTTCCTAATGAATAGTAACGAGGGCCAATAGGGCCATGCTAATATCGTTAACATGTGCCTATTTACCGAACAAAGTTAAACTGTATCGGAAGGTGTATAATTAAATTGAAGTGTCTGAGTTTGTAGGTGATTTGTGTAGTCATAATAAAACACCTATTTTTGTTTGAATTGTTCATCAAACGTTTTACATCTACATAAAAACAGACTCGTTGGACTTTATTGTGGATATCTGCTATGCGTGGTAAAGTGTTACTGTTATGAAAAAATAAGAATATGAATTATTTATGGCGTTAGCGACTCTTTATCATTGCCAGAGATGGTACACTTACCTCAAATAAAACATTCAGCTAAACACCATACGTACAGAAGAACGGTGCTCTCTTAACACAAGTATCATGTATACTTAAAAAGAGGCACCAGTACAGATACAGTATTGTAAAATAAGTTACGGAATAAATTATTTTGTATTATTTTGTATGTTTTTTGTATTTGTAGCTAAAGCATCTGTGCACCGAAAACATGGAATACAAACAAGTAACCAAACAGGAACTACGCTGTCTTGTAGATCAAATATTTGTTGCTTAATTAACGCTCATATAGGCCTCAAACGAGGAGAACAGATGATCTGGTCAAGTCAAACCTTTTGATGGTTGCCCTCAATCTTGCAATTTTGACCGATGTTTGTTTAGGAGAGCCTTGGGGGTGGCCTTAGTTCGGCTCAAAAATAAAACATGGCGCATGACAACACTTTTCATCCGAAAAGGAGTAGAGTTCCCGAGGGATAAGTAAAGCACCTTCTTTTTCCACGCTGACTCATAAAAATGAAAGATACTCGTATAATTTGTCGCTATCAATAAATTCGCTCAGCTGGGTTTTGTTAATCTATGTGCAGTCAATAACCTGAGGAAGGCCATCATATTTTAACAAAGCAGCTTTTTTTAAGCATCACCAATTGAGTCTAAAATGATACAATCCTTCTCTTGTCTAAAGACCAAGTTCACTGTATATTGACTACAAAGTATAGTCCTACTCCCATTTTTTAAGCGAATCCCATTAGCTTTGTACCCGATGAACAATACACATTATCTGTATTGTTAGCTGTGGCCACAACTGCCACTTCAAAATGTAAGGCGTTATAAGTGCAAACTACTTTTACACTAAATTAGTCTTTAAGTAAAACGAAATAAGGTTTACTCTTAAACAAAAAGAACAGAGATGTTGGTCACTTCGTAAGTGAAAGAGCAGTGAAGCTCGTTTCGATGCTTATAAAGACAATGAAGTGACCAACGTCTCTGTTCTCTTTGTTTAAGAGTAAACCTTATTCCGTTTGACTTAAAGACTAATTTAGTGTAAAAGTAGTTTGCACTTATAACGCCTTACATTTTGAAGTGGCAGTTGTGGCCACAGCTAACAATACAGATAATGTGTATTGTTCATCGGGTACAAAGCTAAGTGGATTCGCTCAACCAAAAGAATTATTTCTATAAGTAGGTATGTATTTTTATTCAAAGCTAACAGGCGATTAACTCCAGTGTTGCCTGATGTTAAGTCACTTGTCAAGCACGTGTTGCTAGACGTGAACGATAAGAATAGAGCTCTATAACGTTTAGAGGCTGGCTACCGAAATATTACCCGAGTTTTTGACGGGAGATTTAAAAAATCTTGGGCGGGGACGCTTTGCGTAGAGGGAATTAGGTATAGTTTTGATACTAGAAAATGTTTTAAATTTTCCGTCCATACGTAAGTTACCTAAGGAAATGAGTTAAATATGTCAAACTAAGACTAACCAGCCCAAGATTATTGAATTTCCCGCCAAACATTTGAGCAATATTTTAGTAGCCAGACTAAAAAACATATTTGGCATGTTTAATTGCTATGCCAACGGAAAAAAAGAATCCCTTAAGAGGATATTTCACTGCTCCTTTTCCAAGATAATCTGTAGTTTACCTACGTTAAGTTTGCACCTAGTTACTATGGCGTCGGATCCGAATGAGGTCCAAACTTAACGTAACCGGCTTATACAAATTGATGTTTCGTTCTCATCTAGTTCCTTTTCCAAAACCTAACCAATTTTTACGAAATTTTAGGAGCTAAATGGGAAAGAATCTTAAATATTTTTTTTTACGAGAAGGAATAATAAAACTATCGTATGCAATAAACTTTTCCTTTGCAAAGCTCAATGTAATCACGCGATTTGATCTAACAGCCTTGGTCACAAAGTCACAGTATTTAACAAACATTTTGTAACTGCCTATTCTTTTGACAATTAATCGTAAACTCACGAAGTCGTTAGACAAATTTTATTGTGCTGAAATTTTGTTGCCTTCGACATTATCACGACAATAGACGCTTAAAGTTTCTCTGCGGTTTCTTCTAATGTTTATGTGTATTACTATAGGTAATTATAAATAACACCAAAAATAAATGCAACATGCAAAAAATCTTTAATTTAGATTTGCTAACGTTTTTCTCACAAAAAGAAAAATCGTTTTATCATTTTGATAACGAATAGACCGCCCAAAGCACTGACTTAAGAAATAATATAGGTGATTATTATGAAAGTATTTCTGATCATTCATTTCATAAAATATTAATGGCTTTTTTGTAAATAAAATAAAACAAAAAGCCTATATATATAAACACCCAATGTAAGTAAATTATCTAACAATATTACTTTCATAATTTTCAGCAAGGCATTCAAATCATATAATATTAAACGTAAACATTAAAAAACACATCATTAGGTAACTACCTAATCAAAGCGAAAGTTAAGAAAATAGAGAATCATTACAGAATTTCAATAGGCACCGCAATGGAAGCGTTTTGGTAATGGTATTAAAAACGCCCACATTAGCCGACTAACAGGAGACTACTTCACTTTCTTTTCTACTCATTGATTGTATTACTTTTTTATTTGTGTCCTAATTACTGCACTAAGTCGACGGGTCACGAGAGATCGAAATCGAATACCGTTTGAAATCCAAAACTGAAAAAGTGAACGATTGTTTTGGATGGGTTTCTAATAATTAAGCGCACGAGCGCTCATTAAGGCCGCGTGGTGCTTTTACTCGACCTTTGTGTTTTTACTCAATTTCTTTCTAATTTAGTAAAGAATCGTCACCATGCTTAATTATTATTTGTACCCATTGAAGTTGAACTTCATCACATCAGTGAACACGTGCGCGCACAAAAAAAAAATATCAGTCAGCCGTTACATTTTTGATGTTTCTTGTGAATTAAATAACTAATACTTCAGCTAATCAATGATAAACAAAACACTACACCCGATGTTCTTTCTTGTCAATGTAATTATACAAAAAATATATGAGTTATTTCTTAAGAAAAACCTGAGAATTTTTTCCACTACATTGTTATGGTTATTGGAAGTTTAGTATTCATATTATAAAACAACACACAAAATGTTTACATGAAATTTGACATAGGTACTAAACCAAAAAACGTCAACAAGGTATACAATTTTTTGCTGGCAAGTTTTTGCTAGCAAGTGTATTTTTATACCAATAGGTAGGGTTACCAGTGGCGGATTAAGGGTCGAGAGCGCCCTAGGCAAAAACCTCATCGGCGCCCCTCTAGTGACCATATATTACTGCAGACTACTAACTTAAGCCGTAGTATTTTTTTTGTCATGAATTGAACTGTATCATGGAGAATGGCGGGTTATCGTGCTACCAACTTTTTTGTGAACTGAAGGGTGTCGCAACAATCTTCCTTCGCACGCAGCCAAGGGCATCGCCAGCCGAAGGCCCGCGGGGGCAAGTTGATATAAATGCAGGGTATGGAAAAGGAATACAGCCTTGCTAAAGGATAGGAAGCTTCACCAAGCACGTTAAAATATAAAGTACATTTATGAGCGGGAAGGGGGTCAGTTTATAGTCATGTCATAAATGGCATAACATAACAAGATGGAAACGCGAGCGTAGCGAGCGCGAAATTTTTGGAAGGGACGCGTTTCATAATACAATCTGATGAAAACGCGAGCGTAATGAGCGCAAATTTTTTTGAAAGGAAGGGTCAAAATAAAGCTAGATGAAAACGCGAGCGCAGCGAGCTCGTAATTTTTCGATAGGAGGGGTCAAAATAAAGCTAGATGAAAACGCGAGCGCGGCGAGCGCGAAATTTTTCTTTAGCAATAACGTAAAATGATTTTCCGCACTACGATCAAAATTAAATACAAGTTTGAGTCACGGGACCGAGAGATCTTGCTACGAGCCGAAGATCCCTTTACGCGAACGAGTAGACTCAAGGCTGCCCAATATTTACCGAGCGAGCGAAGCATTTCCGTTACAACTTGGCCAAACATTCTTTCGTATGTCCGTATGTTCGAATGTTCTGTTGTCCAGGTTGCCGGCTATTCTCGCCCACCGGTCGCATTTCTCAAACGATTCTCATTTAATTTTGTAACTAGGTTCGATAATAGTTTGTTCGATTCAGTTTTTAGTTTTTTTTACAAAATGGCGGTAATATTGGGCTGAAAACGTAAAAAAAAAACAAATTTCAATTATTTCGAAACAAACTCTCGAATTGATTTTATACTGAATTGATTTAAATATGACAAGTGACTGGAAATATTTTTGGATGCCTTTTATATTGTGTATGTTGGTGCATATTATTATGTACTATTTAATATTTAATTTTATGACGTTTTTTAGGGAAAAAAATCTTTTTCTTAGTTATAGTACTGGAAAAGGCGCGCGCTGCGCGCGCCCCTTTGCAGCCTCGCGCCCCTAGGCACGTGCCTACTTTGCCTTAGGGATAATCCGCCACTGCGGGTTACAGATTTCTAAATACTAAATAATGTGGCGGACTCTATAAAATTTCACACTGTGACTTTTGTCTCACAAATAAAACATTTCAAATATGAAGGGACCCACGTCAAATCGTGTAATTTCCAACAAAAGAAACTGACGTAAGATCACGTTTCACACACAGGTATTATTTGTTTCCTTGCGCTTACTGTTTTTGTTATTCGATATATCAGATTGTTGGTTGCTCTGCTTGAAGCTACGGTTTTTATATAAAAGATATTTATTTGGCAGCATAAAATACATCACGTTTCGTTCGGTTATTCTTTTTTCGTTTGAATACAAAAAAAATAGAGCCTACATAATTTTTATCACAATACCGTCACTCACCTGCTTACATATTACTCGAGAATAAATACCCTTTAAATACCTATATACGTAGAAAGTATGTATTTGAATAATGCCTCTTCACTATGCTACAGCTAAGCTGGGTGTTATTGTTTTTTTAATACAATTTGACACGTGCTTTTTACGGAACGAGTTTTAAAAAGAACTAAGGTGGTAATGGTAAGGTGTGATTTTATTTTAGGTATTAGCCGGTCGGTACTGTATGTAAGTATGTATATCGTCGTCTAGAACCCATTTATAACACAAGCCTTCTTGAGCTTAATATGGGGCTAGATCGATTGGCGAAAGATTGTCCGATATTTATTTATTCCAAGGCTCTCCGGGCCAACAGCTACCTGTAACTGTAGTTAGTGGTCAAAGCGCCCGTATAAAAATTAGGCACAATTCTGTCAAAGGTGAAAGGGTTTTTTGTATTGAATAGTATGCAAGGCCTTTAGGGTTCTGGATTAGACTTCAATCAATTCCCCACACCTTTATGGTAATTGAATATTACGATATATTAATATTTGCTATAATTTCAATCTCTAAATAATTTTCTTTGCATTAATGCATCACTCCGTGAAGCAAAACTTAGTGATTGATAAAACAACTAGTAGGTATATAAAATACGAATATAAATAGCATGTTTCAATAAAAGTTACAAGGATCATCCTTCCCGTATTTCTCTTGTTAGAAATTTCAGCGCTACTTCTTATAGTTTGCAAATTCCAATATCCGGAGAATAACTTTAAACTCAATATTCCTTCAACACTTTTAACAGTCTAGTCAACAATTATGAATTTTGTGTTTAAAAGTTTTCTCAGTTTGTTTTCTAGACATTTATTTATCATAGGTTTAGCTATTAAATAAATGATCAAGCGCCGTCGCCTCCAAAAACATAAAAACAGATTTATAATATCAGTAACGGAATGCTAAGTTTACAACCTAGCTCGAGTCACTATCTTTATCTTACCAAATACCAAAAAACAACTCGAAGTAAATACATTTTCTTCGAGTCCAATCGTCCAATATTTGACACATCGCATTGAACCTGACAATTTACGGTTCAGCCCTGGAATAATGACGCTACATACAACTTGCATGTACATACCTACAGACACAGGAAAAAAACATATGCAAATAGTATTTTTCTAGTGAACAACCAAATTAACCATCTAAATTGACATGGTTTGTCATAATTATGTATGCAATAAATGACAGTAGCGGTTTGTTAACAACCAATTTCAAAACATTTGTTTATCGGAAAGCTGCTCAATCCTTCGTTCTTCTTCTGAAGTATGACTTTCAACTTCAGTTACCAAAAACTACTCCTATTTAGCAGTCCCAGCCAGTAAAATAAATTAATAGGTACTAAGTACTAAAAATCGCAATATGGCGACGGCTGAAAGGCACTTGTCGGTTGTCGGTCTATAACAATTTCAACGTATTGTATTCGATTTACACATGTTTCGTTGAATCCTTAATAAGTTTATACTTACACGCGATCATCGAAACTGAAAGTTAACGCTGCGGGTACACCAACGTACGCACAACCACATCTTCGAAATATATTGTATGAGAATTCTTAGCGCGATGAGATGCGGTAAACAGTTTAAGCGTAGAAAAAAGATATCAGGCGGGCACTTTGATGATAAAAATGCAAACAAAATATATATCTTGTAGGTGACAGCCTCGATTAATGTCAATCGGGACAAGGGCATCGCCCAGGGTAAGCGCATAGAAATATCGAAAAGTACAGATGTTAGTTGCATAGCGCTGGTTAGTGTAACATCTGTACTTTTCATTTCGTGTATTTAAACGTAATTTGGAGGTGTGTAGTGGTAACAGAATGTGGTGATTAGGTAGCCAAAATGTAAGCTGTAATGAAGAATTTCAGTGGCTCAGTTAAATGACCATTTTATGAACGTACATTCGTGCTTAGAAATACAATACGTTTTTGTTTAATTTAAAGTAGTTTTATTACGTATACATTTATTTCATACTAGCTTCGCCGCGCCGTGTTACCCGCTAATCCCACGGGAACAATACATTTTACGGGATACAAAGTAGCCTATGTGTTAATCCAGTTAGCTACCTTCATATTAAAAGTTATCAAAATTGGTTTAGCCGTTGGAGCGAGAAGAAGTAACAAACACGTAAACACACAAACACACTCACAAACTTTTGCCTTATATTAGTGTGATGTTGATGGAATCATGCCCTGCGCACGCACAGCGGTCGGTGATGTACAATGACCTGACCGCTGAAAAGCGACCGCTGCACGTGTTTGCATGGCGACCTGCATAAGTCTCTCCACTCTCTCTCTCTCTACTATGTAGTACGATGCAAAACCACATGTATCCCTAGCGTTACACTTTATTAGCTTTGAAATACGGCGTAATAGCTTCTCAGAAATGATGTGGTAACAAGTAATCAAAGTCAATGAAATTAATAGAATAATTGATGATCGCGGCGAAGAATAGAGAACACCTCCATTTCTGTTGACTGAGACAAATTAAGTGATAATCTATAATAACCGTGCTGGATTAGAATTCAAAACACAATCACGTAGACTAATTTATACTCATTAAAATGTACGTTTCTGAATGTTCACTTTTTGCCTGTCACCGCTGTATTGCGTAGCATGTTCGTGGCTTGCCGCATTAATTCCATGGATATATTATGCATTTGGCTGCCCATGTTTTGTTATTATCATAAAAGGTAAATGTATTAATTGGTATTTTGAGAAATTAACACAATGTATTTAAATATGGTTAATATTCAACTGATGAAACATACCATCTGGATAACTGTGAAGGCCACGAACTACTCAAAACATTAACAGGTATAGTATTCGATTGTCACAAATAGGTTCAGTATATACAGTGGAAACTGGATAAGTGGAATCGTAAGGGACCGGCTGTTTAGTTCCGCTTAACCAGGTTTTCCATTTATCCAGTTTTCCACTTAACCAGGTTCAAATAAAACGTTTTCTCACTTACAGAGGCTCTCGCTAACAGAGGTTGTGGATGCTTAGTAATGTTGCTTATAGAGGTCACGTATACATACTCGTATATGGTCAACTAAAAGATCAAGACTTAAATAATCCTCTTTTATTAAATATGTACCTATGTAGAGGTGTTGGTGTCCATTGCACTACCTACTTTCTCTGCACATTTATTTAAAAACCAAATCGTTTCATTTTGGAATCCTTTTAACCATCCGTTACTCTTAGAAAAATTATGACTATTAGCCTTTTTGCAAATTCTTCAGCTTTTTCTTTTATCATTGGTCCATTAACTGGTACATTTTTTTTCTCATACAAAATACGAACCATAATGGTCCTCCTTGTGACGGTTTATTAAAAATACAAATTTTATAACGCCGAGCTATTCCACTCATAGAGGTTTCGGAGACGGCTGCTTCCAGTTACAGAGGTAAAAATAATTTTTTTTTCGAAAAAATTGATTCCGCTTATATAGGTCCCAAAATTCCACTTATAGAGGTAATTCGTTGCCAAGGGACTGGAACCGAGAACTTGGGTCCACTTAAATAGGTTTTCCACTAACCCAGGTTCCACTTACCCAGTTTCCACTGTACTACGATTGTATGTCCTTTATCTGTAGTATGTCGTGAATCTATTTGAATCGAATTGTGTTACGATTTCTAGGAACCAAAGCATTGAATTGAGGGATATCCAATAAAATTACAGTAATACTTGCAGTTGATTATCGGAACACTATTTACTTCGATCGTCAATCGGTTGCTTACACAAGACATACCTATATGGCAAATCGCGATTGGAACCGGAATGTGTTTATACTGTTTAATGCCCGTTTATTGTTACAAATGCAGTTAATCCGAGAAATTATACTTAATAACCAGTAAAGCCGAGCTTACATAAAGAAACCGTTTTCATGTACTACACAATTAATGTTATTACACCAAACATTCTTACATACTTAGTTGAAGCTTGAAAGTCACGACACAATAATTAGCCCGTACATTTAGTGTTAACTAGCTGCTACACGGGACAAATAAATATAAAGATTAAAAATACCGACGGTACCTACCTCTCACTTCGAATTATAGAAAATAACAAGAATACCAGTATATTAAAAATATACAGGCCTTGTTACATTAAAATTACAAATACCACAAATGAAAATAACCCAGATTTCAAATAATGTTCCATAAGTTTCGGAATTTTAACCCGATTGTTTGACCTGACCTGACGATTGAATGAACTAAGTACCTAGATACCTACGCCAATATTTATAGGTGGCGTTTTACCACGAAGTTTAAAAGTTGTGGACAAATTTTTGTCGCTTAATATTATTTTGGAGTAGTAGGGCCTCGTGCAGGGTCCGTCCGGATTGTTACTACCGTCTTGCCTACTAACCCACCGCCAAACGGCAATGTTCGCATTGTTGTGTTCCGGTGTGGGGGTAAGATAGCCGGTGAAATTACTAGCATAGAGGCATTTTATCTTCGTCCTCCGGGTAGGCAAACACTTGCGACTCCTCTGGTGTTGCAGGTGTTTATGGGCGACGGTAATCGCTTTCCATCAGGCGATACGTATGCTCGTTTGCCCCCTATGACATAAAAAAAAAAAAAAACTAACTTGAAACAAAAACGTAGTTATCTGAAAGTAGAATGGTCATAATAACGGTCCAGGTCACTCTAGCGGGCCCACTAATGCACGAGGAAGACAGGATTAGGTACACTTCCTGGGTAAATCTCCTAGCGTTCTAACCACGCGGTTTTAGCGTCATTCCTTTTTCACGATTATTACCACAACGGAAGAGCCAGTAGTTTTAATTATGATCTAACTAGGATCGCACTCGGAAGTGGCTTCGAGGTAGGTACATAAAAAATCGACTTTCAACAATTATCTATTTTAACAATATTTGCAGAAATGGGAATGACGAAAAAAATACGCTTTACAAGCGCTGAATATTCACCCTCCTACGAACGACAGGTCAATTATTTCGTATCAATATGGTTTGTAGACTACTTGAAAAAGTGAAATATTAAAACTTTTATTTACATTAATAAATTAGAATCATTACTTAATGTCTGTTACAGCGATAGTATTTGCTATATGTGTGGAAATAAGAAGTAGGTAATTACAACAACTCCCTCTTTACGGCTTTATTCAACGGCAATAAGGTGCCGACAACTTCGTCTGAAAAACTTTTTTCTTTACCATTATTGGGTGAGAAGTATCCTTGGATCTTTAAGATGTTCCACACGAATCCTGTACCAAAATTGGTTAAAATCCGCAATTAATGACCCCTGTACATACAAAAAATACTTTCAGTGCAAGTTTAGAATTTTTTTAATTTAGAATTTATGAGTTTAAAAGTAATAAATCTTTTGTAAAGGATTGGATCTTAATGAGCACCACAGTATGAATGAAAACAATGAAGTTGGTAGATATTTGTGTAGTAATTAATGTCACCATTTTTTTATCACAAAAGTGACTCGCTCTAAAAGTAGATACCTTTTATTGACCGAGCGAGCGAAGCGCCTCCGTTTCAGTTTATTGGTCTAAAATTCTTTCGTATATCCAGATTGTCTCTCCAAGAGGTCACATTTCTCAACCGATTCTCATGTTTTTTTTTTAAAGGTTCGAAAAGTATACATATATTTTTTATGGATTCATTTTGTCGGCATTTGTCAAAAAGCGGAAATAAGGTCGTTGAAAACGTAAAATAATACTAATTTCGCGAGGCCTATAGCTCACAGAGCCACTGGTAAAAAAATATAGTTCAGATCACTTCAGCGAAGCCATGGGGAAGACAGGATGCACTTCCTGCGAACGACAGATCAATTATGCCCTCTGATATAGTTACGTGGAGTCGTGCGGTGCCCTTAATTACTTGTATGTTGACTAGCGGACAGCGGTGAGATTATTACTGTAATTATTTATAGTAAATACTCGTACTAACCTTTATAAACCTAAAATATATATCCATACTAATATTATAAATGCGAAAGTGTCTGTCTGTCTGTCTGTCTGTCTGTCTGTCTGTCTGTCTGTCTGTCTGTCTGTCTGTCTGTCTGTCTGTTACCTGTTCACGCTTAAACCGCTGAACCGACTTAGATGATTTTTGGTGAGGAGATAGTTTGAGACCCGGGAAAGGACATAGCATACTTTTCATCCCGAATAAATTTAGTGTTCCCGTGGGATGAGCGGGTAACACCGCGGGGCACAGCTAGTATCAAAAACACAGTGAAACGAGTCTGAAAAGATGCTTATATTAATAGGTGTCTTTATAATACAAGTGAAATAGCGGACGCCATTGTACCCGCCATTTTTATGAACACTACGGCTTTATGAATTCTTACACATACATTTCCATACATACTGATATGTTGCGAAACTTTTGCAAGGCAAGAGTTTAAATTCACGTCTTGCATGATTATGTCAATCACTGCGCATAGTGAAAATATATTTGAATATTCCTAGTCATATCTCATTGAGTTTAAAATAAAAGTGAATGGTTCCCAATTTTCTAAATAGTTCCAACACCAAACAATCAAAATCGTCTAGATTTATACATATCCCCGGTCATCCGCCGACTGAAACGGACGTGTGCTTAACCGCGCATCGCTTAGACCTCATTGTGAAGTACTATCAATCAAAAATAGACTCAGTGCGTGTGTGTTACGGTGTGTTATAGCCAATTATTAAAAGTGCGTAAAATACAATGTATCTGTCGCCTGGCAAACAATTTGGATCTAATCCCGAGATTCACTCAAAGCACAGTAGTCAAGAACTAAGCCCCACACACGGAGTCACCCAGCGCAAACGCAAATATTTAGATGGATTTGAAACGGACTTGTCTGATTTTAAATCAGATATTACTAAAATGTTTTCCGACATCAAATCGGAATTGCAATCACTGCGCTCAGATAACTCAAAGATTCATCAATCTATATCCGAACTTAAACAACAACAACAGGCGGTAATAACCGAGTTTAACGACATGAAATCCACTATTGAATTCGTATCCAGTAAACAATGCGACCAGGAAATGCAAATGGCTGAACTAACCTCAAAAGTCGCCGACTTAGATAAAAAACATATGGATTACGAGCAGTTGAGTAATAAATACGATCAGATACTAAAAGAACTGGACAAACAGCAGCAATATGCTCGTATTCAGAATTTGGAGATTTCCGGTATGCCGGAATCGAAGAACGAAAATTTAATATCTATAGTCATGAATATTGCAAGACATGCAGGCGTAGTTTTAACACAGAATGACATTGAGCATGCTAACAGAGTACGGCCGATGAAGCCACAAGAAGGTCGTCCTAAAGCCATCATAGTCAAATTGAGGAGTCGTACAATAAAGAACAATATCCTGGCAGGGCTGCGCCGGACCCGCGGCGTCTCCACGACGGACATCGGCCTCCAGGGTGAAGCACGCACACTTTATGTCAACGACCACCTTACCCCATATAGGAAACAAGTACTGAAGGAGTGTAAAACTGCAGCAAATAATCGAAGCTACGAGCACGTCTGGGTTCGTGATTGCAACATTTATGCCAGGAAGTCTGACGGTGCTCCTCTCCTGCAGTTCGAGTCACTCAAGGATATCATGAAAATAAGATGAAATAAGATGTATCTGTTTATAATCTCAGTACCGATTGCATTACTATACTGTATGAATGTGTTATGTACGCGCCTACGATTTATTTACTTACAACTAAGCCTTAATACGAGTACTTACATGAACAGTTATTTACCTAGATTTTATACAAGAATACACGCTAAACTTACACTCACTCCACACAGTTTATATTATATTTGTTACGCAATTAACCACTATATTTATTTTGAAACGACACCAATATTTACACTAAGATTCATAAATCTTGAACCGCTAATTAAAACTATAACAACATTAATTTCCCCTGGTCGAGCACTAACTGATTATCTTAAGTTGTATGACCTATCTTATTATAAAATGCACTGGGAGACTATACACATACACTTAAATACTTTACACACTGGAAATCAAGTTAAGATTACGGCCGGGAGCGATTGCGCGCGAGTAACAGCGAATGTGACTGGTACACTGGCGCGCACATACAGTATATTGAAATCTCAACGTCTAAAAAAAGTTGTTTACATCGTGTGCACCGCTAGATCATTGACTAATCTTCATATTATATTGCATATCTCTTCTAACTTAGGCTTATTTTTGCCTAGCATAATTTATTGTTTCATTTTACTACAATGTCTTTAAAGATATACTACCAGAATGTGCGCGGTTTGCGCACCAAAACAACAGACTTTTATAGAAATATTCTTTTACAAAATTATGACCTTATTATTATTACGGAAACCTGGCTTCATGCAGGCATATTAGACAGTGAATTATGCAACTCACAGTATGAACTTTTTAGAGCGGACCGAGACCTCGAGCTGACGAACGTAACTATGGGAGGTGGGGTGATGGTGTGCGCTCGGCGACACCTGGGAGTTACTTTGTGTGCAGACCGACCTGCGCCACCTACTGAACTTCTCTGGGTAACTGTACCATCAAGCTCTCTGGGGTCAAATAACAATCTTCATATTGCAACTATATATTTACCACCTAATTATCGAACCTTACCAAACGATGTTAAAAATGTTTTAGATTCTGTATCGCGAGTATATAATCAAAACATTAAGGATTATTTCATGATTGTAGGCGACTTTAACTTACCTTGCATACTATGGACAAGCGTGGGCCCGATTCATTTAAAAAAAGGTTCAGTAGAAATGCAGCAGGCCGGCATTGAACTAGTTGAAGAATTTTCATGCCATGGGCTGGAGCAGCACAATCACATAAAAAACTCTAGTGGTAACACCCTCGACCTTGTCTTCAGTAACTTTTCGATAGACATAAATAAGATAACGAAACCTATTTTAAAAGAAGATAAAGCACATCCTAGCTTCGATATAGTAACTAACGATTTACAGATAAAACCTTTGCACGAAAATAAAATAACGAAAATACTATATTTTAAAGGGGACTATAATAAAATAAACGAATATCTTAATGAAGTTGACTGGCCTATTCTTTTTAAAAATTGTGATTCCGTAAACTGTGCCGTAACTTGTTTTTACAAAAAAATCAACGAAAGTATACAACTATTTATTCCTAGAGTACAACATAATCAAAATTCCAAACAATATCCTTCCTGGTACAGTAAATCCTTAATTAGTCTGATACGTCGTAAATGGAAGGCTCATAGAAAATGGAAGCGTTACCACAATGATTTGGATTATCAGGAATTTTCATATCTCAGGCGTAAGGTTAAAAATCTTGAAACTGATAATTATAACACCTTTTTAACATCTGCACAAGATCAAATAAAAATTGACCCCAAAAAGCTATGGAGCTATGTAAAATCAATGCGTGGCTGCTCAAACTATCCTAAAACTATGACCCATGGAAATGAATCCTTAAATGACGGTCCTAGCATTTGTAACGGATTTAGTCAGTTCTTCAAAAGTGTCTATATAGAACCGGCTAGCAACTCTGATTACAGTGACCTTAATATTCCCAACGTAGGAGATGTACATGCAATTGGTGAAGTTGTTGTGTCGCCTGAAAAAATCACTGCACTTCTTAAAAAAGTAGACGTTAATAAATCAGCTGGGCCCGATAACATCTCACCTTATTATATTAAAAACACAGCAGTAGCAATAAGTACGCCATTAACGATTCTCTTCAATAGGTCTTTAAAAGAGGGAATATTTCCAGATAGGTGGAAAGAAGCAAATATTATACCTATTCATAAAAAATCTTCCAAAACTGCTATTGAGAACTACCGCCCAATTTCAATACTGAACATATTCAGTAAAATATTTGAAAAAATTGTTTATGAACACATTTATCCTACTATAACACATGGCATCAGCTCAAGTCAACATGGATTTTTAAGGCGACGTTCTACCATTACTAATTTAGCGGAATTTACTAACTTTGTACTGAGTAATATGGATCGAGGCGGACAGGTTGACGTGGTGTACACTGATTTTGAAAAAGCATTTGACAGAGTGGACCACGTCATCCTGTTAGCCAAATTAGAGCATTTAGGTATTCACGGTTGTCTGTTACGTTGGATTAAGTCGTATCTTTTAAACAGATCTCAGATTGTCACAGTTGGTGGTTTTAGATCCAATCACATTTTGGTTCCCTCGGGTGTCCCCCAAGGATCCCACCTAGGGCCTTTGTTTTATAATGCTTATATATTTGATATTTACACTTGTATTCAATCTCCTGTACACCACTTACTTTACGCTGATGACAAAAAAATATTTATTAAAATAAAAGATGCGTCTGATTGTCGGCTAATGCAAAATGCATTAGATTCTCTAGTGGAATATTATCATAGAAATAAAATAACAGTTAATGCTTCAAAATGTCAGATAATAACGTTTTCTAGAAAACCTTCACCATTGTGTACAACTTACACTATAAATAACATTTCACTGCAAAGAGTCCAGGTAATAAGAGACCTAGGCGTACTATTAGATAGTAAAATGCTAATGTCCGATCATATTGATAGTATAATCAATAAGGCTTATAAAAATTTAGGATTTGTAATGCGAATATGCAAGGAGTTTAAAGATGTCAATTGTATTAAAGTGGTGTACTTTGCTTATGTACGTAGTGTCCTAGAGTATGCATGTAGTATATGGTCTCCGCAGTATATCACATACATATCGCGTATTGAAAAATTACAACAAAGGTTTTTACGGTATCTTAACTACCGAACAAAATATACATCTGCTAATTATGAAACTAGTTGTCAGAGACATGGTCTGATGAGCTTAGAGGATAGAAGAGTTGTGCTCGACATGGGGCTATTATTTGATATTGTCAGAGGGGATATTGATTGTCCAGATCTTATAGCGGAGATCAAATATTTTACACCTAAGTCGAATACGAGGCATCCACGTCTTTTTAGTTTGCCTCATTACCGGACTAATTACAGTAGAAATTCTGTGATTTATAGAATAGTTAATACATACAACAAAAAGTATAGCGACATAGATCCGTTTGTACTTAATAGTAAAAATAAATTTAAACATGCAATCATAACTAAAATGAAAGATGACTCTGTACATTAACCTATGTATATATACACACACACACACACACACACACACACACACACACACACACACACACACACACACACACACACACACACACACACACACACACACACACACACACACATACACACACACACATTTAGGTGAATTGTTAATATAATAACCTTTTGGATTGATAGTAATAATTTTAGGTTAAGCAAACCCGTTTTCATACTTTGTATTTGATAGGGAGACCTGTAATTGGCTACACTAAATGTATCTTATCCGTAGATTATTTTTGTATGTTACAAAGCTGTTGGTCTTCTAATAAAGAAAAAATAAAAATAAAATTGTATTGAAATGATCAACCAAAGGGGTTATTTCGAGGAACGAAATGCAAAGTTCATATTATGCCGGAGAAGCTCACTCGCTAATTAAGAACATCGATTTGAATGAGCGCAACGCCAGGAACTTCTAATTTTGGACGGATTAGCCCCTCAGGTTAAAACACAGACGCAAACCGCCGCCACAACTAGCGGGCTAACGTGGCGTCCTAATGAAACGCGTCATCAACTAGATTGATGGGACATGGAGTCCCGGCAAATTAGCGGCACATTATGATTTGCTTTGACTGACATTTGGCTGCTTTTTCCGTGGCTGTTATAAAAAAAATACATATACTGCATTTACGTCCAAAACTGAGATTAAAGTGAATATGCAGAGATTTTACAGTGGTTTAATTAAACATATCGGTATTTTCGTTATTGTTATCTCAACAATTATTGCCAAATGCCAAGATAGATGACGTTTACTTTTTATGGATCTGATAGGGACTCTCAAGTAAGATCCTAGTGTATCCCTAGTATCCAAAAATGACACAATGCCGCCGTTCTTGAACCACGCGGTTAAAACGCCCAGAGATTCATCTACCAACCATCCAATCCGAAACCACAAACTTTTAAATATTTTATAAAACAAACCAGTTCTAAAAAATATTCCTGCCTATCGGGAAAAGTTTTTGGTTTCGCAGAAACGCCTGAGTTGGGAAATGATACAGTTTTAGAAAAATATGTAGGTCTAAAAAATAAACTTCGTTTAAACGTCGTCAGATGTCGAAGTAGCGTGTTCCAGTGATCATATATATCAGGAATTTGCTGACACCGTTATTTAGCATACACGTATTTCGGTTAACATAAATTTCTAAAAAAGCCCGGTTACTGAAAGAAAGTGCCCAAAACACAAAACCATTCACCGACCATTGAGCCTGAAAGATTAGCTAACGATTACGGAATAATTATAGTTAACAGAAAAAATTGAGCTGAAATTATGTGAATCCTTTGAGCTAGCTAAAACTCCTAAGCCTTTAATAACATAACGCGCAAAACTCGTCGATAACGCCTTTTCGCTCACTTTTCGCTCTAGTGACCTATAACCGAGTTTAATTCTCAAGCTTTGTACAGCGAAGCCTTATAATATATGCTCATGTCAGGAGATTAAGCCACTACGCATTGCCAGGACTTATGTCGCACCTACTTTACGTAACTGCGTTACATGTCACGCTTGAGATCTCTTTGTGGGGGTACACGTTAAATGCTTGAAACAAGATTATTTGTTTGACGGCAGAACGTTAGAATGTTGTTTCACAAAAAAAAACCGTATAACTGAAAACTATCTTAGCTATATGTATTATGCCATACGAAGTTGCAGGTTAATAGATTCTAGTGATTATATATTCTAATAATGGGAAGATGATGTAAGGATAATTAAGATATGAGCAAACTAATCAAGCCGGTGCTCCGTTGCACATAATCATGGTATCAGCGAGATGCAGGTGATGTTATACAAATCTAGATTAACGCCGTGTAACCGGAGAACGATTTGTCAGCCCCGATAGCGGGAATAGTACAGCGAGCGGCATACGGTCAGCAAAAAACATACTAGTGGTGAAATGGTCTAATGTTTATGATAATTTCTACAAATCGCTACAAGTCCCGTAAAAAACTTAGCGAGATTAGAATGCCATTGTTTTGGTTTTTATAGAAGCGGTGGTAGCCTAGTGGTTAGGGCATGCGACTTTCAATCCGGAGGTCGCGGGTTCGAACCCGGCCCGTACCAATGAGTTTTTCGGAACTTATGTACGGAATGTCATTTGATATTTACCACTCGCTTTTCGGTGAAGGAAAACATCGTGAGGAAACCACCTAAGCCCAATAAGGCCCATAGTTTCCCCTCTGGGTTGGAAGGTCAGATGGCAGTCGCTTTCGTAAAAACTAGTGCCTACGCCACATCTTGGGATTTAGGTAGCAGACCCCGATTGAGAATTCATTCTCAAAAAATGGGACAAAGGCTAGGAGGATGAGGATGATGATGATGTTGGTTTTTATACCCAATAGACGAAAATATCATCAGCTCTTAAGCGACAAGACCCTCTATTGTAATTTTAACTTTTTCTGCGTTTGTATTTATTTCTTGTTGAGGTGTGCAATAAATAGTATTCTATTTATCTACCATGGTAATCTCGGCTAATAATGGCATAATAATGCAATCAAGAAGTTAAAGTAGGTCAATTATGAAATCTTGACAATAGATTGACCATTTATTAAACAAGTCCTCGCGCGCTCTAGAGAAGGTGGGTAAATAACGTCACAATGAATATTTCTTGTGATGCGCCGTTGAAATTGTGTATAGGTAACTATCGCATTCTAGCAGATGGATGAACAGAAGGATATGAATCTCTTCGTCAACTACTGCAGCTTTTGGTCTGTGGCACTAATAACAAAGTGGTAAATTAGCATCGGATTATTCGGATTTCGCAAATTAGTTAAATATTCTGCGTTTCTATTACAAGAGTTACAAGTTATGCTAAAGCGAAATTAAATGTCATTTCGCCATTGATGTCTACGTGACGATAGCTTTCTTACATAGCTTTTTTATGTCTATATAGTTAGGTACTAGAAATTTCCATTGTTTACGCAGAATAAAAAACCACTTTATTATTTGTGTCGTGTAAAAAAAACATGTATTCTGTCCAGCCTTATTGGGTTATGGTATACATCTACAAAGACACATAATGTAATAAAATACATACTAATCGATTTACACATACCTACTTACATACAAATATCTTTAATATACAAATACATATCTTTTTTTTTTTTTTTTCGCTTCATTTGTATACATATCTTTTGTATACATTTTTATATTCGGATCGTCTGCCGCAATCAGATAAAATTGTACGCTGTCCGTACATCGCATCGCCCCACATTCAGTCGGCCAGTTACCTGCATACTCAATTAATGTCCCCACCACGGACAAAGGGGCATATTTATACATTCCCTCATAAAAATGTTAACATATCCTATAGCTTAAATAAATAAAGCTATGGTAAACAATCCCTTTGTCAACAACAACGTCCTTCCGATTTTGGGCATATTAGAATTTATATTTCAAGACAACAATGCGACAATCGTACAAAAACGATGTGTGTGTTCGACACTTTAGGTGCCTACTATTAGGCTTGCTTTATTTATCTTCGTTTTATCAGGTGGTAATAATACCATACTCTGATGAGATTCACCCTTAACCGCTAAGCAGCACGTACCTACAATAAAAAAAATGGGGCAAGTGCGAGTCCGATTCGCGCATGAAGGGTTCCGTACCTATATATATATATATATATATACTAGCTGTTGCCCGCGACTTCGTCCGCGTGGAACCTTTATCATGAAAATTTTACATCTTTATTATTTTCAGATCTATCTATAAGTAATGTTGAAATTGCTTAACGTGCTTTTTTGCAGTTGTTTACGAAATACATAGTAACGAACCCTTCGTACGCGAGTCCGACTCGCTCTTGGCCTTTTTTTTTTTCATAAGTCATAAGTATTTATTCATTTAACAATTTACATTGCGTTTGAAATCACGTCGGCTAATTAGCTCTAATTACGCGGTATCACTATAAAATCGAGTACGAACGAATAACTTTAATAAATTCGATGAGTTTAAAAAAAAAAATCTTATCCTTTAATAAAATACCTTTTTACAAAGTTTCTAATTCCTAACTTAAAATACAACTTATACCCCATACAACCTTTCATCCTCTTTTTAACCCCCTTAGGGGTAGAATTTTCAAAAACGCTGAAATTACTATTCTTGTATTCTATTCCTTTACACAAAAAATCAAGTCCCGCGCTCAAAAAAATACTTAATTTCCATACAAACTTTTAACCCCTTTTTTACCACCTTAGGGGGTGAATTTTCAAAAACGCTGTAATTAGTTTTCTTCCATTTTATTTTAATACCTTTTTACAAAGTTTTAAGTTCCCAGATTAAAAAAAAAACTTGTACCCCATACAAACTTTGCACCCCTATTTAAACCTCTCTTAGGGGAGGTATTTCCAAAAATCCCTTCTTATCCCTAGCCCACGTTATAAAAGTAACCTACTGTACAAAAATCAACTCTAACATTGTAGTTTCGGCTGTGCGTTGATGAGTCAGTCAGGACTTCTTCTTTTATATATATAGATAATCTATAACAAGTTTGTTGTATGGGAGCCCCCCTTAAATATTTATTTTATTTTATTTTTAGTATTTGTTGTTATAGCGGCAATAGAAATACATCATCTGTGAAAATTTCAACTAGCTATCACCGTTCTTGAGATACAGCATGGTGAGAGACGGACGGACGGACGGACGGACGGACGGACGGACAGCGAAGTCTCAGTAATAGGGTCCCGTTTTTACCCTTTGGGTACGGAACCCTAAAAAGGTAGAAACCATTTAAAAAATAGACCTGGAGCTAAGATAAAGTTTATAGAAAGACCGTTTCCACCGTAAGGTAAAACTTAAAAAAAAAACGGCCAAGTGCGAGTCGGACTCGCGCACCGAGGGTTCCGTACAAACACTTTCCATCCCTAAGTGGTTAACACGTTGAATGCGGTACATGCCAATTTTGACTTGTACTGGACTTTCTTTTGGTGCGGCGCAAGGAAGTAGCTTGTCTCTGTCTGGTGCGGGGGCAATTTGACTATGAAATCCTACGGACCAGAAAGAGTCAAGTATACATTTATGCTTCTTTTTACAAATTTTATCCAATGGGTACATCAAACTGTACAAGACAAATTTGACTCGTTTCGCACTAGGTGAAAAAAATAATATACCAGTGCGGTACCAGCCAAAAGTGTCTTGTATCCTACCGCCTTGTATCGCACGACGGGTACAGGTCAGTACAGGCCAGTGCGGGGGTCGATCCTTACGTATCATTTGTTTATATTTTTATTTCTCATGAATGCACCAAGAAAATATCAACAAAAATGTTACAAAATATATTTGAAGAAATTGAGAGTAGTGAACCGAAAAATAATGAAATGGAGAAGAAATGCGGCGGTAGTATATTCACAATTAAAGGAGAAAACACAGGTAGGGCCGGTTCTAAAATATTTATTTTAATAGGTACCTACTGCCAAGAATGTGAACAAAATACGTTTAGAATGTTTCAATAAGTCTCATTCAAATATGTAAATTTAGTTACTTTTTTAATAATTGCAACAATCGATATCGATGTTTGGTTTCATTATATTTCCCCTCCCTACCAAAACATCGACTTGAGAGCACCAGCCCTGTGTCCATGATGCGGTACAAGTCAGTTTCGTATCGTTAATTAATTGTCTTATAATTCCTAAACTAAGGTCGATAGTCTGTAACGAACTTAGATTTAGATCACTCAATTGTTTAACTTGCTATTGTTATCAGTAAATCATAAAATTGCTAAATCAACAAAGATATATTTGCCAAAATTAAGACCTCTAGTCACAAGTCAAAATAGTCTTGTACCGCACCAGTGAAAAACTATGCTACAATTCAAAAATGATATGTATAGCACTGAATGTAAATTATAAAATCCAGTTCCCGCATTCAACGTGTTAAGTTTGCACCTGGTATGTATAGCGCCCCTTATAAATTAGGTGCAAAGTTAGGTATTTAATTATAAAAAAAAAACTACTTACTAGATCTCGTTCAAAACAATTTTCGTTGGTAGTTTTTATAGTAATGTACATTATATGTTTTTTTTAGATTATTCATTTTCTTATTTTAGCAGTTAGAGGGGGGGGGGGACCAACTTTTTTCCACTTTGGAAGCGTCTGTCACGCAAACTATTCGGTTTAGAAAAAATATATTTTAGAAACCTCGATATCATTTTTAAAGACCTATCCATAGATACCCCACACGTATGTGTTTGATGAAAAAAAAAAATTTGAGTTTCAGTTTTAAGTATGGGGAGCCCCCAATATTTATTATATTTTTTTTATTTTTGCATCAAAATCTTAATGCGGTTTACAGAATACATCTACCTACCAAGTTTCAACAGTGTAGCTCTTATAGTTTCGTAAAAAAATGGCTGTGACACACGGACGGACAGACGGGTTCCGTTTTTTGCCATTTGGCTACGGAACCCTAAAAAGCAAGTCTTGATCTCTGGAACGGCTTAGTCGATGTAGCGACCGATAGATTTGGTGGCAGTAACGCCGTCGCTTAGGGCTCCTTATCCGTTCAAAAATCTCGATTGTTTTAGATATTTTTCTCTATGATCAAACATGTTTCTTAACATAGTATAAAATGCTACTACTTAAAACAGGGCCATTTCGATTTATTGACGTATATTTGAAACACACAGTTAAAACTTTTCATTGATAAGTTTTGTTTCAAAAGCTACTCGTAATTGACAAAAATTCACGCAAAAAACTCTTTTTTTTCAACTATTTGCAATGAAAGTATGAAATAGCTATGCCACTATCTAGAACTCAGAGAAAAGGTTCGTTGAAATTATCAATATATTTGTCATAATATGAAAAAAAATTTTTTAAAAGGAATAAGGCTTATTAAAGAAAACCTAGATCTAAGGATCAGGATAAACTAGATCTAATTTTAAATACGAGTATATATCGTTTGGTATCTCACTATCCAAAAGAGCGCGTCGCAAATTGAAAATTAATACACTTTGACGTGGTCGTACGTCAAGCACGAACCCCATCTTGCGACCATGGCTGCTCTCAAAATCTACTTCATGGCGTGTTATTATTTCTGGCATTGTTACGACGTGAGAACAAGTTTACCTTTAACAAGAAGTAAGTTACAAAATAGTTCGCAGGTAGTTTAAAGTAATAGACATAATAGTGAAGCCTCAAAATTGTTCTTAATAAGACGTCCAAGCTTACGTGACCATATCGTTTGAAACTATCAAGACCCTGTGATTATATACTTAAACGTAATAGCACTTATATAAACTAAATTATACTTTTGTCAGTATATTATGTTAATAAATAGACTGTGTGGAATTGTTACATTAGGTCAGTTGTATAAGTAAAGACACTCATAATGTCTTCGAAATGAAACTAAGTCATTTATTTAATTTTACCTTTTGGTACACGGAATAAAATTCTAAAAGGTTTAATAAGACTAATAAAATGTTTGTTTATGGAAATACCACGAAATACTACAACGAAAACCGTTAATAAATGAGATCAAGAATTTATGCTCGGAGGCAATCTTATCACACATAAAAATCCCAAAGATAAACATCTTCAGTGCTATGTTGCAAAATATTTGAACTATCTCTTTTACAGACATTCAACTCTATCAGTTTCTTTATTCGGAAAAAACTACCGTCATACTCAGATATTTAAGGCGTAGTCGAAATCTGCACACATATAATTTGTTTGGGTTTTACAAGAAAATACATTATCATTTGTGCTTACTGCTTTTTAGATTTTCTGTTACCATCCTGTACCATTATATCATGTTATCGTGACCTTTACCATCATCATCATTTCACAATAGACGTCCACTGCGGAATCTAATTATGGTTCCTCTAAGAACTTCCACAACGAACGGTCCCCCGCGCTTTCTGCAATCATCAGCTTCCGGCGACCTTAACTAGGTTGTCACTCTGTCTTCAGTTAGGTATCCGATATAAATCCACCTTTATAGACACAAACATTTTAAATATAACACATTCGGTTGTATTTTTTCTTCAATGTACCTTACCTCAGAAGTCACCCGTTTATAATAATAATAATTATTATTATTTATTTCGTGTATTGACTTGACACATATTATGTTAGTAATTACACCTTAATTTTAGGGGTTAGTATTAGCCAAAATAATAACAATATATTATATAAATAAACTAATTCTACCACAGTATGTTACCAGTGGGGGAATGTAGCCCCGCACAGTGTAACATAATGTGACAGTCCGGTTTGTCCGCTATCATTCTCAGGATGGTTTTGGGACTGTCCCGCACCCGGCGCATCAGGGATGGTGGCCATCACAAGGTGGCCTCAAAACCATCCACACGCGCCTCCGCGAACATCCCTGATGCGCTACAGAAGCGAGGCAGTCCCACCAGCACCCGGAAAGCATTATTGTATTGGACCTTGAGAGCCTTATAGGCCCGTTGCGAATAATGAACCCACAAGCCGCATGTGTACAAGGAGGTACAGAAAGCTCTAAACAGAGTTATCTTCACCTCCCTGGAACATCCCGCAAACCTTCGGGCTATCATATTTGCCCGCACCGATAAAGCTCTTCGCTCGCGCTCGATGTCTATGTCATCTTTGAGGTCGGCCGCAACTACATGGCCGAGGTATTTAAATCGATTCACTCGGCTCATCGGACTGCCATTAAGACATATCACTGGGAATTCTGTATGCTTGTTACGGCCGGTCTCAAAGACCGGGTGCGGTTCAATTTGCATAAAAACTTTTAGCATATTTTCATTTAACTACTTTCAAAATGCATAATACCTAAACACATTGCATAAAAACAAAATTCATAATTTTGTCAAGCATAATATTTAAACATCATAACCATTAATGATCATAATAACATTCGTTATAATGTTCATAAGTCATAATGTCACTTGGTATAACATTCATTGAGAATAATTATGAAAACTCATAAAAACACTTAAAATAATTATCAAGTTGCATAAATATCATACCTATCAAATAAGTCCTGAATAAAAAGTTGTTGTGAGCACTGAAATAGGTAGGTTATGGTTTTTTTACCCTAAAAACGAAACTGCTCCACGAGATAGGTAGGTTAGGGTTTTTTTACCCTAAAAAGGAAACTGTTCCAAGAGACAAGTAGGTTAAGGTTTTTTTTTTATGACCCTTAAAACGCAACTGCTCCCAGAGATAGGTAGGTTAGGGTTTTGTGCCCTGAAAACGAAACTGCTCCGAGAAATAGGTAGGTTAGGGTTATTTTTTTTATGACCCTAAAAATGAAACTGCTCCAAGTCCAAGAGATAGGTAGGTTAGGGTTTCTTTTTATAACCCTAAAAACGAAACTGCTCCCAGAGATAGGTAGGTTAGGGTTTTTTTTATGACCCTTAAAAGGTAACTGCTCCTAATTTGGCTCGGCAATGGGGAAATAATAAATAAATAAATATTAAGGGACAATCATACACAAATCGACCTAGTCCCAAACTAAGCAAAGCTTGTACTATGGGTACTAGACGACGATATACATAATATATAAATACATATATAGATAACATCCATGACCCAAGAACAAATATTTTGCACAAATATTTGCCCCGGCCGGGATTCGAACCCGGGACCGCCGACTCAGTAGGCAGGTGTCTACCAACCGAGCCAAACGCGTCGTCAAAAAAATGAATAAGAAAAAAATATTATATTTTGTGGATGTATTTATTTAGGCAACATTTATGCTTTAAGTTATTATGAAAAAAGTATGATATGACAATGGTATAGTATACAAAGTGACTATTATGCTATTAGTCTATTATGCTATTAAACTATTATAATTTTTGAAATTATGCAATTCGTTTGTATGCATTTTGTTTTTATGCTATATGATCACTTATGCAGGTTGAAATTATGCAATTCGTTTTATGCAAAATGAAAATTCGCAAATTGTTGTTATGCAAAACATTACACACCCCTCAAAGACCACATACTTTTTTTTTCATTGTATCTGAGACCATGACTAGCCGCATATGTCTCACATACTCTGAGCAATTTACGCATGCCACAGACCGACGCGCTCAGCAACACCATGTCGTCTGCATAGCTGATGTTGTTTACGCAAACTCCATCCACATGACATCCGACATGAATGCTGCTGAGCGCCTCGATCAGTTCGTTCATATACAGATTGAAAAGTGTAGGTGAACTCAAACCCCCCCTGTCTCACTCCACACTCCAATCTGTACTCATCAGACAGCGCATTTGCCCATCTAACGCAGTTGACCTGGTTCCCATACCAGTACCTAAGTATGCGTAAAGTTTCCAGTGGTATACTGGTCTTCTCTAGCTTTTTCCATAATATGTCATAGGAAACCAGGTCAAAAGCCTTAGATAAATCTAAGAAACAGGCAATTACAGGGGTCTTGCTTTTGAGGTAATACTTGACAGTATGCTTAAGACACAGTATTGCAGATTCTGTAGACAAGCGCGGTCGAAACCCAAACTGGTTGTCATGCAGTGTTACATGCTTCCCTAACTGCGCATTAAGCACACTGTCAAATATTTTGGCTACAATCGTCGCTAACGATATCGGCCTGCAGTTAGTTTTATCTGCCGGGTCTCCCATTTTATTTTTTATTACCGGTATGACGATCGTACGCATCATATCTGCGGGCAAATATGAATGTCTTACACATAATGTAAAAAACATTGCCAATATCCTAGATATGTGAGGACCTTTTTATGAACCGATTTGTTATTTTTAGGGTTTCGTACCCAAAGGGTGAAAACGGGACCCTTTTATTAAGACTCCACTGTCCGTCTGTCTGTCCATCACCAGGCTGTCTCTCATGAACCGTGATAGCTAGACAGTTGAAATTTTCACAGATGATGTATTTCTGTTGCCGTATAACAACAAATTCTAAAAACAGAATAAAATAAGTATTTTAGTGGGGCTCCTATATAATGAACGTGATTATTTTACCGTTTTTTTATTTGATGGCACGGATTTTTCGGGTTTTTTTGTTGGAGAGGAGGCATTTCCATTGGTTCCATAAAATTTTGGTTGAGATCTGATGATGAGATCCATGGGGAACTGAATGAACTCCTAATATTATAAATAGTCACATCTATAACGATTTCGGTGTTTTACATACCTACTAAATAAAATAATACTATATGTACCTACTAAATCGATTAACTAGTTCATCTCTTCTGTTCTTGAAGTCCGTTATTTTTTTTTATGGTTTTACTTTGGAAGGGACTTCAGGTTAAGGTGTCAATAACTGTGCGTTCGAAGATAACCATCGACGGAAATAGACTGTTCGTTTATTCTTCGCCGGCAATGACAAATTCATATTTATCTAGTACTTACACAAGCATTGTAACTGAATAAATATTTGCGTGCCGTGCCTAAATCCATAGTTGATATCAATTGTTACCTAATACCTAACACGTATATGTATACGTTTATCAGGATGTGCAAGTCAATTCAAATATATATATAACATAAAAATAAAATTCATTGTTTTCTACTTCGATATGGTTTTTACGATATCCTGAATGTATGTATTATATACTTTATATAATATTATGTAAAAATGTGACTTAATGTAAACGCATTCAGCGGTAAAATCGCATGCTCGTTCAGCTTTAATCAAAGTGGTTTAATGAGTTCATTTTACGATCATGAGAACATGGTGATAATTAAGAACTGGTTGTGGCTGGCCACTAAAGCGTTTAAACTGAAAACTCTTATAAGTTATAACAATAAAACGTTGAATGTATTACGTGTTACGACAAGAATTCATTTATAATATTGGTCGATCGATAATTTCTTAAAAGAAAAAATAATATCTGGTTCTGAGACAATCTTGCGCAAATTGAAATAGTGCCATACATACGTATGTAAGTATTTCAATGACAAAGAAATAACGAATTGAAAGCTAATGAAGTAAACCAAGCCTTGTTTCGCCGGTACGTTCCCTTCCGATAGAGCAAAATGTACCTACTTGTACCTAGGTGTTGAAACTGAGGAGCGACATACGATATTGTTTGTCCACTCAAAGAAGAGGTATTTGCACAAAATTCATTATGCAATACCTAGTAACTATTAGCTGTACTTGCGACCCTTGTACATCTTTATTTGAAAGTGCCAAGTGCATTAAAACCTGCAGTCATGTTAATCGTACGATGTATAAATGAATATAACATCAATATCCACCTCAGCTCAGACTCGTAAACATGCCGGAAATTGTCGGATACTTTATCATTTATCTACGACGTGATAAATAAAAAACGGGTGTCAAAAATGTATGTATCGTACTCATGAATATATTGACTTCGTGAAACCACAGGATAGATAATAGGTAAAACAGAAATGTAATGTACATACAGTTTAGAGTTTAGGAACCATTAAATAGATCATAACACCATGGGTTAGTTTACTAACTTCTCTATAACTCATAGACAATCGTTGGAATGTTTTTGATTTATTAGTACTGATAACAGATAACAGGACTGATATCATGATTGTGCCAACAAATTTAATCAGTGAGGCATAATATTCTGTTAGCTATGATATCGAGTATTCCAAAGATTCATTATTGTTTACACAGATGTGCCATCTCAAATGAGACAATATTCCAATCATGTCAAAGAGAATATACAAAAAGGACAAAAAATTATAAACGTAAAGTTAAAAAGGGCTAATGCACTGACTTAAACTCATAAAAGTCTTAAAAAAATTTACTTGCGCCTACTCTTTACCTATAGATGTTTTTGTGATATACCTAAATATTTTTGGCATGTACTCGTATTTAAATCGATATCTGTATATTCCCTTTTTTCGATCAAAATATTTGAAAGTTTCACCAAAAATACTGACTTGCACACTAAATAATGTGAATTCAATATACTATTTAAAGGTGCAAAACTGTTTTACTGGATATAAAAAAAAAACTAACCTAACCTAACCCGGCCGAGTCGGATCTTAGTGTGCAGTGCGAGGATAATTAGTGCGCAAGTCAGTATTTTTGGTGAAACTTTCAAATATATCTGATATACAAACCATATTTTTGGTGTGAATTCGGTTAAAAAGGTCATCTCGTTTTGTATGATGTTTAAGTTTTTTTTGGACATGTTCAGTTAATCAATTGTTTTTTTTGCACAGCATAAGTTTTTTTGGTATGCATTCAGTTAATTAGTGGAGTTACCTAGTGTACTGAAAAATTATACAGATGTGCATTTAAATATATCCCAATATTTTTATCGATGTCACTCTTGGCAGAATGATCCTCACTTCACTTCAACTTCAATTTCCCGGTTCTTCGTGCTTGGAGATGCATATACATAGATATATTTGCTGCCGACAGTGCCGACTATGTCAGTAGTGCAATCGCACGTCAGCCGCGAGTAGCGTTACTTTGTTTTGAGGTTAACATCCACGCAAATGACATTTGTACGGTGCTTCGCGGGATATGCCATATATACCGTTTTCATTAAGGTGCATTCTTTGAATGTTATAAAAGCGTGTGAAAACAAAAACGTGATTTACTTACTATATTATGTGCGAGTACAGTCTTCACAAGCAAAAACTGTTTATATTTATAATATTTACCGTAGTTTATTATGGTTATTATACAGAAAACCCGATATAACGAGGCAGATTTCTATTGAGGTACCTAGTTTATTATGTTTTCTTCGTTAATGAGAATCAATTATGTTTATGGTATGAAATTAATTAGTTGCACGAAAGTACATAGCTATCTTATTGTGTACCTAGAACATAGGTATACCTTTACCTACATAAATATGACACATACTCAGTTACCACTACAAATGCAGGTATTATTAATATAGTATCAATCTATGTTCTTAATTTATATCTATATATTAATTTATAGGTACGAGTATGTATATATTCAAATTCACATGTTGTGTGTTGTGTGTTGATATGTCCTTATTTCTCGCCAAAACCGAACACCGGATCTACTTGATATATTTTTAAGATCCTAGAGATGGAAAGTGAGCTCTTATATAAAATATCCTGTAATTTTTATTTAAATTTTATTACTCCTTAGGTATCGAATTTATTTAGATTTCAGTCATTCATAAGAATACCATAGCAACCGATTGTCGCCAATGAAACCAAAAATTTTCAAACTTATTCGTAACTATATTTTTAAATATTTACATTAATTCGTTGATTAGCTTTGAAAGTGGAATGACGTGTTGAATTGAATACTTGAATTAACCGATTACTTCACTTTAAAAATGACAGTTGTCATCTCGCATAATATACCTATTATTTTTGTTAATGATCCCATACGATACCTATATGACGAATTTGAATGTACGGAACATACTACAATTGAGGATCAGTGAATAATATAATTATGTTTTTTTTACATGTTGCAATACTTAGCGATATAAGTATAGTACCATAGTAAACATTCTACACATCGTAGTAGTATAGGTAGGTACATATTATGTGTGCCGTTGATTTATCTCCTCCACATTGATATCGCGCTTGACTGCCTGATATAGTGATATAAAACAATTGATAATCTCACCTTAGAATACCCAGTGTTCCTTGCGCCGGCGCCGGGCTTGCGTGCAAAAGTGAAGTGAAACAGTATAATTTTATTAATAAGTAATTCAAAGTCACGACAATTCGATATTTTAATTAAAGTGCATATTATATAGTAAACATATTGCTGAATTATGTTTTATAAATTGCAATGTCTTAAGTTTGAGACAAAATGCGTTTTATAAGTGGCAGTATAGATCTAAAGTAAATTTAAGAGTTACTAAACCAAATTTGGGACAAGCAAGAATATATCACATATTGACAACAATAACTGCGATTAGCAGTAACTAAAGAAGACATAAATAAAAAGATGAATCCCGATGTAGAAGCTCGTTTATATCTTGAAACGTTTTATATTATGTTTATTGCAAGTTTAGGTATGCGTGGTTGTAAATTTCATGAAAAAAGTGTGCCCAGTGGGTTTATGTTACGCTCGTAAGAGTTGGAATCCAAAATACCTTAATTATATTTCGCGTGATGCCTAAAATATTCAGTTACACGAAATAAAAAATATACAGTTACAGAATATGCGGAAAATGGAACAACGCATAACGTAGGTAATAGAGTACCTATGCAAACGATGGTATAGTTTCATTTTAGATATGCATATGGAAATTTTCATTTTACGAGCACAATGACCTAGTTTTTTATCTTCTAAGATAAGCAATGTGCATGCGTATTCATGGTAGTTCATTTATTGTCAGTAGCTAAATAAACATAGAACTATTTATTAGAAGCGTTAAACATAGAATCATAAAAACAGAAGGGAGCGCTTTTTATTGAGTACCTACGAGTACATACCGTATTGATATTTAGACCCAAGCAAGCATATTAATTGACAAATTTCCGAAATTTTCTGGAACTTTCCTCATTTTTAGCCAGTGCGTTTACGCAGTGACGTGTCGTATCTGTAACCTTTTTAACACACGCTCTCACACGACTGCTTAAAATACGCAGACTATGCTTTTACGCAATCAAATGTTAGAAAAATATTCGACGGGTAACGTTTCTGTCACGTTTTTTCATACATTTGACTACGTTTACGGTGCGTTAACGTCTTTTAAGCAACGGTGCGGTCGACGCGATCCTTTAAAAAACAAGGACATTTCGTGCAATTCTTTATATTTGATTCTCTGTGCATATTAAATAGTTAAACCCCTAATTTAGTCGGATGCGATGTAGGCTTTCAATGAGGTTCCATTGTAAAGCTATATACTTAAGCGTTTATTAGTTGAACAATGGATAAATTGCTTCGTGATGTTTAACTGCAATAAAAACGTGTGCAATTATAAATTATGTATCCATTCAGGTTTTTCAAGTACAATGCCGCAATCTATAACTGAATTTTCACATAATAAGCCATCTAAATTGCAGGTTCATGGGTTGTCATAGCTAATAGTCCTACTGGTAAATAAATTGGGTGTATATCGGATGGCATACAATTATTAGTCCTATCGTTGTGTCGCATAACGTCTTTTGTCCTAATAACGTATGGCATACACTTTGTTCCGCATATTTTTGATTGTCCGAAATTGTTGCTCCTATTATCGTTTGTCCTAAATATTATTTGTCCTATCGTTTGATGTGGCTAAGATTCAACTATCGAATGATTGATGTGCATAATTGTAATGTTCCTAATATTATGTTTTGAGTATTAGGTATTTAGGTTGTGCCTAATATGGCCCTAAGATAAGTTAAGTTAAGTTATGGTTTATAAGTTTAAATTCTAAGTTTAATTAATGTTCATATTTGCTGCAAGTGCGCGTCGATACATCGATGTGCGTCGTTACTTAAGTGTATGTTTCATGTGCAACAACTATATGTGAGTTCCTGTAATTGGCTCCATGATTCTACTTAAGCTTCTATGTGCAGTGTATTAGCTGTTGGTTCTCCTAAATAAATAAATAAATAAATAAATATTTAATGCGCTAAAAAAATTATTTATTAGGATAATGTGTTATGTGTTTTGACTACATGTCATTAAACATAAATCTTGATGATTTTTAGCAAGCTGAGTTTTCAAACGTTATTTACGTTACGTTACGGGTCTGGCGTTTCGCTCGCTCGTTAGGGTCACAGTTCTACCTAACACTCCTCCTCGCTTCGCTCGTCGTCGTACCTAACCTAACCAAAATCTGACCTGCCTGAAGGTAGAATACGTAACGATTCTGACTTCACGCCTACCATAGTTTAGTTTAGGTGCTGTTATTTTAGCCAATTTAATAATAGGCAAAATAATTCTTAGGGCAATTCATGTTAGGAATAATATGTTTTAGGTAATTACATTTTAGAGTTATCAATATTAGGACAAACTTGCTAAAAGGACTTTAAATGAGTACCTATGCGCAAAAATTATTAGGACAAACGAATAGTATGCCATTCAACAGTATGCCGAACATTCTCGGCCAAACATTTTTAGGACAAAAAACGTTATGCGATACGACAGGCACCCAAATAAATTATGTAATAAAGTTCTCTACAATACCGACGTAATTTAAAAAGTACACTTCAATGTTCGTCAGTATTAACTACCCGCCTACATAATATTTGCAGAAACATATTAGACGCGTAGCTATATATTCCCTAGTCCCTAGCAAGTACCTACTAATATAATAATGATTATTTATTAGAGAACATGAAATAATAATAATGAAATAATGAACTTTATTCTGCAAGTAGGCCGCAAGGGCACATGAAGTAGGTAGTATATTATACCACAGAAAATATACGTTACTCTTGGCAAAAGGAAACATGTGATTTACAACATTCTGAGATAATCAATCATTTTCCATCAGTTTCTGATATTTTTATCACTCGTCAAATATCACAAACTTAAGTATTGTTATAAAACACGTATGAGTCCCCTCAGAGATAGAGTTCCGAATGCGATATTTTTCTTATATTCTTAAAAGTGGTGACTCGCCGTGGGATTGCCTAGTCAAGAGATTAAAGATTGTATTTTGACGTCAATCCAGAACGATTCTGACCAACGTTATCATTGTAAGCCTATAGAATAAATATGTATTTAGATTTATAAGTAGGTTAAAGTGTTTTTTCCTGTATACAGTACAAAAGCCAACGTTTGGTATGGTAATTAATCTACGGCATTTACGATAATACCTCCGAAACAAAAATAGATTTGATAACTAAACTTAGATCAAAGAAGAATAAACATATCTTTATCTATTTACTAGTAAATAAACATTATAAATTTAATCTGGCAAGTCTTAAAAAACAATCATACAGAATGAAGCGTTATAAATACCGTTATTCGTCCCAATGTCATAACATCTGCCCTTGATCCAAGCCTTGATATATTTCACACAACTATTATAACAAAACGAGAATTCTGAGAAAATCCCAAACTGCCCGTTATTGTTGATGCTATTGTGATAGCTTAGTCTCTCACAATGTGATTCTGAAGATAGCACTCTAACCCACATTTTCGGGAAGGTTGTTAAGATATAATATAATTGGACCGTTATTAAACATATTATAGTAGGTATAACTAAGTAAGTACGTAAATTTAAAGTAAATTTTATACATCAGGTTCACGCTCACAGTTGCAGTGTGACCAGCGGTTTATATGATGATTGCATTTATCATGCAATAGACAAATGATACACGTTTGGCATTTCTAGATCAAACACAATAGGCTAGTTGTCTGACAGATCATGAAATCAAATCAACTACTTTTTATGAAATACTAGCTGCTCCGCGCGGGTTTACCCGCTCATCCCACGGGACACTACATTCTTTCAGCGATAAATAGTAGCCTGTGTTAATCCAGGGTGTCAGCTACCTTCATACCAAAATTTATCAAAATTAATCCAGCCGTTTGAGCGTGAAGAAGTAACAAACATACACACAAACACAATCACAAACTTTCGCCTTTATATTAGTGTGATTAAAACGCTGGATTAGTATAAAATTCAAAGCAACGTAAACTATGACGTCCCCGTCCTAAACAGCCAAATTACCTCTTTTTTATTTGGTATTTGACAATAGAAAATATCTAAATAGGCGAAAATTAATATAATATGATTGTTCCGTGTATATTTTTGAAAATTATGTGAATTTTGTGGTTAGTGACGATTAATTTGTATTGTCTTCAGGAAACTAGTTTCTAGAGTTACTATTGCATCGAGTGTTTTTGTTTTCCTAGCAAGTCGCTTAAATCCAATGCCCATGGGTTAAACCCATAAACCCCAATTATCGTTTACCGTGCTCCATTACAACGAAACTTTATAAAACAAAAAACTTTAATGAAGTTTGTTTACATTATTTGTTTACAAACAGTCTTCAGTAGGTACTAATCACAATAACTTTGCCGTGAATAACAATTAACAATGATTGAATATAGGTCGGTATCTGCACCGCACTACGAATATCTGATAGAGAGTATATTAAATTTTGTGAATCATTGCTTACCTGTTATCTAGTATTACTGTACCTTATAGGTACCTAGTTAGATACAGATAAGATAGACTATTTGCTAAGGTGTAACAAAAATGGAATAGTTGGGTGATCTCATTTTGCAGTGTCAGTAATCTCATAGCTTAGAAGAGTTTGTACCTATACGATATTCGGAAGTGTGCTGTAATGTGAGAAGCATAATTTATATTCCTAGGTATCAAGTGCTTTATTGTTTTAATAACCCCTCATTAATCATTACCAGAGTAAGTTATTAAACTATAACTATATTATTTGCTTATAAAAACAAGAAGTGAAAATTATATTTTATACGTTTATTATCATGTTATCAACAAGTACCTACTGTAGCTGAAGCAATGTTTCAAGTGTATTTCGTAACATAAGTAGGTAAATGTCTAACCTACTCGAGATTTAGACATCAGCAGAGACAACCTGATCTATTCATAGCTTTATGTAAAATACGAGAAGTTAATAATACGATAGAAAATATATAGCAAGCGATATATAAACAATAGTTATTTGTTATGCAAGGCTGCAAAGTTGTTATTTGGCGCGAGAGTTGAAATTGAAAGCTGAGCGTAGCGAGGCTTTCAAGACACGAGAAGCTAAATAATTTTGGAGCCATAGCCATACGGAACACACAACTTTTCACCTCACTACAGCGAGGAAAATTCAAGATTCAAGGAAAATAATTAAAACATAAAAAATAATCATATTTAATTTTGCCTTCTATTTAACACATCAAATTTAAAACATAACACACTCAAATCTAAACCAAATAAATACGAGAGAAGCACACATATTAAAAATTAAAAGTAATATGGCCGTAATTTGTATTATCGTCGTGTATATTTTATCGTTTAGCAAACTACTTGACACATTCGTTGTGAATGTGGGAGAATGGCATTCTGGGAAGGATTAGTTGGCCACTCGGAATTATTTTCCATAACACTTGCTTTGGAAGTTATTGGACGATGGGATCCAAACAAGATTATTTCGGCTTTATCTTCTTTAAAAGCACCAATAGTTTCGGTAAATTACGTATCGTCTCCAAATATCTATAACAAATCCTTTTTCGTTTTAATGCAGGCTTTTAGCATTTAAAAATACTCCAAATTGGGCTAACTTTCTTGTTTTCGATAAAGTAAGTAAGACAACAGTATGTATTCTCCACAGAACAAATTTACGTTGTTTACGTGAATTGTGAAAACTTACAACTTTTTAATTAGTTATTTTTTTCTCGGGTGCGTTCAGAAATTACACTCTTATGTTCCAACTTTTATAACAAATAAATATTAAAATTTGTGTTGTATTTAATATATTTACTAGTCAAAATATGTAAATGAAACTGAAATACTTACTTTTAATATATATAAACATATTCAACAAAAAAAAACCAATAAAAATAATAACTTAAAAATCTGTAATCACAAACCAGATTTCTGGACGTGATATTTTATTTTATTTTATTTTCTTTATTGGGGAAAAAAACAGACATAGACAAAAACAGTTACATAATATGAATAGAAATCTTAAGTTAGGTATAGCCTACATCCTAACACAATTCCCACTGAGATTTTATGCAGGTAAATAAGGTGGCATTGCCATTAAGAGAACACTTGATTAACACTTTACACACTAAAACTTAAATGAAAACGTATTATACAAACTTAAGGTAACGTAAAAGTAGAACGAGACAAAAACTAAGTTAAATAATGAGCACGAGTACATACTATTCTTGAGTAAATGGATAATTAGAAATATAGAAAAACATTGTTGAAACAAACCATCGTTGTACCTATTACAAAATTTGGTTAACTTTATGCTTGAAATTGACACGCGTGTTACTAAATATATCAACCGAGACCAGGTTCTTATTATATTGCTGACACATTCTACGCAGAGGTGCTCGAACGCCTGCGTTGGTCGCAGCCATCGGGACCGCGAATAGGGACTTAGTTCGCGTTCTATGTGGAGGAGCTCTGAAACTTATACTTTCCAATAATTTGGGACAGTCATAGTGGCCCGTACATATATTAAATAGTACCATTGCATCCTGCATTTTACGCCTACTTTCCAGTGTGTTAAGCTTGTACCGCTCGAGAAGCTTTTCATATGACAAGGGTGTATGAGCAAGTCTGTAGTTAAGTGCTGGAATCGTTTCTGAACTGCCTCTGCATATTGTAGGAGTATTTCTTATTAAACGAAGTATTCAAACGTACATATGATTTTAGCCGGCCTGACCAGATCGCCCTTTATTAGCGTAAGTTGATTGGTTATTCGAAGATTTATCGACTGATGAAATCAGTCACGCGTTGAAGGAGTCTTAAATATAAAAAAGTTACATTTGCACGACAGAGAATCAAAATCGTCGTGTTCGAAATTCAAATGACTTTTGCACGCTAGCGTATAAAATAGACTTTTGCAAGCAGATTTCGCCCTATAAACAGAGGTTTTCCGAGCGAGTGAGGTGAAAATACTATTATACACTATTATTTTATAACATAATTATGATCACCCCTGAAATGGCATATTTAAAGAAATTTAGACCGTAACAAAAGCCTACATCTGAAGGGCTCGTTTATGGCCGGGCTACGGCTGTGGGGGGGAAATATATAACGAGCGTAAAAAAACATAATACCTAGTACAAATATGAAAAAGAAGCTTATTTCTATATTTTTTACTAAAAACAGAGAAATTAAGAACACTTGAATATCAATTGTAATAATATATTATATTTACAATATTTGCTTTCGAACCCACGCGATGGCGCGAATATGCCGCAGACCCTATTTTTTTAACTGATTGTCTTATAAAAAAATATATTCAAAGGTAAAATCAATGTATAATAATCAAGGTCCGGAATTTTTCATAGCAAAAATCAAACTGTGAGAGGGTTCGACCAAAGTGTTTTATCGACTATCGATAAATAGCTTTCACTTAACGAAACATCGTTAAAGCAATGAAATGAACTTTTGGATATATACAGTGGCGTTCAGCTAATTAGGGACATCATTATTTTATTCCATACAACTGCATATAAAATATAACTTTGGAAATTTGTTGAAAAATGTAAGATGCGGTTGAGAATTTTTATTATTAATAACATGAAGTATGGGTGTTTAAACGGGAGTATAGGTGTTTAAAAAAGGAAAAATAAAGTTTTTGTAAAAGTTGTACTTTAGAAACAAGACATGTTCAAATTAACATTTTTTACAACTCCATATTTTAATTTTAATTAGAAACGGAATATACATATGCCTATTTAAAAAATATAGGTTTTACAGAAATTTCATTTGCACTCTGCTGAAACTTGTTTAAACGCGCGTCCACTATCTATGTTATCTATACTCACAGACCAATAAACCTATATATAACCTAGGTTTATTGGTCTGTGTCTATACTATTATAAAATTCTAGATTTCTATTGAAAATATATTTTCTATGGAGAGGGGTCACCATTTCAGGAAAAATCTTAATAGCGTGATGCACGATCGTCATTTGTTTTGTATAGACTCGCGGCGCCATGCCTGTCTGGCGCCATCTGTTGATCATAATTTCCTATGTCCTCTGATCACGCCGAAACGGCTGGACAGATTTTAACCAATTTTGGTACAGGGATAGCTAGACATCCAAAGATGGTTATAGGATACTTTTTATCCGTCGTCAGTTAATAAAAAAAATACACGGACAAAGTTGCCGGCACGTCCTAGTTAATAATAAAATTGGTCAACTGCATCTTACGTCGTTCATAGAATTTCTAAAGTCATATTTAATATACAGTTGTATGGAATAAAATAATGATGTCGCTAATTAGCTGAACGCCACTGTATATATCCAAAAGCATGATTTCATTACTTTAACGATGTTTCGTTAAGTGAAAATTATTTATCGATAGTCGATAAAACACTTTGGTCGAACCCTCTCAAAGACTGACATTTGCTATGAAAAATTCCGGACCTTGATAATAATAATGTAATAACTTACAATTTATTAGGTACCCTGTTAGGAATACTCGAAATGGACCCTTAATTAAGAATTCCAAAAATGTCTGACACAATTATTGATCTTGCTAAAGCGTACGAAGAAAATGTATTCGACAAGCAACACCCGCGAAGTAATGGTTTGTATGACTTTATTATAATATGTATTTATAGTTTTTGTGTGTGTGTTATAATATATGTGACTGACGAAGCATAGCAATGTGCCAATGTCACTGACTGAGTTCTTAGTTTCACAAGTGTCGGGTTTCAGAATAATCCATCACCAGTGGTATTGATACCAGTAACGCAATATTTCGTTGTTGTTTGGATATTCTTAAATCTCATAGTGCAAAAAAGTTTATGCACAACAGGTAACCTGCTTAATTTAATTTTCTGAAGCCGTAAACTTATGAGAACTTACATACCTACCACAAACCTAACCTAATTTACCCACTGGGTGTTACCAAAAAGTTTATATTTTTAATTTCGAAGAAAAGCGAGAGTTGGCAAATTGCACAGTTTTTACACTAAGAAATAGGTAAACGTAAGTATTTATGCGATAAGGACAATCATTTCATAATAAAAATTATGGTATTGGTTGCCTTTAACATAACTGCGTTAGGGTAAGCACCAAAAAGATGGATGATTTCATTAGGCGTAGATAGCCATCAAAAGCGAGAAAAAAACAAGATTGCAAACAGTTCCGTTGTGCGACGAAAATGTACCATACAATAAGAAATCTTAAAATAGAACCTTAAGTATACGTTATTCCATAGTTAATTAACATCGCACAACGGAAACTTTGATACAAATTTTAATTGTGTGAAAGGTAAACTTTTTGGTCTTCATTCCATGAACACATTCACTGTCCCCATACAAAACTATCAGATAATATCACAAATCCAACTATACATTCAGTATTAGGATGTGACTCCATAGTGGAAGCATGGACTCCTGATAAACCCGGCTCATCATATACTCGGCAATCTATAAAAGGGCATGAAACATAACTATGACATACTCGTATAAGTTTCAAGTAAAAATGGTACACTTAATCTAACTTTTCCACTCTTTTCAAAACATCAATTGATTGTTCCAGGGTTGTTCACGATACCGGAGTACCCTGAACTGGAGGCTGGTCGAGGCATGTGGTCTGCGGCCCTCGAAGCTATCCTCACGACCCTGCGCTACCTCACGCCGGCGACGCTGCTCACAATCTTCTGGGGCCAACAGAGTTTCCTCTTCAAGCTTCTGAAGAGCATCGACAACGCTTTCAGAGCGAGTAAGTATTTGGCTGATATCTCAATCACACTCACAAAACAATGACGGTCGAGGAACGTGGTCTGCGGCCGTCTAAACTATTCTCTCGACCCTGCGAAACCTCACGCCTGCGACGCTGCTAACACTTTTCTGGCGCTAAAAGATTTTCCTTTTCAAACTCCTAGTAAGTATCTGGCTAACAATGCTGGTCGAGGTCTGCTGTCCTCGAAACTATTCTCTGGGCCCTGTACTACCTTACGCCAGCGACGCCACTCTTCACTTTATAATGATGATTAATCTGGAACCTGATGTACAATCCCACGTAATGCCAGTGTAGGTACAAACTGATTAAAATGAAGTGTGATATACACATAAATCTACCTAAATAAGTAGCGGCAGTTGAAACCATTTTATAAATAAATATATAGAAACCGATTTGAACTTCACGGCCACTGTAATATCGCACCGAAATTGTTTTGGTTTCAGTCGTATTCTCAAGCGAAGAGCAGAAGGAGGACGTTCTAAAATGGCTGGCAGAAGCGGGCCCAGTGCGAGTAGAGCACCTGGACACAGTATGGCGACACGGTTGGATCCTGTGCGGCGTGCTGGACGCGTCGCTGCCCGGCGCGTGCGCAGGACACCCGCCCACGAGGCTCTCCCTCAAGCACGCGCAGTCTATTGCTGATCATTACCTTGGTGTTGAGCCGGTAAGACTCATGATACAGTAAAAGCAATGCTCTAGGTTTTTTGGTAAATAAAGTATGACGCCATTGATACAACTGATATAAGTACGTAAAGTTAGTTTATCTTTACTGCTTACAAATGTACACCTTGCCGCGCCTAATTCAATCATTAAGGAGTTAAGCCTTAGTAGCTTACGAATTATAAACAATTAAAAAAAATGTTCCAGGTCTTTTCCCGTCAAGAGCTGGAATCGAACGACTCACTCAGCAAGCACCAAGAATGGAAACTGGCTACATTCTTGGATCGTGTACGCGAAGCCCTCGCCAAGGTGTCACCGCCCGTCTCCAAACCGCACTCCCAACGGACCTCTCCAGAGACTTCCCAATTCACCTTGGACTACGTCGCACGAGGTTCTGGTCTAATAGCAGCACAAGTTCGGAACAGAGCCTTCTTCAAGATATACCCCACTGCCCAACAATGCTTGGATCCTGGAGAGATCACAATACTTATTAGAGGTCCGAGAGACACTTACGGCATGTCCGTTATTCCACCTATCTTTGGCAAAGCACAGTTGATACGCCAAAAATTGTTGGGACTTCAAACAAAACCTATCTTTACAGAAAATGCTCTACCGATAACACAAGGAGCGACATACTTACGATCATATGGGAAACATGATATGAACAAAACCTTTTTCATTCCCAAAGAACATTACGATATTGAAATCGAAGTCGATTCGAAACCCGAGGTTTCGAAAATTGGTTACACCGTACATAATGAAGGAAAATATGAAATCTCTATAACAAGTAGAGGGCAACATATTGTAGGATCACCATTCTCAATAACAGCTTCTTATAACATTATTGATATTTTACATAAAGAAAGTTTCTGTTTAGAGGATGGAGAAGAAATAGACATAGTAGATGTTAAATCTGACAGGAAAGTTGTATTGCGAATTGTGGACTTTGTGACTGAAAAGATGTTGCTTAATGAAAATGGATCACTAGAAAAGATAAGTGATGATGAAGCAAAAATTTTAATGGCAGCTGACGAAATACAAAACACAGAAGAAGCTACGGACTCTCAATCTGATAGCAGTTTGTTTACAAGTCTCGACGAGCCATTAAGGCCACAAAGGTTTAACACAACCGCCCAAAAAATATTAAAGATGAACAGAGTTTGTAAGATGTTTAATAGCATAATGGCTGAAAAACAAGAACTTTTAGATGATAGAAAAGGCACATTTATTAATCAACGAAAAGACGTACCTGATATTGTAAATTCAACACTTAGCGAGGCAAATACGAATAGATACATTGTAACTGATAAACGTGACACGTTTATTATACCTAAAAATATTTCAGTTTCACTACTAACCGAGAAACCTACAGCCTTATATGAACGAGTAACCAATGTCTCCAAAGATGAAGATAATGTTCTCCAAAATGAGGCGTCGACAGTCGTGGATAGTAAAGAAGATAAAATTGTATTCGGTAGAAACACACAGGAAGAAAATATTTCAATAATTTCATCATCAAGCAATCCTTTCCTACAGGAGATATACGAACAAGAGTATGTAACAGAAAAAGCCTGGGGCTCTTTTGTAAATACAGAATACGAGGCAAACCGGTCTCAAAATGAAGAAACTGCTGCAGCCGAAATAAATATATTTGTAGAAGAGACAAATTCCGACCATTCATCGCCAATAAATACAAATCCATTTATTGAACCACATATTATAGAAAGACCTAAAACTCCAGTATTAAAGATTTTGACTGGCAATGTTACAGACCGTGAAGATGACTTTATTTACGTTAATAAGAAAATTGCACTTGTAACGGAAGAGTTACAGGGCAACGAGTTTATTAACCCTTTTTTCATGCATCAGCATCATCATTCTACGGATGAGGACGATATACCTTGCACTGTTACCGACTTTATTATTGGTGCACCCGTATCTCTACCTCCTATTTTAAGGGCACCAACTCCTGAACCAACGTTGGAGTCGTTAATGATAACAAGCAACGAGAATATCGGTTTTTCAGAACCTATGGAACAAAACGTTCAAGAATGTGCAAATGAGATTTATTCAACCCCTTTACACACCAATACCACAAAACAAAATAAATATTATAAATCTGATCGTAACTCTACCGAATCATTGACATTCCATAGTTTGGACTCAAATTCTACAGAAAATGTCGAACTACTTAATATAACAGCAGTGAAACATAGAAACCCTGGCACACATGAATCGCCAAATATAAACAAAAGTTTGACTCCAAAGAAAGACATGTGGGATTCGGCGTATGTTAGTATTGACGACAGCAACAGCTCACCTGACACAAATAATAACGAGAACACCATTTTGTGTGACATATCGAAACAAAAAAGAACCCACGTTGAGCCCTGTGGTCTTAAATCAGAAGAAATAATCAAAATGGGTCCAGCTGAAAGAGAATTGTGGCTGACATGTAGAGAATTGAATATTGATGATAGTTCGACAATCGAGGAACTACGACCTCACAAGACGGAAGCAAAACGCATGATATTTACTCCAATCATCGAAGAAAGTGATAGATGTGTGTCATCGGGCATCAAGGAATTGTCTAGGGCTGACTCGACCACAAAGCAAGGTGGGCTTGAAACAATTACAGTGGCATTTGCTGAACTTAACGACATGTATCATGAATACTTCCCAAGTTCAGATAACAGTTCATTAACAACTATAAATAATGACAATATCAAAGAAAGCAATGAGATACAATACACTGTTGAAAGAAATGATATCTATGTCGATTCGGCGTCTGAACAAATCTCAGATGTGAAAAGACGTGCAAAGCAAATAGAAGGCGAGATTTCTGAGGTTCAGTCAAATGTCACTGAATCTGTTTCAGTAAGTCAGACCCTTCCCCAAATCGAACAAAACCTGTCAAGTGAATTGCTGTTTGGTACTGATAATATAAATAATATAGTACTTGAAAAGAAGAAATATTGGGATGACAAGATACGTCAAATAGAAGCTAAATCGAATGAAATTAAATCAAGTCAAAAGAAAAGGCGACTGTCTGCTAAACATTTGAGACAAAACGATTCATTGACAAAAAGAAGAGGTAAAGATCTAGCTAAAAAAATCCTTAATGCCGGTGATGACGTAACGCAGAATGTAACAGAAATAATTCGACAAAAATACCCAACTCCAGCTTCGATTGAAGAAGAGACTCAAACCGACGTCAAACTTGTAGAGAAGTGGAAAAAATATTGGGATGAAAAACTAGAGGTAGAGAGAGAGGAAACAGACTCCGTTCGCTCAAGGAGCAGGTCTCCAAAAAGCTACGATTCACCAGTACAACCGCAAGCCAGTAAAGTTATCCCAGAGAACAATGGAATTAAATCAAACACCCTACCAGCAAAGCAAGATCTGCCAGAAGAAGTTTTTAAAGCATTTGAAACAAGTCCAAAGAGATTTTTTGGAACATCAAGAAAACAAATTTTAAATAAATTAGATGCTTTTTTTGGAAAACCAAGCGCCGCAGATCAGTCGTCGAAAGATGGCTGCGGTGCGAAATATGAGAGTGGTTTAGTTTCTAGTCGAATATCCCTTTTCCACAATATATCACAGAAAGAAGAAGTTGTACCTTGGAAGCAAAGAAAGAGTCGATCAATGCATAACATTTACCATCGCAAAGATAGCGAGAAAAGCGTAGCTTCTGCAGATGAAGTACTATCTATAGATGCAAGAAGTAATCAATACGAACATCTTAAGCAAAATACTAATGAACCGATAAACAGCGTTGATACAACGCTCCACTTGCATAAAACGACATCGGAAGAAATGCCTTCATTAAAAGAAAAAAGAGCTCGAATGACACACAAAATATATCATAAAACTTTTGATGAAACTGCACTACAAAGAAACATTACAGAGACGAAGCCTGAAAATTATGTTAAAAAGACCATTAAATCTTTTGATAACCCAAGTCATTGTAAAAACACAGCTGCCGTTCTTCGTAAAACTAAAATGAGTAAATCTGAAATGGACATTTTCAATAAAGTTGTTACGAAAGTAACTGAAGATGATTTGGACAAATATAAATCATGCGAAGAGTTGCCTAAAATTAATGTAAAGAACTTTATATCACTTTATGAGACCGTTTCGAAAACAGCCACAGAACAAAAAATAGTACGAAGACCATCGATGAGGAACACGAGTGTGAATCAGCTGCATGCAGACAAACAAAATTCAGGTAATGATAATTTATTACTTATTTCTCGTAATAGTATTTTATGCAACCGTTGTATAAGAGGGGGCAAAAAACGCGAGTGGCATGGGTTACGATGTGAGCGTAGCGAACATCGTAAGAAAGATGCCACGAGCGTTTTTTGACCTACTTATACAACGTTGCATACAATACTTTTTCTACGACTCGACATTTCATAAATAAAATGCAAATAAACAACAAAGAAATTAATTACATGTTCCCGCTCGGAATCAACAAAATTAAAAAGAAAAATTGTCTCTGATAAACTTTTTTTTGATTGACATCCATCTGTCAAAAAAATATTAACTTATACATAAAGGTATACGTTCACCATACTAAACATCTGTCAAAAAAATTAAACTTATACATAAAGGTATACGTTCACTATACTAAACATCCATGCACTGAAGATAAAACTTTTTTTTAAGTTGGCAGCAATGCCTTAGTACAATAAGTTTTTTTTTAATTTGCAAATTGTGTGAATGCACCTGTTCATCTTGTAATCTGTGGTACTAAGTGATGCTTTTTTGGCGACATTATAACATCGGTTAGCAGAGTGTTTTTGGGCAGTATAGACTTTTACAGACTTTCATAATTTATGTCTTTATATTAGAGTTAGTAACTATATAAATGACAGAAAAAAGTACTGGAGTAGAAAAAATAATTTTCGTTATAATGTTCTAATAAGAAAATCCCACTTAAGGCCTTGGGTGAATATATATAATATCTGAGTATAAACCAGAAGCGTTTCAATCGCTTGTGACTTTTGGCTATGGAATGTAGATGGACATAACCTTCTTTATGGAACTGATCGTAACTCACAAAAAACCGGCCAAGAGCATGTCGGGCCACGCTCAGTGTAGGGTTCCGTAATTCCTCATCCTTCACAATAAACTTAAGTTACGACAAAGATTTCAAGCTCTATAAAAAGGTCGTAAACGCCAAAGTAACTGTCATTACTTAATACCTTCTGGAAGTCAACTTACGTTCTTTTAAGAAAATTATGAAATTTTGCGATAACTCAAAAACGGCTCAACCTATTTTGTTCAATATAGTTTTCATTGAAAGTACTTGGCCGCATGTTCATGAATTTTTCCATAATTTTTTGACCCGTGGTTGAAAAGTTAGAGGGGGGACGCTATTTTTTTATTTTCGGAGCGAATATTTACAAAACTGCTGACTTTATGTTTGGAGACCCCTATTATTTTCAAAAGACCTACTCAACGACACCCCACACACTAGTGTTAAAACGAAAAAAAAAATCACCCCCACTTTAGGCGTTCGAGAAGTAGGTACCCGAAACATTTTTCAGCTTTTACCGTTTTGTCAGCGTGATACATACCCATACTCATACCAAATTTCAGCTTTCTAGTACTAATGATCACGGAGCTAAGCCGCGGACGGACAGACAGACGGACAGACGGACATGGCGAAACTATAAGGGTTCCTAGTTGACTACGGAACCCTAAAGAGCGTTAATTTGTGAGTCTACATTTCATGACGAAGAGTAAAGGACGATTAAAGCCCTCTTTTTGTCATAGGCACAGAATAAAGACACTACAGAAGCCGCACTCTTTTGTTATTTGCCGCTTTTGCAAAGGAATTAGCCTACTCGTATCCGATTGGCTATTTTTAGTGACGTGCGTGCGACGCTGTTGGTTGTAGCTTCTGTGGGGCGTGCCATACTCCTAGGGTTGCCTACACCAACAAAAGGGAAACTGCTTCTCTGTATTTGTACTTGATTTACAAGCTACTTCAATTAATACGCCCAAAAATAAGACTGACTTAGCGCGATCTTCATGATGATGGGAGCCAATAGTGCCTACTGGATTTTTGGATTGGTTTAACGTAAACATTGTGCGGTTTTCGCTGTGTCTACTAGATCTCACGACTGATTTAACGCAGACATGTGCAGTTTTCGCATTCAGATTCACTTGAGTTTGACTTGACTTTGAGAGAGACAGCAGAAAGAGCCCAGTATCATTAAAACGACCTAATTATTTTGTGCCAAATAAGTACCGTAAACTGGGGGCATTATGATTGTTGGGGTCACATTCATAAAAACTTCGAAAGTATTTATTGTAATTTTATAAAATAGACTATTACTAATCAATGCAGAAATCATAGTAAGTAGACAAATAGCAGTGGGCAGGGCACATTGCTCATAGAACCGCTGACCGTTGGGGCAGAAAGGTTCTTGAGTGGCAACCACGCACCTGACGACGCAGCGTGGGAAGGCCCCAAACAAGGTGGACCGACGACTTAGGATCGCGGATAGAAATCGGATGAGGGTAACGCAAGACCGATCTGTGGAGGACTTTGGGGGAGGCCTTTGTCCAGCAGTGAACGTCTATCGGCTGATATAATGATGATGAGACAAATAATGCACGCCGAGGACTCTGCCTGCCGAGGTTTTCCCCGGGAGCTACATCATGCGGTTCTTAAGGAGGAGAGTAAATGGGTTCTTAAAGGTTGGAAACGCGTGTGATGCTTCTGGCATCGCAAGCGTTCTTAGGCGGCAGTAACTGCTTAACATCAGGTGGGTCGTATGCTTGTTTGCCTAGGCACGACATTACGGCAACGGGTCAATAACATCAGGTCAATTTTATGATCCTGGCTGTAAATGTTCATTAAAGTAAGTAGAAAAACGAAAACCACACTTTTCGACGTTGAACCAGTTACGAGATCCAGTACGCACTTCCATGATCCATCATCAGGTCATTTTTATGATACTGAGTCAAATGTTTCCTGAGGTAAATCGAAATTTGAAAACCGCACATGTCTGCGTTGAAGTAATCTTGAGATCCAGTGGATATTTCCAGGGTCCATCCTTTAGGTCACTTTTATGATACTGGCTCTAAATGTTCATTGAGGTGAGTAGAAAAACGAAAATCACACATTTCTTCGTTAAACCAATCCTGAGATCTAGTAGGCAAGTGTCCCATCTTCAGATCCTGACTTAATGACAATGGGAAAACAGTAAATGTTTACTCTTATAAATAAAAAAAAACTGTTTTTATTATTAGTACATAAATATTCAACACCGACAACTTCGAATCTCTTCCTTTTTAAAGTCGGTTAAAATAATAAAAAATCATAAAAACATATAAATAATAAAAATATATTTGATGTGTTGACTTACTTGAAACGGGCCTACCCTAGCCGAATAAAGGTGGAGCGATGGGCGGGCCGGGTCACAATTGTGACCCGAATTTTGTAGGTATAATTTTTGACATGCGGCGCGGAGTGAAACCCCCTTGTCATAGGCTCATCTATTGACAGGCAACATACAACTTTGTCCAATGATTTAAAGAGGATGGAATTTCAAATATATCAAGGAATATATTTATAAAAAATAGTTTAATTATGTATAAGTAGTCGGCTTTTAATACAAAATGTACTTTGTGTGCAATGTGCAATGCAAACAAGCAAATGCTGCCAGTACCCAGTTGACAAAAGAACAGGGTCTAAGGAATTAAGTATGTACGTCTACTACGTCTAGTAATAAAATAATATATTATACTTTTTATTTGCAGGAGTTACTACAAAACCTGTCTGCATATCTTCGAGTTCAACATCAAGTTCGTGTTCCCCAGTAACATCTTCGTCGGGAATTTCAACCTCGCCATCCACCCAGCTCTCAAGAACAGACTCCACTGTGACTTACGAGGAAGAATCTAAATCATTTAAGCCTGGTATAATACACAAGGGATCAAATTGGATTCAGAGCGATGAAACTGATAACACACATAAAAACCTGGAAAGTGAAACAAGCATGGATTCCATAGACATTGAAATTATATCCATGCCAGATACGTTCAAAAAAAGCAATCTAAGCCTTTCTGACATCGACGTAGAAATAGTTGAGAGCAATCCAGAAACGTCCAAAGAATCATCACCTGATAAGGAGATTAAACCTGAACTGAAAGATTACAAATCTCGTTTCACCATGGCAAAGAATTACTTCAAGTCTTTGGAAGAACTTCGAGAGGATAAAAAGCCTCCCAAGTTGAACGAGTGCGAATTATTGTTGACCAAAACTTCGAACGAATCTCTAGATAGCGACACGGGCAGACCACAGAGAAGAGTCAAGAAAAATATAAAAGCCCATTCAATGTCTTCTTCAGAAATCTCTAATGTTTGGAATGAGATGCAAAAAAACCAAGACTGTACGTCTGGTAACTGTAAGCTTGTAAAAATATCAGAAAAATTTCATGTAGATGATTTGTTCAACGACGTTATGGAAGGGAGGCTAAGTCGACAGGGAAGCTTGCGAGGGATTCCACATAAGAAAGCCGTATTAGAGACTTTCAGATCTATGGAAAACGTCGCTGTCAACAAAATGAGCTCGTACGAAATAGCAATATCGCAGTTGAGTCAGTTTGCTAAGGAAAACCAAATAAAAAACGCGCAGACTTACTTAACGGAGTACCCTTACTTACCTACGACGGACCCGTCAAAATATCACTCTCGGTTTGATACTAAAGCCTCTGGTCTCATTTCTATGAAAGAGCTATTGAATAAGAAACCTAGAAGAAACAGTGTGCCAGACTTAAGATTAAACCCAACTTTCACTGTCGACCTATAATTAAAAACGTGCGTGTGGTAGAAAGCTAGATTTAAAAGATGATGACAGTATTTACTAGTACCTTATAGTGTAGATAATACTCCTAATATTAAAAGAGCAATTTAGTTTCTAGATAATTATACAATATAAGTAAAATCGGTATTACTGACACCCGCAATCTTTACGGTGTTAATTATTAATTTAATTATAAGAAAATTTATTGTACAATTGTACAGTCATTGAATCTTGATTATTATCTATAAAAGTGTATTGTAATATTTATTAATTTGACAATAAATTTAAGTTAATGAACGGCTTTTTTAATTTTCCACTGACTAGACTCCAACATCACTGTTTCGAATCGGGGAAATAGCAGCAATCAGATCATAAAAAAATATTCAGTACTAAAACTTAATTTATTATATAATAACACAAATATAACATAATTAATTAGGTTGAGATCGTATTTCTTAATTAGCATTATTACATCAATGGAAATTGAGATAAGTCCTCAATTAATTTAAATATATTATTTAGTAGCCAAGATCGTCGACAAAATCATATTTTGCTATTTTGTTTTCTGGTAAATAAAGTTACTAGAAGTTTGCTGGTTTACTAGATATTATTTTATGTAGTATTATTAGTAAAATACCATCATTATGCAAGTGATTTGGGAAAAGAGCTTGTTAATACTAAATAATATATTTAAAAATGTTGCTTCAGCTTTCACAAGTATCTCCACAATATTATTGTAAAACGAAGAACTTTCAGGTTAAAAGGCTTGGGGAGACAAAGACGAAAATTATTATTTGATAAGAGGGTGATTTTTCACTTCCTAAGCAATCGTTTCCACTGACGCGGAGAAAGGTGGATCGGAACGTGATTTGAGTAATCAAAGTGTGATAAAGGTCAAATATGGTCCGCTATGCCCCGCTCTGTATTAGGGCCCGGCAGCGGCGACCAGTATTATCGGCGAGCGGCAGCCATAGGAGTGAACAAGACTCCGCGCTCGGACCTTTCGCTCCCGCCTCAGCTCTGGTTGCCGGTCGCCGTTGCTGATGATCGCGCGATGTCGTGGTCGGACCGTTAGCGGAATCAATCTGATGTAAAACGTGGCCATAAAACATATACATATTATCACTTGATATGTATCTGCACATATGTGGAGGCGGAGTCCGCTCGCCGCCACTTCAGCCACTCCTTCATTTGGGGGTCCGAGCGGTCGCCACGTGCTTCTAACTGCTGGTAGTAGGCCTCTCGTATTATACGGAAGGCATCTACACTTCTGTAAGGGAGTTTCGTGATTGGATCTATGTAGCGAGCTGGTTTCCTGCGAAGGAAAAATTAATTCTCGAATTAGCTATAAAAAACCGGCCAAGAGCATGTCGGGCCACGCTTAGTGTAGGGTTCCGTAGTAGCTCATCGTTCACAATAGACGGGCTTAAAACAGGTTTTAAGTTACAAGAAAGATTTCAAGCTCTATAAAAAGGTCGTAAGCGTCAAAGTAACTGTAATTACTTATTACCTTCTGGAAGTCAACTTACGTCCTTTTAAAGAAAATTGTGATTTTTTTTTATTTTCGGAGCGAATATTTACAAAACTGCTGACCTTATCAAAAAATAATGTTTGGAGACCCCTATTATTTATATAAGACCTATTCAACGACACCCCACACACTAGTGTTGAAACGAAAAAAAAATCACCCCCATTTTAGGTGTTCGAGAGGTACAGTACTTTTATCTCACGAGCGCGGGTGAGCCATGTTTGTGTGAGTAGTGCACATGCACATTGGCTCTGTGTGGGTGAGCTCGGGAGCGGTGCCGGCTCACCCACACAGAGCCAATGTGCATGTACATCTACTACTGCACCCGAAACAAAAATTATTCTTTAGTTTTTTCTTTACCGTTTTGCCGGCGTGATACATATACATACCAAATTTCAGCTTTCTAGTATACGGATCACGGAGTTAGGCCGCGGACGGACGGACAGACGGACATGGCGAAACTATAAGGGTTCCTAGTTGACTACGGAACCCTAAAAAGTAAGTTTTAGCAACAAGGGACTTACTAGGCGCCGTGTACCGTACTAAATAATAACCGACCACCTCCGCCTTCTACTTTTGTTCGAACAATTAAGCGCCCGTTTGCAGCTAGTCCCACGCGACAGTGGGTCGCGTCACCTTGCGTCACGACAATTCGCGTCGCATTTTGCACGAGCAACATCAGTTCAATATCAGTTGGCTTTTAAGAAGATTAAAGAGAGAACCTTCCGTGTATTATTCTATGGTTACCGTAGGGCTACAAATTATTTCTATACGCTAACGATAGTCGCTCGTGATATTCGTAAATACCTAATCTACTTCATAGTAATTTGGGTATAAACGGGTAAATAGACTATATAGTAGGACTCCTTTTATTTAAGGCTTCACTTCGATTTGTTCTAACAGATAATAAGACCCAAATACCCAATGGGGTTTCAAAGTAGCAGTTTGTAGCCGCAGCATAATGCACACAACAATACCCATTGGATCCTATCATTCTCGTTTATTCGTCTGCTCCGCGGACTGAGCTGTTTCATATTATCTCCATAAAATGAAATCTACGATTATATTGGTAAAGATGTATGTAGAATTGTAGATAAATTAGTGCATGCAACTGTACATAATTAGGTCTTAAAACTCTCGTGAGATCCTCTTAATAAAAATTTATATATCCTATTATAAAACCACACTCGTGTTTTAAGATCTCTCATTATGTAACAGTTACATAAACGGCAAAAAACTCAAACTCGAAGTATACATACTTAGTAACAGCACAGAGCATATCCTGCCGTCTCTTGGGCTTGTTCAGTCGATAGCATTTGTTGAATGCCTTGTCCTTCAGGTCGTTGTTGAACGTGAGGAGCGTCCTCTCGTAAGCAAGTTTTGGTTTGACGTAGGCTTTGGCTTTTTTCGGCTTTTCTACTTTACTGTAAATGTTAACAATTTTAAAATCAGTAAGTAAGTTTACGTTAGCGTTGCGTTTAAGTGTGTGTTCGTGAGTATCTGTAATATTACTTAAAAACCACTAATATATGTCTCTTGATATCAATTGAAATAATAACAACAAATATACCTAAGGAAAGAATAATACCGACTAAAATTGTAGTTATAATGGTCACAACACTCACAAAAATTCAAATACTTCTTATTCTTTAAAACCTCTTATCTTGCCACTGAATCTATACTGGGATATGACTTTGTTTTAGGTTAATTACTTAGTGAATTTCGGCAAGCAACAGGCCATATACGATAAGTAGATTCCGTTGTATCAAATACTAAACTTGTAAGTGCGCAACAAACGGACGAAGTCTGGTAATGTGGCATGTAGGGTAAATCGCCAATAATTGGCCACCGTTCAATAACTGGCCACCTCAAACTAAAAATGAACTCTGTTCACTTACAAACTGAATTCATTTTATTATATCGTGGCCAGTTATTGAAGGGCGGCCAGTAATTAACCGCTTATACTAAAATTAATTCTATTTATAGGTTAACAGAGTTCATTTTTAGTTTGAGGTGGCCAGTTATTGAATGGTGGCCAATTATTGGCAATTTACCTAGTAGGTATACGATTGAAAATGTTGGTTAGAGACTTACACGACATCGTCGATTTTGAACTCGTCGTCTGGTCCAATAACGTCGATTTCTACTTTGGTTGGATTCAGACTAGGAATAGTGTCAGTTTCTTGTTTTTCCACTTCCGGCTTCGGCTCTTCTGGTTTAGGCTCTTCTGGCATTGGAACGTCTTCAATGCCAATGTCACTTGGAGTTATTAATTCTAGAATACATACATTTAATATGTTTATTACTACATAATTATATTATCGAAACCAAAAACGTACATACACAGTAAATAAATGTCTTATTATTATTATCTACTTTAAATAACGGCCATTGTATCTGGCAACCCAACGAAAACCGTCAAAAATATTGGGGTTGCCAGGTTAGTTGATCAATACCACGATAAAAAAACAGCACTATGAAAACTGCTCTGCCGGAGCATCTAAGATTCGTATTCATATATTACTTAGGTAAGAAAATAATAATAAATAAACAAAATTATATCACACCTTCTTCACTTTTGATTATCTCACTCAAAGATATATCCGATACTGGGTTTTCTGGTTCTTCCGATGGAACTGGCACTGCAAATGAATGATATCTGGAAAAGTAAGAATCAAGTTACTTAAAACCTTATGCTGACAATTAATACATTTTAATCATGCATATATTCTCAGGCAACTAATGTAAAAATTGTGACAGTGTTTAGTATAGGTCCAATTGTTTGAGTTTCTATAGAGACGACAATTGTTTGCATCTTGATACCAATAACGTGTTCTTATGGAGACCCAAGCAATGAGACCTCGTACTAAACTCTGTCACAAGAGATGACAAACTTAAGTCTGTAAGTAGACCACAAGGGCTCCTTTAAAAGACTGAGTCTGCCCGCATTTTCCAAGAGTTAGCTCAGCACATGAAGCTGAAAACTCAACAATCTTTTCATAAATGATAATTACAGTTGGGTGATTCTTCAGACCCGCCGTCAGTCCGCAGTCAAAAAAATTGAAAGTAAGAGCTACACTAAGCTGTAAACTTTCTTACAATGATAAACTGTGTGTACTTCTTACCATAATTGGTCTAATTTAAAGCATATCATAGCCCATTATTTTCATATTTATAACAGCGTGCTGACAGTGTGACCCTAAGGGATGATAACAAAAACATTGTCGGCTGTCAATAAGGAAGGACCAACAGGCTAGCTAGCGCTGGCGTGGCTTCCTTATGTCCCGATTCCCACCGGCTTGCCCATTTCAAAGCTTTTTAACATCTTTGTACTAGTGCTTGAAAAAAAACTGGGAATGTGTAAAAAAAGATAATTACCTAATAACTGGACCTGTTATTGCCTTTTTAGTAGGCCTAACCTTTTTCCTCTCAAGTTCAATCTGCTCAAATCTTTCTGTAAAAGAAATACTTGCATGAAAAACAAATGGGCATTATTTATCACAAGTTGTAATAACAAAAAAAAAACAAAAAAATTTAGGTTGACAACTAATTCTAGTGACATAATAAAAATTAAGGTCATCTGCCTGACAGTAATGTAATCGAAAACAAAAGTAGCATGAACATTATTAGAACACTTTTTGTATCTCTGAGCAGGAATAACCTAAACTTTCTATAAATGCAAAATCAAGAAAACAAACAATGATTTGTGATAATGCCCACTATTATTTTCTAAACTAGTAAAACGGATTCTAAACAAAAGTTTTTTGCCATTCTATTCATCCTATCACAACATCGAAAAATAAAGTTATGCCACTCATGCCAATGTAGTCAAGTGATGGCAAAAAATCAATGAGAGTAAACAATGTAATTCAAAACCCCAAGTGTTTTTCAATCCCTGTTGAGTTTGGAGAACTTCTTTATTCATTATTTTGCGCCGTGGTTGCTTCACCACTTGACGTCCAATACCGAAAGGTAGGTAGTTGGCAAATATCAATTGGTATCAACTAATATAAAGTAAAATATTGAACCCATAATTGATTTTAATCAGTTTAATTTTTTTTTCGGATTATTTCAAATTTCTTTATACTGTTTGGATGTTGGCAATGGAAGACAATCATAAAATAAATACTGGAATAACACTAGTACCAGTAGGTGGACCATATCCGTATTCAGTTGCATATTTTACAGAATATGAAAGCGGGCACTTTCGTGAAACTGTCGAAAGTACAATAATGCTATATTTGGTACTCGCTTCCAAATGAAAAAAAAAACCTTTCACAAAACAACAAACCAATTTTTACGATCAATCTCATGCTCTGACTGAATTTGGAATTAACTTTGAAAAGGAAACTTTGATTTCCTGTCTTACAGCCAGTTTTGTAATTTGTCATTCATACCTAAACTCTTTAAATTCTCCTGTTCAGTTATAAGTGCCTCTTCCAATAATTCCTCCTGAGATGGCATCTTTTCTTGCACTTTCTTTGGTTTCTTCTTCTTCAACTCTGATCTGATTTTTATTCTTTGTTGTGTTTCTAATGACTTCACTGCAGTGCTCTTTCTAATTGATTTTCGACCTGTAAATAAGGAAATATGTTGATAAAGAATTTAAAATAGGTTGTTTTGAGGACTCAGTCATTCCAACAGCTAAGAAATTGGCAGTTATGATGCAGTCAAATCTATAAACACAATTATGCTGTATTTAAAACACAGCTCTCAAACATACCAAAACTACATGTCACATAAGTAGATAATAAACCTACCAATTGAGTCATTTAATGACTCATCTATATCTTCATCCTTTTTATCTGATTTGGTTTTTTCTGGTTTATCTTCTCTAGGCCTCTTCACAACCTCTCTCTTCAGTTTATCTGCTGCTTTTCTTTTCTTAGGGTCCTGATGGGGAATGAAGAATGATATTTGATTATTTATTACAATATGAGTGATTCCACTGGTGTTTCAACTGCCATAAGTTTGCTGTCATAAAAATATAAAAAGAATGACCTAAGATGTCTGTGATATACTGAAATCATAACTTTAATCATAACGGTTGAATTTAAGGCATAGTGTAGTGTAGTCCATTTCTTTGATGTTTACGACAGCAGACTGATACATATATACACTATTAGTTATTATTGTGGTACGGTAAGATGTGGATGCAATATTAGACAATATTTACTCATATGATTTACTAAGATAATAGTTTACTATGTATAAGTATTAAAATATTGTGATTGTTATTTATGAGATGTGTCTGACTATTAATGATAAACAGCATCTAAATTATAGTATAAATAAAACAATTTAAACGGATTATATCATGTATATGAAACATTAATTTTCAACTACTCCGCTACCTAAAGGTTGTCTGGAAGAGATTGCTACTTAGCGATAAGACCGCCTGTTGTTTACCTCTGCCTGTTATTTGAATGTATCTCATGTTGTGTTGTATATTCCTTGATGTTGGAGGTGTGCAATAAAGAGTATTTGTATTTGTATTTGTATATTAATTATTTGAGCCTACCTGACGTTTCAGTATTCAGTACCTTTACAGATACCGTTGTCAAACTTTGACAAATTTGTTGTTTTATTTAAATGTGTGACAGTCGCGGAAACCGAAGAAAATATTAAATTATAGTATTTAAGTACAACCTTGTATGCCTTGGTACCAACAGCTCTTTTTCGTTTTTCTTCAACTTCTTGATCAGACACAGGGTCATCATTTTCATCAATATCAAAATCGGAATCTACAACGTCGTCGCCTTCTTTTTCTTCCCTGCAATAACGATTAATAGTCGTGTTATAATGATAAAATTACACAAACCGAAACAATGTTTTTTTTTAGATTAAATCTTCAGATTGTAAAACAAAGATCATATTAGTATAAAAATGTGAAATCAGAACTACTTACACGTAATCTCTGTCTTCTTCAGTTTCTTGAAAACCTCCGTAAGTAGTTTTATAGAAATCGTCTTCTTCCTCTTCATCCAGTAATTTTGCCATTCGATTTCCTGCATTGGCACGCTTCTCCCGTTGGGCCATTGTCATAAATAGCTAAAGGCTAGATAAAACAAAATATTTCAAGTGATGGTTTCAGATTTTAATCTGGTATAATATTTATTTTCCTCTGCTTTTAATGAATTATGAAATTAGTATTTATTATATTATTAGGTTTATTGGTATTAACCACGACAATGCTGTGCTGTGCTGTCAAGTGTCAGCACTTCAGCAGAGCTAGAGTCGCTTTCGCCGCTTCGCTTGTGTCAAATCAGTGTTGCCAGATGACATTTATGAAAATCTGAAGGGTGAGACGAAAAAATCGGGTTCGCTTTATCTTGCATAATATCGATTCTCCGAATTTCATTTCTCATAACAGCTATCACCGATTTTTTTTTCTCCGAATGGTTTTTTATCATAATCATTTAGTATCATAATTGTCAGTTGGCATACTATTCATTTTTCATAATTTTATATGGCAGAACATTAATATCGCCGAATTTATTTACTAAACTGATACCAGTAAAATGGGTTAGGTTAGGTTAGAACTGCGACCACAACAGAACCGAACTGCTGCCAGTAAAGTAGGTTAGGTTAGAACCGAACTTTGTTTTTTTTTTTTTGCACAAAATTCGGTCAAATTCGGAAAATATCGAAAAAAAACGATTCAAAATTTCAAATTGGTGCTAGGCGGCTAAAACTCGGTATCAGGGGGCTCTCGGGGCTCAAAAATATGAATCTGAAATCTTCTCCGAAAATTCGGTCAAATTCGGAAAATATCGAAAAAAAAAACGATTCAAAATTTCAAATTGATGCTAGGCCGCTAAAACTCGGTATCGGGGGGCTCTCGGGGCTCAAAAATATAAATCTGAAAGCTTGTCCGAAAATTCGGTCAAATTCGGAAAATATCGAAAAAAAAACGATTCAAAATTTCAAATTGGTGCTAGGCGGCTAAAACTCGGTATCGGGGGGCTCTTGGGGCTCAAAAATATGACCCTGAAATCTTGTCCGAAAATTCGGTCAAATTCGGAAAATATCGAAAAAAAAACGATTCAAAATTTCAAATTGGTGCTAGGTGGCTAAAACTCGGTATCGGGGGGCTCTCGGGGCTCAAAAATATGAATCTGAAATCTTGTCCGAAAATTCGGTCAAATTCGGAAATATCGAAAAACAAAAACGATTTGTATGGAGAAAATTTCAAATTGGTCCACGCTCGCACGCTCGCTCGTCCGTATATACCTACTTGGCCGGAAATCCTCATTTTCCCGGCCTCTGATGTAATGTACTATTTCTGCTTCGAACAATTTTTATGCAATCTTAATATGAGATATGAATTTCTTCGAAATAACTATTCAGATAAAAAAAATTATCTGACATCACATTATGAGAAAAAAATTATGCAAAATAAAATTCGGAGAAATGATGTTTCTGTCAAAGGTTGTTATGCAAAATGAAAATATGAGTATCAATTTTATGCAACATAATAGTGAACCGAAAAAATCTGCAGAATTGCGTAGATCGTCGCTTGAAAAATCCGTAGTTCTACAGACTTTTTTCCAATGCTTCATTTGACTAAACAGAAGTTTAAAATGTAATTTAAAATTAGTCATTATTGCAAAAACGAAGGTGGAAAAGCAAGAAAAACCTAATATTTTTGAACACCTTGTCCGTAGACTATTCATCGTTTTTAGCAAGTAAGAAAATGAAATTAACGAAACAGATCGTATGATTAGTCTACGAGTGTTTTAGCCAGGATTACAATTCATTATTCGTAAAAAAGTACACTCCATTTCGTTTGCGTCATTGTTTGGTGATAAATAAAAGTAGTTTATAGGTTCGCCAATAATTTCCGTAGGTTTGGGCACAAAACCTCAATTCCGTAGTTCTACGGATTATTCTGTAGCTCTGGCAACACTGTGTCACATGTCAATTTCAAGATTGTCAAGTAAGACCCGTTCCAGACCTTCCGATCCTATCCGATCCGATCCTAATAATTATCGGTGGGGATCTATTTCACTATTTAATTTACACATTATCCGATAATTAGTATCGGATCGGAAAGGATCGGAAGGTTTGGAACGGGTTTTCAATGTCAACTTTATTGCGGCTTGCGGCTCCACACTACACGCGAAGTTGACCAAATTTGGGCAAATACATAGATACTAGAGACCCGTTGCGGCGTCGAACCGCCGCTAGAATATGGAAATCCGGTAGTGTTACAGAAAATAACTACTTTATCGATAAGAAGTTTTTGGGGAATGAAGAATAAATTAATACTGTAAAAAAACACATTAAAATTATGTTTTAAAAACGTTAAAACATGCCAGGCTAGAGGCAGGCCTGATAGCCAACTGCCAGCTTCATCGTGACAATTTATTCAACTCTTTTGTAAAAATAACTTGTGCATGACATGTGATCTGCTGATCTGTTTCACAAATAAAATGCATATTATTCGATTTATGGAAAAATATATTCATGACAATAGTCCCATATCTTAAAAATATAATTGACATATTTTCATAGGACCGAACATAAGATTGGTAGAATTTTAATTTGTTGTTCTTTCTTCAGGACATAAATTTATCGATTTGATCGATTTCTATCAATTTCCAGAAATAGCACATGAATCGAAACGACAGATTTGAGGAAACAGGAAATCATGGAGTGCGTAACTGTTTATGTATTCATTTATAATCGTAAATATTTCACAATATTAATAATAAAAAATGTTACAAAAACTCAATTGTATGAAATAGAGAGTAAAAAACGTTTATAGATACACGAAAAACCACTATTATCAATGCTTGTTTTTTTTTATGAAATTCATTAGATCGTGCAAGTTTTCTTAATATGGGTGCTGCCATGTCATCATCATCAATCATTTATTCAATAACAATTACACATTGTGTTTGAAATTCTTACGCTAGTTATACTTAATCAAACCCTACTTACTAATCTAAATAAATTACTGACCAACAATACTCCACCATAAAAAAAAGAATGTGTCAAATATGTGTAATAAGAAAAAACAATATATAAAACAGCTAAACATGTTTGAAAAAAGAATAATTCAAACTTTCGTGTCTTTCCTCTCATTGAAATTGTGTCTGACAGAAGAGTGAGGGAGATGCTAAAGACTCTCAAGCCTATAATATAAACCTAATTTTAGGGTTCCTTACCATATTCGGTAAAAACGGAAACCTTATAAAATCAATTTGTTTTGTTGACCGCAGAATTTGTCAATTTTTATTTTGAATGAGAATAAGAATGATCAGCCAGACGTCATTAATTCAAATATGATTTATTCTTGAGCGCGTCGATTTTTTGAAATTTGCATCATATGTAGGTTATTTCTCCATCAAGTTTCGCATGTTAGCGTAACATGTTAATTATTCCACATTGCCAACTCGTCCACAATGTCAGCTCGTCTATATTCCCATCTGGGTCACAATGCCAACTTGTCCATACACCCAACACGTCTACATTGCCAACTCGTTCATACACCCAACTCATCTGCATTGCAAACTCGTCTATATTACCAATTCGTCTCCATTGGCAACTCGTCCATATTCCCAATTCGTCCATAATGCCACCTCGTCCATATTACCAACTCGTCCACAATTCCAACGCGTCCATATTGCTTACTCGTCCACAATGCCAACTCGTCCACAAATACAACTCGTCCACATTCTCAACTCGTACACAATGCCAAATCGTTCATATTGCCCACTCGCCCATACACCCGACTCATCTACATTGCCAACTCGTTCATATTACCAACTCGTCTTTATTGCCAACTCATCTATATTCCCAACTCGTCCACAATGCCAACTCATCCATATTGCTAACTCGTTCACATTTCCAACTCGTCCATACACCCAACTCGTCTACAATACCAACTCGTCCTTATTATTAACTCATCTTTATTGCCAATCTCGTCCATATTATTAACTCGTCCGTATTAGCAACTCGTCTTCATTGCCAACTCGTTTATATTCCCAACTCATCCACAATGCCAATGCGTCCATATTACTTGCTCGTCCACAATGCCAACTCGTCCACAAATACAACTCGTCCACATTTCCAACTCGTCCATATTCCCACCTCGTCCACAATTCCAAGTCGTCCACATTGCCAACTCATCCACATTTCTAACTCGTCCATATTCCCAACTCGATGATACACCCAACTCGTCTACAATACAAACTCGTCCTTATTATCAGCTCGTCTTTATTGCCAACTCGTCCATATTCCCAACTTGTTCATTTTGCCAACTCATCCACATTTCCAACTCGTCCATATTCTTAACTTGTCCACGTTGACAACTCGTCCGTATTACCAAGTCGTCTTCATTGCCCACTCGTCCGTGTTCCCAACTTGTTCATGCCAACTCATCCACATTCCCAACTCGTCCATATTCACAACTCGTCCATAATACCAACTTGTCCGTATTACCAACTCGTCTTCATTGCCAACTCGTCCATAATACGAACTCGTCCACATTGCCCCCTTGTCCATGTTCTCAACTTGTCAATTTTACCAACTCATTCATATTGCCAACTCATCCACATTTCCAACTCGTCCATATTCCCAACTCGACGATACACCCAACTTGTCTACAATACCAACTTGTCCTTATTATCAGCTCGTCTTTATTGCCAAATCTTCCATATCACCAACTCGTCCGTATTACCAAGTCGTCTTCATTGCCAACTTATCCGTATTACCAACTCGTCTTCACTGCCAACTCGTCCATAATGCGAACTCGTCCATAGTGCCCACTTGTCCATTTTCCCAACTTGTCAATTTTACCAACTCATCCACATTGCCAATTCATCCCCATTTCCAACTCGTCCATATTCCCAACTCGACGATACACCCAACTCGTCTACAATACCAACTTGTCCTTTTTATCAGCTCGTCTTTATTGCGAAATCTTCCATATCTACAACTCGTCCGTATTACCAAGTCGTCTTCATTGCCAACTCGTCCATATTCTCAACTCGTCCACATTGCCCACTCGTCCGTGTTCCCAACTTGTTTATTTTGCCAACTCATCCACATTTCCAACTCGTCCACATTGCCCACTCGTCCGTATTCCCAACTTGTTTACTTTGCCCACTCATCCACATTCCCAACTCGTCCATATTCCCAACTCGTCCATATTCCCAACTCGTCCACATTTCCAACTCGTCCATTTTACCAACTCATCCATATTACCAATGAAGATACATTCCCAACTTATCTACATTGTCAAGTCGTCCATATTCTCAACTCGGCCACATTTCCCATCCCGTCGACATGCAAGCGGAAGGACTAAGTTTCTTCTTGTAAAATACCATTTAATTTACCATAACTCATGCCATTTTCCTTGGAATTATTTTTTTGATGGACTTATATATTCATATTTATAATAATCTACCATAAATTTACATATTTGAATGACGTTTAAATTAGTTTTACTATTTTTTTTCTGCTTTGATTTAGATTTAGTAAAACTCGCCTATAGAAATAATCTATTCTTGAATGACGGTCAGTTTTTCTAGTCTTTCGAGCACCAGTCCAACTCACACTTGACCGGCTTTTTTCTCCACATTTTTAACAGGTATGCGAAATAAGTTTCCATATCAACATTTAAAAAAAAAAAACAACCTGGCAATTTAGAGCATTGACATAATAGCCCCCAATAAAAAAGACATTAAAAGTTGTCAGAATATGGCTACTGTCATTCATTGTCAACAAACTGTAAAATTATTTTTGCATATTTGTACATGTTTTAAGTGTTGCGGATATTATGTTGCCGACTCAAAAATAATATTTCATCATGCTGAACAACTTACTACAGGTTTGTGAGCAAATCATGCTTATTATTATTTGGTCATCTTATGTCAAAATAGGGATCACAGGTCACGTGGTCAAAGTCACGTGGTTAGCGCACAGTAGTTTTTTCAAATCCATTTTTCAGTACCTTTTCAGGAAAAAATTAAAATTCCAAGAGTTTTATGCACCTCTCCAGCATGAGACGAATCTAATGACATATCATTTATCAAAATCGGACCATAACTGTGGATCTGATGGGATGTACAAAAATCGGCCTCGCGTAATATATATATAGATAGTATAGTAGTTAGGCGAATATGAAGCCCGGGCACAGAATACTTGATAGTACTACCACAGAATAGATAATGTACTACATAAGGCCTATCCACACTCGCACGCGAAATGCGGCGCGCATCGCGCCGCGAAGCGGATTAATTGATATTTCCTTGAACTGGCGAGTGAGTATGGGATCGAAGATGTAGCTTGCTGGTTCAGGTAATATTTTTCACAATGGGAGCGACTTCCGAGCGAGGAGAAATAATACGGCAAATAGTTTCGTGTGAGGGCGTCCTAAACTGACAACATACTTAAGGATAAAATCGCTCCCCTTGTCTGGATGTGGATCATAATTTTATGTTAAATAAACTTACGTTTAAATGATCTTCACAGCAAAAAATTGGGCGCTTTGGACAGTTCCTGCCAGCCAATTGACACCAATTTTCTTTAAGCTCTGCTCTTACATAAAAAAATCTTAGGCTAGGGTTTTTTATCACTTTTTGAGCACTTTGGTATAAAACATGTCTTTGGATCTCTATATTTTTCATATTTGTGATCGGCCATGGCAAAGTACACGTAAAAATATTCGTTCGCCGACAAAACAAGTCAATTGTCCAATGCGTTGCAATGGTCGTCGTTTAACCTTGCAATATCAAATCCAGGGTCAAAAAGCGTAAGTCGTCATTCAGGCAGGCAATGATCAAGGTCCAGGGGCAGAAACAATTCGTAAAAAGTGCTATAAGTCGTCGAAATACAGCGATCACAGCGAAAGTAATTAATTAAATCCAGGAATGGCAGCTCGTGGCTTTTGCCAATGTCAGTTTATAATAATATTCACTTTATAAAGAATAAAACCATGAATAAAAACAAAAATTAAATTATTAAAACATGAGATGAAATGAACATGAACAAAGATGGCCGATGAATCAGCGAAAGCAAAAGACGTTGTGTTTTTGAAGAGATCTGTCAAAAGTATCAAAGTCTCAGACCAATGATTGGTCTGAGGTAATTTATTATACAGTTTTGGGGCCATTACACTAACGTTGCGTGCCATCAATGCGGTATTATATTTCGCTATGCGTACTAACGGTTTCCTGGGTCGCAAATTATTTCTTTGGTTTGTTTCCATTACTGGGAAAAGAGCGGGATTACTTTTAACGAAGTTGCAGCATGGATTATAGGTGGGCATTGACTAGTGAAATAGTGATGGTGTTGGTGATGGTTATGATGATGATGGTGGTGATGATGATGATGTGACATAATAAGATACACGACAACGGTAGTGGTGGTGATGGTGATAGTGGTGATGATGATGATGATGATGGTGCGATAGTGTTTACGGCGCTGATGATGAATATGATGGTGAATGGTGGTGATGATGGTGGTGATGATGATGATGATGATGGTGGTCTTGGTGATGATGGTGGTGATTGGTGGTGATGATGATGATGATGACGGTGGTGTTAGTGATGATGATGATGGTGATGATGGATGATGATGATGGTCATCGTCATCCACCGCCACCACCACCACTACCGTTGTCGTGTGGTTGTGATAATTGTCTATCTTATTATTATGTCATATTTATGTGTCATAGTTATTATGTCATATTTATGTGCAACTGAAACACACTAGTTGTTGCAATGCGTCTGAGGCAGCCCTATGTGTCTGACACACACACATTGACACTGACATTTAAGTTCAGTTTTTAGTAGGCAGTGTCCGCCCTGTGGCCCGGGTCACTATAGTAGCCAAATAATGTTGACAGATATTTATTTGTGGTATCACCAATTGTCTATAATTTAAACAATTTAGTGAGTTGGTTGGTGGGTTCTATAAATAATCTTGATACTTTTTGTGCTAGTTCTAACGTTCCGATTGAGTTGAAATTTGGCATAGCACTTACGTAATTTTTTTGGTGATGGATTAGTATTATGGTTTAAATGGTATTATCGATCTAGGTCAATTCTCATTCTACACCTTCCGATCCTAATTATCGGATGAAATCGGATAATGTGTAGTGTAATTATTAGGATCCATTACGGATTGCCACCGCACCGACCAAAATGTATTAACTTCAGGGAGCGCTTTAGAATGAAGCTAACGGGTCCGTGCGCACGACCGCCCGTGTTCCCTGAAGTTAATACGTAGGGGCAAGTGCTGTACCTGTGGACACTTCCCAGAATTTGACCTTTAACCAGTTGTTAGACAAAAACTACGCGTACTACCAATAAATTATTTATTTTGTTTTAATCACAGTTAAACAATCTTTAAAGTCCACATATGTTTTCTACGCTAGCTATCCGGAGATGGCGGATAAAAGATTTTGTTTAAAAATACTCATTTTGTCCATAGGTACATCTACTGTTTGTACCTATGGACACTAACAACGTACCTGTGGACGGTAACGTACCTATGGACAATAATCAACAACATTCTTTGAAACAGAATAAACTTTTAAAATAACGTAATTAACAACATATAATTAATCAACGTGTAATTATAAGTTGTTCTGCATATCATAATTACTTTTTTTTCTTCTTGAAATGTAATATTCTTAGCAGAATCTCAAGTATAATTATGGGACTTTCAAAAGCCTCCATAGTCAGCAGAAGTATCATAATTATCGTTTGACACTTTACATGCTTAAGGAAAAACCTCATTTTCTTTATGAAAAATAATCAACAATCAATAACAATATAATTTTAAGTAATCATACAGCTGTTGCTCCTCAGTATTGCTAAAGATCCTCCTGATATCATTTTTGAGGAGTTCTAAGCCTTCTTCACCAATATTTCGACAGTATTTTTTTTTTTTGTATTTAAAGATTATTGAATTTGGGATTTTAAACGTCTCTATGGCTTTCCTTACTAAAGTCAGAATGTCCAGGCATATCTTGTTTTTTTTTTCCCAGTTTTACTACGAGGCACTAAATAAAACAAAAATATGAATTTTACTGTCCACAGGTACATTCAGTATAATTGTACCTATGGACAGTCCACAGGTACATTTACGGAGGTGTCCACAGGTACAATTTTGACGGTTTTTATTTTGAATTCATACCGGTCACTATTAATGCTACCTACGACCAACGAAATCTAGTAGAAATAACGTTTACACCACATAAATTAATATGCCACTGCAAAGACACACGTAACATTTGCAGATTTTGCATAAAAATACTTAAAAAGAAGGAAAAAAACTTACTTTTTGTCACAAAAACTTTCGGCAGCCACAAAACACTCAGTTTCTGCCATCCTTAAAGATGGCGACTAGCTAGTGTTGCCATATGAAAAAAATGCTTTTCAAATAAGTGATTGCTATTGGTCTATGGTTATTCGTTTTCTTGGTATGAGTAGTGTCCACAGGTAAAACCGTCCACAGGTACAGCACTTGCCCCTATTGGTCGGTGCGGTGGCAATCCGGGGCAAAACTATAATTCCTACTACAATAATGTGACCAGACGCAAATTATTTAAAATTCCCGCCAAAACTAAATAGTATTTCATTAGCCAGACTATTCATATTAGTGCTGCCAACTTGTGGCCTTATCCCGGTTAGTCTTGCTATCTCAAAGTTCGCCAAGGCGAAGTTGGCCGAAGTTTAGTATACGAGGGGCACACCGAAATGATCGGGAATAGAGTACTTTAAACTGAGTTACATTAAATCCTTTTTTGTCACATGCATACTGGCGACTTACAATCACGATGCCGTTTTTACAATTTAAAAAAAGAACGATATATTTTTTTAATTCCATTTTTAAATTGACAACTCGATGAACAAAATGGAGCTGACGCGTGAAAATTTTCGTGCAATTATTTACCATAACTTTCGTCGTGGCTTATCTCCAGATGAATGTCGCAATGAGCTTGTTACTATATACGACATTGAAGCACCTAGTCAGACGACAATATATCGGTGGTATGCTGAGTTTCGACGGGGTCGTGCCTCTCTTGGCACCGTACCTTCATCAGGTCGGCCGAAAACGGCGGTTTCGCATAGATATATATATTACTTCGTAAAGATAGGCCCAACGCGCAAGAGTAATTCGTCCAATGCGGTGGTCCTAAAATGGCAATTTAGGACCACCGTGCCCTTAGTCTGTGACAGGACGCCGTACCGTTCAGCTGTCAGTGTGCCAGAGCAGACTGTCTCAAAATGCCCAGTTGTGCAGTAAAAGGCTGCTAAAATTATATATATATATAAACATGGGATATCGTATCATCGGAAAGTATCGTCCGTTTTTTTTTATCGCTTAGTAACACATTTTCGAAAGATTTATTTTGTTACCTAGCGCCATTGCGTTTTGTCAGTTCGCAGCCGCTAGTCAATCAGAAGTAACCTTGTAAGGGCGTCATTTTTATACTGGTGTATGAACTATGAACCAATGACTATGGACATTGTTTAATAATATATAACTATACATTTGAACATTTATGTTTCTTATATTTTATTATAATAATAATTACCTTTAGAAAAGTACTTTGGTTTGGAATAGCTATGTTTTTTTACTCACTTGTGTGGGTCCAATCATGCAATTAAATTCGTAACTAGTTATCTCCAGTTAACCGACATGAATTGTTAAATACTTAAGTATGTATAGTATATGTATGATTGGTGACTTCGTATTATTACGATACCCTGACGACGATACCCTGCTGTTAACGATGAAGCTAGGAGATAAATAAATAAATATTATGGGACAGTCATACACAAATCGACCTAGTCCCAAACAAAGCAAAGCTTGTACTATGGGTACTAGACGACTATATACATCACTACATAGTATAAAACAAAGTCGCTTTGGCTTTCTCTGTCCCTATGTCCCTTTGTATGCTTAAATCTTTAAAACTACGCAACGGATTTTGATGCGGTTTTTTTTAATAGATAGAGTGATTCAAGAGGAAGGTTTATATTATGTATAATACATGCATAATTTATCAGAATTGCACCCGTGCGAAGCCGGGGCGGGTCGCTAGTACTATATAATTACATATATAGATAGCATCCATGACCGAAGAAAAAATATTCTAGTTCATCACACAAATATTTGCGCCGGCCGGGATTCGAACCCGGGACCGCCGGCTCTGTAGGCAGGTGTCCGCAAACTGCGCCAACCGCGTCGTCGAACAGATGACAGATGGAGAGAGTAAAGAGACACATAATGTCATGTTATTTGGCTCTTATTCTATCATTTGCTACATTGTAAAGTGGTGTAACTAAGAATATTGGTGTTGTAATTATTGTGAACCTCACTTTGTCGCCTCACTAAATTGCGCCCGTGATTTCGTCCGTGTGGTTTCCTATCATTTGGAGACAGTGTTGTTTTTGTGTATTAAAATCTTACATTCATTACGGAAAAATCCTCTACCGCATCCCTGACAAAATTTCGTGACGAACCGTTCAGTAGCTGAGTCGTAAAAGTAAATAAATATACAAACTCACTTTCACATTTATACAAATACAAATACTCTTTATTGCACACCTCAAACATCAAGGAATATACAACACAACATGAGATACATTAAAATAACAGGCAGAGGTAAACAACAGGCGGTCTTATCGTTAAATAGCGATCTCTTCCAGACAACATTTAGGTAATTATAATTACTTATTTATTAGTAAGTAGTCTGCATCAACCGCTGTCAGCCACTTCATTAATATTGAGAAAAGTCGCCATTACAAGGTTACTCCGGCCACCCAAACGTGTGGTACGCAGTCCGTACAACAGATGGCGCCACTCTTTTCCATTATGAACAGATGTCAAGCGAATTGTTCGGACACACGTATCTTTACTTTCGAAATCATTGCGGTTTCGCCTGAAAACATCGCGGCTGTGGAAAAACTACTAAAAGAAGATAGACATGTGACATACGAGCAGATTCGGGCAACCATAGTCATTGGAATGACTGCAATTCACACTATTTTGCATGGTGAATTGGGTGTCAGAAAATTGATTTCCCGATGGGTACCCCATAATTTGTCTGAAGAGCAAAAGGCGGCTCGTGTTGATTGGTGCCGATCTATTCTGAAATGCTACAATGGAGGAAAGTCAAAAGCCGTTTATAATATGGTCTCGGGTGACGAATCCTGGATTTATTCTTATGAGCCTGAAAGAAAGCACCAGTCGGCAGTATGGGTCTTCGATGACGAGGTCAAACCAACGAAAGTTGTGCGTTCTCGAAGCGTGTCGAAGAAGATGGTGGCTTCGTTCGTCTCAAAAAAGGGGCATGTTGCCACAATTCCTCTAGAAGAACAAAGAACCGTTACCGCTGATTGGTATATCACAGTTTGTTTGCCGGAGGTGCTGGCCGAACTTCGCCAAGGGAACCCGAGACGCCGCGTCATCTTACACCACGACAATGCGAGCTCCCACACCGCCCACAAAACAACTAAATTTTTGAACGACGAAAACGTTGAGTTGATGTCCCATCCTCCATACAGCCCTGACCTGAGTCCAAATGATTTTTTTACGTTCCCTAGAATTAAAGATTTATTGCGTGGTCAGCGGTTTGAGAACCCAGAAGCCGCTGTGGAAGCCTATAAATCGGCCATTTTGGCAATGCCTACTTCAAACTGGAATTATTGTTTTAATGACTGGTTTAAAAGAATGCAAAAGTGCATTGAATGTAACGGAGAATACTTCGAAAAACAATAAAATATAATTTATGTATATAGTGCACATAGTTTTTTAAATTCCCGATCATTTCGGTTTGCCCCTCGTAGCCCAATTTCTATTCTATTTTTTTATTTTTTTAAAAATGGCAACCGGTCACAGTTAAGCGACCATTACTGCCAATGTCTCGTTGCCAATCGCACTAGGCGACTAGATAGAGGATTGATACCACGTTGTACGGTGAGTTGAAAAAATCGTGCTTTTTGTAAAGTGATAGCGATTTACAAAAAACCACGCGGACTATCGGGCCTTGACCCAGGAAGGGCTATGAACGCTTCAAGTTGAATTCTTCATTAGCTATTCACTCATACGTTAGATCACTGCACAATACGCTATCAATACTACACATGCGGATTTTTTGTGGTACTAATTTATTTTACTGGCAACGACAAACTTTGACGACTTTGATAGCTGACGTTTATAATTACGGCTCAACACTACTCGTGAAGTTGGCCGAGGTTGTGCGAATATGATAGTGTGAAGGGGCACTGGCACTTACAACTCAACATCGACGCCGGTCGCCGATGCCCCGACGCCTGTTGTGAATAGTGGTTTGAATATGATCATTTATTTGCACTATGAGTAATCAAATATTGTATTAGATCTTAGTGTCACATCTGAGGAATAAATAAAACACAATGTTATTTTGTGCGGTTTATTCAATTTTAACAGTTATTATAATTAGATTTTTACTTCAGTCATCATAAGTTGTCGATAATGTCCATTGCTCGTCGGATTTTGCTATCATTTTATTCACCCTGACCCTGATACACATCGGCTATAAACACACGCCAAAATGTCTGGTACACATTTGTTTTAAGTGTCGTTTCAACATGCACCGGATTTTAATAATTGTTTAAATGTTAAATTAGTAGGTAGGTAGGCATTAAGAGTTTTAATATTAAGTATACCAGTTAAGACTTTGTTCAATTTCATGTGATTTTATATTTAAACCTTATATATGTGATTCTACTGTTATTTCCTTGTCTTTAATAAACATTACTTACTTTCAGAAACGAGCTTGAACATGAAATCACAAGAAAATCACAAAATTATAAGTAAGTACCTACAGTAAACTTAACAACAATACATCATTGTTATTGTCAAACTTAATAAGAAAACAAAAAGAACTAATTTAGAAATAAAAATAAAAAAGGACTAAAATTAAAAATAACTAATTTAGATCACATTATAAACGTTCACTATAATCTAATGACTCCATAAGTAATGATATAAATATTTAAAGTGTATATATAAATATTAAAAAGAACGATAAAAGTAAACAAATTAATTGGTTCTAATGGAATGTCTGGAACAGGCATTTTGATTGTGATCAGTATAACATTAAAAATATTTTCCCTTAAATATTAATAAATAATTACAATCCTAGTTATAACGAAGACTCTCTCAACCACTTTCCATAATTGGAGCAGCACTAAATACTCAAAGATAATTAAAGTGTGCAACCTATAGGTAAAGGCGTTTATATGCAGTAGTTAATTAATAAACAAACTTTCGAAATTCAGATTTTCTAAAACACTACTACATAAAAACGTCATTTACTTTTAACATGTTCACCAAAGATTCTTGATGTTCACTGTCCCAGTTTGACATGTGAACCTTGTCTCTGTAATAGAGGCTTGCGGTGACCCCACATATGGGACACGGACAGTGAACTTGTTAAATTTATCTAAGAAGATAACAGGGACATTGTTGATGTCCCAGAAATATTAACCATTTCTCGTTTGCTGACCTGCAGTGACTGAGCCAAGACCAATTGCATAATAAAATAAACACACGAACAATATTGACAAACTACCATAAACTTCATGACAGCCAAGCGGACTGCACAGTGGTTTTGCAGTTTTGATGCAGTTGTTATAACTGCAGCAGAACTGCCTTGGAACTGCCACTTTCAACTTTGCAGTTTAAATTCCCAAATACTTTTTTCTTTGTAAAATCACATCTGACATAATTACGGGAGATCTCCAATATTAGGTACGTGTAGATACTAATTTTATTATGAAATAGATCCTGTTAAGTATTGCCATATACTAGATTGAAAGTTATCGTGTAATTTGCGGCAAAATCTATTCCCATTTGCAAACACTAGGATCTACCGTATACAACGGGCAAAAAATCTAGGGCCACCCGTTACCTATACCTATTTGCCTGAACTTTGCTGCCAAGTACACGATATAACCGATGAGTGGTCATAAACATCAAAATACTAACGTTAGTCTAAGACTGTGCTTTTAAATTAACAATATATTTAAAATTCGAAACGATAATGATACACTTATTTTTAATACTGCGGTGATTGCTAGCTCAGCCGCAATACCATGATAAAACATTATTTAAAATATATCCTTATAAATCTAAAAGTAAGATGAGTAACATCGACAAAAATGAAACATATTTATCATATTAATAACCAAGTTAATATAAGACATTTTGTCTGAATATGTGACAAGTCTGATACATATAAAAAAACAAGTACTTGTACTTAAATTCAAAAGCCGGTAGATAATGCATATTCAATCTAATTTTAAGGTTGTTGTGTGTGATTTTTTTTAAGACAAATAAGACGATATGGGAATGGGAAATAGTACTAGAAACATAAAAAAACACACTCAAAACTTTTACACAGTCTGACCTCACCTAAGCAAACAGTGAACTCCTTTTTTTATCAACTCATTGTACCTATGTATCAGATAATGATTATCTGTTGCGAAATAAAAATTATAATCAGCATAATATAAAACATTCACATTTATAAGCAACTTTAGTACATAGTATATGTAATTTAATTTACCTAGTCTGTCTCAATCAAATTGCATCACAATAAACTATTTAAAAATAGTAGAACCATACAATATAACATTTGTAGTGCAATAAAATCAAAAATTTCCTAATAGCAACATTAATAAAGTTTTACGAAATAAAATCAATAGTGCTACTCGCTCATCAAATACACATCTTATTAATACCTAACTTACTTAAATTCAGTATTGTAGGTATGATTAATTAATTTAACTACGCTCATTCACTATTATCCTAAATTTAAGGTTTACAAGTAGACACCAAAATGTTTCATAGACGAAAAAAAGTCAGACGAAAAAACAAAAAAAAAAACGGTTAAGCTAATGGACGCAAATTATAAAAATAATGTACTCGTTGTTAATATGTTAAAATAGATCATCTTGCGTTATATTTTCAACAGGGAGGGTCCTAAATATATAAATAATGTGAAACAAGATAACACTACAAAAGTTAATACTTTAACAATGAGCATCATTAAAAATTTGTACTTATTACTTAAACAACACAATAAGAACATCTTATTAATAATACTATAAGTGATCAAGGAAAAGAACTCTCATACATTTTCCTAACGCAACAGAGAAATGTCAGGTATGTATATTTGTAGAGCATTGTGCAATTTTTTGGCTGAGAGTATGTCACTACTAAATAATCTGAATTTTGACCAAAACTCTTATTACGAGCTCAGTAGCCCTATTAATAATGCCATTGCATAAGGATAATAATGCCTCTTACTTTCCAAGATTGCGATGTTAGCTATTCATATTTAGTTTTTGTTGCTACAGATCTATATACCTACGGCCAATTTAGTTTTTTTTGCCATTTAATATAATAATTTGATTAAAGTTTACACACTTGCAAATAAATACAATGATCAATCCTTATTGCCTTCATTTCTACTATGAGAGTTCTATTCCTTGCTAATTATACTTATTTAGCTTAATTAGCCATAAAAAGTAAATATAGTGAAACAGTGAGAGTTATAATCGTAAAATTTTGCTACTTGTATATTAATTAGTATATACAGTACTGGAATGTATTAGTGTAGGATACGCAAAAATAGTTTTGACGAGACTAAGAGACACTACCATAGTCATATTCGGCGTATATTTATATGCACTGCCATTACATTCAGTTGATAAGGTAGTCAAATTCTCATCAAAATATTAAACGAATTAAGCTATCTTTCTCCAAATAATGTTTCGGTATTATTCATACGTATAGTTTGAATTGAGTTTATTTAATTATGTTCACGAACTCCAGTTGCCAACGTTCGTCAGTACAAATGAGTATTATTTATTATAAAGTAAAATCAATCCCAAACCCGTTGATGTATGTTAGTGTTATTTAGTGCTTTCGAGTCGATTCGTCTTTAGATCAAAGTAAACTCATTTGTACGGATTGACACAGTCATATTTGATTTGATCAGATGATGCATATTAGAAGATGTTGGATATCGCTTTTTAAAACTACCTATATGTAGGAATAAGGCTTTTTATACTCTCACATTAAGCAGTAACAAATATTTTTAGAATATGCCATTATAACAGTTTGTTAAAATCCATCCTTTACATGGACATCAAGTCAAACATTTTCATTTTTATTTCCAAAGTGTTTTATACACAAAAAGTAATATCCTGAAGTCTTATTCCTACCCATAAGAAAATCAAGCATACTATTCTCGTCAATATCCATGTCTAAGAAATAAAATTGCGAGTAAGGGAAGCAAGGGGAATTTTTAAGTCTAAACAAATGTCCCTAACAGAAGGATAATTGGTATGATATCCTAAAGTATAAGAACACAATTTCGACACTTAAAAGTAGTATATACGTGTAACCCTGTGAAATCTAATTCTGTGATGTGATTGGTCGCTTATTTGCTAAAGTACACAATGACACAATTGTATAGAGCGTAAATTAATAGATAGTTTTGGATAAGTTTCGTTATTTACCTTATTGTGTACTTAGCCGAAAAGCGCCGTGTACGTATCTAATATAGAATAGATCTTAAAGATAAATTTTGAAGTATGCATTTGTTGAGCTACGTTATTTTCCTAGACGATTAGTTCTTTATAAATTACACACTAATGTATATATATGTACATTTGCTCCAAAAGTCATGTGCAAGTGTCTAAAATCGTTATTTTCGTGAGATTTGGTATGCAGTCACACATTTGGCACATAATGTGAAATTGAGCGTTCATGCACCAAATATCATGCAAGCTTCAGTAGATTCAAGATCCTTGTAGTTGTCAACTTAATTAGTTATGTCACAGATTAAAGAGATAAGGAACGTTTATTATTATATGTAAAGGTAAGTAAGTAGTGCCTTGAAATCAGCGTTTTCATAAGAAATAAGTCCTCATTTTTTCACGGAACGATCCTTCTGGGTTCCTTGTAAAGGAATCTCTTTTTCGTATAATCGTATAGTTTCATAAACGTGTAGAAAGGGTACAATGACATACTGTCCAATAAAATGTTTAAAAAGGTACATTGTTTTAAATCGAGTCTCCATCTGTTTTAGATCGTCCATAATTCTAATTTGCTTCCTCGCATTAGACAGCCGACTCTACGAGACACGATGTAAGTAATATTAAATAGAAAACTTTATATCAATATAATTGTTTAAATTTATTCTGTAAACCCAAGTGCTCTACGTAATAAAAAGACTTCAAAGTTTTTTGTGGGATCATCAATAGGTTTGAAAGATTAATATCTACAATATTAACTTTAATTAATCATTTAGATTGAAATTTTCTACACCACGATGGTGTCCGTAATGAAAATGCTTACCATATTTGGTAATAAAACATTAAAGATAACAAAGCAATTTCAACAAATGTTTTTTTGTACTGCAGCTATTAATCATAAGTTTTGAGCTAAAAGAGTGACACAATGTAGTGAGTGACAACCAAAACACATTCATTTCATATCATTGCGTAATAGTGTTCATTATCTTCATAGCTTTAGTGAGTTCTGGTTGCCCCAAAACGATAAACGAGTTATAGGATAAGCGGGGTGTTAGTGCAACAGTGTGTGTCCTTGGAAACATCCGTAAGGACACGTCTAATAACCTGCCCTTTATCAAGTCAAGTAGGTATTTCTGTAATTTATATTAATAAACGTGAACAATTCAGTGATTACTACCACATAAAAACATAACTTATGTCCAACCCGGATGGTCTTACAATTGCGTAGATAGTTAGACAGGTTGGTAATATAAATCACACGTAGTGTCACGTAGCCAAATTTTTAGAAATTGTAAAACTCCTTTTTAAATGTTGTCGGAGTTAATTTTCAAACTCCAAGAAATAATGCAATTTTCGAACTGGACATAGTCAGCTTTAACACTTTCAGTGCCATGCTTCAACTCCTTAAAAAAACAGGAACCCATGGTCTCGGCAAGGGCGGATTCAGGCGTCACACCTGGGTACAGAAGTGAATGACTTCCAAGTTAGAGGAGGGCCACTAAGCTGAAAAATAATGCATGGTCGTTTTAAGCCCGCCCGGAGTGAGGTCATGACCCCCAGGCCATTTCGGGACCCGCCCTTATATTGCGATTTCTAATTCATGACCAAAAAAACTACCACAAGGTTGCCACTACAATAAAATATTTTTACAATAGTAAAATCCTTTTTCATTTTTAAACACACTAAGATAATTTATTTATTGGTAACTTTAACGTTATGTTTTAACAAAATAATTAGATATATTTATTACTACATAAATACGAATAAAAACTTAAAAATCAGAAAAATTCGGTACTTGTAACACTTCAGGTATTCAAAACATTTGGTGCAATCATTTACAAGCTAAGAAACAAACTCAGATGTCATTTAAATCAAAATATTTAACATGTAGCTAATCGACAAAATACGGAACTTCGTTCTAAAAATATTTTTTTTTTACTAAAACCTAATCTATCAATGATGAGGCCTATTTGCAATATGTTTCCTTATATTTATAGAGGCAACATATTATAAAAAGGTTCGCGAAACCTGAAAAATTAACTTGACAGCGACATAAGTGACTGTGACAATTTTGACAGTGACGTATCTGTCGTAGTTTTTTTGGTCTTGAATTAGAAATCCGAGTTTAGGTCTCGGCAGCGAAAGTGGAATAGTTACGTTTAAAGATAGTAGGAGTCGGCGTGTCAGTAGACCCAGGAGACGGGCACCCACTGCGCGGTGGAGCGCAGGCGCGCCAGCGCCGCCTCCAGCTGCGCCAGCGTGTCGTCGATGTCGTTGTTGACGATGGTCATGTCGAAGTAGTGCCCGTACGTGCGCCGGAGCTGTTCCGATTCGCGGACCAGCACTTCCAGGGAACCGTCGTACTGCAAAGCAATAGTATATTGTGTCATAAGGGTAGTAAGTAGGGAATTACTAACGAAGGTCTATTAGAAGCCCGACGCCGAAGGCGGAGGGCTTTTAATGTCCTGAGTTTGTAATCCCCTTACTACCCGCCTTACACACAATATTTTTCATCACATTTGGGAGTAAATAACAAATAAATAAGCCAAAAATAAACATTAAACGATAACGATTGACCACCAACTTTTTCTGTTTTTTTTTTTTAATATGCTTATAGTAAAGCACTGGCAAAATGGCCATCAGCTTAAAAACAGAAAACAAATATACACAGAATATTAACATCTATTATTAAACAAATAACAAATAACAATATTATGCAGCAATAATTAAAACCGTAATATTATAAAACTTAAATATGAACAGTAAGTTTGTTACAAAACTAAATAGTTCCTAACCAATAATTTTATAACTTTTTTCCTTTTTTTGTGTCGTCTACCACAAATAATGGTAAGAACTGCGTTTCGTTTAGAAACTTGACAGGCTATGTACTGCCAGATTGTAACGACAATTCAAAATTTACTTTAGTAAAATTATTGCAAAATGCACATAAATAATTGTAAAACATAAATATTAATGCAGTTACATATACCTTATTAATTCAATACACAATAAAATTTTCTGGTAGGCAAGTTTTGTTGTTACAACAAAAAACCTTGGCTGGATTGAAACCTCCTTAGTCTAAAGTAATCTGCGAGTGCGTACTATATTAGTGCGTACAAAAACTAAAACCATAACTCCCGAGGGAGTTATAACAATTTATAACTCCCGCGGGAACAATATAGGCCTTAGTCCTTCAGTACACCTACATGTAATACCATCTTTTACGAGCAAATGTGATGAAATAGTACATTACATCAATGCACTTCTGGTGTCAACACCGGAATGTGATCTGTTTGCGTGGCGATGGACGGCTGTGTGTACTGCGTGTTTGAGGTACTGTGAGTACAGTGAGTAGTGATGGACGGCTGTGTGTACTGCGTGTTTGAGGTACTGTGAGTACAGTGAGTAGTGATGACAGGACTACTAGTGTTCCTCTTTGATAAGTGCACATCTAATTTCACAGTGTATTAGATTTAAGTCTGTAATGCTGTGTAAATATATTTATAAATAAAAATAAAATAAAATAAAATCAGAGGCCGGGAAAATGAGGATTTCCGGCCAAGTAGGTATATACGATAGTGATACGAAGCCGGGAATCCGTTTTCACGACGAGGCATGTATAGTGCTTTTCTCAAACATACAATGAAATAAAAAAATATACTTCAAAGAACAACATTTTATTAATTGACAAATAGGACATTTTAGTCTAACAACCAACCTTTAAAAACAAAACCTGCTTTTTGTCAAACCAGCCAGCTGTGTGAATGACCTTGTTGTTGAAACCAAAAAAAAGTTACTTTGCAGGCCTAGGCCCACAGACAACCCCCACTAGACGGAGCATGTAAGGCGAGCCGCGCGCACCAACGATATGGTACGGCAGAACATTAAAGTATGAACGCGGCGGACACCGTTTAGTTGCGTCCATGTTTGTGATCCATGCGTACGTCAACGAAAAAATAAATGAAATAAATAACATGGTAAATTGTAGTGTTAAGTGGTGTAGAGAGACCTCATAAACATGGACGCAACTAAACGGTGGCCGCCATGTTGATACTTTAATGTTCTGCCGTACCATATCGTTGGTGCGCGCGGGTCGCCTTACATGTGCCTTACATGCTCCGTCTAGTGGGGGTGGTCTGTGCCTAGGCCTGAAAAGCAGTCTGAAATCCCTTTACAGTCCTCTCGAGTTGTTGCGCCCAAAAAGCAATACTTCCGAGCCTATTATAAGGAACGTAAAGACAATATTTCATTGCATGTTTGAGAAAAAAAATTATGCTCGGTTAGACATCTACGGTCTCCCCTGCCTGTTGGAAAAGGCTACTAAAAGATTAATGGATAACTTTGATTGCGAGTTTTTGCAGGTTTGGTTTGGGGGCCCTGGGAGCCTATGAAGGTTGCACTTAGAACGCGATAAATAAATGATAAAGCCTTTATCGATATGAACTAATATGGTAGCACGCTAAACTGACATGACATCACGCGACGAATGATAAATCCTACTGGACTTGTAACGACTAACGATCAGGGTGCGAACATCGTATTACCAAAACACGACGCAAGGATTCTAGAAAATTCATTTCGAGATCTTGTGGCCGTTAGCACCTTGTTACATTGTCTGACTGTATGGATAGAACTCAAAGACAACAAATGAAATTAGGCAAAAAAGGACACCCTTATTTGCCCCAATACATTCAGCCCATTTTTAGGGTTCCATATCCAAAGGGTAAAACGGGACCTGTCTGTCTGTCCGTCTGTCACCAAGCTGTATCTCATGAACCGTGATAGCTAATAGACAGTTGAAATTTTCACAGATAGTGTATTTCAGTTGCCGCTATAACAACAAATACTAAAAACAGTATAAAAGTAGGGCTCCCATACAACAAACGTGACCGGTTGCGTTAATTTTGCACCTCATCTGTATGTGCCGACATACATACCAGGTGCAAACTTAACTTAACTCGGACAGTTAAGATGGGAAGTGTTCGTACGGACCCTGGGTGCGCGAGTCCGACTCGCACTTAACCGGTTTTTTTTAACTTAACCTTTTGACCGCCACAGTCGGCTGTGGCCGTCAACAAAAAATCGTGCCCCTGACGCCAGGTCGGCCACAGCCGTCCAAATTTCAATGATCAAAAACTTTGTAATTCTAACCGCTACAAGTATTTTTCAATCCCTGTTGATTTTTGGGCACATCTTTTTTTTTTTACTCTGGCGTCAGTGGCACGGTAAATTGCTAGACCGCTTGGCGGTCAATAGGTTAATGCATATGGGTGGATCAACTTTTTCTTGCTGTTATTCTGTCCGTGACCCAGGGGATAATAGTGATTACATTTCTAAGAAAAGTGTTGATAATTGACATTAGGTACTGGTATTGTCAGGAGATAGTCTACATAGGAATGGGCTTATAAATGCTTAAATTACAAAGCTTTCGCTAAATAAAACCACGGAAAATCGTAGTTTTAAAAAGTGACCCAGGGGCATTACCATGGCAACGAGTAGCAGAAAATAGTTGATTGACCCATATGCACTGTTATAGCTCTTTTCATCACACTTAGTCGTAAACAAGGGTTTACATGCTAAAAAAGCGGGCGGTAAGTCGTAAATTACGCCCTTGGGTGGTAATAAGTAATTTTTGTCACACTTTAAGGGTTTACATGCTAGAAAACCGGCTGATAAATCGTATATTACGCTCTGGGGCGGTAAGTAATATATTACACCCTAGGGCGGTAAGAAATTTTAGTATTGACTACTACTACTTAGTTTTGTTTTATTTCCTCCAAAGTGTGATGAAAAACGTCGTACGTGACTCTGGTGGTAAAGGAATTCCAAACTCGTGTCATTAAAGCCCTCAACTTCGGCTTCGGGCTTCTAATAGACACTCGGTGTAATTCCTAGTTTACCACCCTTGTTACGTAATGTACTATTTTCGTCGAGTTCAAAAAGGGCAAGTTGCGGGACTCACGTCGGCAACATTGTTGAGCGGGGGCGCGGCGATAAACACGACGTAGGGCGCGAACTCCGCCGTGCGCAGGATCTTCAGCGCCTGCGGCTCCACGTCCAGGATGGCTATTCGCCGCTCCGAGTGGATGCGCCGGATGGTGTCTATCTTCGTGCCGTACATCGCGTCTTCGTGCGTGCCTGACAACGGACGTCGCCATAAATTCGCATCGATTAATTTTAAGAGGCCTTATTCCTTTTAAAAAAATTTTTTTTTCATATTACGACCCGATTGATAACTAGCGACCCGCCCCAGCTTCGCACGGGTGCAATGCTGATAAATTATGCATGTATTATACATATAAACCTTCCTCTTGAGTCACTCTATCTATTAAAAAAAACCGCTTCAAAATCCGTTGCGTAGTTTTAAAGATTTAAGCATACAAAGGGACATAGGGACAGAGAAAGCGACTTTGTTTTATACTATGTAGTGATTTCAACCAATTTTTTGAAGTGAATAACACTTTTACCCGAGTTCTAGGTAGTAACGTAGCTATTTCATGCTTTTATTGCGTGCAGTTGAAAATAAGTAGAAAAATCTAATTTTCGGCGTGAATTTTGTCAATTTCGAGTAGTTTTTGAAACAAAAATTATCAATGAAAAATTCAAACTATAGGTTTCCAATATATACCAATAAATCCCAATAGCCCTGTTCTAGGTAGTAACATCAATAATATGTTAAGAAACATGTTTGATCATAGAGAATAATGTCTAAAACAATCAGCATTTTAAAAGGAATAAGGCCTCTTAAGCCGTTAAAATTAATCGATGCGAATTGCGTGTGACAGCTGCTGTTATTTTTTGAGTCAATTTCGCGTTGAAGTGGTATAACTAAAATAACTAGGAATTCCAACTTTATGAATTTGTTCCATTCGTGTACATACCATATTCCAAGTATTCATTGGCCCCGATATCAGCCATCATATCTTCATGGGTGACGAAATAGTAATGTCTACCGTTCTCTTCATCCGCTCTTGGCGGTCGAGTAGTATCTGGAAACAGAAATAATAACGAAATGTTAGTATTTTTTTAGCGATTTCTAAACTATTCATAACAATAAATTAAATTATTTTTATTAAAGCAGTAACGTCTGCTAGCGTAAACCAAATGTTGACAACGCTTTTGTTTGTTTGTTTAGGACGCCCGTGTTGGCGGAAAGCCGTTGGAGGGAGACGCAGGTTCGAATCCTGCCTGAACCGTTAAATTTTTAAATTTTTCGCTCTATTGTAAACATTTGGGTGACGTTAGCAGACGCTACTGCTTTAATAAAAATAATGAATTTGGGTGAACACATCGTTACTATCAATTCTCAACATAATTTGAGACGATGGTGCCGATTATAAAGTCTGAATCTTTACGGTAGATGGCGCTACGATGCCACCCTAAGGCATGTAGAAGCAACTAGTTAAAAGTCAATGGCTCTGGAATCAGGTTCGGTGGTCCAGTTGGTAGGACGCCCGTTTTGGCCTGGAGAGCCGTTGGAGACGTAGGTTCGAATCCTGCCTGAACCGCTAAATTATTAAATTTTAATGGTGATAGTTCACCTACATACTCGTATAGTGCGTGAGCTGTCAGAATTTGATTCTTATTTTATATACCTGTCTCGCTCGCTCTTATGCGATCCAGATAAGAACCTCTGAGTTTTTTCCCAAACCCGAATGGCAATTAGAGGGCTCACGGACTGTACGTCATATAAAGCGGAAATATTTCTTAATAAAGTGCAATTTGTAAACAACATCAAGTATTGTATATAAAAAAAAAAACATTGTTTTCGCGAAGAAACCATCTACTCAACCAAATATATACAGTTATACTATATATTTAAAATGCTCTACTATAATATCTGCTTAATGAGAATAATATATATCAGCTTCAAGTACTAACGTGGGATAGGATAAGCATATTGGTCCGGGTGACGCGAGATCAGAGTATTCTTGATGTGACGACGACCCACGCCGTGCGCGCCCAACAGGACGATAGTCTTTCTCTGGAAAGCTGGAATTTTCAAAACAACACATCATTACATTAATCTTACGTTACATAGATGAACTTAGTATTTTATACACGTATCTGTCGACGGCGAAAACCTGACATCATCACATATGGTAATTATAACGCGCAATTTAGGTATGACGTCCAATTAGTAATTCAGATTTTTTGAATATATTTTCTACATGCGACGAGTGTGTATCTAGTGTAATTACAGTTGTCATGTTCTTATCTAATAATAATACACACTCAAACTCGTTAATGTTTCGGAGACAAACCAGAAACAGCTTTAGTTCTATATAGGTTTTCTCACAGTACCTACGTAAATAAAACAATATTATTCTCTCACCACTTAGGTACCAAATGGGCACTCGAAACTGCCAGATGGTTCTGGCTTTTAACGTACATTATTAAGATTGTTTTAAAGAATGATTTACCTGAGTAACTACAATGCAATGTAGACGACAGTTATGATTATGAACTGCTCTCTGTAACCACTTCAAGAACTTTTTGTTTGCACCTTAAAAGTTTTCTCTATTTATTATAAAGTAGAATTGGGATATATATATTTTTGATAATATAAACCATTCTAGGAATACGGCTCAAATACCGCAGTAAACAATTAAATTATGACATTTCGACATTCAGTACAAGTCAAAGTCAATGTTTTATGACGTCACGTCATTATAAAATACTAAGGACAAAAACAATTAAGTAAACGTATTCTACTTGTCAAACGGATGAAAAAAATGGGATTTAAATATGGTATATATAAAATTATAAATATATATATATCCCAATTTCAAATGCATGAAATACTTAGAGGAAATGTTACAATAGGTACTGACATGGCAACTTGACAACTTCCTCGTAGGTTACCACGTCGAGCTGGTCGAACACTGCGTTGTGTTTTGCGAGATATTTGTCTTTGGATTGCTTCTTTTTGCGTCCGAATATGGAACAATTTACTGAAACAAAAATTGAATATGTTACGCTTTGAAATTTAAGGTTTGAATAACAAGCAGTTATAAAGGCACAATCAGCATCGACAACGCAAAAAAATCGGTGTGGACAGACATATGAATGCCTTTCGCATATTTTATACTTCGGATAAGATGCTGATTGTACCCTAAACAAATACATCATCCAGTTTTGATTGAATTTGGACAGATGGACGATTCATAATCCCACATACGCCGAAATATTGGAAAGTACCTAAAGCTAAGTACCTAAACCATATCGCATCTGTCCTATACACACACACACCAAATCGAATTATGAATACAAACGCAAAATACAGTGTTATAAGTAATTACATGTACCTACATCATTTTCAAATAATCTGAATCAAGTCATACCTATGTAGGTACTGGTGTGCAAATGTAGGTACAAATAATAGGCAAATATACAAGAGTTCCGAAATATGTTTATTTGCGATATTTCACAATTCGATCAAATTCGCTCTTCCGAAAGTACTTTTCCGCTAAAATAACAAACATCGCGAATATACCTAATTAAGCTAGAATAGTTTTAAACTTTATTCTGAAAAATCCTTCAGCGAAAAGACAACTTTGGAAATGAATAGGTATCCTAAGTATAAAATACTTGACTCTCGGGGAATGTCGTGTAAAACAAATATCCGTCAGTTTTGGACAACTGACTGCTCTGACGTCTCTTGTTATGCTTGCACGGCTGTAATACAATTTTGACGCGCGTATGCACATGTCTTGTATACGCGCGTGTCTATTTACTAGAACGTGACGTTTTTAATATGTTTTTTGACCTCGAATAATGTTATTTATAGTTCCTTTATTACTTAGGCAACTTTTGGGAAACGTGCGTATTTTCCGGGATCAAACATAACTTTATATCTCTCATCATGCTGTAGGTATTCTGACTAAGGCATATTTAGAAACCCAGTGGACTGATGCAAGATGAACATATTAATAAATCCACAAACCTATTTTTTAAGAATTTTATCATGATATTGTTTGGTCCGTCTAAAAATAACATAAAACAGTTCTAAGTTCATCCAGAGATCGCGTGCGAGCCTCGACTATTCGGGAATTAGGGCATTAAAGAAGAATAAGCATTTTTACGTCTTATCGTCATTTTCATTTCAGAAGGATTTTTAAAATAAATAATGGTCTGAGATGTTCTTTTACGAAACTGGTAGACAATCCCGAGGCAATTTTAATGTGATCAGTCATGGCGACTTGCTCTTCTTTTGTAGTACAAATCACAAAACAACAATGTTATTTAAATCGAGTGGTAGGAAAGTTTTGAGATTCAGGCGGGTGTCATAATTCCTGTATATGCTTTACATTAACTGGAACTAGTAGGTCGGTGAACTATTTTACCAGTTCTCACCTCCTTATAAGATAGCCAATTAGCAGCGTACACAATCACTGCGATTGGAATCACATCCAATCGGCTACGTATGTCGAGAACCGATTCTCGAATCTCCGGAGCTCGCACGCAGTCTGTAACGTATTGGTAGGTAAGTCAGTGTTGTTAAATGAATAATTTGTTACCTGTATTGTCACAGCCCTCAGTGTGAGACACGCAGCCCTCGGCTCCTAGCAGCACAAAATTACAACATGGTTCATGCAAATGCAACTTGCCAATGGAATGGTACGGGCCACTACTTCATAATTGGGGTTACACTTAGGTAATGTGTTATCATGAAGTGTTATATTCGAATGGCAATTTGAGTTTAAAATAAGAAATAACTGATTAGGTAGGATATTTCTTCCAATATAGCATTCGTCACATGAATATGTTGTTGGTTTTTCATGTTTTTATATTAATCAAATTTACTACACCTACAGCCGATGCATTCTTCAGTTAAATCATTTGGATTGTTTCAAGTAGGTATTTTGGTATACAAAATGTAACACTTCACAATAATGCAGATATCATTCGGGGTTATACAAACTCCCATCGTATCACTGTAATAATAGCATTCAATTCAGTTTAAGGTAAACATACTACGTAGAGATCAATCCGATATCGAGTAAATATGTTGGATCAACAGGTTACAATATCTCAGAGAATAACAGTAGGTAGTGGTTACGCACACCATGCAAATATTTTAGATTGAAGAACAGATGTTTGGAAAATTTTACAATACGATTAAAATCAGTTAACGATTCGGCTTTTCTCGGGTATCATCGCCTCAATCCGGAGACAGAAATGACACGAAATACATTACCGCGATTTCTTTTAGGTAGCATTCAATTTGAAGTATCATAAACGCAATATATAGCACCTGCCAAGATGGCATTACTAACCGGTAGACCTAAGAAATTTATTATGCAGAAGCGACATGAATTTTAACATTCATTATTTATTAAAGCTATACTTGTAGGTATACAATATGTAAAAAAACATATATAAGTCAATATTTTACTGTTTGATGTAAGTAACAGTACCTACGATATTACGTCGGATTAATAATTAATAATAATCACCAAATAAAAAAATTAAAAAACCGATTTCAACCGATTTTTGTTGATATTTCATAAACTGCTTGACCGATTTTGATAAAATTTACATGGGACCATCTCGGAAGTATACCCTATCAAATACAAAAAGAATTTTGTAAATCGGTCATATCTGTAAATTGATAACTCAATGTGAGAGATGAGGGATTCACGACAATTACCGAGGTTGGCCGAATCGTTAACTGATTTTAATCGTACTGTACATAATATTATATTTGTCTTATAGGGGAGCTTGTATTACTCGGTACAATGACAGACAAGCATTTTACATACCAACTGCAGGTTCGTCCAATGATGTTTACGTTTGGAAGCAAAACACAAAATGTCAATTAATCCCATCGAATGTATTTTACAAAATAATACATAAGTATGCATAATGATAATGAACCAATGAAACCGACCATTTTAATCTCATGTCGAAAAAACAAGAATTTACAAATTAATTAACAATTCCAAAGTTTATTATTATTACAATACAAGACGAGAAAACCAAAACAAGCGAGGCCAAACAAACTGAAAAAGACAGTTAAATAATATAATCTTAGGAGCCCGTAGCTAAACATAATTTTCTAAGGAAAACATACGAAACTATTTTAAACGTGTAACCAAACACAATCTAACGACGATACAAACATCCTAGGAACAACACCAATATAAGGAGGATGATTAATAACTCAACCACAGGGTGAACAGAATCGACCACCAGTCCTAAAAACTCGAAAACAAAAACAGTACAGCCACTTAGCAACAACGTCGCCTACGTGAACGACGTCACAAGTATAAAAATAAAACATAAAAACATTTATAAAAATAATAATTGTCAGTTTCGAACCTTGGTCGGTGTTAGATCGTTCGGCCGCGGCGCAAGCAGCTCTCCATTCTTGCAATTCAGGGCTTGGTATGAGTCCAGCAGAGCCGCCTGATGCGTCTTTACGCGCTTGCCACCAGTGTGTATCGTCTTTGCTAATAATCTGTAATATGTACATAATAAAAAAACGATAGAAAACAAAAATAACACTGTAATATATCTAGTGGCGTATGTGTGGTGTGCGTAGAATTAGGCATATTATCAAACCACATACAGAATACCTGTCCTTGCAACGACAATAGCTCCCATTAACTGGAATAGTCTATTTTAGTGAGCCATTCGCATTGTTGAATTGTCCAGCGGATTCGGTTAATTGTTATCGTGGTATTAAATTGTAATCTAACATTATTATTGTGTCTATGTTTATTGGATATTTTTATTAATACTACGTTTTAGATACGTACCAATAATTTAGCTGTTTATTCTAATTAAAGTTTAATTATATATAAAGGTAATATTAGAAATACCAGGCACATTTCAAGCTCAGTAAATTTAATTTTGTAGGCATGAAAATACGTTTAATCTACTGAGAAATAACGACATTCCGTTCGTTTAATTCCTTTGCGTATCTTAAACTTTGGGTAGGTATCTAAGAACTATACTGATTCTCTGAATTGTTTACAAGAGTCTATTTCAGGCAGTAATTAAGACTGATGATGATGTGAAATTACACTATCGGCCCTGTAACAGTCTTAGCCTGTCAACTCGGGTAGCAAATATTGTAATATCGCCTCGGGTGTTCTAGATAATATGAGCGATACCTATGCAACATTTAATACTAATGTAATATAGGTACACCAGCATTAAATGTAAGTATGGTGGGTACCTACACCTAAACAGCCACAGACCTGTTATCTAACTAGATGACTAAAGTAGATGTATTTCGCCTGTCCAAATGTTACTTTTAAAGGAACACTTGATTTTGTTTGACTTATTCGGCGTTGGATCTTAACGTCAACGAAGCTCAAAAAAAATGCTATAGGCGTATTTATCTAACTAACTCTAAAAACGATAAACAATATATTTCCCTTTCGTGGCTAAATATTTTTTGTCTCTAATTATACGTTATTTATACTTAAATCAATTAGGTATTTAACATTTATTGTTTTTACTATGAAAACTTTTACATAGTACCTACATTGCCGAAAATAAATCATTTATTCGTTGAAGCAGCTTAGTTACAAAATAACGGTCTATAATGTCAGATTTATTCCAAATGCAACCATTAGTGTTGCACAGTTGCTCTAATTATAATCGATTTTTGGAACCATAAACGATAATATAATACGTAGGTCTATGTATTTCTAAGAATGTTTCAATTTAGTGATTTCTTTAGAAGAAACATTAATAATAATAATTTTTGAAGTTTCCAAATGGGTAATATAAAGAAAACATGGATAGACGCGATGGCATATTGATTGGCTCCCAAGAAAACACTTTATTTGATGGTGACTGTGCTAGAACTGACTAAGCTGCTGCGACTAAGCTATATTTAAAGAATTATTTAGCGACGGTTTCACGAGAAACAAAATATAAACTTTCGATAACTTTAACGTCAAACCATCTTATAATAATAATTCAATACGTGGACAATTTATTGAAATTAACATTGTAATTTTCATTCATACTATGGGGAATCGATTATCAACCGACTACTGTACAAATACTCCCATCACTACAAAGCTCTTGTCATTTGGCAGTGACAGTTTAAAATACGAACATGAGTTATCTGTTTAAATAACAGATCTGTGTAAACAGCAATAATGGATGTCGTGCGATGGTACATTGAACAATTTATTAAGTTATTATTATTACACTTCACTAATTAATGTAATTATTAAGAAATTGCCTTTAGCGTATCACCAACATGAGTTACAGAAGATGGTGTTCTTTATAATTTAGCTGTGACATTTAAAATTATTTGGATTCGTCCCGAGGCGCCTTGTACAGTCTGACACAAAAGAGTAGAAATTAAAAAGTGGCAATACTGTATTGACGTCCCCGTTTTCTTAGATTGATTAGAAAGGGACGACACGACAGTATTGCCACTTTTTAATTTCTACTCTTTTGTGTCAGACTGTATGTCTGACGTTAATTCGAGTGAAGTGATGAAGTCAGACTAAAAGTGATCACACTTACCTGTAGTATATCGCCCGTAGTAAAGGTAATACCGGCTTGAGCACATGGAATCAAATCGTCCTCCAAAGGATCATAATCAAACTGGGCTCTAACAAATATCTGAAAAACAATTCAATGTTAAAACATGATAAGCATTATCATAACAGCATGATGGTGAGGATATTCGTAACAAATGATGTGTGTTATGAGATGCGTAATGGTGTGTAGCGTTGTTGCGAATGCAATGACATTTTATATGAGTCGGGTCGAATGAAAAAGAAAAAAAAAAACATACAAGTGTATAACAAGATGAGGTGACAGTAAAAGTGTAAAGCCATGACAAAGAACAACAAGCGCACAGAAACGAAGGAAATCGCGGGGACGCAGCCATGCCCGGGTGATAGAGAACATAACATAACATAAACAAGACAACAACATAATGAACATAAAGTAGCAGGGTCTGGCTTCGCTACTTACTAGTACGGGCGAAGGCTTAATCCGGAAAAGCTAGTTAGAAAAAAAGTACCAGTTTTAATTTTGAAATTTAGAGTCCAATTTTATGGCTTTTAGACAAGCATCTAGTGTGACAGATTTATGTGCGCTTGCCGACTTTTATTTGTCTATTACGATTTATTTTATTTGAAAAACAAGCGTTAATATCACACATTCTATTTACACACGGATGTTGGTGTTAAAGTTTTATTTGAACAAGTAGCTATTTGAATGGTTATTAATTATCTACGATAGGTAACTGTAACAAAACTGTAGGTAACTAAATTCTATACAAAGGGTTAGACGGAAAAACATTGCGGATCGTAGAAATCCCGATGGACGACATTTTACGAATTGGATGAGTTTAATGTTTAATTTCGTAAAGATATATATTCCACTTTAAGTATTACTTCCAGCCTGGAAATAAATCAAGGGTTTTCTGTCTTTTATTTAGACGAATCTCCGTAAATCTTTTGCGCTTTGAGATTTGTCCGGCAATCTGCGAGGTCTATCCATCTGTTTTCCACACTCACATATTTATATCTACTGTTTCTTATCACACGCTAAATTATTGTGGGGTATTTATCATCATGCCAATGTTATTTTAAGTTTTAAATTGTTTTAATATTGTAATGTTATATTTTAAATCATGATGTGCAATTATTTTATTATTTATTATCAATGAAATTAATTATTTATGTCAGTTACAATTTATATCAGTTTTATTCTATATCAAAACATTTTACAACTTATACAATAATTTTAATCATTTTAATGAATTTATTTTTACACCTAATTATGCCAATGAATTATTATGTAAAGTAATTTTTATTGTTAATTAGTGTCGCATGAATTTTATCTACGTTTATTCTGTACAAATCAATTTAACTTATTAGATAGGATCATTTTAATGTATAAAAACTAAATCATATTTTGTATGTTGAAGCGGAAAAACGCATTCTATTTTATTAGTAGTGAATTGCATTCACGGGCGCGCGCAGCAACAACGTCTACGTCATCGCGCGTCACAGCGGAGCCGGTTCTTAGGGCGCTCGCAGCGCCCGCGCAGTCTGCATCGAGCACCGGCCATTAGTCGATTCACTGATCTGACGCAAAACGCATGTCGCTGCGCTCCGCCCGCTAATTTGTAAATATTGCTCGCGCTTGCATAGTTTTAAGTGCTTTGCCTTCCTATTTCACCTTCTGTACCATACAAACTGTTTCTTCGCTTTTGCTTGTGATGTGTGTGGAAGAATAAACCTTAAAGAACAAAGGACTGGCTTGTGTTTACATTCTGCACCCGAGGTGATTCCCTTCGCAAGTAAGTGCTCAACATTAGATGCAACCGTAACACACGCGCATCTATTACCACACTGGTGACCCCGCACAGAATACAGAGAAAAGGCAAAAATGCAAGATTCGGGTGACAAAGTCCCGTTACAAAATGGCGCGGAGCCGATAACGGCTGAATCATGCCGGGTCGGCGTGAGAATCCCGCCGTTTTATCCGGAGAAGCCCGCCTTATGGTTTGCTCAGCTGGAAGGACAGTTCACTCTTTCTAAAATTACGGCGGATGAAACAAAATTTTATTACGCCATGGCGCAGCTTGACCCCCAGTACGCGGCAGAAGTCGAGGACATTATCACTTCACCTCCGGCCCAGGATAAATACACGAAGCTGAAGACGGAGCTGATTAAACGCCTTTCTGCAACGCGTGAGAAGAAGGTCCAGCAGGTCCTGATCCATGAAGAGCTAGGCGACAGGAAGCCTTCGCAATTTCTTCGGCACCTACAAAATTTAGCTGGCCCTGGACTACCGGAAGACTTCCTGCGTACCATCTGGACCAACCGGCTACCCCAAAGAACGCAAGATATTGTGGCGTCACAATTAAAATCATCCCTGGAGGACTTGGCGGAGCTGGCCGACCGCCTGCATGACGTCGTCGCGCCCGGACCACAGGTGGCAGCAGCAGGACTCCCGTCTACTTCTACCGATCCATTGGTGCTTCAGATCGCGGAGCTGACCAGACAAATGAAAGCACTGGACGCAAAGGTTGGTCGAATGTCGCGGCCCCGAGGGAGATCGGCGAGTCACTCACGGCAGCGTTCCGCATCCAAGAGGTCAAACTCTAACTACCGCAAATTTCCCACCTGCTGGTATCACCACAAGTTCGGCGAGCAGGCTAAAAAGTGCGTCAAGCCTTGTGATTACCAGTCGGGAAACGCGATGGGCAGTCGGTAATGGCGACGGGTGGCTGCCCAAACACGAGTCGCTTATTCGTCATGGACTCCAGGACAAAGGTACCGTTTCTTGTGGACACAGGAAGTGATTTGTGTGTTTTTCCGCGTAGTAAATTAAATGACCGCAGAGCGCCGACGAACTATAACTTGTGCGCCGCTAACGGCACTGTGATCAAAACATACGGTTACGTGCATTTAAATCTAAGCTTAGGCCTACGCCGTGACTTTGCTTGGCGATTTGTAGTAGCCGATGTTACAAGGGCGATAATAGGTGTAGATTTTTTATCTCATTATAACCTTATTGTCGATTGCAGGAACCAGCGTCTCATTGATGGGAATACTACGCTCTCAACCGCGGCTTTGCCTGTCCAGTCGTCTGATGTCATTTCCTCTGTAAAGATTGTAACTGGTGAGTCACTTTACCACACAATACTACGGGAATATCCCGACATCACACGCCCGTCTGGCATACACCGCACAATTAAACACACAACGGTACACCATATCCGGACTACACCCGGACCTCCGGTTTTCAGTGCACCTCGTAGGCTGGCCCCTGACAAGTTGAAAATAGCCAAGGAGGAGTTTTCTTCTATGCTCGGGAGTGGCATAGCCAGACCCTCCGAATCTCCTTGGGCCTCACCACTTCATTTAGCCCCGAAGAAGGACAATGGTTGGAGACCATGCGGTGATTACCGGATGCTGAATGCGCGCACAATACCTGACCGGTATCCTATACGACATATTCAGGACTTTACACACAGCATCGCCGGTTGCCGCGTGTTTTCGACCATTGACCTTGTCAAGGCTTATAACCAGATCCCGGTCAACACTGAAGACATCCCGAAGACTGCCATCACGACGCCGTTCGGGCTCTATGAGTTCCCTTTCATGACGTTCGGACTCCGTAATGCTGGCCAGACGTTCCAGCGCTTCGTGGATGAAATGTTGCGGGGTCTGGATTTTTGCTATAGCTATTTAGACGACTTCTTAGTCTTCTCGAAGGACGAGAAGACCCATGAAGTCCATCTTCGACAGCTGTTCGCCCGGCTGCAGGAGTACGGCATGGTGATCAACACGTCGAAGTGCGTATTTGGTGCTCCAGAGGTAACATTTTTAGGGTACCGCATATCTGCCGAGGGCACCAAGCCGCTGCCTGCCAAGGTCGAGGCGATCAGCAACTTTCCTCCACCCAAGAACGTCCGGGAGCTTAGACGGTTTCTGGGCATGATGAACTTTTACCGAAGGTTCATACCCAGCGCCGCCCAGCATCAAGCCCCCCTGAACGCTCTTTTAACAGGTTCCGTGAAAGGGTCACACCCGATCGAATTTACGTCGGCGGAGCAGGACGCATTCGATCGTTGCAAGGTAGATCTCAGCCAAGCAGCACTGTTGGCTCACCCGGACGCAAAGGCCAAGCTGTCCATCGTGACGGATGCTTCTGATGTAGCCATGGGTGCCGTGGCCCAGCAGTTCAACGAGGAGAAAGGTTGGGAACCACTAGCTTTCTTCTCGCGTAAGCTCAGTCCGGCCCAGCAGAAGTACTCGCCATATGACCGTGAGCTTCTGGCAATTTACGAGGCGATCAAGCACTTCAGGCACATGGTAGAAGCCCGCGACTTCACTATTTACACAGACCATAAGCCTTTGTGCTTCGCCTTCCACAGTCGCAAGGAGAACTGCTCGCCCAGGCAATTCCGTCACCTGGATTTTATATCGCAGTTCAGCACAGACATCAGGCACATCGCAGGTAAGGACAACGTCGTAGCTGATGCTCTCTCTAGGGTCGAGGAGATCACGTCGCCGGTTGATGTAGATCAGCTGGCTACGGCACAAAACACCGATCAAGAGTTGGAGCAGCTTCTGAACAGCGACACCTCGTTGTGCCTGACGAAAGTTCGAATACCTGGAACGGACGCTGTGCTGTACTGCGAGGAAAGGAGTGGGTTTACTCCAAGACCCTACGTGCCAGCAGAGCTGAGGCGGCAGGTCTTTGAGAGCCTCCACTCATTTAGCCACCCAGGTGCCAATGCGTCGGTGAAACTCGTGGCTGATAGGTATGTCTGGCCTGGGATCAGAAGAGACTGTCGAGAGTGGACACGGAACTGTCTGGCTTGCCAGCGTTCAAAGGTCACTCGACATGTTTCCACACCCTTATCTTCTTTTCAGATACCCAAGGCCAAGTTTCACAACATACACATTGACCTCATCGGCCCTCTTCCACTTTGCCAAGGCTTCAGGTACTGCCTCACCGCCGTTGACCGTTTTACGAGATGGCCTGAGGCAGTTCCAATTCAGGACATGTCCGCCGAAACAGTCGCGCAGGCCTTGTTGCATGGCTGGATTGCTCGTTTCGGATGCCCGGTGGACATCGTGACAGACAGGGGGCGGCAGTTTGAGTCTGTGCTCTTTAAGAGGCTTTCAAAGTTGGCAGGGTTCGTGCACAAGCGGACCACCGCTTACCACCCGGCCTGCAATGGCATGGTGGAACGCTTCCACCGCCAGCTGAAAGCAGCCATCACGTGTCACGCCAACAGCACTTGGGTTGAATCACTCCCGCTCGTGTTGTTAGGCGTGAGGAACGCGTTCAAGGACGACTTACAAGCTTCATCCGCAGAGCTTGTGTATGGACAGCCGCTGCGAATGCCCGGTGAGTTTTTCAACCCAGGTGCGGACTCAATTCCTGATGTGACGGACTACTTGTCTCGGCTTCACACGTTCACAAAGAACCTGCAGCCGACACCAGCTTCTCGTCACGTAAGTCACCGTCGCACCTTCATTTTCAATGACTTGGCCACATCCTCACATGTCTTCCTTAGAGATGACACCTTGTGCAAGTCGTTGAAACCAGCGTACACGGGACCCCATAAGGTCTTACAAAGAGGTCCAAAAGTATTTACTCTTTTGGTCAAGGGTAAGTCGATGACGGTATCGGTAGACCGCGTCAAGCCAGCCTACATACTGCACGACATAAAATGCACCCAACCTACACAAATAACACAATCTTCACAAAATACACAAACACATAACGACACCCACAAAACCACAATCACCACCAGGTCAACATCTACTCAGGGAAGTGACATCAGACGTACACGGTCAGGCCGTGTAGTTAAGTTTCCTGATTATTATCGCCCTTAGCCAGGTCTCTGGGAGGGGGTGATGTGGGGTATTTATCATCATGCCAATGTTATTTTAAGTTTTAAATTGTTTTAATATTGTAATGTTATATTTTAAATCATGATGTGCAATTATTTTATTATTTATTATCAATGAAATTAATTATTTATGTCAGTTACAATTTATATCAGTTTTATTCTATATCAAAACATTTTACAACTTATACAATAATTTTAATCATTTTAATGAATTTATTTTTACACCTAATTATGCCAATGAATTATTATGTAAAGTAATTTTTATTGTTAATTAGTGTCGCATGAATTTTATCTACGTTTATTCTGTACAAATCAATTTAACTTATTAGATAGGATCATTTTAATGTATAAAAACTAAATCATATTTTGTATGTTGAAGCGGAAAAACGCATTCTATTTTATTAGTAGTGAATTGCATTCACGGGCGCGCGCAGCAACAACGTCTACGTCATCGCGCGTCACAGCGGAGCCGGTTCTTAGGGCGCTCGCAGCGCCCGCGCAGTCTGCATCGAGCACCGGCCATTAGTCGATTCACTGATCTGACGCAAAACGCATGTCGCTGCGCTCCGCCCGCTAATTTGTAAATATTGCTCGCGCTTGCATAGTTTTAAGTGCTTTGCCTTCCTATTTCACCTTCTGTACCATACAAACTGTTTCTTCGCTTTTGCTTGTGATGTGTGTGGAAGAATAAACCTTAAAGAACAAAGGACTGGCTTGTGTTTACATTCTGCACCCGAGGTGATTCCCTTCGCAAGTAAGTGCTCAACATTAGATGCAACCGTAACACACGCGCATCTATTACCACATTATTAAACTGGATTCTAAAGACTTAAGAGGCCTTATTCCTTTTTTTTATCATATTATGACAAATATACTGATCATTTCAACCAACTTTTTGAAGTGAATAATACTTTTCCCCGAGTTCTAGGTAGTAACAGCAGTCGAAAATAAGTATAAAAAACTAATTTTCTGCGTGAATTTTGCCAATGTCGAGTAGTTTTCGAAATAAAAATTATCAATGAAAAATTCAAACTTTCGGTTTCAAGTAAATACCAATAAATCCCAATAGCCCTGTTCAAGGTAGTAACATTAACAATATAATTAAGAAACATGTATTATCATACAAAAAATGTCTAAAACAATCAGCATTTTAAAAGGAATAAGGCCTCTTAAGCCAACCTTAATATATACTAGTAAGAGAAGATTAGAACCTGTGATGATAGAGGCGGGATTGGCATTACCTCACATGGCGGCGGGGCCGAGCGATAGGATGGCACTATTTTGAATGTCACTGACCCACGAGCCTCGCGCTGAAAAAAATACAATTCATAAATAAATACACGAAAAACTGATACTGATCATTTGTTAATCCGTAGCGTTTTATTTTATTTTCGTAAATATAACAACAATGTGAACAATGTGAAAATCAAATCAAGGCCGGGCTGTATCGAATACTGATAAAGGATTAAGAAGGGACGTTACCGGCCGTAACCGTCATATTTTTACATGACATCAGAGTAGCAACAATTATACATCAGAGTATAAAATCGCACATATGGATCCCACGAATAGTTTCTGTCTCTGACTAAATTTTAGAAGTGACAGCATACGAGATTCGTTACTGTAACATACTAAAAAAAAACATTAATCTTACGTCAGCTCATCGGCGAATTCTCGACACATTTTGTATTTTCTTCTACAAAATGTTTCGTGGTTTCCGAGGTTAATACTATGAGATCGCGTGGATTCCGACTTTCAGACGTTTGACGCGCGGCGACAGAGGCTTATCCGAAGGGCTTACGCCGACAAAATGTTACTCGTGACGTTATGAACTCCTTTGCGGTGGCGGTATTCTGCATAGTTGTATTGGATCGCTGTCCAATTAAAAGTTTCAATTTTATTTTAATTGCTGTATCAAGTAACTAACCTAATTACAAAAACAAAATAGAATGACTAGATATAGTAGTTTATTTAAGCAAGCTAGCAAATTGATCACATGAAATGTGTATTTAAAAATAGGTACTTTACTTAAACGACAGTTGATGGACACTACTTTCCATTAACAGTTGTTAAGCCTTTACAGTGAACGCCTATACGTGTGTACAGAGCGTCAGCTGTCAGAATGTGATTCCAGTTGTATACCTGTCTCGCTCGCTCTTACGCGATCGAGTTAGATGGATTGATAAAGAGAGGATCCCAATCAGAGAGCTCACGTACTGTACCTTACTGTCCCGCAACAACGTGTTAAAAACTAACTGGCCGTTGAGTTCCTTTTTCTCAACAGTGGTCTCCTCTTATAAATGGACTTAGAACTGTTAATTATTTTATTGTGTAATTAACATACAATATAAGTTACGGCTGCCGGCAAACTTTTAGAGCATAACCTTGACTGTACTTATAATCGACTAATTTGCCCAGCTGCTCCTTGAACTTAACTCATTACAGTGACATTTTAATACCAAATATGAAGGGCACCTACTTAAAAACAATGAATGCAGCATTCAATATGTGCTTTATATTTAAATTTAATAACGTGGTTCCACGCCAGAGTTAATTGTGACGGACGTTCTTCGTTAACTCATCATTTATCGGAATATGTACAATCCTCGAGCTATACGTTTGTAGGTATGTGTTACCTATGTATTTAATGTCGATGTCAATCAAACGAATTTACGTGGAGTGGTGGGGTCTTGTCAATTAATTCTGGAATGGTAATAATAATAAGATACAAGGTGGTGCCTAATATATATACGAACTTGAACGAACTAAGTTTGCTCGTTCTATGAGTCGTAAATTTGAATTATTTAAAAACTATAAAATTATTTCAAAGATCAAATCTAACAAGCAATCTGTCAGTGGAATTCTTATTCGTAACGAAAATCCTATTTTTAAGCATACCAATGCCAGAACCCTACTCTATTGTTCTCAAAGAAGATCTAAGCGTAATCCGCTCTGGATTACCAAAGTAAATGTGATATCTAGCCAATGTTACTATACTTGCTTCCGAGTTTCAGGCAAGTGCACAATTAAAAGCTATACCGCACCTAGAACAATATTCTTAGGACTGAAAACAACGCCGTTAATCCGCCCCGTGGGTGCTATGATCATAGCAAATTTTCGCTAAATACCTACACATTTTTCAGTAGAAAATAGCCAATAACATTAGTTTTACGTGCGCAACAGAACAACATTTAGTTGCAAAGTCTTAATGGAATATCCATGAAATGTCCGTAAAGTCTTTAGATGTAAGTTAATTTGACACACATTACGTGCACATCCGCGAGCTGTGTGATCTCATTCCGTTCCGACGGCACTACATAAAGCCGTTGCATCCGATTTAAGTCCTTTAAGGCCAGTTGACGCGATTAATGCGACTCAATAGTGGATGGTCACTGCTAAAAGGATTAATGTATCTGCACTGCTGTTTGAATTTAATTGTCAATGCATAGGTTACTCTTAGAATAAATACGCCTCGAAACCTAGGATTTTTCAGCGCTCGCAGCGAGTAGCTATAAAACAACTTTTGAAGCTCTATACAAAGAACCCTACCGGGCCTACTTACACACATATTAAGAGGGCGCCATCGCGTTGGCTAGCTCTCTCTCTCACTGAGCGTAAGCGTGAGCGAGATGGAAGTGCGTGCTCGGAAGCGCGGCAATAATGTTTTTTGAGTTGTGTCATAAACGTATGCATTTAATATTGAAAATAGTTTTACAGTTTTTGAGAACTTATAATTGTGAGTCTATTATTTAAGCTAAAAAACATTGTTAAAAACGGACGGGTTTTGATGATCCAACCGAAAATATCTAAAAAAAGGGTTATGTTTGAGAGATAAAAGTATCGAGAAAATTATTACCAATCGTGTTTTCAAGTTGACAAGATTGAAGAAAAACTGTTTAAGTTTCTTATTTCCAAGGGACAGATTTTTAATCACTATGGATGTTGAGATCTAGGATCATTCACCTGACGAATTTTGCATGGGTGGACTCTTAAGGCGTTTTCACATTGGCCACGCGCTACGACTACGACGCGAAAATCAGGCGGCATACTTTAGGCACTCTCCGGTTGTATAAAAACTACGCCCGGTCCAAAACACGGACTGCACCGTTCGACCGAGCGTATTATTTGCGACCGTTCAAAACCACCTAAGCGCATTATATGTATAAGTAAGATGAATTTCCCAATGCTTGACACCACAGACAGAGTCTTAATTGTTGGCGCTGGCGCCGTCCAATATAAATTTCGAACAGGGTGACAACACTAACATCTGTTGTAATAAGAGCGTCGAACAATGGGACCTAATAATTTACCTGAAAGCATCTCAGCCGATAACAGAATTTTACCAGCAACCTTACAGATTGGTTTGCCACGGGCGTGCCGTTCATCTCCCGGATCTCGTCTCCGACGTACAATCTCGTCAGTGGATGGATCATGCCTCAGTGCATCTGCGCCACGATGCATCGCCCGTCGTCAGTCAACTTCAGGGTTATGGAAGGATGAGTAATAGAAACTTACAAGCATCCTTTGAAGTTGTGCGACGGATTGGTTGGCCACGGGCGTGCCGTTGATCTCCCTGATCTCGTCTCCGACGTGCAACGTCGCCTCGTGCATAATCTGCGCCACGATGCATCGCCCGTCTTCAGCCAGCTTCAGGGTTATGGAGGGATGATTAATAGAAACTTACCAGCATCCTTTGAAGTTGTGCGACGGATTGGTTGGCCACGGGCGTGCCGTTGATCTCCCTGATCTCGTCTCCGACGTGCAACGTCGCCTCGTGCATAATCTGCGCCACGATGCATCGCCCGTCGTCAGCCAGCTTCAGGGTTATGGAGGGATGATAAATAGAAACTTACCAGCATCCTTTGAAGTTGTGCGACGGATTGGTTGGCCACGGGCGTGCCGTTGATCTCTCTGATCTCGTCTCCGACGTGCAACGTCGCCTGTCGGTGGATCATGCCTCCGTGCATAATCCGCGCTACGATACATCGCCCGTCGTCAGCCAGCTTCAGGGTTATACCCTGCGGGATGATAAATAAAATTAAAATCTAGAATTGAGATAAACAACGGTAGTGAAACATCTTAAACATCTCTCAAACAAATAGCTTTAGCCACATGGGGAAAAGTAGTTACATTTTTCTATAGTTGCTACTTGCTAGCTCTTCTTGATGCTATTTTATTGCTAATAGCGTGTTCCTTAACTTCATAATTCGACAGAAAAGTTGAAGTTATGTAGGTATGTGCCAAAACCTGTAGGTGGTTATAACCTTAAATAATGTACATACTCGGTTTTTATTGACTATTAAAATATGTTCTTTATATCAAACTAAACTGAATGCTTAGAGTATAAAGACAATAGTCACGTATCAAAAACTGAGATTATACAAAATAAACTCTTAAATTGTTCTCTGCGTTTATTGCATCAAATTTTCCCAGTCCCGTTACTGTCCATGTATTATTATTACGAGAAATATCCACTAAAAACCAATTTTGTACGTGTAATGAAAGGTGTTATAAAAAGCAAAAGATGTACGCATGCACATAAAGTACGCAATGGCACATAAATCAGATAATCATAGCCACGACCAGCGCCTATAGCACAATGATTGTCTATTTCATCGTTTGTATACACTGTGAGGAAGACGGCTCGACAAGTGAAGTCACGGCTAGTTGCGCTAAGAGGTACAGTACGTACGAGGTAGTGGAGTGGGTAAATAACAAGATCAATTTAAAACCCAATTTACCACGAATAAGAATAAATGTTCTCATTGTGGTTAATTAAGCGAATTCTTTATATAGTTAATTTACCGAATAGACAGACAATCACTCTCATTAGGTTGTCTCATTTGCTAACTGTAATATTCAAGTGCTCGTTAGACTTTTTATGCCTAGTCCCCAGAAAACAAACACATTCGGAAACAAGTCACGAATGTAGAAAAAGACAGTCATCATTACCCACATGAAGACCTTTATTTTATTCCCTAGAATAAATTGAACCGTAAAGGTAATCATGATAATGCTAAAATTTGAGTCATTGGGAATAAAATGTTAATGTTAGCAAGTGTGTCTAATCCACGGCGTCCGTCAGTATAATCGATAATATTAACGACTTAACTTTATCAATAGACACCTAGTTCATAAGAAATCCAATCCAATTCTCGCACAACACCAATTCGGCTCGGCTAAATTAGACAAAAAAACATCATGACAACCGTGGCGATTGAAGCTTTCTACGAACTTGTTGTAAACTCGGTCCATTTGTATTCGCTTAGTTTCTTGGCAGAAACTTCTTCGACTAATGTAGGTACTGTAGAGCTTCACGTCACAACATTACCGCATCTTCTTTTTGCAATCGATTACTAGATGATTTAAAAGTTTTCATTTCCATCCCCACATACCACAAGATTTACTCTTAAATATTTCCTGGTTGTCAGTGATCCATAATGAAGCTATCAAAATCTCAAATTTCCAGACATACAACCATGACATTTTTAAGGGTTAGGTGAACACGCATTCACATAATCTTTTTGGGTATTCTGCATTAATTTGCCACTGGCGAAACGAAGGTTAAAAGGAACCCTGTCTATATGAAATATCTTATATAATACGCTTGTTAGTGCTTAGGGGGTGCCGTGGTGCGCTAGATGACCGGTGGTGGGATACGCGCGAGACCCCTTGCCATACACATTGCGGGCTACATCGTGTGCCAATGCAGACCCATTGTCTATACGAATTTCATACCAAAGGCGTGTAAATGTTCTTTTGGAACTGCACGAGGCGGACCCTGGTAACGTTCTATTACTCGGGCTTGGAATCGTCTTCCTCTTTGGGGCGTTGATCAGAGGCTCTTCACTGTACACATCGCGAGCCATCTCGTGTCCACGCAAACCCATTGTCTATACAAATAAATATCTTACCATAGGCTCGTCAGTGTTCTTCTGGAACTGCACGAGGCGCACCCTGGTCACGTTCTCGAACTCAGGCTCGGTGTCGTCGTCCTCCTCGGGGGGCGGCGCCGTGGTGCGCCCGTTGACCGGCGGCGGGGACGCGCGCAGAGACTCCTCGCCGTACACCTCGCGCGCCACCACATCGTGTGCCTGCAGTAGGGCCTGCAACAATTGAATTGTGTGGTTATTTTTCATTATTGATGCAAAGATGTATACAATTCAAAGTTTTTAGAGCTCGACTGGAGTTGAACCATCCTGTACAACGGCAACATCATTTTCATCACATTTGCTCGTAAAAGATGGTATTACATGTAGGTGTACTGAAGGACTAAGGCCTATATTGTTCCCGCGGGAGTTATAAATTGTTATAACTCCCGAGGGAGTTGTGGTTTTAGTTTTAAAAATATAGTACGCACTCGCAGTTTACTTCAGACTAAGGAGGTTTTAATGAAGCCAAGGTTTTTTCTTGTACGAACAAAACTTGCCTACCAGCAAATTTTATTGTGTATTGAATTAATACGGTACATGTAACTGCATTAATATTTATGTTTTACAATTATTTAAGTGTATTTTGAAATAATTTTATTAAATTTAATTTTGAATTATCGTTACAATCTGGCAGTATGGCTTGTCATGTTTCTAAACTAAACGCAGTTCTTAGCATTATCTGTGGTAGACGACACAAAAAAAAGAAAAAAAAGTTATAAAATTATTGGTTAGGTACCTACTACATATTTAGTTTTGTAACAATATTACTGTTCGTATTTAAGTTTTATAATATATTACGGTGTTAATTATTCCTGCATAATATTGTTAATTGTTATTTGTTTAATGATAGATGGTAAGATTCTGTGTATATTTGTTTTCTGTTTTAAGCTGATGGCCGTTTTGCCAGTGCTTATAGTAAATTAAAAAATATATGCAGAAAAAAGTTGGTTGTCAATCGTTATCGTTTAATTAGTTTAATGTTTATTTTTGTCTTATGTATTTGTTATTTACTCCCAAATGTGATGAAAAATATTGTGTGTATGGCGGGTAGTAAGGGGATTACAAACTCAGTAATCCCCTACTTACTACCCTTATGACACAATATACTATTGAACCAACTCTGCATGTTTAAGTAAGCTATGTTTTTGACAACGCTATTAGTGAGAATGTAATGTGATTAAGTTCATGATATACACAATTTAACCTTTTGAAGAGAGCCATATGTTTAAAAAAGTGTGGTAAAGTGGGGAGAAATCCTTTCAGCGATGTACCGACGAACAGGATTAACATCTGTACTTCTGTGTATGAAATATATTAAAACTTAATATCAACATTGTACCTGTAACAGAGATATTTTTTGTAAAATTTCATACTTACAGATCATGAATATTCTTTACTGTTAACTGTCTTGCAATTAAGTTACATGTCACAATAATGTGACATCCATACTCCATACTTAATATTATAAATGCGAGTGTGTCTGTCTGTCTGTCTGTCTGTTACCTCTTCACGTTTAAACCGCTGAATCGATTTTGATGAAATTTGGCATGGAGATAGTTTAAGATCCGAGGAAGGACATAGGATAGTTTTCATCCCGGAAATTATCCCTAAAAAGATTGAAAAGTGAGTAAGTAATTCATGATGACATTGATGACCCTGTAGGAAATGTAATTATTAGACCAAAAGCACAATTGCTCTTACATTTGCTTAGGCGCTTTTAATAATCCCTTTTATTAATTAAGGTGATGTAAACGCAAGGTTCACAGTACCTTTAATAATATATGTATTAAAATATTATTAGATACAAATTTTTATTTAATACGATTTAACTTTACAACAAAGACTCTATTGTGGAGTCTAGTTTCTAGTGTTTACTAAAGGAACTAATAAATCAGCATATAATTCGTCAAAAAGATAAACTTCTAGAGTTTCAAGACGTGAGAAGCAAAACATCTAGAGTCAGTATTTGTTATCTAAGCATGCAATAAATTTGGCTATTTTATGACAGTCAGGGATAGTCAACCTTTTGGGCAGTGCGGTCCGCTAGTTAATTATAATTAAAAATCAAAAATTTTATAAAATATAAATATAATAATCCTCTTCTAAATATGTGAAATATTACTTGGCACTTATGGCATATGAATATACTTGGCATTTATTGTCGAACATCAAATCTAACGTAAATAGTTCTTAGTTAAAATGATTAAATAAAATCAGTTTCAAAGTCAAATTATATTATGAAAAAATATTCATATAAAGGTTTTCAGTTTTTACAATGCTAACAATTAATTTAATCGTTCACGTCATAATAATTTGGGCACAAGTTGGTCACCCCTGACATTTCTAAGAGTTGATATGATTTCAAGTGCTTAGCTCGTTTACACCTAATAGGAAAAAGGTCTTATGAACATTGGATTGACATATGCGTTAATCCTATTTTCTTTTGTATGCGTTGTCCTTTAAAACAAAAGTGCGTATATTAATAGTATTTTACAGGTGTTAGGTCATTTAGTTTCGCATATATTGTTATGTGTAAAATATTGTTTTGAAAAAAATACGGGGAGTCGGGATTGAGAGTTGGGCTTGGGAGCTGGTCCGGGACGCGCGCGCGCATAAACTAGCACCCTCTATTACTGAATTAACTAAAATCAATTTCTAAAATATTTTAAATAGAATGGGTTTTATTAGTGACGAACAAGTGATTAAACACTAACCGCGAGTGCTAACTTAGGTTTCGGAATCGTTCACGCCGTCTATCTTATATATCTTACGGACAATGGACAATTGTTTACATACACTTTAAGTGCTAGTGTTAATTTATGTTAATGTTGTATTTGGTATAACAGGGAGTACAATTTATTTATTTAATATCTAGGTGCAGAGCTTCGAGTTGCTGTGTTCTGCATTTCTCGGGTTATTCTCTTGCATTCTTCCTTATTATGTCACATTCGACATAATTATATGTTGTTGTCAATTCACTTCTGCAATTACCTGATGCTGCCAGAGATGCTGAAGAAGATTATAGGAATGACACCTCATGTTATGGGTTGTTAGGTCGACTCGTTATGAATTAGATTAGAATTTAGGTCATTTTGCTTTATGCGTAAATTAATGTTGCAATGCAAAAATAGATGTACGACTCTGCGATCGTGATGGGTAAAGGAAGGGCTACTATTATCTCACATATCACCACTAATTGCCTTACCTGATATTCCATTGTGGTTGTAGTGTCTTACGTCTACCGCTTTTTGTGTACATGTTTGCGACAAGATAGAGGACCTATAATAAAAAACTATACACACACACTTTATACTCAGTGTTTTACACTGGCTACAGAGAACATACACTCACTCACACACACATATACACTTACATGCACTAGCTGACACACCACACGATTAGTCTATTTGCACACACACACTTAGGTACACTTGGAATAGGAAAGTGCCGGACACTAGGTCGCGCTTATCCGAATGCCAAATCGTGGTTCTAGCCTAAAGCAGCGACGTGTCAATGTTTTAGAAGTCTGGAACCATACCACAACACTATAGGTACACATCCAAGGCCTGGAGTCGTTTGTATGTTTTGTAATATTTGCTTTGTAACTCCTGGGATGTACCCCACTAACCCCTGACATCTGCGTCGTGTGTGAAGGTGGGGAGTACTGCATCTTTGAGGTTTTACTGTACAGTGGATGTTATTGCATATAAATGATATTCAGAGCACCTTGTACAAATTCACACACCCTCTATGTTTGTCACAAATACCGCGTGATGCATGAATCGATGTAGGATTGGAAGCGTAAATTCAGCAGCGCTTAAAATGCTTAGCATGATTACTTAGCGTAATTTTAATTGCAATATGCGTAATTTTGAGAGAGAAGGATAAAAGTGATTGTGATAAATGTGATGGTGTCGAAGGAATGATAAGTGGGACGGTCTGATTGTTTGATGAGTTAGTTAGGCGGACAATAAGGTCGTTGGGCAGGTGAAATCGGGCCGACTGTGAGGCTTTAACGATTTACTTGCGAGGCCGAGTTATAGGCGTGAAGGGAGACTCGGTTCTTAAAAAAAAAAAATAAGCTAGGTTTCCCCTTTTGACCTAAAGGTCTAACTTCCTAAGGTCCCTTTGAAGTCGGGTTTTCAGGTCGTCGTTGTTTATCATCGAGCCAGAGTTCACTTTCTATATTTAATATTAATATAATTTAGTTTTACTATTATATATTTTAATTATAATATGATTTAATTATTTTTTTATTCCGGTTTAGCTTATGCTGATTTGGGTGAGTTTGCATGTTCACTAAGATTTGTTTCAATTTACTTTAACATTTTATAATTCATTTTACGGATTTCATGGAATTATTGCGTTGCGTTGAATTAATTTTATTACGGTCGGTTTTACTTTAAACTGAAATTTGTTTATTACGGATTTTGTTTTTATTATTTTCGTTTAATTAATTATTTTCGTTTTATTGCGGACGGTTTTACTTTAAACCGAAGTTTTCGTATTATTACGGATTTTGATTTATTATTTTATTTTAATGCGGAAGGCTTTATTTTAAACCGTTTTACTATTTTCGTAATCTTCTTTTGCGGATTTTATTTTCTTAAATATTTTATTTATTTGAAATCGGTTTTATTTTAATCCGATATCTTTAACACAACGTAAAAGGGGTCCTACATTTAGTGCTAGACGATCACACGTTCATTTATGGCCAATATTTTTAGGTTACTGATATTTTATTTGAATAGTCTTATATACTTATGTTATAAGTATATTAAGGTTTATTTACAGTGATTAGGTGGATATCTATCGTGTTGTACGAGGTTGCTTCCATACTTCCAAGTTCCACGCGGACGTAGTCGCGGGCAAAAGCTAGTTACGTATAAACCTTTGGGGTATCCCAAAAAAAATTACCCCCCCTTTTTATATTTTTATTCGATGAAATAGGCTATTTTATAATACCAATTTCATTAACTCTTCATTAGAATAAGTAGTTATTTTTTTATTAATTATTTTAAGAAGCTCACAAGATGACGTCATGATTTCCGCGTGTGTTTGAGGATAGTAAAAAAACGCTATTCAGCGCACTCTTATTTGTATTTTTTACTATTTCACTGGTAAACCTACGCATTTCTGAAGTTGTGAAACTGGCCATGAAATTCCCAAAAAAAATATATTCAATATCTTGTCAAAGAACTGTCAGGTGACAGTTTGTAAATAACCAACAAAAAATGTAATTGTTTTCAAGTTTGTTTTCATTATTTTACTACAAGTTACATGTGCTGGGTTGGGGTATAGCAAAAGGGGCCCTATTTTTAGGACAGAAAATTTACGACCAAAAATTTTTTTTTTGTTTGTTTGGGCTTAAATTAGATTGAATCTTGTATATTACGCTAAAATAAGCATATTTTATTCTTTAAACTTTTTCTCTCAGATCGATATTTACCGAAATATTGGGGTTCAAAGGGGCGCGGGACTTTGAAATTTTTTGATTGTGGTATGGTATGTCATTATAACACTTATTTTTTATGATGCTATCGTATAGATGACGCTAAAATAAGCATGTTTTGTATGGGCAACTTTTCTCTAAACTTAATAATTACCGAGATATTGAGGTTTTAAGGTAAAACTGCTTGCTGAAAATGGGCCTTGCCAAATACTGACTTGCACACTAATTATCCTCGCACTGCACACTAAGATCCGACTCGGCCGGGTTAGGTTAGGTTAGTTTTTTTTTTTATATCCCGTAAAACAGTTTTGCAAATACATATTCGAACGACCTTAAAATCTAATTTAAGCCTGAAAATTCGAAAAATTTAAAGTTTTTTTTTTAACCCCTTTATCTCGGTAAATATTACTCTGAGTGAAAAAGTTTAAAGAACAAAATATGTTTTTTTAGCGTAATCTACAAGATTCAATCTAATTTAAGCCCAAAAACAGCAAAAAAAAAACAATTCAAAAATTTTCTGTCCTAAAATAGGGCCCCTTTTGCTATACTCCGACCCATGTGCTGCTTTTCGATAGCTCTGTCTTAATTTTGGACTTATTTTTCACGCCAGGCTAGTCTCCATGGCTATGCTTTGACCGTACCAACAAATATTTGTCTTGGAAAACGATAAAAGTATTTGTGTGATACTAGATAAAATGGAAATAACAGTCCTAAAACCTAAAAATTCAACATCCCAACAAGCTTCATGGAGCAGATTATTGTTAATACTTTAAAACAGTCAAAGGATTCACTATGCAGAATTATGTTCAAGGACGAAAATATTGCTGTCAAGATTCCTAGGAAAATGTCATCACGTCTAACAACATTAAAGATAGAAAACTTGCTAGTAAATGGATCCGGAAGATTAAATTGACAAAAATGTACAAACTACTAAGTGTGAATTACATCATAGTTCTATTTCATTCCTATATATGAAGTAAAGTTTTTGGATGATGTATATGCTGTGTCGTAACTTTAATGAATGTATAATGTAGCTGAAAAAAATAAACTCATGTTATTATAACAGTTTTTTTATTGAAAGTAAATAATCTTTGTGACATTTTCAAGAAAAAAATCCTCGATCGAACCTTCCTGTCCTCTTTTATGTTCATGCTGGCTTTAAACTGTCTGCAAGGTGGTGAGAGTTGCGGTTGCCCTTTTGGGTGGGTGTTGACTGTTGAATCAATGAAAATATTCTTGTAGTGTACCTGTAGTGGATCTGATCGAGATTCATGTCTCTGAAAGTATCGAAGGTGTCGAAGGGCACGTTTAAGATTTTCTTGGGATCCAACATACCATCAAAGTTTTGGTTTTGGTCATACGCCTAAAAGTAAAACACACGTATAAGTGTCTAATTTTTAAATACAAATATAAAACAAACCTCAAATGTTTTGAGATGATTACCTTCTTATTAAATCAGCATTTTTAATAACCACCGATGCATTTCTCCTTCAAAGCTCGGTTTGGTGCATTCACGCAGTCTTTGTTAATCGCAGTTAATTGACAAGAAATATAAACAATATATGTAGGTAAAATCGCTTGAACTATTTCTCGAGATATTAGTCTGCATCCTAATTTTTTATAACCGATATTATTTTTATTTCCACTCATCGTCTCGTAAGTGTTTAATAAAACTCTTTTTCTTGTTGAACGTAAGTTACACGAGTTAAGAGACGATGTAAATATATATACATATATATTAATCCTGGAATGGCAGCTCCTGGTTTTTGCAAATGTCAGTTTTTAATAAATAATCTGATTCACTTTATAAAGAATTATAAACCATGCTTGTATATGTTCAATACCATTTCTAGAAAATCCCGATGTAAATATTGAAAATGTAAATAAATAGTTGTCATTGTTACTGTCAGACGAAATATTTACCGGTCCAAACATAAAATCTGTGATAATTTGTGTTCAATTTAGTTTCAATTGCCAGCGCAATCAAGTATTTAAAATATTCTTGAATGTTTGATTCACAACTTCAACATTATAATATTAAAGAATTATCATAATTATTGAAGGAAAGGGCAGTATAATAGCAGTAAGATAATAATTATAATGAACCGTTAGTATAATTTGGACCGAGTATTGGGGTAACCACAGATAACACCACCTGTACCTTTCCAAACTACGGTGACGTAGTAAAACCCCGGTTACTGAAGGTCAAGTGAAAAATTGGGTAGTATCTTTTTTACGAAATTTTTGTAATTTTTTTCAATAACTAGAAATGGTTCAGAAAGAACCCAGCTCTTCAGTCATAATCGAATTAACGGTTTTGAAAAAAAACTGTACACCCCAAATAAAACCATTAGAAATAAATCAGATTAAAAACAAACAACCCGCTTTTGATCAAATAAAAGTAGCTATCATAAAGTTGATAGAGCTAACCAAATACAAAATCACCAAACTTCGTATTTGAAAACAAAAAGGTTGTTCGATTCTACCTTTTTGATTTTATTCGTGATTTGTTAAAAGGTATGTGCGGTAGCAATCGATATTGTGTCTAATTTTAAATTTGAATAAAGCGTGTTACATGAGCTACGGGTCTATGATAGAGAGTGAATGATAGTTCTTTACAAAATCGTTTGCATATATTTTGACGCATTGAAGATCCATCCAACTCGAAACTGTTTTCATAATTGTCGATTTTTATTTTCTCGATTTTCGATTGGAATACACCTATATGTTAAAAAAATATTTAAAATTCGAGTAAAAACATATGTTAATTAAAATAATAGTTATTAAAAATACCTACTTTAAAATTATAAAATATTACGAACTATTGTTGTATTTTAGAGCTACAATAATGTTGTAAACCCCTTATATACTTTGACTAGCGTATTGAAGTTTGATTGCATAGATCTTATTAAAACTTTCGTGAGTGTTACATACATAAGCGATCTACTCGCACGTGATATTGTCAGGAATGGCTCAACATGTTTCAAACTGACGTGGAGCTTTTCATCAGGGACAGCTAACCGTATTACGGCCCCGCAGTCAGCAAATCACTTTTGATTGCATGGCACAACGATTATGACACACATGATAATTAAATATTTAGGTACTCGCTTTTCAATATCGCTTTTTAGTGAAAATGCTTTTCCAATACACGATATCTCAACGTGAACATAATATTAAAGGCGAACAAGATGTTTAGTCTGTCGAATACAACATTAAAATTAAAAATATTAAATATATTATTATCTTCGCGTCAATAAAAGTAAGGTTACTCAAAAGGACGTTGAAAACAAAAATCCACCCACACGTTACAAGTAGAACCACTTTAAACGTCCAAATCATGCCTGGAGATAACATATGGAATCCTAATGCCAAACATTCTGGAATCCGGACAAGCTAAGCTAGTCTAGATTTAAGTGTTAGCCGCAATGCTCGTATATCTCTTTGAGCAAACCACATCACAGACATAGAGGTTTACCATAAATGCGGCTTCTGACTGACAGTCGACGTACTTGCCTTTATTAAGCCAAATAGGTACTATTTATTTCCCATTTGTTTTGTAGAACCTGGACGTCATGGAACCTTTTTTTATCCCATCCTAACACATCTATGATAGAACTATTGGGGCAAAATAATCCTGTTCTTTGGAATGATTGTGAAACAAACTAAATAAGTTATAACAGCTCAATGGTCTATGTAACAAACAATACCCCTTTACTTAATCTTCTTAGCTGGTTGGATAATGGGCTTAGTTTATATGTAGTCGAATTATAATGATTGAACAATTAGTACTTCTGCACGGGAGTTAAAAAAAGTCAGTAAACGATTAACTATTATTGAAAGTTCTTAAGAAAGCAATGGCATGGCGCCTTGTAAATTGAACTTAATAATACTTCAAGAGAGAGCTTTAAGGATAAAGTACTCAAATAAAATCAGTTCAACAAGTGGGAGCGAGTAGTATACGTTAAGCCAATAGTGGTGGTACTAAGTTTCAAAAGTACTCGTACATTTAATTATCATCAAACTTGCAGTACTTGAGTAGATTACATACCTACGGCAATAAATTCGTGTTCGTCCCAGATCGCAGTTATTAATGATACAAATATGCGATCTGGGGCTTTTCGATTTACCGCCCTAGGTTTGTATAAAGTTTAACGTCTTGCCTTGTCTAGGAAGTGAGATTTTATCCCCGCATAGCGCGTAGCGGCGAGAAAACCCCACTTACGTAAAATATAATAATGATGAACATATGTACTTACATAGGTGTTAGTCAGACTAGCAGTAAGCAACAAATAATCCTTCATATATTCTCTCTCCGGAGCAATTAATTACATTTTGGCTAATGCTTCACACAAAATGTATTCATATGATAATCTGAGTGTTGCATCCTGAAAGCAACGGGTTATTAAGACGGAGTAAGTTAATTCTCGGCTTTGTTTTAACATGTTGAATTTATTTATTATTTGTGTGTTTGAGGTATATTCACGGTATTGTAGTTAATGTGCTCTCATCAACGTAAGAATATGTTGCCGAAAATACATCAAAATTCAATATGATAACAACCATAAAAACACTGTATTTTCACTACCTACTTGAAAATCCGTCATGTCATTTTGTTCCAGCGAATAACGTAAACTTTTGACGTTTATGAATATTTCCGAAGCTTGAATCGATAAACCAATAGATGTTAAAGAACCTTAAGTAACGAAAAGAAAAACGAGTAATGAACACGAGCTGAACCGCAAAACATGTAATAATAATAACGCCACATAAACTTATAAATCGAATAATCATTATGTATCCAAATAGAAACTTCTGTACGTCTTTGAAATTAATCCTTCTATTATTTCGTCAAAAAGCATATCTAATTCAAATAAGTTTACTATTTACAATGCGTACGTCTTCACTCACAAATTTAGTGCTAGATGATACAACATGATCGTGTTTAAACAAGTAATATCAAGTTAAGAATACCGACATCGCCGAAACCGAAATTCCGATAACACGGGCCGTCAGATGGCATCTGATCGAACCGATGACCGGATATTTTTCATTCAAAAGCCTCTATGTAGCAACATGCTTGGGCGATTTCGGCTGTAGTCATATTGGACCACTAGGTTATTTGAGACCGTGTGTAGGCTTGGTACGGTTATTACAGTACGATATTACATTTTCGATGTTCATGTAAAAGTGTGCATTGACCTCGCTTGATTGCTGGAATGTTCGTCTTTGATGACAGATGGGTTACAGAATCATTGATGACAGGTGACGTGAAAAGGATAATTTTTATTCGACCAAGAGAGGGTTGATATTTTTTTCGTTATCTGCTCTTAAAAACTTGAGCAAATTATGAAGAATTCGTAAAATCCTTCTAGTCACTACATAGTATAAAAAAAATCGCTTTCTCTGTCCCTATGTCCCGTTGTATGCTTAAATCTTTAAAACTACGCAACGGATTTTGATGCGGTTTTTTTTAATAGATAGAGTGATTCAAGAGGAAGGTTTATATGTATAATACATGCATAATTTATCAACATTGCACCCGTGCGAAGCCGGGGCGGGTCGCTAGTAATCTATATGAAAATCTTCTACGATTTTACGATATATCTTCATGAGGTAGCCAATGTTAGAAGGCGAGTGCACTAAGATATGTGACGTTTTCAAACAAAAGAGCAGACTTTGTTGTTTGCTATTAGGACGCATTGACAGGTAATTGCAGGTATAAATAATATAAATATGCAAGCAAATTTCGACTCAATTGACAATAAAGTGAATCTTTTGGTTGAAAACGTCACATCAATAATGGAATATCAGATTAACCCACTCAGAATTACATGTGATACAATGATGTAATGAACCATCAAAGGCACTCCAGCCTCTGCAAATACAACTCATGTGATGAAATTAAATTAACCGGTATGCCTCAAAGCGATTCATCCCGGTGGGTGATACGGAACATGACTGTATTCACAAATAATATAAGGCTCGGAAAAAGATATGTCAAAAGGAAAAGATGTATGAGAAACTAACTTTATATGTGATGAATAGTACCTTACCTAATAGTATTGGAGCATGAATACTGTAGGAAAATATAGCAAATATTATGTTGATATTTAAAATTAGATACAAACTTATACCTAAGGCATGTCAAAGGCACCTTAACTTTAGCGACTGCTTTTCTTTTTTCATAATGTTGTGTAAGATTGTCTTGCGGTAGGTACTAAGGCTCTGTCTTCCCATTAAAACATAAAAATAATGAATAATTTGGCGCGAAAGGAAGTCTAATCAACGTAGTGTTACGGCAACGGCAAGCTACAGCTGTGATTTTCAGCAAAGCAACTCTAAACTAAGCTAAACAAACCTAAACTAAAATAAAATTATAACCAGAAGTGAAAGTTAGTCATTTGTATGATTTGATATTTATTTGTTAGCCTAAACTGGAAGCGCCTATTTATTCTCGTATTAGCAAAGCCTTTAAAAATCCCTAATCCTCTACAAAAAAACAACATTCCCGAAAGCCGCAACGCCCGCGACGAAACAACGGCAACTAGTAATCCCTATCAGGAATGCAATATCCGAGGCTCAGACAAGATTGGTTTCGAGGATGTTGAGACACCAGCAGATGTTGATTTTTCGCTACCAACGCCTATGTAAGGCGATTGAATTGCGTTAATTGGTAGAACATGTCGATCTATTTCAATTCCACTCAACGTAATGCAATATCAATATGAGAGGCACTGGTGATTATAAATACAAAGGCACGTTACTGAAGGGTACATCTTTATCTTGCACAGCAGTAATAACAGTATAATTGAAGTAGTTGCACTAATACAATCTATCGGCATAGTAATATTATTTAAATATTATTGATGTTACTTCTTGCTGTCACTTATCTAACCAGCATATAAACTCGAACATGTTGAGGGGTTTTTCACTAAGGAATAGAGTTTAAAGAACAAACCCCTTACTATACCAAACAGCCATATGTACATATACTAGTAATATATTGGTTTCGGTTTTGAGGACGGTCGGGTCCCGATGTTGGACCTTTTTGAATGCAGGCTGGACATCCAGTATCCTTATCACAGTCCGTTAAGTATATCGCACAAGTTTGTAAAACGTGTCATCTCCAACATATTCCCGCTTTTGTTCATATAAATTGACCTGTGGTCTCATTTTAGGAAGGACTCTCAGACATAAGATTGCCTCGTGTATTTGCTGCACGCTAATTTACATTTAATGTATTTAATTCATATAATTATCTGGTCCATTTAGAATATAAAAGCAGCGTAAATAAATAAATCCATGCAGCTAAATCTTCACTGTCAACTATGGTTAGCAATAAAGCCAGCTTTAGACAGTTCTGCCGACGGCACGACAGCGTGGATTCATGCTGTGCAACTAATTTTATTCAGAAATGCAGCTGAACAATAGCAAATTAACTTTCCGAGCCATTCACGTACTTTGAAAAAGTTTCTTTTGAAGATGATGTTGAGATAGTTAAATCTTTACATAAAGTTCCGTCAGTTTCATCTTCAGATTTTAACTCAAGTTCTTAATAATAAGTAGCTGGATTTTATTCACATCTATACCTGCAAAAAACTTAATTAAATTGCTAAGGCATAGCTAGAAATTAAAATATGCCTTAGCGAGAACAAAATGAATACCTAAACGAGCCAACCATCAAAAATGGCAAAGATGTTAAATTCAGAGAATCTTCAAAGCAAAACATAAATTTTAAGGCATCTAACAATTTGCACAGATCTATTTCAGATTATAAAGTTACGGATATTACAAGACATTTTTTGAAATCCACTCCACTATCTCAGAAACTGGATCTGAAAAATGTCAAGGATTCGAGAATTCCCGGGAGCATTTTTGTGATTTATAAAATCGTGAGTAAGGCACTGTAAGTTTCACGCGAATTTCATTAAAAGTTGACTAGATTTCCAAGGAAATCAATAAACAAGATAGCTTTAGTTTATAGATGTATTCATGGAGTAATACGAATATTAGGTTTACTTTACACATTATCTCGCAAATGATGCAGACATATTGACGACAAAATGAATACTGCCCGTCTAGCACAACTACGCTTCGCGACTCTTGTCGCGCGACATTAGCATCGCCCGTCACTCTCTCAAAGTACAGCGAAGAAAGAGATAGGTAATATTTCTCGAACGAGAAAAAGTCGCGTGTCACAGTTGTGCTAGAGGTGCTGTTGTAAGTAAATATTTTATAAAATGTGACGCTAACACTAGCATACAACTACAATTTGTTGTAGATGATATTTCTAGAGGACTTGTAATATTTTTAGTCTGTTCGTCTTATTACTATAACCTAATGAATTAATTAATGTCCGCGTTAAATACAGAATATCATAAAGCGCATCTCCAAGCTATTATGACCCACTAGGGATTAAAACTACTACAACTTTTTATGGCCTATTAGAGCACGTCAAGGTTTATATGGAAACTGCGGTACGTAAGTCTGTGTTTATTGCCCCATATCAGTAACCTAGTCGTTTCTGCAAACTGCTGCTTTATTCAGCGTTTCTTGAACACAGTGACATACAGAAATCAGACATTGCGAGGCACTCACTTTTCGCACGCATTTGCTACGTCTTTCAATGTCTATAACTTGAATAGGCATGATTAAGTTACAATACTTACAACTGTTACAAACATAATTCTTAGATTATTTCTATTCTCTCTCATTTGCTCAAAGGTTAACTGAAAAAAAAACCCTTACAGCCATATGCAAAGTTTTTTTTTTTTTTTTATGTCATAGGGGGCAAACGAGCAAACGTATCGCCTGATGGAAAGCGATTACCGTCGCCCATAAACACCTGCAACACCAGAGGAGTCACAAGTGCTTGCCTACCCGGAGGACGAAGATAGAATGCCTCTATGCTAGTAATTTCACCGGCTATCTTACCCCCACACCGGAACACAACAATGCGAACATTGCTGTTTGGCGGTGGGTTAGCAGGCAAGACGGTAGTAACAATCCGGACGGACCCTGCACGAGGCCCTACTACTCCAAGTTAAGACTTAAAGTTCCCAATGTGACGAAAAATACAAAATAAATTGAGTAACTATTTATAGATAACCTTCTACTGAACACTGCATATTCCTGTCACGTTTAAATACATGTCCCGTACACTTCCCCTTTAAAGGTAGGCAGTTTATCTGTTCTGCGATACAAAGGGCACTTTTCGAACATTCGCATCCAAACCACTAGTGATAAATAACGTGGGATGGGAGACAATGCGGTTTCAGGGGTACTTATCTCTTCTGGGACGACTTTGTTCTTTTATGTTCACAGTTTGTTTTAGAAATACTGTCTTTTTTGCTGTGAGATAGACAAAATCTATTGTTAATGAAAGAGTTCACTTGTTTTGATAGTGATATATCTTGGATATGCCAGTTTTAATTATAAATGATTTGCTTTAAGAAATTTAGCTGTTTCCAAGAAAACGGTTGAGTAAAGGACCTTATCAGTATCATCACAACATGAAAAAAATTGCTAAAGTTTACTAGATAGCACCCGCATGAGCATACGTCTTGTGATGTATTAACAAAAAGCTGTTATATGAATTAATACCGATTAGAAGAGAACAAATAATAAAAACTGACCAAGTGCGAGTCAGACTTGCGCACCGAGGATTCCGAACAAACACTTCCCAACTTAACTGGCCGGGTTAAGTTACAGTTTGCACCTAGTATGTAATATGACGCCGCATACAAATCAGGTGCAAAGTTAACGCAACCGATCACGTGTGTCGTATGGAAGCCCCACTTAAATATCTATTTAACTGTGTTTTTAGTATTTGTTGTTATAGCGGCAAATTTCAATTGGATAAGATAACTAGCTATCACGGTTCACGAGATACAGTCTGGTGCCAGGCAGACAGACAGACAGACAGCCAGACACACGGACAGCGGAGTCTTGGTAATAGGGTCCCGCTTTTTAAACTTTGGGTACGGAACCCTAAAAAGTGCCTAATTAAGTAGCAACACACTTATCTGCATCGCATAGTTAACATCTCGCTCGTTTCATAACTCACTCTAATCTAATTAAACAAAGCAGTGAGATGTGCTGACGAAAGCTTTGATCAACGTCACACGATTGTATACTAACTAGCTTAACTTTTACAGATAATGAAGGAGGAATGTAATTAGATGAAGACGTCGACGCAGTTTATTTTTGCAAGAATTAAATATGTCTAAGTGAATTAGAAAAAGCGTTTGTAGTTGGGATTTCCTTGAAGATCAACATACATACGATACGACACGTAGATCGGATTACTAAACATCAAATGTCATTTATTTATTTATACAGATAAATTCCCCTAATTATGTGTTTTATGAGATTAATTGGCACATCCAAATACGGATAAATTATTACGCTACCGGTGTAATTTTTGTCATCATTAACAGAAGACTCAGTAACGTAAACACAATTGTATTAAATGAAAATATTACTGAAGATTAGTCAAAATCACTCGTAGTATTTGCGACTGGTCACACCCGGTTGAATGGCACGTTTACACGATCCTTCGCATCTTAATATTAAAGCAGAAAGTCAACAAGGCTCAAAAGCAATAAACTTGAATTCACGATAAGACCAGTGCAGTTGAGAAACGACAAAGACCGAGGGAAGGTCATACTTCAATAAATAATGCCCCTGGACACGCTGCGTTTACGGCGAGATTTCGAGTACTCCTAAAAGACAGCGCGGTGGCCATAAAGTAAGATTTTTCACAATTTAGCAAAGTCAAAGTCAAAGTCAAATAATTTTTTTGTAAACATAGGTTTGTGGATGTTACATTGCACTTATATGTAGGTGTATCACTATGTTTCGCCATAAGGCATACAAATATTTTGAGTCAAGATGGAGCATGCATTTTCACGAAAATAAAATTAATCATGTAATTTAAAACTAAAATTAAATTAAACATTCAAAAATTAAAAAGTCTATAATGAAATTCAAATTGAAAATAGTCATAATGAAATAAAAAATAAAATTGAAATAATGAGATTAAAATTAAAAATATAATTGAAAATATAAGTTCAAATTATGGTAGTGTCCGCTAAATATTCGGATACTGAGTAGTATGCTTTTTGTACTAAAAATGTATACAGGCTTTTTTTAAATTCTATTATGTCTTGGATCATCAATATATGTTCAGCAGAATTCCTAAAGGAATATGAATATGCTAATCTAGTTTTGTGTAAATAGTAAAAAAAAAATAGTGTAAAAATCAAGTCATACGCTCATACATGTATAACAATAAAAAAACCGGCCAAGTGCGAGTCGGACTCGCGCACCGAGGGTTCCGTACAAACACTTTCCATCCCTAAGTGGTTAAGTTAAGTTTGCACCTGGTATGTATAGCGCCCCATATAAATTAGGTGCAAAGTTAGGTATTAAAAAAAACTACTTACTAGATCTCGTTCAAAACAATTTTCGTTGGTAGTTTATATAGTAATGTTTTTTTAGATTTTTCATTTTCTTATTTTAGAAGTTAGAGGGGGGGGGGGGGGGGACCAACTTTTTTCCACTTTGGAAGCGTCTGTCACGCAAACTATTCGGTTTAGAAAAAAAATATTTTATAAACCTCGATATCATTTTTGAAGACCTATCCATAGATACCCCACACGTATGAGTTTGATGAAAAAAATTTTTTTGAGTTTCAGTTCTAAGTATGGGGAGCCCCCAATATATATTATTATTTTTTTATTTTTGCATCAAAATCTTAATGCGGTTCACAGAATACATCTACCTACCAAGTTTCAACAGTATAGCTCTTATAGTTTCGGAAAAAATGGCTGTGACATACGGACGGACAGACAGACATGACGAATCTATAAGGGTTCCTTTTTTGCCATTTGGCTACGGAACCCTAAAAATGAACACATCTCTTTAGAGGTACGACATGACACATGAGACAAGGACAATTCTACAGTTTCTCATCCTGTAAATAATCAACCGCAACAATTTTGTTTATATCCCAAAAAATATGATAGGCACTTTGTAGGAAATGAAGATAGTGTTGTCTCTTGACATATATAAATGTCACACATTTGGACAGCCCTCGCAAAAGTGTCACGATTATTATGCTTTTACGAAGGAACGCGGGTAAAGTAATAATAATAAGCAAGCAAGTCAATTTTGAAAAAGTTTACTAACGGCTTTTTGTAACTTGTTGTATATATGAATACTGTTGCATAACTCGGATTTGACCATACCGTTTACTATTATTATGTTGAGGTGTTACAATCGATGAAAGGGGTAACAATATTTACAATACGTTGTACATTCATTGGATAGTCCCAATCTTATTGACCAATTTAAGTATCTGAGCTGTCATTTCATTACAGCTTGTCTTTATTAGTATGTTAGACTGAAGCTGACCGAATGGCCTTGAAAGGATCTTTTGTTCCTGTAATTTCTTGTAGTGTTAGAATGGTAAGGAACATTATTTTCATTTCATATTAATTTTTATGGACTATCTTTTAATTTATTCGCAAAGCATTGGTGTTCAATAAGCGCGTTTCATCCGTCACCACCGCTTTACGTTTTGTACTTAAATATTTTTACAAGCAAAATGTTTCAGCGCACCGTTTTGTCATAATATATCAAAGTGAAGCGCCAGCCATTACGTATTTTAGGGTTACGATGAAACACTAAATTTTGTCACCGCTAAGCCGGGTTCGCATCAATAAAATGCTTGTGTGTAAAGGCATGTCACATACTGTTTACATACGTATTTTTATAAATAAATTGGAATATATATATAATATAATATGTCAAATACATTTTTAAATAAATCATGTTAAAAAAGAGCCACCTATAAAGATGATAAAAACACATAAGTACTATAAAAATTCTGGATTCTTAAAGTTAAACTTGATGCAACTCGTTTCCGCAACTATTATACATTTCGTAGGTAACATAATTTTTAAACTATTGAGTTGACAAAGATTTTTTAAGAAACTCGATTGAACAAAATCTATGCAAATAATACTATTATTGTAGAAATGTAATGTCTCTTTATGTATTTTACTAAAAATAAATGAAATAGGCTATTTGCACGTATGAGTCGGATTTGACCATATCGTATATATAGCTGGACATCCATAAATCGTTAAAAAACTTTATAATTAGAAAGTTGCGCTGTAAAATTGTTATACATAGCATTTTTTTTTCTCGACTAAGAAGGCCTTTGACCCTGACCGGATACAAAAATCTATTAAAAAGGTAAATAATTTTTTTGATATTATGGTTAGGTATATCTGTTTTCTGGAAAAGTATTGCAGCAATAAATTCTTGTTAAGCAATGTTATTCGGGAAAAAACATAGTTTTGAGATTGGTACTCTTCAAACCCCTTCACTTCAACCCATTAAACGTAAATGAAATTCGATGGCATGGCTGGGATTTAAAATATTCGTATACAAGTAGATCCTTTGTTACCATCCCTTGTGTTTTACTTAAAGCATTTGTGAAATTTGAAACTTGTTTGCGAGGCAAAAAGAAACGGCCTATTAATTTTCAGGACGGCTTTGAGTTTTTCACCTTATGGGGATAATAAGGTTGACAGAAGGTTGGTATAAATGCTCTTATCAATGTTACTATAAGTCCGTCATAGTCGAACATTTGCTAGAATCAGGGCCAAATCACTGGATTGAGCTTCATAATCCCAGGACCCCTTCTCATGAACGTCGATGTTGATGCCCGCCTTTTCAGTCCCTTTGAAACCATGAAGTGAATAACATCACGTTCGAAACGTTGAGGTAGTTAAATAAACACTTTTTGAACGCGATTAAGCCCCGTTTTGTTATAAAAATGTGTGAAAATCGTGTTAGTTTAAATTAATATATAACGTTTGTTAGTCTTTACAGACATGAGAGACTTCTAAGAAAAAAAAAGAACAAATGCTACGCTATCTATTAAATCGATTCCAATAGAAACATTATGATACTCTAATGTTCAAATATTTGGTAATATTCAATGTTATTTGTGAACAGAGTAGCAGGTGTTTTATGAAAATGTCTTATAATGTCGTTACGGCGCTCCCTCCCCGAAGAAAGTAATAAAATATCAATAACATAATAATAAAATACCCATTTAAGATTCTTAATATTGTAGTTACACGAATGTATTGGCATCCCGAAGTAAGCATTTTTTTTGTAGAAGCGAACAAAAACAACTTGTTCGTAGTTCCCGAGGCTATTACGGATCCAACCGAGCCAATTCCGGAGATTTAGTAATGTGTTTGTGAGACTTGATAAAGCCGAAACGATACTTGTACTTCGTTTGATACAAAAAATAATAAATATCTAGGGAAAATAGTTTGGTGAAATTGTCAACAAAAACTTTAAACGATTTAATCCAAAACCATTAGTTTTATTGTTCGATTTATTTGTGTTTAGTCAATTTTAGCTTTGAGATTTATTTAAGATTTAAGCATTCATAGGCCACGGACATAATGTAAAAAATATTATCACTTATGAATGACGGAGCACTAAATTTTAGTATAATATTAGGATTATTGAACAAAATCGTCTCGTGCGTAACGAACTCTTCAATCTATGTCAGTCATATCATGGCCAACTTTTATAGTTGGATTATTCGCACTTGTACTTTCCTCTTAGGCGATATGACTGGCGACATGGAAATAGTTCCATAGGTATATTAATTTTAGAAAGAAAATAATGGTTACATCCAATAGAATACGTAGCTATAGTAGACATACTCGTAAAGCGGTAATATACCTATCGGATATGTGTCATTAGGAACGTTGAATTTGTGTTGAATAATAGGTACAATTGCGACGTTTAGTTTGTTTTGAAAAATACATTCACGTTATTTAACGAATCTAGACGGAGAGCTAGCGACCAAATCGGTCATGTGGCTTCAGCTGTATTGAAACTCCGTTAGCTACTTCCCTGAACAACCTTTTCCTATAATCTTCGTGCTGGCAGGCCGCGGTCGGTGGGTGCGGGTGTAGTGGGGTGGGGAAAAAAAAGAAAAAAAATGTGGGCTGAGCGACTTTAATTTTTTTTTTCAAATAGTTGCTCTGTACTCCCTGTGCACCTAAATTTTTTTTAAATCGATCGGGTGGTGGGAAGGGGTTACCAGCGTTAATTAAAAGTACCAAAATAATAATAATTTTCGTGTGGGCTCAGCTGTATTGGCTTTTTTCTGACGCGAGATTAATCAATATGTAAGCCCCAAAAAATAGCCATGCAAAAATATCGGTGGGAAGGTATCGAAAAAAATTGTTGAAATTCTCGGATCTTTCAGTGCAGTGCGGATGCGAAGCGCAGCGATGTACATTAAAGCAGCAATGTAAAGCGTCCAAGCGGTTTTGTGTTGTGGCAACATCGGTAAACGGAGCTGTCAGTTGGCACATCCAATCAGCTGCTTATGGTGGCAGTAATATTCTTCAGTATTTACATTCTCATTCCGTTATATTAGAATGTTTTAAACGAAAATCACGATCAACGGTCAAAATGTCTTTGTTTGGTTATATCCATACTTTGACCAGGAATTAAGGGCACACGGAAGCTAAATTATCACTCTGGCACTTCGGTAAGCTGCACATTTTGACCGCTGAACGTGACTTTCGTTTAAAACATTCTAAAATAACGGAATGCGAATGTAAATACTGAAGAATATTACTGCCACCAATGGCAGCTGATTAGATGTGTCAACTGACAGCTGCGTTTACCGATGTTGCCACAACACAAAACCGCTTGGACGCTTTACATTGCTGCTTTAATGTACATCGCTGCGCTTCGCATCCGCACTGCACTGAGATCCGAGAATTTAAAAAAAAAATTCGATACCTTCCCCACCGTTATTTTTGCATGCTTATTTTTTTGGGGCTTACATATTGATTAATCTCGCGTCAGAAAAAAAGCCAATACAGCTGAGCCCACACGAAAATTATTATTATTTTGGTACTTTTAAGCAACGCTGGCAACCCCTTCCCACGACCCGATCGATTTAATTTTTTTTTTGGGTGCACAGGGAGTACAGAGCAACTGTTTGAAAAAAAAATTAAAGTCGCTGAGCCCACATTTTTTTTCTTTTTTTCCCCACCCCACTACACCCGCACCCACCGACCGCGGCCTGCCAGCACGAAGATTATAGGAAAAGGTTGTTCAGGGAAGTAGCTAACGGAGTTTGAATACAGCTGAAGCCACATGACCGATTTGGTCGCTAGGTCTTAGTCTAATCATCTTTTTTGACAATACGTATAACTTATAAACAGGCTATTATAACTTTTTGTGAATAACGATGTAAAAGTTTCTTAAGGGTTGACGTACAGTGTACGGGAAAATAAACATGCGACAATCGCATATGAAAGTAACCATTTCAATTTAACTTTTGATGGAAATATTTATGCAAACTGGTTAAACCGCAGAAGAACGTTTAATAGACTAACCGTCGCTGTTTTTACGAAACATACGGTTCAACAGACCTGCTCAAAAATTTGACAATTACTTAAAAAAATAGTTGAACCTTTTTTTGTGTTTTCAACCTCCATACCTATATCTCCGCTATTTTGAAAAAAAAAAAACAAAAATTTCACAAGATCTCGAGAAGATCGGTTGAGAAATGCGACCTCTAGGCGAGAACATCCGGAATGCGGCCGTAAATAAGAATTGTATTGATTTAAAGTCCTTTGTTAGTCATGGTCCCTTCAAGACCATGGACGTAAAATCATATCCGAAACGTCGAGTTATTAAACTAGACTTTTTTGAACGCAATGACGTCTCGCTTTGTAATAATAATGAGTATCCGTAAGCATTTTTAGCCAAGCCGAAACAGAAACGCTTCGCTCGCTCGGTCATTTAAAAATACCCTATATAATAGACCAGGCATCACAAAAAAGCGTTTTAGAAGGCCTGGGCCTTCGACAGCTAATCACATTAAGCTCTAGTAGGCTTGTGATATGGGTACTAGAGGACGATCCTACAGTTTATTTTGATAGATAAATACATACATACATAGATACCATCATCCGTGGACCTAGGAACAAATAATTGAAGTTCATCACACAAATATTTGAACTTGCCGGGATTCGAACCCAGGATAGGATCGGCTCAGCAGGCAGCTAGCCATTGCGTCTACCGTGTCGGCAATTAATAAGTTTTTTTTTGGTTCGCCTTCTCTAACATTTAAATTTGGACGCACAACTAGCTAAGAATTGGTTGGTTTGTCAGATTTTTTTACATAGGTAAATCTAGAATTCCTATTTCTATGAGTACGTCCACTGAATTCAAACTATGAATGTGTTTATGAAAATCAATTCTATTACCAATATTACCCTTTTTAAAGAAAGAACCTATTTAAAAAGTACTTTACTTAAGGGAAAACTCCTGTCGTACATTTGAGTGGTACAAATACGTCCTAAAGATACTGCGCGATACCATTACCCTTAACGAACCGTGCCGAGTTCAAGTTATTCGGTAGAACCTAATAAGCTCTAAGTAGGACATTAGACGTTGCCCGGAAAATTTCCCGGAGTCAACGTAATGCCACGAGGTTTCTATATCTAGTGGTCGAGAATATACATACCTCGGTGGCACTTTTGGTGTTGTCGTACTTTGGACTAAAAAAATATTTTTACATTTTGCGAAAATATTACGAACCCAATAAGAATCAAAGAGGACAGAAACTTTGACGGGGTAAATGTAACATAAAAAGATATATATTACCATTATGGACGAAGTGAAACGATAAGGGCATTTTTCATAATGCCCGGAAATTATGATTGATACGTCATGGACTGAGTGATAAACTGGGACATTTTCATAATGCCGTTAGGCTAATCTAACCCATACTGACCTAAGTAGCTTGTCATTATTCACAATTCCCGAGCGGAATTATGAACAATGCCCAATTAATCAGTTCGTCTGTAACATTTAATATACGCATAGTTTTAAAATCGACAAACAATTATATTAATTACTAATAAATAATACAAATATTCTATCAGAATCATTAATCCAATTAAGTATACAAGTTTTCACAATAATTTGTATCGCTTATATAATTAATTACGTAACCAGTTTCACGAGTAAGATGTAAAACACCAAAGTATAATTTTTATTAAATCAGTTAAAACATTAATACAAAACTGGTAATTCTACAGTTGACTAGATATTTGGTTCATGATCATCAGCCTGTTTCAGTCCACTGCTGGACATAGGCCTCTCCCATGGCACGCCACTGAGCTCGATTTTCAGCTCTCGTCCTCCAATTAAATAGGTACTTAAGTAGTTTTATACTTCACCAAACAGGAAAAAAAATATTTGTATAGAATCTTTTTTTTTTATCGATTCTATATTTTTTATGTGGTAATACCACATTTTTATTTTTATAAATAATGACACAAAGGTAAATTAAGAAAGAAAAATTGAATGCGATCTACTACACCCCCGCTTCGATTGTAGTAGATCGCATTCAATTTTTCTTTCTTAATTTACCTTTGTGTCATTATTTATAAAGGAAAAAAAATATTTTCAATACAAAATGAGCGAGTTCTATAAAAGCTTATTACGACGAAACGTAAGTAAAAGAGACTAGTGCAAGTCAATAAATAACTGCGTGGCAAAAATGTGACTGGGATTTTTAGTTATTGTTAGTCGTGATTTTACTGGTTACTCCTTGTATACTTAGTCTTCTAAACGTAAGATGGATTCATATATATACAAATAATTTGTAGGAATACAATTCTTGAAAATCTACACCCTTTTTCATCCAACGTAGACCTTAAACCTGAAAGAGAGAATGTTATGTCCAGTCAGCGGATTACAGTTTTCAGGGTTTAATTATAAAACACTTTTATATTCGCCTTAAATCTCTCTCTCGAAAAATATTTAAAAGGACGTACGGACTACGTTCACGTAGTACAGGTTTTACGTACCTACGTTTAAAGTTCTGCGTCTCTGTAACAGACGGGAAATAGAATCGTGCACCGAAATCGCCGCACAGGCCGGACAGCCGGAACGAGTGAACATTATACCATGTATAGTTCGGGAGAAAAGGAGAATAGGCTACTTTTTATTCCGAACGGCTAATGCGGTGTTGATCCAGGGTGTCAGCTACATCCATGCCGAATTTGAACATAATTGGGCCAGCCGTTTGAGCGTGAAGAAGTAACAGACATACAAACACACTCACAAGCTTTTACCTTTATAATGTTAGTGGGATTTGCAGTGCGTAGTCTATATAATGGTCAAGACAACTTGCTTTTGTAATCAATATCGTCAAAATATTCTGTAATCAAATAAACAAACAACACTATAGTTCAAATACATATTTCATCAAATAATAATCGAAGCAGACACATTTCAAAACAATATGTGATGTTATAACTCCTGCTCGAGGAAAATAAAGTTGCCTCAATATCGTAAGTTTGGAGAGGGACTGTGATTCCTTTATTTTGAACAAGTGTGTGGTTAATGTTTAGAACACAGAGCTGTGGGAACTGGGAAAGTTTCAGAGTTTTGTTGTGGACACTGGACTTGTCTAAGTTTTTCACGTGTACTTTAAAATTGTTATAAGTATTAAACAGTACTAAAACTCATTTATTTCAATAAAAATAGTGTATAGAAAGTATAGTCATTGAGAAAATAAGTCTACATTTCACAAGCAACTCTGCAAGTTAGCCGTCACGTCAGATAGTTGAGCTACTTCACAGACTCGTTTTCTCTCGACAGTTTTGAGTGTTATAAATGATGAGAGTTTTGAAATTATTACACGCCGCCAGCATGATGAATACCTTTCAAGAATTAACTTACAGTGAATACATTTGTTTGTTAAAGGAGAAAAGTTTGGGGCCCCAAGAGTATTCAGAAATGTTTACAGGCGTAGTGGGTATTTGATATAGACTTGACAGTTGTGAAATTCAGTGTGCTTTTAATCGGTATTTAATTTATAATACGTTTCAGGTACATTTTATATGACATAACATACCAATGGAAGTAAAAGTTATATGAATTATTACAGAAAGTTGTCTTACAGTCGCCATCAGATATATCGCAGCATATAAGGCGTTCATAAATATGTGAACATGTACTGTAACGCCCAGTCAATAAGAGTCGTGTTCAGATATTTATGAATACCTTACATGCTACGATATGTCTGATGGCGACTGTACAAGCTGTGCGTTTTTTTGCTATGATATCAATTAATTTTACGATTTCTCTTGATTAGGTGTCTAATTTCATTCCCTACGATTCAAGTAAAAAATAAACATATTTATTTACCATCAGATGTGTAACGTCAACCTACATTTACATAATTATTATAACGATAGGACACCGCAATACAAATGTATTTCAACTGAATTTTCAGTATTTACTCAACATACCACTAATTGAATTACTCGGCGTTTACAGTAGTATGAACCCATATTAAATCTTACACGCAATAAATATCCCTACCAAAGCTGATATAAATACCGAAGGTTTAATGGCTATCGATAATTCGACTAAGACCTTGGCGACATCGTAAAATTAATCTACTCTTTACACTCCATATCACCGCCGACGAAAACATATTTTCGCACGTTTAGTTATACACACATTTGTTTTCCCACATCTCGCTCTTACAAAGGCTCGAAGCACAATGAGAACACTTCAGAGTCCCGCTTAACGTGGCCCAAAAGCGTAAGCTCGAGATTGTTTGAAGCCCGCATATGGGCACTTAAGTGAAACTGAGGCAAGGAGGCTTGCAGACGAACTTCTGGCCAAATCTTAGCAATCAACGAACTTTGGTATCCAATTAGCAAGACTATAGAGGACCCACTGACCGTAATAAACGCTGTTAATGAAGATAAAAAAACACCGTCATAATTAATTGACAACCTTGGAAATGTTAAAATAATTTTAAAACCGATATAAGGTGTATTATCGATACTCGGATTACGTAATTATGTAATTTAAAATGTACAGTAATTGAACATAAATATAAATCATCGTACTTTTAAAAACTTGCGAGCAGGGTTTTAAATTTTCCACCGTAGAGTTTGAATATGAAAAATTTACGACAATATTTCATGACAACACAAAATTGTCTTACCAGTTGTTAAATACGACCGTCGAGTTAGTCCCAATGATGACTTCCGCCAAAGGCGGTGTTTACACAACCCAGATAGTGGATTCATTGAGCGTGCCTTACAAACATTGTTCCCGCTGTCACCCATTGCACTCTCATTAATCTTTTAATATTGCCTCCGGCAGCAGCGCCTACAGGAACTATGGCGAAATTACATTTTGAACATTTTCGTTGACATTACTGTAAGCCGTTATTAAACCAACATGGGCTGATATTGCGCTCTTAATGTAAGCTTAAAGTAAAGGGTGGCTTATAAAGAAAAAAATGATAAAACGGCTGCCTCTACCGGGCTTCAAAATGAGTAAGTGTTTTGCTACAGACAGATGCCAAGTGTAACGCAACTATAACACATCTAGTACACGACAATATCTTTGCCTGACGCTTCTCGATAAATTCCGCTAATAGTGGAATTTACTAATGCAGTGAAGACTGTCGTCATAATAGTTTCGTGGACTGTACTTCGTCAAAAGAATAGGTACCTATGTAGATAAACATGATCTGAAGTTAATCAGGGTTTTGGAAGTTAGTAAAAATTTACTTGTAAGGTTTGACGCCAACAAAATACGCACAAGTAACTATTAAGAATAAATAAATGCTGGTAAGAAGATCCAGCTTTTTGTAGTGGCATTCTCTAGAGAACCGAGAAAAGAGAATTATGAACAAAGTGAATAAACGTCTTACTTGAATAACTTACTAATCGGAAAAGATTTAGGAACGAACAAATAGTAATGTGGTATAACAAAACCAATCGCTAAGAGAATATGAAGGCCGTCTTTGCTTAGTACATAACCTAAAAAACGAAAAGAGTCTATTGACATGTGAGCTAGACATGGACATATGCGTGTTTGTACTTAGCCTGGATTAGACAAGGTTTTGCTTGGATACTGGCCAACAAGTCCAAACACGGGCAGAGTTATGTGCAGATGTAGATATTAAGGAAGGAATAGATCATTTATAGCGAAGGTGAGCAAAAAGTCATGACATTTCGTAAATGCCTTTTCCGTGCCAGCTTCCGACTGGACGTCCGTTCCGTTATCATCACAAAGTTGAATAATGGAAATAATAAATCGTGTCAACGACGCGATCTACTACGATATTGAAATGTATTCATTCATTTTTTTATCTAAAACGATATCGGGAAAAAGTTCTATATTAAATAACTAAATAAATGCAAAAATGAAGTCCAACGAACAAGTGGCTATTGAGCTGTGCCGGGGATCTGGAGAAAAAATAAATAGAGGAAATTTGTAATTTAATAACGGCTATAATTCAATTTTGGCTCGGGCAAGGCCTCAAGGGTGCAAGAGCACCGTAACGTATTAAAATATTCAGGTTTGTTTTTGTTTCACAGAGTCCAGAAAACTTGAGCAAATTTAGTTAAGAATTCTCGCTGTCGCCACACAAAGAAAATAGGGAAGATTTAACGCCATTCAAAGATGTAGAATTTTAAAGAGTTGAGTTCTCATAAGTAAGTGCCAAAGTTTACTTATTGTAACAGTCATTATCATTAAACAATAACAGGGGTCCAAAATAGAATAAAGGAAAAGTACATAGTTACATTTATTACGTAAACTGTCAACGTTAATCTATATTCCCTGAAACATTTGCGTTAAAGTACCGTAAATGTTTATATTTTTTCATCAAGAGTGCCCAATATCAACGAATTAACGAATTGTAAGAGCTATGTTTGTCCTTATAATGACCCTTCTAGGTATATTTTATATACTTAATAATAAGTAGAATGTAACCTTCAGTGACACATTTCACGTTTGTGTATTTGCAATGAATATTAGTGGAATGTCTACCTACTACTAAACAAAGTCGTATGGGCAAAACAATACTATCAATAAATAGGCAAAGTAGCTCCCTTCTACGCGAATATTATACAACCGCGCACTATTTTTCATGCAAATGCTGAACACTTCAGGAACATTGAAACTACAGGTGGGGAGGCTAAAGTGGATGTTATGAATATTAAGCAACATTTCATCCCATTAATAATATCTGACTGCATAGTATTTTTCCATTGTGCTTAAGCTGAATAAAGCCTGCACTTATGTCATATTCAAAAGAAGAGCAGTAGAACACGAAAGTTTTGATAGTAACGAAACGGGACACAAGTGAGTGACATTATTGAGAGTCGTTTAGAAGCAACCAGAAGACGATAGCAAAATTCAATTTCATTCAGGTAAATATCAGGCCAGCATTCAATGAAAGCGAATTTGATTTGAACTGACAAAACGTCTACGACTCTAAAATTAACTTTCGAAATGGCACCATCAATGACATACACTAATCAAATATCGAAATATCGAGTTAAAGAAAATATTTAAAAGGCATAATATTTGTATTAAACATTTAAAGTTTACATTACTGGTGGTAGCAGTATGATGGGAGTAAGACAAAAGTATACGCTATTTACAATTATTCTTGGCTGTTATTTCATAAACTTTAGGTCTCAATTTCTAAGGATGGATTAGGTTCCAGGTTTAACTTAAATGTAAATCACCACTTCCAACAACCAACGTTAAACCAACCATATCTACATTTATTTATTTCAATTAAATCTGTATTACACAGATTAATAAAATACATTAAACTTTGTTCAAGTGTTTAATACAACTTAAGAGATTATATAAAATCGTTTCGTACTACAGCCAACGAACTATAAAAAACCAGCCAAGTGCGAGTCTGGCTCGCGCACCGAGGGTTCCGTACAAAGTTTCACTTATCCCATCTTAATTGGCCTGGTTGAGTTAAGTTTGCACCTGAAATGTATGGCCGCATACAAACGAGGTGCAAACTTAACGCAACCGAGTTCTCCAAATATGATGTTTAAAAAGGACTATATTGTGAAGTGATCCTAAAATAAAGGCTTCCGTTTTTTCCGATTGAGGTACGGAACCCTAAAAAGAAGCATTTTTTTATCCGTGATCTTAGATAGGGACAAAGATAGACTTGGAAATTTGCAGTAAAAACAAAAATTAAAACGGAAATAAGAGTGAAATGTCTCTCGTAAATACTGCTTAAACCCGTTGATTGCAGCAATGCATCAACAAAATGCAACAGTGGACGTTAGTTTCGTACCAATAAATTAGAGTTGAGACAACCTCAGAACAGTGGCTAAACCGCTTAAGTGGGCTATACAAACGGGTGCTGGCAGTGCTCGTGATAAACGACAAAGTGCTGCGACACTACGTTTTTCAAACAATGCAAAAGTTGTCCTTTGAAAAAAAGAGGTAACAAATGAGAAAAATGGGTCACTTCATTAATCAATGTCTTCTGCATGTTTTGATTAGCATGAATCTTCGTGTGCCAAATTAAATCATTCATTTCGCAGTATACAATAACTTTTAACCTGGTTGGCCACATAGAGAAATGATACCATATAGAGACTAAAAGGTAGCACGTATTAGAATATCACCCTCGCCTTAATAGTTACTAAATGAAGTGAATTACATTCCAGAGGCTTGGTATGTAAGTATGTATAGGTATAGTAGTGGCGTTGAACGTGTGTAGTGGATATGCATATATGCTAACTATAGTTAGCTCACAATTTTTAAAGGACAGTAATATTAAGAAATCAAATGCCTTAAAATATGAACGCTGCAAACTGGATTCTATGCACGCCATGCCAGTAGCATATGAATATGAAGTTCTCGTTGGGATAGATGTTGACATGAAAACTATCTTATCTCATAACCTGGAAACCCTAACATGAATTAAGCACTAAATAAATCACTTTCCCGGATGTAGGTAAGTAGGAGTATAATACTTTAAAAATCAAAAAATCTTACTAATGACTTAACGAATAGTTTTTATGAATTTGACATTAATGTTCACTCAGGTAACTGGTAATATTTCAAAAATAGTTTTCGCACTTTTTGTGACATAAAAAAAAGGCTCGACATAAATGATATCCAGGCGTTTACTTGCTGCGAATACAAATAACCGCGTTGGCAACACAAATACATCTGTGGCGCATACATACGAGCAATAAGTGCTTCAGTTTCAATAATAGTTTTTCAATACACTGATAAAGTAGGACAATATTCTGTTAAAAATAAATACACAAAAGGCAATACGCGCTCCAAAGTAAACGAATTCCGAAAACGTACACGCGACTAAATTTGCATAAAGGGTTGCTTTCCGTCGATATAAAACTATTTCTTTTGATATGATACATATTCTTTTAAGAAGTTATTGAGTCCTACAGATTATGTCTAACGTAACTCATGTATCATGTACCAGAACCTTTATACGCAATGGAATTTATGAAAAACAATTCAGACGTGTGTTATCGTATTCTATACGTATGGTTTTTTTACCGGTACAGTGAAGCAAACACTTAAATAGTTCATGATATATCTAAATGAAGTAAATTCTCAAAATCTATACGGTCATTTTTGAGAACAATTGTTCATACCTACTCGTATTCTATTAAAGAAAAATACAAGACAGATACGCGACTTTTTTCTTTTTTTTATTATCATTGAAATTTCTATTGTAAATATTATTTTGATTATGTAATGATTGTTAGTAGTATTTCAGTGTTTCTATTTACTGTTTCTTTATTTTTCATTTCCATGGTATATTATAATAATATTATCTCATCATGATCTTAATTTGGAGATACTATTTTATTATTATTTTCATTTTGTGACATTACAAATCATATTTTATTGGGATTTTTAATATTTTTGATACATAATTATAAGTATTTTTGACATGAATTAAACTTTTGATATAATGTGAAATTAAATATGTTATACTAACAAATAAGTTCTTATTTATTGTACCAGATGTATCAGAAAATTTTGTTACGTCTTTGGTTGTTCTAGGTATAGTTGAATTCCATTATAGGTACAACTAACTTGCGCAAAAACAAACGTAAAGTTTCTGTAATTCAACTTCCAACAAGTGAAATATTGCTTAATAAGCCGTTGTCGACTAAGCGAATTTTGACTAGCTTCGAGGACTTCCGGGGGATGAATAAGGAACTACCGACGACCCACATTGTGTCGTCATATTCGAAGTTGGATATTCCAGATATTAATGATAAATTTGAGCTATCAGGTTTTGCAGTTGTTGAATTATTTATGCAGAGCCAATCACCAACTGAATCTCTACATTTATTTAAAATTCGTGGAAAGTTTTGACCGACTCGTTACTTGTTTTGAAGTCAAGAACGGATAGAACCAATTGTAAGTATAGTATAAATAACCCACACAGTAATACACGAGTATGCACAAGATCTTGACATATACCATGCTTTCATAAATTCCAAGTTTTGAAAACAAAATTCATGTTACATTAAAATGAAGGCAAAGATTTACAATCTTATTCCTTGCCAGAATTCCCTGCGAATACGTTAATAAAACGGGATTTGGATGGTTTATGGCAGATACACGTTTCTAATAGATACAAAATTCGTACATAGAAATATTGTATACTTAAATCGGGGAACGCTGTAATAAGCTTGTGTAATATTCAAATCACAGTTATGAATAAGCATATAGCAGCAACTCTAATTAGCACCGAGGGGAATTAAGGCATGTAAACATTGTGAGCTTACTATATTTTCTGACAAAAATAAGAATAAATAAATCCATAAAACAAAAAAATACATAATTAATAATTACATACCTAACTGAGGCGGGGTAAAAATATTCTGAGGCGAGCCGCAGCCGATTTGATTTAGTTTTACAAGATCAATAAGTATAAAGGTGGTCCAAAACCTAACAATTTGTGGGAATCTGGTTTCATCGTCGAAACATCACTGTTATTCTCAGTCTATGGCGATTCATCGAATTCACCACTAGGTTCAGGTGTCGTTTTTAATATTTAGGAAAAGGGACTGGGCATGATGAATCAAGTTACCATAGGCCACAGCTCATCGTCATCATAGGCCTTCACATCCATATCAGATGATTTTTATATAAAGTTATATGTGTCGTAGCGTAGGCCGTAAGATTGACTACATTTCGAGTAAGGGTTTTTAGGTGTTTTATAGTTGGTGAAGCAATCCTCCTCACATTTTGATGACTCCTATCGTGTATCGCAGCTGTAAACCAGCTTTCATCGCGAAACCTGCAGCCTTTTAAAGGCGTTTTACATCTACTAAAGTCGTTAGCTACAGATCTGGAAATGATTAAGTTTTTCTCTCTTAGCATACCTATAATGTCCAATTTTCAGCTCCATTCAAGAGTATGCTATAGAGGAGAGATTGATACACTTACATTTTGGTCCTACTCGTAGATGGGTAATTTTTTATTTTGTTGTCGATTTCGTTTATTTCTCAGATTTCAATAAAATTTGGTGAGTTGGTAAAGTTGCTTATTCTGAACAAGGTAAGCCCAATTTCACGATATGTCCTACAAAATTTTTCATTGAGTTACAAAAAATATATACAAAGTGAGTCAATTTGTATGGTTTGATAGTTAATTTGCTTGGAAGGGCAAGCGTGGTTTGACTCTAATTGTAATTGCAATCTTGCTTTAGATCGACTGTAAAAAAATTAAGAATAAGCATGTGAAAAAAAAAGAAAACTTACCTAAAACAACCTGCAGCTCCCGAGTGGTTTAGCAAATAACGTTAAGTAAGGCCCTAGCTTTATGAATACATGAACTTTTTAAGTATGTTACTCTGTACTTCAAACAGGTTAAAACATAATAGGTTCCAAGTTTCAAATCAAATTATAGCGAGTACGCATGAAATAAACCGACATTACCACGCAAGGCAATTATTTTCATCTGACGTGGTTTAGAGTAATAACGATATTTCTTACGGAGACGAATTAATTACTTATTGTAGAGACTTGTAAGTTTCATGTCAGACTTTAACCATTTCAACTTTGCAACTTCTTACAAGAGTTTAAATCAAAGTTTGGAGAGGCACGTACAACAGTAGCTAAATTAACGCCGCGATGTAGTTTCAGAATGTCGAACTCTTAGCACCGCAAACAGTTTCATAAAGTTGTTAATTATGAACAAGATAAGCAAACCAGCGAATAAAGACATTATCAGAAAATGTAGTGTCTTTATTAGAGTACTATTGTGTGACTGAGACATATTATTACAGAATAGTTCAGCATCATCATCATAGACTCAGAGATTAGGCATCTTTATCAACGTAGCAATTTCTATACCTCTTTTTCCTGAGCCATCTCCTTGGCACGACGTTCACGACAGTATGGTTACCTACTCGTATCGTTAAAATTGAGCACCGCTCGATAAATCTCGAATCAGTCTAAGGGCCATAATCATGGATTCATGGTGCTCATTCGGCCACTGTTTACACATCTGATCGAAGTATGTCGAGTATTTACTCAACATTAAGGATTAGGCTTCTGCTAAAATAAACTAAATATGGGTTCACAGACACATGCCACGTGCAAAAGGATAATGCCCCGAAACTTAAGACCACTACTAATTAGGACGTGAAAGTTTGGTAATGCTCACACTCATACGAGGGGCACACCGAAATGATCGGGAATAGAGTACTTTAAACTGAGTTACATTAAATCCTTTTTTGTCACATGCATACTGGCGACTTACAATCACGATGCCGTTTTTACAATTTAAAAAAAGAACGATATATTTTTTTAATTCCATTTTTAAATTGACAACTCGATGAACAAAATGGAGCTGACGCGTGAAAATTTTCGTGCAATTATTTACCATAACTTTCGTCGTGGCTTATCTCCAGATGAATGTCGCAATGAGCTTGTTACTATATACGACATTGAAGCACCTAGTCAGACGACAATATATCGGTGGTATGCTGAGTTTCGACGGGGTCGTGCCTCTCTTGGCACCGTACCTTCATCAGGTCGGCCGAAAACGGCGGTTTCGCCTGAAAACATCGCGGCTGTGGAAAAACTACTAAAAGAAGATAGACATGTGACATACGAGCAGATTCGGGCAACCATAGGCATTGGAATGACTGCAATTCACACTATTTTGCATGGTGAATTGGGTGTCAGAAAATTGATTTCCCGATGGGTACCCCATAATTTGTCTGAAGAGCAAAAGGCGGCTCGTGTTGATTGGTGCCGATCTATTCTGAAATGCTACAATGGAGGAAAGTCAAAAGCCGTTTATAATATGGTCTCGGGTGACGAATCCTGGATTTATTCTTATGAGCCTGAAAGAAAGCACCAGTCGGCAGTATGGGTCTTCGATGACGAGGTCAAACCAACGAAAGTTGTGCGTTCTCGAAGCGTGTCGAAGAAGATGGTGGCTTCGTTCGTCTCAAAAAAGGGGCATGTTGCCACAATTCCTCTAGAAGAACAAAGAACCGTTACCGCTGATTGATATATCACAGTTTGTTTGCCGGAGGTGCTGGCCGAACTTCGCCAAGGGAACCCGAGACGCCGCGTCATCTTACACCACGACAATGCGAGCTCCCACACCGCCCACAAAACAACTAAATTTTTGAACGACGAAAACGTTGAGTTGATGTCCCATCCTCCATACAGCCCTGACCTGAGTCCAAATGATTTTTTTACGTTCCCTAGAATTAAAGATTTATTGCGTGGTCAGCGGTTTGAGAACCCAGAAGCCGCTGTGGAAGCCTATAAATCGGCCATTTTGGCAATGCCTACTTCAAACTGGAATTATTGTTTTAATGACTGGTTTAAAAGAATGCAAAAGTGCATTGAATGTAACGGAGAATACTTCGAAAAACAATAAAATATAATTTATGTATATAGTGCACATAGTTTTTTAAATTCCCGATCATTTCGGTTTGCCCCTCGTAGTAAAACTACTCTCTTGCTCATTCACAGTTATTGTTTTTATAACTTTAAGTCACATTTCTGGATTTTTACCCAGTTTTATTTTTATTTCACTCTGATTTAATAGTAATTACTTATTACGTAAAACAAAATCTACTTTTGTTTTAATTTACTATAAATGTAAGTAATATGGCAAGATTATGATTTTTCCCATTAACTACAAAAATACGAATACGCAAAAAGTTATTTTTTCAAAGAGTATGAGTGTTTGATAGTTACTCTAAGGTGGTTTTAGAGCGTATTGCGATGTCGAGACATATAATGAAAAATGAAGTAAATTTTAGAAAGCAATTGATTAGGCAAACAAAAAAAAAGGTAAATTAGGAAGGTTTCGTAAGTTTTCCTTCAGAGCGATTTGACGCTTAGATAGGCGGGTTACTGGAGGACGAAATTAAAATAACTCGAGCGGTAAGGGCGACGATGCTTACGACACACCAGGGAATAAATGGATAATACCGTAAAGTATCGAAGGGCTTATTCGAAGCCGATATTTTAGAGGGTAACCAAAGGCAGACGTTGAAAGGGTTGTGCTCTTATTACACGGGCATAATCAAGCATTGCTAACAACGTAGCATTTAATATCACTTGACGGTTACTAACAAATTAGTAGAGAGATTGACGTAACGGTGTGATAGCTCAGTTGGGAGAGCACTGCGCCGGTGCAAATCCTGCATACATTGTAGTGCATCACTTCAAACTTTATCTTATATATATTATATATTAAAAAAAATGTAAAATTAAAAAGTAAGGTTCTCAACTATTGGCTTATGGGCAAATTTTTATTTTGTTGTCGATTTTGTTTTTTTTTTTTTTCATTTTCCATTGAGTTACAAAAAAAGTATGGATTTTTTTTATCAAAATTTCATATTTTGTACTAAAATTTAGTACAAAATGCTCGAAATGAAAATGAATAATTCGACAACATAATAAAAATTGGCCCATGGGCCAATTTCTGTAGTACATTTTGTGTAACTCAATGGAAAGAAATTTGTAGGACATATCGTGAAATTGGGCTTACCATGGTCAGAAGAAGCAACTTTACCAACTCACCAAATTTTATTGAAATCTGAGAAAAAAAAGGAATCGACAACAAAATAAAAATTTGCCCTTATCTCAATTGCCTTTCAATTGCTGTTCATTCTTAATAATCTGATCGGCCTGATCGCACTTAGCAGCCTTCATGATTGCGTGATCTATATTTTACAAAAAAAAAGACGTTTTCCTCGTGTAACTAACTAACCGTGTGTTTTAAGAGAAAAGAATGTTGGTGCTAAAACTGTATTAAACAATGTATTAAGATATTTATTGTAAATTCTACAGCCTGATTCGAAGCAATATTCGTAATTCGTAATAATAATAATAATATATATAGCCGACCAATGTGTGAGCGACGGGCAACTGCCGGATCCTACTGCCATGATTAATTTCTGGCGTAGTATCTGGTCGGTTCCAGTCGAGCACACCGAGGGCGAATGGATGAATGTTGTCAGACGTGAGTGTGAGCCGATCGAAGCCATGGGGGCTGTGATTATCAGCCCCGATGATGTAAGCTGTGCGACCCGTACGACCCAGAACTGGAAAAGCCCTGGGCCGGACGGGTTGCACAACTTTTGGATCAAGTGGTTTCGATCCTCACACGAACGTCTGGCAACACAATTTCAAGACGCCCTCGAGCTTGGTTTCCTGCCATCTTTCATGACTACTGGTGTTACCTTCCTGCTCCATAAGTCCGGTAGTACCACGGAAGCCAAAAACTATAGACCCATCACGTGCATGCCCACTTTATACAAGCTCCTTACGTCCATTCTGAGAACTAAAATTAACACGCACATTGTTGCGAACAATGTTTTGGCCTTTTCTCAGAATGGGTGTAGGGTTGGGTCCCGTGGTACTAAGGAGCTCCTCCTCATTGACACGACCATTTGTCAACAAGTCCGGCGGAACAGGGGGTCTCTCTCGACCGCTTGGATTGACTATAAGAAGGCCTATGATTCGGTGCCTCATTCATGGCTGGAGAGGATCTTAGAGCTGTATAAAATTGATACAGCTCTGAGATCCCTCTTAGGCGCGTGCATGAGGCAGTGGACCACAGTCCTTCGTCAACCAGGTGGCGGGGATGGCCCCCCTGGCCCGCAGGACTTGATAAGGATTGAGAGAGGTATTTTCCAGGGTGACAGTTTGAGTCCTCTGTGGTTCTGCCTAGCCCTGAATCCGCTCAGCACTCTGCTGAAGGATTCAGGACTAGGTTGCCGGCTTCGAAGAGGAGGTGAGGTCATTTCTCATCTGCTGTACATGGATGATCTTAAGCTGTATGCACCAAAACGCCAGGATCTGGTGGAACTACTGGAAGTAACTGAAGCCTTCAGTAGCGCCATCAAAATGGAGTTTGGTGTAGACAAGTGTGCGGTCATGCATGTACAGCGGGGGAAAGTCGTAAATTCCGCGAACTTACAGCTTTCTGAGACAATGTCCCTCAGGTCTATCTCCGAAGTTGAAACCTACAAGTACCTTGGTACGAGTATGTCACAGTCATTGGGTATTGCGGACGGAGACATTAGACAGGCGTTGAAGGAGCGTTTCTTTTGTCGTTTGACAAAAGTACTTAACAGTCTTTTGTCCGGTGGCAATAAGGCGCGCGCCTTCAACGCTTGGGTGATGCCTCTGCTCACTTACTCCTTTGGCATACTAAAGTGGACTCAGACTGAGCTGGACGCCCTGGATACGAGGGTCCGTCAGCTACTCACTACACACCGCATGAGGCACCCACGCTCGTCAGTTATGAGACTGTACATCCCGCGTAAGTGTGGAGGCCGTGGCTATTTAAACGCCAAGGACCTCCATAACCGCGAGGTGTGCAGTCTTAGGGAGTATTTCCTAAACAACGAGTGTGGGATTCATCGCGATGTAGTAGCAGTTGACAAAGGCCTCACCTCTCTCTCCTTAGCAAACGAGAACTGGCGCAGACCAAAGGTGCTTAGCACTGATGACCGCAGGGCTGTATGGAAGAGCAAGGAGCTACACGGGCGGTTCTACAAGGCCCTTACGGGGCCCGATGTAGATCTGCTCGCGTCGGTGAACTGGCTGCGCTTCGGGGATCTCTTCGGGGAAACCGAAGGTTTTGTCTGTGCAATTGCGGACGAAGTAATGATGACGAACAATTACCGGAGATATATCCTGAAGGACGGTACGGTCGACATTTGTCGGGCATGCCGCCGTCCCGGCGAGTCACTCAGGCATATAATCTCCGGTTGTTCTCATCTTGCTAACGGCGAGTACTTGCATAGACATAACCAAGTAGCCAGGATCATTCACCAGCAACTTGCTCTTCGATACGGTCTTGTGGGGTCTGAGGTGCCGTACTATAAGTACGCACCGATGCCAGTTCTTGAGAATGGTCGTGCCACGCTCTATTGGGATCGATCTATCATCACGGACAGGACTATTGTAGCCAATAAGCCTGATATCGTGTTGGTAGATCGATCCAAGCGCCAGGCAGTGCTCGTCGACATCACCATCCCACATGACGAGAACCTCGTGAAAGCCGAGAAGGACAAACTCAGCAAGTACCTTGACTTGGCTCACGAGGTGACCGCCATGTGGGATGTTGACTCGACGATCATTGTCCCGATAGTCGTTTCGGCGAACGGTCTTATAGCGAAGAGTCTCGACAAACATCTTAAGAGACTCTCGCTAGATGGCTGGATCAAGGGTCAGATACAGAAGGCGGTACTCCTGGACACGGCGCGCATTGTCAGGAGGTTCCTCTCTCTGCAGCCCTAACCGCCGGTAGCCTGGGCCCTGCCCCGTTGCCGGCGGCACCCTAGGTTAGGTTTTTTTTATAATGTGTTTATATTTGTAATGTATTTTTTATATTTTACTTTTTATATAAATTTATTGTAAAAAATACCTATCCTAAGAAACAAGATTAAATGAGTGAATAATAATAATACGCGTAGGGATGTGACGACCCCATCGCCCGCTGGTTTTACCAGCGCAGTCAGTCACCGCAGGGCAGCTTATGGCGAGCTGTTGGGGGGTAGCGACCCCACGTACCTGAGTGCTCCTGGGGGTCCTGATGGGGGGTGATGGGTCGGGGCCTCCGCCTCTGTCTTGCCTTAAACGGCCGGGCAGAGTGGAGTCGCGAGAGTTTCGGCTCGGGGGCGGATGTGGAAACGTAAGGGGTTAGTTGGCTGCGGTTTAAAGCCCAGTATTACACCTCTCCGCCCTTAGCCTTCCGCACTGGTGTTGCCCTTAGGCCACTCTATGTGTCGCTTTTTATGGGGGCCCATCTAGCGGGAGGCGAGGCATCGTCTACCAGTTTTTTTGCTATGAGACACTTTTCTTGGTAGACGTCCGACTGTCTCAAACAATAGCCCAGTAGTTAGTCCATCGCATTTCATGTAATAGCCTAGTACCATGTTTAGACTCCATACAACCACAATAGTTCTTACATCTAGCGGGTGCTGTCTCTGTGTGCGTCTCCTGACACAGGCAGGGGGAGCATCCGCATGGTGTACACCTTACATTTCATTAAATTGTCGAAAGGGCCTCTGCTCGTTGGCTGCGGCTCCGTGCACGCCTCCCAAAGGTCCGAGACACCATTGTCCCGTGAAAGGGTGCGACATACAATAATAATAATAAGTACTTAACAGTCTTTTGTCCGGTGGCAATAAGGCACGTGCCTTCAACGCTTGGGTGATGCCTCTGCTCACTTACTTCTTTGGCATACTAAGGTGGACTCAGACTGAGCTGGACGCCCTGGATACGAGGGTCCGTCAGCTGCTCACTACACACCGCATGAGGCACCCACGCTCGTCAGTTATGAGAATGTACATCCCGCGTAAGTGTGGAGGCCGTGGCTTTTTAAACCCCAAGGACCTCCATAACCGCGAGGTGTGCAGTCTTAGGGAGTATTTCCTAAATAACGAGTGTGAGATTCATCCAGATGTAGTAGCAGTTGACAAAGGCCTCACCTCTCTCTCCTTAGCGAACGAGAACTGGCGCAGACCAAAGGTGCTTAGCACCGATGACCGCAGGGCTGTATGGAAGAGCAAGGAGCTACACGGGCGGTTCTACAATGCCCTTACGGGGCCCGATGTAGATCTGCTCGCGTCGGTGAACTGGCTACGCTTCGGGGATCTCTTCGGGGAAACCGAAGGTTTTGTCTGTGCAATTGCGGACGAAGTAATGATGACGAACAATTACCGGAGATATATCCTGAAGGACGGTACGGTCGACATTTGTCGGGCATGCCGCCGTCCCGGTGAGTCACTCAGGCATATAATCTCCGGTTGTTCTCATCTTGCTAACGGCGAGTATTTGCACAGACATAACCAAGTAGCCAGGATCATTCACCAGCAACTTGCTCTTCGATACGGTCTTGTGGGGTCTGAGGTGCCGTACTATAAGTACGCACCGATGCCAGTTCTCGAAAATGGTCGTGCCACGCTCTATTGGGATCGATCTATCATCACGGACAGGACTATTGTAGCCAATAAGCCTGATATCGTGTTGGTAGATCGATCAAAGCGCCAGGCAGTGCTCGTCGACATCACCATCCCGCATGACGAGAACCTCGTGAAGGCCGAGAAGGACAAACTCAGCAAGTAATTGTAATTCCTTCCGTGAGGCGAAATTTAGCTAATGTGTTTTTTGATTGAGCGATTTCTATAACATGCTTGTGCAGTATTGTTATTGTGTATTAGGTAGGTACTTAGGTTGTCAGCCCATCAAGGCTCTAAAAGTTAAGGTTTATAAGTTTAAGTTTGTAGATTAACGAATGTTCATAGTTTTTACATATATTTGCTGCAAGTGTGCGTCGGTACATCGATGTGCGCTGTTTACTTAAGTTTATGTTTTATGTACAGCAACTATTTGTGAGTTCCTGTAATTGGCTCTGTATTTCTATTTAAGTTTCTATGTTTAGTATATTAGCTGTTGGTTCTCCTAAAATAAATAAATAAATAAAAAAAAAGTACCTTGACTTGGCTCACGAGGTGACCGCCATGTGGGATGTTGACTCAACGATCATTGTCCCGATAGTCGTTTCGGCGAACGGTCTTATAGCGAAGAGTCTCAACAAACATCTTAAGAGACTCTCGCTAGATGGCTGGATCAAGGGCCAGATACAGAAGGCGGTACTCCTGGACACGGCGCGCATTGTCAGGAGGTTCCTCTCTCTGCAGCCTTAACCACCGGTAGCCTGGGCCCTGCCCCGCTGCCGGCGGCACCCTAGGTTAGGTTTTTCATAATGTGTTTATATATTTTGTAATTTCTTTATTGTATTTTACTTTTGATATAACTTTATTGAAAAAAACCTAACTTAAGATTTTAAAGTAATAAAGGAGATAATAATAATACGAACAATTACCGGAGATATATTCTGAAGGACGGTACGGTCGACATTTGTCGGGCATGCCGCCGTCCCGGTGAGTCACTCAGGCATATAATCTCCGGTTGTTCTCATCTTGCTAACGGCGAGTACTCACACAGACATAACCAAGTAGCCAGGATCATTCACCAGCAACTTGCTCTTCGATACGGTCTTGTGGGGTCTGAGGTGCCGTACTATAAGTACGCATCGATGCCAGTTCTTGAGAATGGTCGTGCCACGCTCTATTGGGATCGATCTATCATCACGGACAGGACTATTGTAGCCAATAAGCCTGATATCGTTTTGGTAGATCGATCCAATCGCCAGGCAGTGCTCATCGACATCACCATCCCCCATGACGAGAACCTCGTGAAGGCTGAGAAGGACAAACCCAGCAAGTACCTTGACTTGGCTCACGAGGTGACCGCCATGTGGGATGTTGATTCGACGATCATTGTCCCGATAGTCGTTTCGGCGAACGGTCTTATAGCGAAGAGTCTCGACAAACACCTCAAGAGACTCTCGCTAGATGGCTGGATCAAGGGTCAGATTCAGAAGGCGATACTCCTGGACACGGCGCGCATCGTCAGGAGGTTCCTCTCTCTGCAGCCCTAACCACCGGTAGCCTGGGCCCTGCCCCGCTGCCGGCGGCACCCTATAGGTTAGGTTTTTTAGAATGGACTTATATTTTGTAACTTCTTTATTGTATTTTACTTTTGATATAAATTTATTGTAAAAAACCTAATCTAAGCTTTAAAATGAATAAAGGAGATGATAATAATTAATTTATTTCAGGCGTCAAAGGCCCATAGATAAATACCTTACAACCTAACATACAAATTAAATATTAAAACATTAAACAACTAGGTCACGATGTGTCGCGTAAGTCCGAGTTACTTTGACAAACATTTGAATTATAAACATCGCAAAAGCTTTATGAAATTCTTATTCATAATTTAAATCATAATCAAAGAAATGAGAAACAACTAAGTAACTGCCATAATTTCCATCAATTACATTTTGAGGCCACTGCCAACAGTTTTCTATTTAAAATTAGACGAAGTAAGATTACTTTTGCGCCAACATCAAAATGAAAAAGCTTTTGTTTCTTTATGAAAAAATATATAATGGTAAGTATTTTAATGAAAGACTAACCGGCGTATTTTATATAAGGTCCATTTTAAATGCAGGTGAAAAATTGCTTTCTTCATTTTCATAATGATTATCAATGCTAAACTTGTGTAGATAAGTAAACCGATTTCGATTGTAATCCATATTCCTTAGTACGCTCCTTTATATATCTGTATCTATCAATAACAGTTGATTTAAAAGAAAATATATATCTTTTGAAAACAAGTTATAGCCAAAGTTGAATTTAGGTACTTGCTATTCTCAAATCTTCAAATCATAGAATATATATGATAACAATAAATACGACATCTTAACACATGATGAACCAAATTATACTACGTCTGTCGTCTATTAAGCCTTCATATTTAAAACATATAACATTTCAATTCAAATCATAATTTCGATGCCCAAGTCTATCGTGACTTCTATCACTTCAAATTTCACAAGATTATTTCTAACGCACTTGAAGCACAGTAACTTAACGAGTGTGTGTTTGCAAGAAACTATGCGGAAACTACTTACAATTTTGGCGCAAACCCAAAATTAGAAATGTGGACAACGACAGAATCTGAGGAAGAAGGGGAGCCAGAATGAGTTTTTAAGCGATCAAGATGGATGCAATCTATGTAAGTACATGTTTTAGGGCAAGCACTGGGAAGTGCATTATAATTTGATTTATTTTAAAGGCTTCCAATAAATTAAAATTTGTTGTAGCCAACTGACTCGATAGTAAAATTAAACTTAACCCGATATACCTAAGCAGTGTTTATTTATTTAGCAAAAAATCATCAATACCCAATTTTTACCAAGGTACGTGCGAAAAATCGAAGGATGGCTAAGTATATAAACAGATAAAACATCTAAGACTTAAGGGACACTGTAATGGATAACAGGGAAACTTGTCACCGACATTGCAGCGGTGCCGGTCTAACAGGGAGGGGGTGTGGCTGTCATCAGGCGATGATGAATGGCCCAAATGGACCGACCATAAGCACTAAATACGTGGACACCACTTAGACTATCGGGTTTGACTCTGACGCAATTAACTGGAAGTCTAATTACAGTAAATGTTTTAACTATTTGTAATTTATAATACACCCCTTTTTTCATCGGAGGTTAAAAAGTCGCCCAAGACTAAAGGTAGGGAATATAGGTTAATCAACTGGGTCCATGCCTTGCCCGATGATTACCTTGAGTGAGCATGTGATAATTTGATAAACATATCATCACGATTTTGAGATGTATTGGTCTAGAAAATAGTATCGCATTTTGCAGCTTGCTCCGATCACTTACAACGATACTAATTTAAGAAAATCCTGATTGAAAACTATTTAAATATCGGTTACACGTGCCTCCTATATAAACAACAAACAAGAAGAAAACCAGGATCAAACAATTAAAATGATGCGGTTCGCCACGCGCAGGGTCAGGATTCTTGGTTGTGTGTGTGTTTAGGACGCTTTTGTATTTGGGTAAGAACTCTAACAACTAAAACACATTTATTTTGGTATCGAATTACAGTTGAACACGAGAAAAGTTGCGGATTATACGTATGTAAAAGTATATATGTGAAAGAAGTTTATGAGAATATTGAGGTTTACCCTCGGTTGTGTGGCAAAGGAAGCGTTTGGAACCGATGCATTTATCAAGAATAGAAACCGGCCTATACCATTTTCCAACTTGTATATAAATGCAAAAATCACTCTGACCCTTTGATGTGTAAAGGCAGGATGAATCTACTAACACATTACCGCATTTTTATAAGCGTACTGAATGTACGAAAGCAGTAGGTACTGAATTTAAGTCAAGAATCCAGATTTCATGCAAATCGGATCGTGGATTTATGGTGTCCCTCTCGAGGCTATTTATTTATAAGCGGTTTCATATTACAGTGATGGATGATGCCATTAAATGAAAGGCATGGGAAGCGATTATCTACGTAGGTATGAACCTATAAATAAATGTCCTTCAAAACCGCAGATTTCCATGGTTAAATGTTTGTTATATCTCTACGTTATGCATTACATTTAATCGTTGTTTAATAGTTTTGTGAAGGAACGCCACGTCGGTAATAGTATATTACTGCCGAGGCAGGGAAGAGTCAGTTCGTGGATGAGTATGATTTTGAATTCCTTCAATAATACGAATCTGCGAACTGACATTCCCGCCGAGGCTTGTATAGTGCTTTTCTCCAAATATGCTTGGAAATAATCACCAATTTACATTTTAATTTAATATATCAGTACCATGAAGTTCATTTGGTACTTATTTTTTTTTAGGAATAGGAATAAAAATTCCGGTCCGAATCATATGTTTGATTTAAAACAAAATATATCGATAAGAATTAAATATATATGAAAACACAATAAACAAAAAATATGCACATAGGTAATTATTAATTTTAGTTAAATTAACAATTTCTAAACACACTGTTTTTTTTTAGAATCCGTACCATATTTATCATTCGCAGAAGATCATAAGTTCAAAATAACTTTTATATTGATTTGGACACAATCATTTCTGTTTTATTATTTATTTGTTTACGTTCGGTACACTTATTCATTTTAAACTCACTCATTAAATACCATCATATTATTAAAATTAAAACTTTCGTGAGAAATCTCTAATAAATAACTAAGTATCATGAAAACAAATTAACCGGATATATAAGATTATTATTCAAATTGTTTGTTCGTTATTCGAAATTTGTCGTCATTTAAAATACATTGACAGTAGCAGAGCAGAAAAATGTTCAGTGCAAGAACTAAACACAGAGAACAATTACAAAGTTTATAATATTTATTTATTTTATAATTTAGTGGACAATTGGCTGTATGGTTAATTATCAAAGTCTTTGAAAGTTTTATAGTAAAAATGCAGTAACCGGTCAAATTAAGAGTACCCTCATTTGTATGAGACGTCATAAACGGAAGAAAAATTATTTTCTCCAACTTGCTTGGAAATGTTCCCATTAATGTAGTAAAACTGGACCGCGAATTCGTTAAATATTTTTAAAAGGCGTTAATACAAATTAAAAAATATATATATTATTGGCCTTAGCCGGAAAATCAGTATTATTTAAATAAGACGATTAAGTAAAAAAATACACCTTCCGTTTATGACGTCTCATACAAATGAGGGTACTCTTAATTTGACTGGTTACTGCATTTTTACTATAAAACTTTCAAAGACTTTGATAATTAAACATACAGCCAATTGTCCACTAAATTTAAAAAATAAAAAAATTGGGCAAGTGCGATTCCGACTCGCGCATGAAGGGTTCCGTACCTATATATATGTATATATAGGTATAACAAGTTTGTTGCATGGGAGCCCCCCTTAAATATTTATTTTATTTCATTTTTAGTATTTGTTGTTATAGCGGCAATAGAAATACATCATCTGTGAAAATTTCAAGTGTCTAGCTATCACCGTTCTTGAGATACAGCCTGGTGACAGACGGACGGACGGACGGACGGACGGACGGACGGACGGACGGACGGACGGACAGCGAAGTCTCAGTAATAGGGTCCCGTTTTTACCCTTTGGGTACGGAACCCTAAAAACAAGTATAAACTTTTTAATTGTTCTCTGCGTTTAGTTCTTCCACTGAACATTTTTGTGCTCTGCTACTGTCAATGTATTTTAAATGTCGACAAATTTCGAATAACGGACAAACAATTTAAATAATACATAATCTTATTTGCGGTTAATTTATTTTCATGATTCTTAGTTACATATTTATTAGAGATTTCTCACGAAAGTTTTAATTTTAATAATGTGATGGTATTTAATGAGTGAGTTGAAATATAACTAGTGTACCAAACGTAAACAAATTAACAATATAATAGAAATGATTGTGTCCAAATCAATATAAAAGTTATTTTGAACTTATGATCTTCTCTGAATGATAAATATGGTATGGTTTCTAAAAAAAAAACTTTGCGTTTGGAAGTTGTTGTTTTAACTAAAATTAATAATTAAGTGCATATTTTTTATTATTGTGTTTTCATATAATTTTAATTCTTATTCATATATTTTGTTTGAAATGAAACATATGATTCGGACCAGATTTTTTTTAATTTTCCTAAAAAAAATAAGTACCAAACGAACTTCATGGCACTGTTAGATTAAATTAAAAACCGGCCAAGTGCAAGTCGGACTCGCGCACCGAGGGTTCCGTACAAACACTTTCCATCCCTAAGTGTTTAAGTTAAGTTTGCACCTGGTATGTATAGCGCCCCATATAAATTAGGTGCAAACTTGCAAAGTTAGGTATTAAAAAAAAACTACTTACTAGATCTCGTTCAAAACAATTTTCGTTGGTAGTTTTTATAGTAATGTACATCATATGTTTTTTTTAGATTTTTCATTTTCTTATTTTAGAAGTTAGAGGGGGGGGGACCAACTTTTTTCCACTTTGGAAGCGTCTGTCACGCAAACTATTCGGTTTAGAAAAAAAATGTTGTAGAAACCTCGATATCATTTTTGAAGACCTATCCATAGATACCCCACACGTATGTGTTTGATGAAAAAAAAATTTTGAGTTTCAGTTCTAAGTATGGGGAGCCCCCAATATTTATTATTATTTTTTTATTTTTGCATCAAAATCTTAATGCGGTTCACAGAATACATCTACCTACCAAGTTTCAACAGTATAGCTCTTATAGTTTCGGAAAAAAATGGCTGTGACATACGGACGGACAGACGGACAGACGGACAGACAGACAGACATGACGAATCTATAAGGGTTCCGTTTTTTGCCATTTGGCTACGGAACCCTAAAAATGGATGATGATTTATTATGAATGATTATTTCCAAGCATATTGGGAGAAAAGCACTATACGAGCCTCGGCGGGAATGTCAGTTCGCAGATTCGTATTATTGTAGGACTCGGCTACGCCTCGTCCTTCAAAATCATACTCATCCACGAACTGACTTTTCCCTGCCTCGGCAGTAATGTACAATTATGCAATCCTTGCATAATGAAGGTTTTTAAAGTCAAGTACCACGTTTAGGCCACGAGGCAAGTAAGGTACGATATTGGAAGACCTAACTGTGTAACTATTGTATACAATAATTTTTATACGAGCAAAAATCAGAAAAACTTTTTTTTTATTTGAATAATCATTCCTCATTATGAATTTTTATTTCTGATCAACAATTTGCTATTCCTCAAACTTAAAAAAATGCAATTGTAATATACATTTTTAGCAATGATTAACAGACGAAGTTTAAAAAAACGGTTTTATATATTTATTGAGAGGATTTAATTAAAATATTAAAAAGGGGTGGAAGTTTTGTAACACCCATTAGGCATTTCGCCTGGTACACAATAAAGTAATATTATATTGATCATAACTTACTAGTCCCTTGAAATATTAAAGCCAGCAACATTTACGGACATTCCGCGCACAACACTAAAATCCTTTTAGTGAATGAAATAATCCATTCCAATTATAAAGCTTTTTATTTAATTACAAATTTGGTCTCTAGTTCGATGGACAACGTAGCAGTTTTTCGAATGTCATAGATATTCTTGCAATAATATTTATATTACAGGAAGCTTGATATTAAAATCTATTATAAAATGTTGCATTGAAAAAAAAAAATACATATTGGTAAGAAAGTGTATATGTATGCTGAAGCTAAAAATATGACAAGAGAATCGATTGCATTTCTTAAAAAAAATATTAAAGCTGAGAATGTATAGCAGCCGTTACTGTTTTAGGTAATCAAAATTAATAAGTTTGAGTTTAGCAACATCGTAACTGTCCATTTTCTACATGATTAGAGACGACGGTGCCGCAAAAAGGCAGAATCTTTAAGGTGGATAGCACTACGGTGCCACCTTACGGCATATAAGAAATGAAGCAACTGCTTGAGAACTAGTGTTTCTGATAGAACAATTAGTAATGCTTTTGTCTGACTCGGAAAGCCGAGGAGACGTGTTCAAATCCCGGTCAAAGCATAAACAATATCAATACTTCGCTTCAATATAAACATTTGCATTTCTTTTAATTGGTTATAATCGGTCAATCTTGCATCAATAATGAATATACTTTCTATCCACCTATTAATGAAAACTTATTATAAATGTAAGGTCGCAATGCAATTAAAAAATTACAGTTACGAATAAATATTTCTTGAAATTAAAAATATGATAAAAAAAGCGGGTTTCATTCATTTCAAGGAGTTATTGAAAAAAACTTTGCCCGAACGCTGCATAGCGAAAAGACATATAAAAGCCGAGCATAAGGACTTTTAAGCAGATCGAGCGTAAGTATATTTGAAAATTTCTTTCAAGATTTGTCAATCCACCAATAACTGCAATAGTTTTGAAAGTGATAAATATAGTACAATGCTAGCATAAAAGGAAATTCGAATAAAAACGGTAGAATATACAGAGGAAACTAAGATTATTAGTAAGATTTATTGTTAGATTAAAAACAGTATTTACTTTTTACTGTTCGGTACGGTGCTGTGAAATGAATTAATGGATTATCCAAAGTGCTTTACGGGAACTTTGAATCCAAGACTATTAACCCGAAAGTTCTGGGGGGATCTCTAGAATTAGTGGGAAACCAGGAGAACATGTTTAATTAAGACTAGTCCCAAATGCCTTCAATACAGCCGAGATCAAAATTTCCAAGCCAATAAGGGAAGCGGGAAACTTGACAACTGTTTAGCATCTTCAGAGATGGTACGCTCAATCAATGGAATTAAGCGGTGCTAAACTTTACCGGAACTTCATTGGGAGAGGAACCATTTGTCATTTGGAGACGAAAGCAAATCCAGCGCCGGTTTGCTGTATCAGAGAAGTCACAGCCGAAACAGCGATAGTAATAAATCTGGAGTCTTGCCGTAATCCACACAACGGTTTACCAATGACATTTATCAAGTCACGTGCTTCGGTTTAGGATATCATTATTAAGGTTTGTTGAACGCAATTCGTGTTGATGTTTGTGTTTTAACCAATTTGACATTTCACTGTCTGTGTGAAATTGTTTTCGTTTTCATCCTTAGGACGTTGCGTTGCGATGCAAAGCTTAAAAAGACATTACAATATTATTATCATTGTGAATGCAGTGTTGGAGATATGCAAGTCACGAATGTAGATAGTAATTGGTTCAACAATATTTTACTTGCCTTGAAACATAACTCCAGAAAATGTAACAGTTATTTTTAATCTCTGATGCTTTTGCATGGTATGGCATAATAATCGTATTTTGATCTCAACAATGATTAGAATAAGTATATGAATTTCAACAAGAATTGTCTTTTTTGAATATAATTGTGAACAAAATGCAATTACGACCAAGGGGTTTTCAGTAATGAATCAATTACTCAACTACCCACCAACGTTACAGGAACAATTACGAGTACATGCAAATCACTTCATAAAAACATCATCTGATCAAATGTTATTAGAATTATGTATAATAATGCAAACATAAATTTACAATAATTAGGGAAACACTATAACAGCGCTAAGTAACTAATTCCATAACCCTGATTTCATAATTGGCTTCTCGTGATTAAAGTCGTAATCCAATGATTAATATTTATATTATTTACCTTTGTTAACTCGAAAAAGAATTTTAAAATTCTAAGTCATTATATTTTAATCCGCGGATTACATAGGAAATATGTAAATTGTAAAATTAAGCTGGAATGTTTTGTATAAAATTTAATCACAGTTCAGATGCTGATTTTGTTTAACAAAAAGATGTATTTTATTACAAAATTAAGTTGGCAAACTTTTCACGCTTAAATATTAAAAGTAGGCGTGTTTTTATTCCTTTTCCCTAAAATATAAAAATATATGACAGTGACAGGCTAAAAGTGATATATTTTCTGTAACATTATGTGCGTATATATGTAGAAAAAAAATTAACAGTTTACCATTTTAGTCATAAAGTCTAATGATAACCATTGGAAATAAAATAATACCATCACCATCACTTTAACTTTAATATCATTGTATTATTCACATTATATGGGAGTATATATAATTATTACTGAATTTTATATTCAACAATACGTAATGTTACTGTCCATTAAATTAAGCTCAACCTGTCCGGGAAATTCGGCCCGGGAATTTCAAGAAAAAAATATCTTGGTGATTGTATAAGTTTAGTTTTATAGCTAAAGTTTTTTTACAGCAGCCGAGTTTTATTAGCAAGGACTAATAATCTGCTGCGAATGATTCTCTAACACTTACCGGTAAGTTCGTATTATTCATGAATAATTCAAGGGTTTCAATGAATAAATGAAACACGTTTTCACGCCATGGAGTCCTGACGTTTATTAGAATGGATGAGTTCGGGATGTGGGATAACATTATACCAAATATATACGTAAGATTACTATTAAAATAAAGATATACAATACAAATCAAAGGAAAAAGTTAACATAAAAAACGCAAATTCAAGCATTTCGATGAACATTGTTTAAATACTTACATAACAAAGCATATCTGCATTAATATTTTCAAACAATATCCATCCTATATCGTCATAGTACTTTGTTCAGTAAACAATAAACATAAAATCAGATGCGTAGTAAACTTAAGTTTTCCCGAATAAAACAGATCAAGGCTGAATATTTACTACTTAATGCGAAACGTTAACGGAAAACGTATTGCGGAAAGTTTGCAGACTTAGACAACGCGGGCGGGCACGCACGGCCACCCAGCGCGTAGCGACTCGTTGACTGAATTGCCGATCTCATTTCGTTCGCTTTCCTACATTCTCGCCCGTGAGACTCTACAGAATCTACAGGATGACCGTCGGCGTCCGGATTACAAAGAGCATTCGCCCATCCATAATGTAGTGGATAGCTTTGTGAATTTGTGCCATTGTTATTGGAAAATTGTGGGAAAGAACAGTTCACAAATTTTAAATTGTCCTAAATGTTATACCGATATACCATAACATAATGGTTGATTAAATAAGTACATAAAATTTTAAGGCCTGCAGAAAATTGCACGCTTGGAAACATATTGAAGGAGTAATAAAGATAGATCACGACGGTTCGTGCCATTACTAAAATATATTTTTTAATAAAGGCCACCTGAATCCCATTTTTAACACATATTTTTTAGATTGTTGTGTGTTTGTGTAACACATTGAAATTCGTGAAAACAGGGTATAAGTAAAATAGGATATCTATTTAACGATGGCGCTAATGCCATAAAAGTGAAGGTAGGATTATTTTACTTAATATTGGTTTATTTCCTTCGTTGTTTGTATTCCTATTCCTATTTTGCGGTGTTAAGTATTCATTAAAGTTTGCTTGCACCTTTTCTCTCTACCAATAATATATTTTTTAACAGTTTAATCAAATGCTGTTTTTATTAAATATCAAATAGTTGATATAACCAGATGGTTATGTACATTTTCCCAAAAATTGACGAGAATTTTGACTTTGTTGATAACAAATCAGGACCCGAAGTGCATATGTGTCAAAAATAATATAAATAATAACATTGCCGGCTCGGTTTGCTCGACAATAATGTTGTATGAAATTCCTTTGTTTGTCGAGGTACAAAGTTTAAAAAAAGTTGAAATGGCCATATAAAAAAGGCATAGAGCTCCTAAACAGTCAAAACGGGAGATCAGTAGCTACTCAAGTAGCTTATAGCGTTCGGAAGATAATACACTTCTACTTTTTTATAAAAAAAAAACAATGTTAAATTCAGTTTTGACATATTAGTGGCTTATAAAACTTATCTAAACTTATTTTGTTTACCTGCAGCATTTTTGAGACAAGCAAGCACTATATTTGTCTAGGCCGGAAGGGCAATTGCCTAATTCCCTAGCTTCGACAATAATGTCCTATTTTATCAGCTATTGTTTCAAGAGTATGTCGTATATAACCCAGATATTGTTACCTTCTAATAACCTTATCTATGAAAGAGAAAGAATTTGCTGACGGAGACAATAAATATTAAATTTCTCAAGTTCAATTATGTAGGATCAATTACGATAATTGGATATTGAAGAGTTTTTACTTCATTCCCCTTAAACGAATTAAGTATACTAACCAAACAGTTTGGTTTTTGGACCTATGATATGATTTAAAAATATTGAAATTCTTTTTATTTTAATGGAAATAAACAAGAAATATATAGAATTTTGCAGTTATAAAATTAGCGTAATCCGGATTCGACATTATGAAATGATATCTCTTTTTTATACTTATACATATTTTTTTAAACTCTATGGCATTAGCACGAATTGTAGACTTGAAATTAATTTTGTGCTTCTGAAATTCCTTACCTCATCAAATCTTTTCAGTCCTTAAACATTACTTCAGAGAGTTAAAAAACCCGGGACTGAAACGATTTTAACGATGTCCATCATATCTAGTTACGAGTTCGTTTTACTATTTTATTTTTTGACAAACCCAGTTTGCGTAAGTCTGCGAGGATCAGATTTTCTTGCGTAACAAGAATATTTCCAGTATTACACCGGAAATTAGAATTACCTGACATTATTCGATTTACCTCGAATTTGCACGGAAAATTGGATTTGGAAGATCGGTCGTAATATCAAGCAGCGCAATAAAAATGTAATTTTACTATAACTAAAGGACTATTTCTTTATTTCTAAGCAAACATTATCTTTTTTGACAATTTTGTTTTCGTACGCCAACGTGAGTCGAAAATGGTCCTTTTTTGCGGTCTCAGAATTAGTGTTTTCTGAATATGAAGACCCTGAGAGGAGGTACTAACTGGATTACTCTGCCAACGATGTTGGGCGGGATTACCCTTCGGGCTGTCTTCAAAGTGATAAGAACGAGCTAGCTAGCGAGTTATTATTTTGGTTATGTTTGAGGCCATTGCAGGAGAGCATAATTACGAATTTCGCTTTTAGGTTAAAAGGAGATGAAGTTAATGACACAAAGAAGTTGATAATGCTGTTGTCTATAAAAAACCGGCTAAGTACGAGTCTGACTCTAACTTGGTGCAAATGAGGTGCAAAGTTAACGCAACCGATCACGTTTTTTGTAGCCCCACTTAAATATTTATTTATTATATTTTTAGTATTTGTTGTTATAGCGGCAACAGAAATACATCATCTGTGAACATTTCAAGTGTCTATCACGGTTCATTAGATACAGCCTGGTGCAAAAAACGGCAAAAATAAATCTTGTTTTAAGAAATTATTTACAACACTCATCACGATTTTATGAGACTCATACAGGTAACATGGGAATCAGAGAGTATTACGGTAGCAACACATGAAACAGATTGACAGAACCAATTAACCCAATCATAGCGTGATGACGTCAGCAAGTATCATCTATCATTTCGGAATAGCGTACCTTGTTTTCTTATACCATGAATGTACATAACTAGGTCGATGCAGAGTCAGCCACCGGCTAAGCTTGCACCATAGATTGGAGCGGAGTTTCTTTTTTTTTTTTCGAAATTTTCTCTTCGTCACGACCTAGCTTAATTTGTGCATTTTAAAACAAAAATTTCTAAAATCGGTTGAGAACTCGCTAAGATCTGCGCATTGTTACAAAGTCCATTCGAGTCGATCCATGGGAGCTTCGCTCGCTTCGCTCGCTCCGCTCCAATTATAAATATCAGAAATCGTCTAGATTAGATTCCCACGTGACTTATACGGTTTCGAATCTAAGTATACATAGACAACATATATATTTTATGGTGCATTTCAACTTGTCGATACATCGGACAATGCTGAGCTGAATGCGAGTTTAATAAATACCGTTTAGAGAGTGAACAGGTATCTATCGACTATGGATTTTTTTTAATTAAAGGACGTAATTATATTGTATACATATTTTGTCGTTCGTTTAATACATTATTGACCGAGTGAGCACCAAGCGCGAGCGCGGCGTCTCACCGTCAGCTTGGACAACAATACGTTCTCTTCTACAAATTGCATATCTTAACCGATTCTCCAGAAGGTTCGTTAATTATAAGGATTTTTTGTCGATTAAATTTCTCAATATTTCAAACTTGCGGAGATATTATGGGTATTAAGACGTAAAAGAAAAAGATTTAATTTAATTGCAGTTTGTATTGGATATGACCCACATCATCCAGATCTGCCAGGATACGGCATCCTCGGTGCTTTGTACCCACTTGTACCTTATATTGTTAGAAACACTTAATAAGGTAAAATTAATATACAAAATTCCCCTTTTTAATTCCACTGGCTATACAAAAGTGGTAGTTATAAGTTCTGCTGCATCTGTAACCGCATCTAGAGTATTCGTGTTTAAACTAATGATATTCACAAAGTATTCAGTCGTAAGTTAGTTTAGTCGATATTGTTACTTTTCATAGCAGTACTCATGTTGAAAGACTCGGTGATTATGATTAATTGTTTATCAGTAATCAATAGAGACAACGGCGTTAGAAAATCCTAAAACAGCAATAAAGTAATTTAACAAGTGCTACATGAGGTATGTTGCTACAACTTTCAACCTATACTATAACTATAACCCGTGTTTGTTTCTCCTTTACAAAGCTACAATCAGTCAGTATTATGATTTATACTAGATTTTAATGCCGGAGATAATAAGCATACGTTTTCTTTAAAGGCTTTATACACGATGATTTTTAATCGGTGATCAGGAGTAGAAAAATATTAATATTTAGCTAAAATTAAACTTAATACGCGAGGTCCCGCGCAATCACCGCACTGTTAAATTAATTAAAAGTTCAAACATAATTAAAACTAATAGCCACTAGATACATGGTCATCCTACACAAATTATTGAAGTACGATACCTACGTCAAGTGTCATCGCTTTGGCGGGAAATTTTACGAAATTTTCTAATACTTTCCTTATGTATAATGACAATGACAATGACAAGTTATTACTCATAAATTGTCATTCCCATTAAATTATTAAAGAGGTTGTAAGCACACCGATACAGATTAGTTCGGTGACAAGGAATTTAAGACAAAAATTGGTTTCAAAATAAAAATTATCATAGAAAAATAAAAGATTGTTTTCATGTAATTACGACTTCAACGTGACCGCCATCAATTACTGAGTTAGAAAAGTTGGTACCTGATCACCGATTAAAAATCATCGTGTATAGTAGTTATGGAATGTAATAATCTCTTCTTTATCGATATCGATACGGTTCCGTAGATAACAAAACTAGCTGTCAACCAGGAAGAGTGTTTAATCTTCTGCAGTCGGTTAGCGTTAACGCGGTTCAGCACAAAACAGAAACGGCGAATTGATTCCCATTCTTAGGGAAGTCTGGGTTTTTCTTCAAGACCAAAGACGGATCGCGAACGTAGATTTATTGAATTAAAAAGCAAACTTTATCGACCAATGTAAGTATTTACAAGATTTTAAAATGATTGTTTGCCGCATTTTGTAATCAAATCGAAACAACACTTTTTTAACATAAACTAAACGAAAGCTATATTTAAGAGCCGAGGCAAGTTACCCACTAGTGCCGCGATGCTGTGAGAAAGAAGATTTGTGACTAGGTGTTCGAACGTGGACCACATAAAATTCGGTTCACGACTTTCGCGAATGCTGCCTTTGATCGAGAATTAAGTGTTACCTGAATTCAGTCTAAGCAGGACTTTGAAAATCGCGCAAACAAAACCACAGATTGTCTTGAATCATCCCATCCCAAAAGCGAAAGTTTGTGTGTATGTTAGTTACTTCTTCGTGCTGAAAGACCTGGGCGGATTTGCATGAAATTTGGAACATACTTTATACCCTAAATAAACACATTATTTCTTCAAAAAGCCATGACGCCCTTGGGGGTAAGTTGGGTTAACGTGGGCAAAAGTTAGTAGTACTTAGATCATAAAATTCATAAATCATATTAACCTACATTAAACATTTCAAACAACACCGACACAAGAAGGTGGTCATCATGAGACCCTCATTCAATGAGTGATATAGATAATGGTACAAAAACTGAACGTAACATAAAATTTTGGATTCTTAGCTTCAATATTGGCTGAGATATTGTCACTTGTTCCAATTAAAGCTGAATATCTTGGAAACTACTGGTCCTATTTCCACCAAACATAGTTAAGAACCCTGTTTTTTCGTCGCGGGTTAAAAAAGGCCTGGATTAATTCAACTTTCGAATGATAGCAACGAAATTCAACGTGTTTAGAAGCTACGATGCTAGAGACATTAATAGACATGCCACCAGATATGGATACGTTTGACGTTTGACGAAATTACTAAAATAATGCGTATACGCATTACTTTAGTAATTTAGAATACCTAAAGGGAGACCTCATGACATGCCGTACGCTCTATAAGAAGTTAGTGTTATAAGAAATTACCCACGGATGAAAACATGGACGATTATCATCAATAACTTGGCAAGATTCTAATTAATTGGGTAGTGTTTTTTCTTAGGATGCTCGTGGTAAACGAGTAATACGAGTAAAACGTGGTAATACGAACTTTAGTTTCCCAACAATAATAAATACTCATCCAGTGTTGTTGTGTTTACAGTTTCTTTGTATTCTTAATTAGCAAACAAACATAATTATACAGAATTAAAAAAGCTATTTTAACCTTTCAAAGAAAATTTGGATATACAAAATACAAACTTTGTTTTCAATAGAGAAAACTGACGGAAACGGTAAAGTGAATTATCATGCTTTGTTGCAACTCTCGGCCATACTAAATAGGTGAGGTTTGTTGGTTTGTTAAATGTTCAAAAGCGTTGCTGGCTAAAAATTTCCTCACTAGCGGTAAAATAACAAGAAACCTGGCGGCCATATAATGCTCAATAAATCCTATAATGGACGAGGATTAGGTAATCTATTTGCAAAAGAGAATATAATATTTATTTCACAAAAAACGCATAAATAAAATACATTACATAAAATACATGATATCTGTCAGACTCCGAAACTATGTTGGGCCTCGGCTCTAACTCGACGATGCTTTGTGATATTCTCAATTTAGCAATACCAAATATATACTATAATTTCGCAATACATTGCTTCTATTTATTCTACAAAATGTAATTTAATACACTTTATTTTCAGAAGTTGCTCAACAAATGTTGTATAGTTTCAAGGGACGAATCTATGTTTTAATTTATTGCTCCTGTTACAGGGCCCACCCGGTATATGGACGGATATATATCGATGTATATGGCACCCTATAATTGTGACAACCAACAATTGTTTATTTTATAAACTACGATTTTTCTGTTTTTTTTTTCACTTACAGGCTACAGCATACAGTGAGGGTTGAATTAAGCGTATTAAACATGTCAGCAGCTATAACCCATCTGGTTTTCTGATGGGACATTAAAGGGTAATTATTATTTTCAATCTTGTTTTTTTTTTGATTAAGTATATATAAATAGCACCTACCTAAATAGGTATGTAGGAGCACGGCAGCCCCCGGCCAAGTGGAAAAATCTATCACTGTGGTAAGGTTCCCCCGTTGCGATTCCCGTACAAGGGACGAAAACATCATCATGATCAAAAAATCATTTTCAAAAAAATATAATCTCTGTGATTTTGTGGATTGAGGGGGTAATTCCTACTTATATGTAAAATAAAATAAAAAATCACCATATTTACCATTCAATTCACCCCTTAATTGCATAATTCTGAAAACGTATTTAATATACTCAGTTTGTGCTCACAAATAAAGTTTTATACAATGGCAAAAGCCATTTTTATGTCATGGTGTCACTGGCTCCCTGCTAAGTGTTATAAAATGTACATTAGCTTGTTATGACTATGTGATTATTAGACGGCCTATAATTAGTAATAATAGTAATTGACCAAACTATGATTAGGTGTATCACATAGATATTGGTGGTCAAGTTATTGTCTTGTTCCAGTCAACTTGAAAACTGAAATTTTGCGCAAAAAATCAAGATGCAATTACCAAATACCGAACAATTTTACAGCAATTCCTATAATGCAATCACACTCACCACTTCTTAATTAAATGTTTCTAGTTGCTATGAGACGCGCACACACCCTAGAAGCAAGTTTCAATTAGAGACGGACAAGGTCGAGTTATGAGTTTGTATCGTACTCTCGTGTCTGAATCATAGTTTCACTGTAGCACCCTTGTTATCACTTATACAGTGTGCTTGGAGAACTTCTGAACTTCTGGCTTGAATTGTTACTTAATACGGTTCAATCGCAGTCTCTTGATCTTTTAATTGTTAATGGGTGCAATCTATATAGATTTGCCAAAATAAAAAACAAAATCGAATCTATACTGAATGAATCACAGCTAGTACTAAAAATACACATTCAACTCAATCATTTTTACAAACACCGAATTTTGCATGCCGCTTGTACTTGTGAAATATACTTAATTTTACGTCTTCTACAGGTTTGAGAGGCAAGGCTGAGCCAGGGAATCAGTTACATTTTTGATATAGAAGATTAGAAAATTATGTTTAATTTTGTTTTCTTCGTTCTCTTAAGGATAAGGCCGTCTATGTCTATTGTCTACCGTTATTTCATTTAAGATTTCTCATTAAATATTTTTCTTGCTAGTGTGCAATAAAGTATTGTTGTATTGTATTGTGTAGTACGTAGTTTATATTGCTATTTGTGAAATATAAAGCTATTTAAACCATGAATACAAAGATCAAAGCTTAAAGAAAAATTGAATAAGGAGCTACCTGGTGGAAGGGACCGGGAATCGAACCCGGTACCTCTGGATTACCGGTCCAGCGCGTTAGCCACTTCGCTACCCTCGCTCCACGTAGACCTGACGAATTTTTCCTTATGCTTTGTGTGTCGATCTTTGCATTGTTTATTTGAAAGGATTTTACACCCTAGCGACCTCTATGTGAATACGTTAATATTCACATCTTACCGCACCACTTTACAGCGGTGAACGAGCAAGCGAGAGAGGGCGCTGTTAGTTTTATAATTTTATTTATAAATTTCTTTGTATGTTAATTTTCTTTGTATTCATGGTTTAAATAAAAATTGTGGTGTACCCACAACCACATTAAAAAAAATGAGACATTACATGTTTCATAAATTTATAAAATATAAAACTATTTCAGTTTCAATTACGCAGGCGCGATCGCTTCTAGACCTTATTGCGTCGGGTCGAGCCTGGACAAGTGTTAGTAAGCTACAAGTATTTATGTAAATCATACATTTCCATAACACAGAAATGTGAGGAACTCTCAGCACAGGAACTTTATTGCATTCCCGAGTGTTGCGGGAACAAAGCAATAGGTATCATTTGTCATTGCACAGTGTTCACATTGGCGCAATAGCCGAATACATACGTGAATTCGCCTGTTTACCACAACAGACTGGTATTACGCTCACAGTTAGAGCAACGGTGGTATATATAGGGGAAATTATGAACATTTCACGTTGGAAGCGATTATTAGCCCGAATTCCAAAAATGTTTTCCTGCTGATTTCGTTCATGGGAGCATGATGCTTTAATGATGCTGGAAATGCAATTATTGGTGATTAGTTCTAGAACATACAGTATTTTAATTTTGGGTTATGGCTATACAGATAACAAACCGATTGTTAGGCAAGTCCTGCGTTGAGCATTTAGATGATATCATTCCCATACTCTGTATTTTTATTTAGCCAACGATTAGGTCAAAACTTAACTGCCAATTACAGTGTTTTAGAAGCCTTTTCAGCAGGCTGAAAAGTCATTTCAGACCGTTTTAGGAGTTGCTCTATCACATATCAAAAGAACAAGATTTCACCCAAGTTGCAGGCGTTTTCAGGACCCCTTATGTACGATTCATATGGACCGGGCCGGCCCGGATCGACGGCCGCCGCGTCGCAACGGGCGCTCTGGCAGCCGGCAGCGGCCGACCGCGTCCAATGACTAGGTCGGGCGGGTTCAGCTGCCGCCACGTTCCAGCGGACGCTAGAGCGCCCGGCGACAGCCGACTGCGTCCGCCCGAGCGATTAAATTCTAGGGCGACGGACGAGCGAACGGAGCCGATGGCACGCGGCGGTAACTGAACGGACCCGATGGCGCGCGGCGGTGACCGAACGGAGCCGCTTATGCGCGACGACAGCCGAGCACCTCCTCCGTCCGCGTCCGTAAGCGCCCAATCGGCTGGCAGCGGCGCCAATAACATTCGAATATAGGATCTGACTGTTGTACAGAAGCTCTACATTCCTTTGGCAACTATTTAGATGCGCTTGAGCGTGCGCCGACTCCGCCCGGTCAGTGAGAATCGTACATTGTAGGCTTCTGAAGTTACACATCAGTATATGGCAAAATTTCCATAAAGGATATAACAGAGATAGCACTATTAGAAAGAGATAGCTATACTCAGAACATTCGAGATAGCTAAATTCGGAACATTGGAGAAGGGAGTTACAGAGATTGCACCATTAGAGAGGGACATCAATGGCCGAGAATGTTCCTGACGCTCAGGCTGGACCTTACTGGAATCTGTAATATTCGCGCTTTATGAGGACAACGCATGGAGTGTTCGAGAGTCTGATTAAGTTTTAACTAAGATACAATGCGAACAAAGTGATATCGTAAAGACTGTATCGTTAAGTATAAATACAACTTGACAGTGGTTTCATTCGATTAAAACATAGTTTTTTTTAATTCAAACTGATGTCAATCTAAAAATTAAATGTTGGATTTGACTAGGATTGTTTCGTTTCCTCGTTAGTTATTGTTAACTAAAACCGTATGGACTTTCACCAGAAAAACAGAAATCGATTGTGGACAAATGGTGTAGTATAAAAAGAATCACTCTCAGGAAGCTAGCTAAACTCGAAAACGTTAAGTGTTGGTGGAGTCCAAAATGCGATTAAACAGTACGGCCAAGAGTATACTTTCGTTGACAAACCGAAATCCGGCCGAAAATCAGGTCCTTCAAACCCCAATTTGGATAAAAAGATAGTAAAGGCATACACAACCAACAAGGAGGCGTTTGTTCGGGATTTGGACAAAAAGTTAAGTACATCTATTTGTATGGTCCAACGTACAAAGCATAGATACCTACAATTTAAAGACTTACAAGAAGCAAAGGCAGCCTAAACAAAGCTAAAAACAGCAAAACTCAGTAAAATAAAGAGTTTTAAAAATTTTATGACTCTCTTCTTTAAAGGAAAATCTGTGTCTTATAATGGACGATGAGACATATGTGAAATTCGATTATAAATCTCTGCCGGGACCGCAGTATTACACAGATCAAGATCGATCTGTTATTAGTGAATCTGAAAAGTCAATTTTTACAGAAAAAAATGGAAAAAAAAAATTATGGTATTGCAGGCGATCTGCGAGTGTGGCCTCAAATCGACTCCATTTATCACTACGTCTACAATGACAGCATATTTATATAAAGGAATGTCTTAATAAACGACTTTTGCCTATATGGTTAGAAAACACAGTGTTCAGACTATATTTTGGCCCAATTTGGTATCTTGCCACTATGGGTCCAAGACTTTGTAGTGGTATGAAGAGAAAAATATCAATTTTGTACCTAAAGCTATGAAGCACCGAATTGCCCAAATCTTAGGCCTATCGAACGTTTTTGGGCTATAACTAAAGCTTAACTGCGGAAAAATGCCCGGTCTACAGGTTCCGAAGAGCAATTTCGTCGAGACTAGAACAGGATGACAAAAAAATTTGACCAAGGCGCTGTCCGAACTCTGATTTCTACGTACAGAAAGTTAAAAAAATAGCTACAAGTGAATGATTTCATTGGGTTTAAAGACGTTTTTGTATCATTTAACGTCTAAAACGTAGAAGATTTTTTTTCTCTATGATAAATATATGAAAGTTGTCAGTAATACTTTATTTTACTTGTATTTATACTTAACGATACAGTACAGTCTTTATCGGAGCGAAGGGCGTTCAAGTGATTAGTGCGTTTAACGTTTTAAGTAAAGTTCGTGTAAATTGTGAGTGTGTAATTGAGTAATAAAGTCATAATAAAGTATTTTTTTTAATTAGTGGATTAATTTGTGCTTTATGTATCTAATACGAACCGTCGCGAACGCTCGTAATAATATAAAGTTACTTTGTAATAATAAGAAAAAACTAAAACTAGTTCGTACATGTCATTGCATCAAAACTAAAACGTCTACTTCATTAAGTTCCTTGGTGGAGCTAAAAGTTAACTAAACAAGACTATCTGGTAATATCTGTGACTGTACTAGTGCAGTCGAGTTGAAGTTCCCTAATTAATAACTCTCAAATGCGAAAACTTGGCTCCAGCCAAAGTAAGCATAATGAACTCGTACTAAGTAATACTGATGTATGACTTCAAATTCAACAACTATTTGCAGAGTAATCGCTTCAACATTGGTATGTACCTTACTGTTCAAGAGATCTGTGTACCTATTTTGGATAAATTCAGTCAAATTAATAAGATAGTGTAGAGTTTGTGACTGATACTTTCTACAGCAGGTAATAAATGGGTTAAAAAAAAACTCAATTCTTAAATTGTACAAAATTTATAACTTTAAGAGTGAGTAATTTTTCATGTTACTTTTAGAGTGAGTTGTGAAATAAAGAGATTAATGTGTTTGGAGATTAATTGCCTGCATTGCAGTCATCATCCTCCTAGCCTTTGTCCCATTTTTTTGAGAATGAATTCTCAAATCGGGGTCGGCTACCTAAATCCCAAGATGTGGCGTAGGCACTAGTTTTTACGCAAGCGACTGCCATCTGACCTTCCAACCCAGAGGGGAAACTAGGCCTTATTGGGCTTAGGTGGTTTCCTCACGATGTTCTCCTTCACCGAAAAGCGAGTGGTAAATATCAAATGACATTCCGTACATAAGTTCCGAAAAACTCATTGGTACGGGCCGGGTTCGAACCCGCGACCTCCGGATTGAAAGTCGCATGCCCTAACCACTAGGCTACCACCGCTTCCTGCAATTGCCTGCATTGCAGTATTACGAATAAATATAAGTAGGTAGAGACTCCAATCTGTCTTCTATATTCCAGAAATAATTTCTAAATTTGCTTTGTTTTTAAACAAAACCTTTTTAGTCACAATATAAAATAATTTTTAAAATTTATTTGCTGTTATAAAGGCAACAGAAATATATCATCTGTGGAAATTCAATTGTCTAGCTATCACGTTTCACGAGATACAGTCTGGTGACAAACAGACGGACAGAGGAGTTTTATTAAAAAGGTGAAAATCTGAAGTTTCATTATAAATGGATTTTGTACGCACTATTGAGATTTAACGATATTGGTGCGGATATAGCAGTTAACGAGTATAACTATTATACTACGTAACTGTTACATAATGAGATATTTTAAATACGAGTGAGGTTTTACGACGCGAGCCGAAGGCGAGTGTTTCAAAACCTAATTATGTGCAGTTGCATACCTAGACTACTTTATCTACACACATATTCATCCTCATAATCATAGATTTCCTTTTATGTAGATAATATGAAGTCAGTACTAACAGTCGATCCCACTGAGCGGAGGAATAAATGAGGCGACCTTGCCGGCGGCTAGCGGGGTATCATACTTGATTATCTCAAGATGACCACGCCGGAGATATCGTATCGTAATGTCATGAAATAACATCTCTGATTTTGGTCACTGCCAAGTAACGTTGGTCTTTACCTATAGTATCTTTATTATAGTAATTTAACAATATGGATGTAGATAAAAGCCTTTATAATTCAGAAGTGTAATACTCGTAAGCACTAATAAACAGAATGTTAGTTTCACGTGTAAATCATGGCGGAAATTTACATGGTGATATAAAAACGCCGTTCTCTCTTAATCATCAAAGTTATCATCTTTAACACAAGCGTTTTGGTAGATGTCGAGGTACGTCAAGAGTATCGCTTGTGTGCAGAGTGTTCTCAGTTATCGGAATCGTGCTCAAGTCTCGAGCAGAGCCAGCAACGAATTGAGCGAAAAGCTAGTCAGCTAATATCGTGAATAGGGTTAGAGGTTGCCATGTTGCGAGCATTAGAAAATACGGAGTGGATGTATCAACTTAAATCAATATAATGTCTACTGTGATTTAATGATTAAATATTACGAAGCGTGTTGCGGATATTATTTGCATAAATATTTAATTGTTACAACCTGCATAACATATCAAATAAATACATAATTATCTTTATTAAATATAGATCTATTGTTTAAAAGACACACGAAACTAACATTTTGAAGTTTTGATCCGCATTGCAGGCTCCGTCAGGTGAGTTACAACTAATCAGCAACAGGTTTCGTCATATAATTAAAAATCACTATAAGATGTGGATGCGAGATCGCCACAAGATTGACGCACTGGAAATGTGGTGCTGGAGATGCATGCTCAGAATCCAGTGGACTGCGCACCGAACCAACGTTTCAATCCTGAAAGAACCCAACATCAAAGAGAGATTATCGTCGGCTGTGCAAATACGAATCCTCAAGTTCTTCGGGCACATCACCCGCAACGAGGACTCCATGGAACGATTGGTGGTGCAAGGGAAAGTGGAGGGCAAAAGATCTCGTGGACGCTCTCCAACGGGATGGATAGACCTCATCAAATCTGTGACACAATGCGGCATAAACCAGAATTCTCACTCCGCCAAACACAGGACTACATGGCGGCGCATCACGAGAGAAGCGGTGGCGAAAGAATCGACCTAACCATGACCACGACTGAGTACTACTCAGTGAGTAGTCGTGGTCATGGTTAGGTGGATCGGTCTTGGCAGAGTTGCCAAGAGTGCACGACTACGAAGAAGAATAAGATGTGGAGTTGCAAAAAACCAGCTCGCGAAGATCTGTGACTTGAAATATCTTCTTTATCATAGGGCACGGATTTAAGTGTTAAATATGTAATACATTTTGTATAAATGTATGGAGATGTGTTCATTCTCCAAATCAATGTTAAGTAACAAACATTATACATTAAGGTATAAACTATACAGTACTTTATAGTTTTGTTAGCTCTAGTATCTTTAGTTACTTAGTTACGGAAATAATAGTAGTAGTTGTAGTTTTAAGCATATTTTACCCGACAACAATATAGTAAAAAGAGCGTTCTGCCTTTATTTTCTTTCGCACGTATTACGTTGCGAGCGCCTTTTATTAATAACCATTATTTGAATAATGTTATTAAAACTATCGTGAGACATCTTTACTAATTATAAAAACGGTATAAACTCACGTAAAAATTGTCAGGAACCATTATTTGACGCCAGAAATGTAAGTATCTCGATTCTCGCGCTCAATTAAGCAGTTAAAGTAGTATGTACGTACTTACCTACGGAAATAAAAATAATTATGGGGCGTAATTTTTAGGCGTTCAACCAAAACGGTTTCTGTTTACTAATTCACAGACCGGCCAAATTTACTTTAATTAATTAATTTAGGCAATTCTTGGGGGACAGCATGGCAAACACTGAAAGCCTACCCGGGAAGAATTAATAGGTTGCTCCTAAAATTATGCAAAGGTAAGTAAAGGTCACTGTGATTAATAGCAAGATTCATGAAAGGGTTCGATTAATTTAATTACAACTTAAATCCGTTTCATACTTATAATAATAAATGACAATAAAAAAGCTTTTATTTTCTTAATACAATATGAAAAATATGCAACTAACTTTCTATAACTACCTACTTAATATCTGAACTGGTAGGTATCTATAAAAACGATTTGCAGTAATTATTTAATAATAGTTAACATATATTACAAAAAGGAAAATTACTTAATTGCTATAATAATGTTTTGTTTCGGGCTATAATAATTAACAGTAAGGAACCCCGGTAAAGGCCTCTTCCAAAAATAACCACTTTTCTCTATGTTGAGCTAAGATATGCTATTTTGGACCACTATTTTTTTTTATGTCATCGGCCCAACGAGCGTGTGGTCTTCTGTGTTTTTTTCCCTGAGGGCCTTTCCACTGAGTAACTGTTATGGTTCACCGCTAATCTTGAAGTCGAGCTACGTGTCCAGCCCATTTCCATTTTAATTTCTGAGCGTGATTAAGAGCGTCTAATGCTTTGTGGTCTTGGACGTTATGTTTAGGTGTATTTTTTTTTTATTAGGTTTAACATATTGCGTCCCATTCCCGTCTCGCAAGGAGTTATTTTGTTTTTTTACTATGTGGTAAACTTCCATTGAAAAATCTACTTATGACATTTTTTTACATTTCGTAAGTGACATATTGATCAGTAGGAAATCTTGATCCGTATGTAATGTATCTACGCCTAAACTAAAGGTACAGGTCCTACGCCTGCTTCACCCTCCTCACTAAACTCTACTCCTACAACGAAGCCCTAAGGAAACCCTACAACAATTACCTAAGAATATCTTAACAGCAGCTCCCAGTGTTCTATATCCTACAACTAAACAAATCTGAATATGAAAGGATCTTTATAACAATTTGAGCTTGAACATTTCTTAAAACTAATGGCCAAAATGTGATCTGTATAGGTGTGATTCGTCTAGGGCAGGATCTAACGTTGTTGTAGTAACACAGTTTCTTTTAAGAGATATGTAGCCGTGATGTGCCATTAAGTACCTTCAAACCTATACTACTATGTATTTTTGTTAATTGAACCTAATAAAAGTGTAATCTGTTTCCCTTTTAACCCTAGCTTCTATCCTTCTGCTAACTTGGTTCTTTATACTAATTTAATTTCTAACTTAGTTTAATGTTACCTATCCTCAAAATATAAACTTATTACTTCCTAAGAAGTCAAGCCAACAAGAATATCTATAGCTCCTATAGCAAGATTCAATATCAAATATTGTAAATACTCTTATAAAAATATTATTTAATTCTATAAAATTCATCCAATCCATAGTTAGGTATAGTTTTACTAGGTTACTCTATGTAACAATAAAGATCAGTATGTGAATCAACCCAAATATTATTAAGATTCCGAAACGAAGGGTAAGTTAGTTTGTTCTTACTCCAGAATGATTAGAAATCATATGTCTATGTACAATATGAAACTACACTTCATTATCAATCTATAAATAGGTGGAAGTTACAGGATCTATGAGATTTTATTATGAATTTAATTGTTCTTAAGTTTTCATATTTGACAATATTGAATAAATTTTGTCATTACACCTTAATCTGAAAAGGTGGTTTACCTCCCTTAAATAAACTATAGTGGACCAATCTGAAGTGGATTCTAGACCTATACAATAAGTAGGAAGTTGTTTTAATCTTCACAATTAAGAACTAGTAAGGACTAGATTATAGTGAATGAAGAAGGTGACTTTAAAGAAAAAAAAAAATTTTTTTTTTAATAATCCCCTACCACCCTAAGTGCGCGGAGAATGTCACTGAACGCTTTACCTATCTATTCCTGAGAAGCAAATCGAATTAAAGCGTTCAGCTAGAGGATGGGGAACTCTGCTCCTAGTCTAAGCTGAACAAACCACTGTGGGATCTCTCCGCATCTATGCATGACGTCCTATCCTGAGGCAAAGTGACAAAGGATCCATCTTTTGGGGAAGCCTTTTGGCGCAGGCTTCTTAAAGTTAACTACACAAGGCCTACGCTAAAACTTTTACCTACCTATTTAACTAGTTAAATATATGTAATGATTGTAAAACTATGATAATTCAGAAAAATGAAGTTATAATTGTATTTGTAAGAAGTCTAATACACTACTCTTTCCTAGTAGGTATGAACCCTTCTAATGAGTTCTAGAACTTGGTTTTCGTTTGACCATATTCATAAATGTAGTATACCCTTGAAATCATGAAGACTATTGTGCCGTTCGGAGTATCTTTCAACTCTCGACTGACTCATTCTGATAAAGGAAATTACTCTCAACCCTTGTGATATAAATTACTTTAGTTCTGAGATCTGTGATGTAAATTCGAGAACGAATAACTTTCATTATTGCTATCCATAAGTCCCCGGCTTTTCTTAGCAATTTACACTTCAGATACTCCACATCCAGTCTTAGGAATGCTTTGTATTTCCATACTATACAACGATCCACAATTTCCTTATCAAAATTATATTAAAGTTTAAATTATTTCTGTTCATTGAAAAAGCGAATATCTACTGCCAACTGACTCAACTTTACTTCAGTGATGCCATTCTATCACTTAAGCTATACCAAAGGTTCATTACTTTAAATCATAATCGGTAAATTTTAACTAATTATTCCTTTAATTAAGGTGTTAAATATCTGGTTGGCCTAAATAACAGGTTCCCTATTCCCAATCTTTACAACCCGCTACAAGATTCTGTTTTTCCCCTACTAACGTCCCGGGTCATAACCACTTAAGAAAATAATAGTTCAACCTCTTGACCACTATACCTAACAAGATTAAAATAATTTGAATAAATGTTATGTTAATTAATGATGAATGGCCGATTGCTCGGAGGATAAAGAACCCCGTTCTAATATTCCTACTGGAGTGTACCTATCCCCATACCCCCGTTCCTTAGCTAGTACAAAGAACACTAGAGACCTGGGTCTCATATTTATATTTAAACGTGTATGGGCCTAGCTAAACTGAACTGTAAGTTCGGGTGATTAGCCCGAAGAAGTGACTATCATCGGTGTATTTGAGCCCCCCCCATGCGGCTGATGAGACGCCGGAAGCATGGAGTAGCTCGCCCTAATATGTGTATATAAAGCAGACATATAAATATATAAGTATATGAGACCGAGCCTGGAGGCCCATTTGGCTTCAGCAAGCGCGGATTGGCCCGCATGTCCATCACGTGTGGTCCTTGCTTTCACCAAACAAAACTATCCACACTCGTAGGCTATTCACTGCACTTATATATGGCTAGTGCCCGAGTCGCCTAACTCGGGTAAAACTAGAAGAGTCTGAAAGATATTCGTTTAACAGCCGCAAGGTTAAATATATTTCACCTGGCAACCATGTACCAAAACACTATTTCTGGCATGTAATTAAGCTGAATAGCTTAAAAAAAAAACAACAAAATCCCACAACATTTCAATAAATAATTATAGATCAGAAAAATAATGTAATCCCAACAGAAATTCCCCTTAGAATTAATTTTAATACCTTATTGCCAGACAATAATGTTACCCAGTCGAAGTCACAAGTAAAAATGAATCCCCTTCTACTAAGCCCTTGCCTATTTATAACCAATAGCTCGAGACATCCGACAGCTTCGACAGCTTCAACAGCTTCGGCAGCTTCGACAGCTTCAACAGCTTCGACAGCTTCGACAGCTTCGACAGCTTCGACAGCTTCGACAGCTTCCACAGCTTCGGGACACTCGGGACACTCCCGACACGTCACGTGACCTAGCCCCCGCCCTCTAAGCATTGTATATGGGATTTTGATTCTTATTTAGTCTAAATAAAGCTCAACTCCTCTGTTGTCAATTTGTGAATATCAACTTGCTATTTTTAAAGTAGTAGTCCGTAAGCCCGCTCCAAGATTGCCTACGTAATATGACATCATGATAAAATGCATGGCACACGGTCGAGAAAGTTGTGCCGAGTGAGAATCAAACGATTGTCGCAAAGAAAATTGGCCGGAAGTTTGAGAAAATCCTTCATTTCCGGTAAAATTTTTAGGGGTGTACTTACGTCATGTGACGTCAGTACGTGACACGTGGCATCATTTAGCCCTTTGATCGGAGAGCTTGTAAACATAAGTCTGCCAGTTCTGCAATGGCCGGAAGTCCTTCAAAAGTGTTTTTTTACTCCAAGGTAGAGGAGGTAGTGGTAATAATGTTCAATGCGCACGATTTAACAATTTATGTTCTATTGCCAAGGAGTTCCGACTCATCAGTCGTGGTGGAAATTGAATAGAACTATCTAGGGTAAGTGAGGGTAATAATGTACTAGTCGACGGACAAATTAACCGCGACCTAGGGTGCCGCCGGCGGGACCCAAGGTGTCGGTGTCTACTCTACCGCCGTGTCCAGGAGTACCGCCTTCTGAATCTGACCCTTCCTCCAGCCATCTAGCGAGAGACTCTTAAGGTGTTTACCGAGACTCTTTACTACAAAACCGATCACGTAAACGACTACCTGTATAATTACCGTCGAGTCAACATATAACATAGCGGTCACCTCGTGATCCAAGTCAACGTATTTGCTGAGTTTGTCCTTCTTAGCCTTCACGAGGGTCTCGTCACGCAGGATGATGGTGTCGGCATGCACTGCCTGACGTTTGCATCTATAAGTCTGATATCAGGCTTATTGGCTATAATAGTCAGTCATTCAGAGTCAATTCCCAATAGATCGTGGTACATTCTCGAGAACTGGCATCGGTGCGTACTTATAGTTCGGCACCTCAGACGCAACAAGACCGTATTGAAGAGCAAGTTGCTGATGAATGACCTTGGCTACTTGGTTATCTGTGCAAGTACTCGCCCTTATCAAGATGAGAACAATAATATGCCTGAGTGACGGGCCGGCGGCATGCCCGACAAATGTCGACCGTACCGTCCTTTAGCATATATTTTGGTAATTGTTCGTTACCATTATAAATAATAATAATAATAAATAAGTATCAGACAACCTCACACAAATCCACCTAGTCCCAAATTAAGCTCAAGAAGGCTTGTGTTATGGGTACTAGGCGACGATATGCATAATTATATAGATAATACCATTATTTCGTATATCGAGGGAACCCACCCACACTCGGTGTTTAGGAAATACTCCCTGAGATGGCACACCTCGTGGTCAAATTCAAACTCAGTCAGCACTCTTCTGAAGGATTAAGAACCAAGTTGGCGGTTTTGAAGATGGGATGAGTTCATTTCTTTTCTTCTCATCTGTTGTACATTTACGATCCAAAAGGGGTCATTGTCAGTTCAGAAAACAAAATTCATCCCTTCGGTGGTCAAAAGTTAAGAGCTTGTATGAATCTAGGTTATGTTGCTATTACATCGGATTATAGAAGAGGAAACGTTTCGTTATTCGCACGGGCATTTTATCAGAAAATTAGGCCCTGGAATCCTTAATTTCGCCATTTTCCACCGGAAAGACTCAAACCTAAATCTGACACTGACCCAAACTGTATGCGCCAAAACGCTAGGATCTGTTGGAACTATTGAAAAATCACAAAAACCTTTAGTGGTGGCATCAAAATGGGGTTTGGTGTTGACAAGTTTGCCGTCACGCATATACAGCAGGGGAAAATTACTGAAGCCTACAACAATTACCAAAATATATGCTAAAGGACGGTCGACATTTGTCGGGCATCCCGCCGTCCTGTCACTTAGGCATATTATTTCCAATGGTTCTTATCTTGCGAAGGGCGAGTACCTGCAAAGATAACCAAGTAGCAAGGTCATTCATCAGCAACTTGCTCTTCAATACGGTCTTGTTGCGTCTGAGGTGCCGAACTATAAGTACGCACCGATGCCAGTTCTCGAGAATGTGCCACGATCTATTGAGAATTGACTCTGAATGACTGACTATTATAGCCAATAAGCCTGATATCAGGCTTATAGATGTAAACGTCAGGCAGTGCATGCCGACACTATCATCCTGCGTGACGAGACCCTCGTGAAGGCTAAGAAGGACAAACTCAGCAAATACGTTGACTTGGATCACGAGGTGACCGCTATGTTATATGTTGACTCGACGGTAATTATACAGGTAGTCGTTTACGTGATCGGTTTTATAATAAAGAGTCTCGGTAAACACCTTAAGAGTCTCTCGCTAGATGGCTGGAGGAAGGGTCAGATTCAGAAGGCGGTACTCCTGGACACAGCGGTAGAGTAGACACCGACACCTTGGGTCCCGCCGGCGGCACCCTAGGTTAGGTTTGATATTTATATATTTTATTAAATTTGTCCGTTGACTAGTACATTATTACCCTCACTTACCCTAGTTCTATTCAATTTCCACCACGACTGATGAGTCGGAACTCCTTGGCAATAGAACATAAATTGTTAAATCGTGCGCATTGAACATTATTACCACTACCTCCTCTACCTTGGAGTAAAAAAACACTTTTGAAGGACTTCCGGCCATTGCAGAACTGGCAGACTTATGTTTACAAGCTCTCCGATCAAAGGGCTAAATGATGCCACGTGTCACGTACTGATGTCACATGACGTAAGTACACCCCTAAAATTTTTACCGGAAATGAAGGATTTTCTCAAACTTCCGGCCACTTTTCTTTGCGACAATCGTTTGATTCTCGCTCAGCACAACTTTTTCGACCGCGTGCCATGCATTTTATCATGATGTCATATTACGTAGGCAATCTTGGAGCGGGCTCAGGGACTATAGTAGTATGTTTAGTTATAAGAATGGTTTTACTTGCTTCCGCAAACATTCACACTGTTACTCTTATTTTGCATTTGTATTGCCTATATCTACTAAATGATAATTTTAGTATTAGCTTGATGACGTATGATGCTAATATGTCTTAAATTCGATGATGATAATGATGATGTGAGTATCACGATGATGATATATGATTATATGATGGCGGGCACATGACGAGATCATGTGAATCGCCACACGTATTCATATAACACCTAATGTCACGTTTCTCATTATCGCTGGTTGTGATTCCCGTTGCTTGATAGGTAGTTAACTAAACCGGGAGGCCGGTATTTCAACACCGGTATTGTAAACGGCGTAATCGTTGTTAAAGGTACCTATATAGTCCAATACGGGAAGGGTATAATTGCCCCTCAAACTAAAATAATTCGAATTGTACGGGTTTTTTTTTTCTTTAATTTAACAAGGTTATATTGATTACTATTGGGTATGAATACTTTCTAACGGATCTCGAGTGTGCGTTAGGTATAAAACAAGTTGTAAGCAACCTCTGTAAATCTTAGAAAAGATTATTCTATATTTTTTTCTGCACTAGGGCATCGCATTTTACTGTTTTAACATTTTGTATTATTTTCTAACAGTTTTATCGAGAGATTAGGTATGTCAGCGCAATACGAAACGAGTGAAAAAATTATAAATTCCTTAAAAGATTATACAAGTGACTTTTGGCAAATAAAATGTGTTTAAAACTATGAAAAGTAATGTCAATTTGAATTTATAATAGATTCGTAAATTTTGTGATCTAGATAAAGATTTAAAAAATCAATTGCTTATGTATAAAGATACTGACGCATCTAACGGATAGGTACGGTACTCAACATACTCTAAGTGACTACAAAAAAATCATGCACTTATATGTTATTGAAGTTCAAAACCCTTCGCGTATTGGGCTAATAATATCATAAACAATATATATACACCTATGTATAAGGTTATTTGAACTCATATAATCCAATAGGGATAAGTGACAAACGACCTAATGGTTGTACCCAGTGTTTACAGTGCAAGGTAGTTTTTCATTTTTACTTGTGCTTGTGCTACGAGCTAGTAAATCCTTACTGATAAGGTAACTGGTGTATACACGCAAGAAATAAGTATTTCCCACAAAGCTCTCTTTATTACACTGGGTTGGCTTCGGAAATTACTTCTCACTTGATAAAAGGTATTTACACACAGATACGGATTTTCATTGCTTTTTCACGACTTTCCTACGACATGGTTGTATGACGTGGATGACATAAAGAAGATATGTTACTTTTATACTCTCTTTGAAGGCATTGATTTGCTTTAACAAACAGCTATAAACACCTTTTGGTAGCCATTCAAGGTTTAGGGCACTAAACATGTAACATTCATATTCAAAACCAAAGAAATTGTATTCGCACCCTAGCAAAAGCTATCAATATTTTTTTATTCAAATCGCTTTTAATACATGAGTTTCGTTTATAAACATATTTAGTATTTTGATATAAGAAACCTACACCATACTTCAAGTTAAAACACTTAGTGTGTGAAAATAAACATTAGATACATAAAATCTTCAATATACACTTAAAAGTAAATTACGAGAGAAACGTGAAGTTTAAGGCAATCTTGTACACTACCTGATTAAACTTTGAAAACCCCAATCCTTCTTACTATGAAGCAAAATTAAAAATCATTAAATGTTGCTTTCAATTCAGATTTCCGGAGTTGGTCACCAACATTGGTCATCATAAGTCATAACAGTTTGATTATTTAAGCATACTCGTACACTCGTACGTACTTATTATTTAAGCGTACACCCGTTTCAACTACTACTTTCAACTCTACTCAAACTATTTAAAAATAATTACATAGCCACAAATAAATAAATACTTACATTAATCAGTAATATCAGTTTGGAAATTATGCATTTTGTTTATAGCCACATGTTCAAAACAAGTGTTATATTTCTGTAAGAGCTCGAACTGGAATGGTTGAAAACATCTAAACATTAGACATTTACGTAACGTTCCAATACATCCCTCACATAACTATAAAGCTACGCAACGTAAATACGGACTTGAGCAAGATTAATCACGTTTTACATCTGATCCCACGTATTCCATTAATTGCTGTCCCAAAACGTACAGTCGCAATCATAAATATGTATGCTTAGGAGAGATTCTTTGACTTGTACAGGAAGACTAATCGTGTTCTGACAGCTCCTCCCTTTGGCTTTGATCCCGTGTAATCTCGACGGGGAGATTAGCCTTCCCCCTGTGTCCTTACCCATGCCCGTATTGAAAAAAACGTGCGGTATCTTTCAACGCGTTGACAATAAATTATCTATTTGCTATCAAACAGAAAACTAGATTAAACTGTGTTATTAAGTGTAGATATAGGTATATATCTACAAAAAGATAGAATTGACCTACTGTATAATATTTCAATTACACGCATTGTGTTTTTATATTTAAGTGTTAAGTAATAAGCTAACCAATTCAAGATCAATGAATGAGGTCATGACTAGTGTCGTGACTGAGTGTTTCGGTACATAGCGGTAAAACGCTACGGACTACGGCGTAGCACACGTACTTTTGCTGGGCATTGAATGGGTCACCAAATACTTATCACCTCTGATGTAAAAAATTCAAAGTAGAAAACGCTGAAAGCAGCAGACAAAAAGCTTTAAAGCTTACGCTCTATAATTTTCGTATAACTCTACTCGTAAGATTTTACAGGCCCCAATTCCTAAGGTATTCATACATAAAAGATGCAGCAATAAACCGTACAGGGAAAATTTACTAGAATTCGAACCGGGCAATCGGAAAAGTTTTATTGCTATTAAAACATTCGGTCGTCGGGACGTGTGATCGGTTGGGACTGACAATATCGGCAATCGGAGGCAGCGGGGGTATTTGGACGGCTGACAAGTGCTAAATTAGTTGTTTGGGACAAGTTTTGGGTCCAGGCTTCCGTTTCAAAATAGTTTTTCTGTAACATGTTTCGTTTTCCAATGTCTGGGGATCTTACTTTGTATGACTTTCTTGGATCCTTTCCCAATATTTTTTTATTGGCGTTAAACTAATACAAAAAAGATTTTCCCGTCTAGTTGGTACATAATGTTTAATTAAGATTTGTTTGTTTTATAATTTATAAACTATTGACTGATTTAGTCCGTATGAGTTACTAGACTAAATAAGTACCAAAATCACAATAGGTGTAGCTACCATATTTTTTTAAGTTCGCTCGATTTCTCCAGTGGCCATCATCCTGACTTCATGATAATGGGACCAGCTAGAAGGTATAAATACCCTTTCAAACACAAAAACTCCTTTACATTCATTGTCTGACGTTTCGACACGGTTGTAACCGCATGTTTCTCAGATGTACTGGTAAAACAGCGATTTATTACTGGAGATGTATTACTGCCCGAAAGTAAACAAAAACAAAAGTAAAGTAGTTAGTACGTTAATAAAAATCGTCAAGACAGAAAACGTATAATAGGTTGTAATTATGTGTACAAACCACAAGGGTAAAAACCGTTATAAAAACTTTCTAAAGCGGTTATAGTCGTGTTCGAGTAATCGAGGAACTTGCATAAAATAGTTATTTATTAATACAAGTGTGTAAGGTAGGTGATTACAGACGAGTGTAATTTATTTTGAATATATTACTACGGATTTAATTTTTTTTGATTCGTCACTGGATACGATATTATTTTAGGAAATTTGCGCAGATCGACTTCGAAATGAACAGGACACGAATAAAAATGGCGGAGTTATTTGTAGATCGCATGTATATAGTGATTTAATAAATATTAAAGGTGTTTTGCTAGCTCCTAGACTTCAGCTATTTCTAAAAAAAACCGGCCAAGAGCATGTCGGGTCGGGCCACGCTCAGTGTAGGGTTCCGTAGTTGCTCATCCTTCACAAGAGACGGGCTTAAAACAGCGGTTTTAAGCCCGAGGTTAAAGTTACGAGAAAGATTTCAAGTTCTATAAAAAGGTCGTAAATGCCAAAGTAACTGTAATTACTTATTATCTTCTGGAAGTCAACTTACGTCCTTTTAAAGAAAATTATGAAATTTTGCGATAACTCTGGACTGATTTTGATCAATATAGTTTTTATTGAAAATACTTATTAGGCTTCATTTTCATGAATTTTTCCATATTTTTTTTACCCGTGGTTGAAAAGTTAGAGGGGGGACACTATTTTTTTTATTTTCGGAGCGAATATTTACAAAACTACTGACTTTATCAAAAAGTAATGTTTAAAGACCCCTATTATTTTTAATAGACCTATTTAACGACACCCCACACATTACGGTTGAAACGAAAAATAAAATTCAACCCCACGTTAGGTGTTCGAGGTACCCGAAAAAAAAAATTTTCTTTTTGTTTTTATTATACCGTTTTGTCGGCGTGAATGGCGTGATACATACACATACTCATACCAAATTTCAGCTTTCTAGTACTAATGATCACGGAGCTAAGTCGCGGAGCTAAGACGGACAATACATACGGACAGTCGGACATGGCGAAACTATCAGATTATGAAGGTATAAGAAAAAAATCGAAAGTGGCGCTAGTTTCGCATTACCCGTCGCGTAGCTAGCCAAGCTTTAGTAATGAAAATATGCCCCATTGCCCAACTTGGCCGGACAATCCGGACATTGCCGTGAATCATGATAAACATTCTTCCTGCAAGGTTGTTAACGCCCTCTACACTACTACGCCAGCACTTTTAGCAGCAGTGGCGAAATACAAACCCAACGATTCCCGAAAGGGGTGGTTTTTCGAAGTTGACACGCTCTGCGACTAGATAGCGCCACAAGCAATCCACGAATTAGGCTAACTATACTTGAATTTGCAAAACTTTCAATAGAGGTCGCTAACTAACAGCACTCGCATTTCCGACCAAAAACAGTAGATGGCGCTAGGTGTACAGAGCAGCGTTTAGTTCAGGGCGGATTACTGACCTTCAATATAAGGGTGATAGTGATAGTACAATCTTCAGTTTCTATAAGCGTTTCAGTAACATAATATATATTAATTGAGGCTTATTCGGGGCTAACACTTTCTTAAAATAAATTAGTTATGAAATTGCGATACATTCATTCCCTTGCCTTTGTGAAAAATAAATCTTGGTGAAATGTTGAACTTCCTCCCCGTAACATTAGCGCAGTTTTTAATAATACCACAATAATACTAACTGCGTGACAGATAGCCATCAAATACTTAAAAACTACATACTCGTATGCAATAAAAACCATTTTACGTCACAATTACACAAACAAATTATAGGTAGGTACAGGTTGTATACATTTTCAATACTCATAATAAATCATTCTTTCCAATTTTCGTCCAACAAAACAATAACAATGAAAATATTCGTGATTTCTATTCAATCAGATACAATGACTGCTAAATCTCGAGAGATATATGAAAAGGTCGGCCGATAAGAACCCGTACATCAAAATGTTATTACGCCCTTTATTTTTATTATCATTAGGTTCGATTGTTTTTCCACAGAACGTTCAAGCGGTATTCCATCTTATAGAATGCCAGATAAAATTTGTTTTGCATTGGCTGAACCATTTTTAAATTGCCATTGTTCACAGGAAAACCGACCATCACGGAGAATTTTAATTCGGATTAAAATGCCAGGCGAGTTTTGCTTTCTCACGTGAATGGAAATAAATGCGTTAAATGTTTTGACAGTTTTTTCCACCTATTGAGAAATTTAGGAGGTAATAATTCTGATCTAAACTCTTTTTACCAAATAAGAGCTGAAAATCGCTCGACATCACAAACACGGACAAAATAAGGTTTTAATAAAAGTTTTCACTAACAGTTACAAAAACTCTATAAGGATAACGTCAAGCATTTTAATTAAGGCAATAAAATTAGTAGATTCCGGCCGAAAAGCGGCTCATATAACTCTCCTCAAATTTAATTTGAACCTCGGCATGGCTGAGACTTTCATCGTAAGACTTTTAAACAGTTTTAATAAGTAACAAGGTAAGGTTAATGGGGAAAGGGAAATGTGTGTGTGTGGGAGTGAAACGAAGAGCATTTCAACGGTTGATTTTTTCACGGAATACAAGATCTTCGTAAATAAAGTAAGATGAATAGGATAAATAAGCAATATGATGATATTACTAAATAGAATATTAATACACAAGTTAAATATAAATACAACATTTGAAGGGATCTACACCTAGTATCTCCACCTGGAGATCGAAACCAACGGCCTCTACGTATGAGATAGATCTCATCTCTCTCATCTACTTGAGTCACAGAGTTGTGCTCTGACTACTGAGCTACCGCGAGGTAATGCACATCGAACAACATAAATACTAAGCAACAAAACGCAATACGAATGGAAATAAACATTACTAAAATAAGCCCAGCGTAAAATGGAAGCGCCTACAATCTATTCACAAAATTATGACCAAAGGGTCTAGCAGGCTAAGCGAACAAGAAGTTATCCATTTTCTAATACAAAATGCAAATAAAACAAGTGCAGATAATATTATGTCTCAAATGTTATCAACGTTGACATGTCATCGTCGATGCATTATAAATAGGTTTATTAGAAAAGATTATATATCTACATACTAACTTATCTACACTGCACTAGTACTTTATTTATATAAACTCGTAACTACTTGTTCGTTTCGTTTTTTTTGACATGACGCACGAAGATTTATGCAAATATTTTTATATGTGTATGTAGCGGGTACTAGTGGCTACTCATGCATATTTTTTCTGAAGGTGTACCTCCGCGAGAAGTAAAAAAACAGAAGAATATTAAAATTATTTTTTACATACTGTGGACATGATGCGGGTTAAAAATATGCATTTTGTAGCCTATTGTAAAATATATATTGTCAAATATATATTTTTTCGGTTAATCTAACTTTGAATAGTTTACAAAATATGCCACTTCAATGATACGCTGGTTATTTTACATTATCTTGAATAACTCGAAAACAAAAGAAGATCGAGGACTGATATTAACACTTTCACTGCCATGCGCCCACCAGGTGGGCGCCTACGCCGTAGCCGCTACGGCCTACATTCGGGTAAAACCGTGTTATCGGCTACACGCGTAGCGCGTAGCACTTTCTGGCACGGAATGTGTTAAGCATGGAGTGTTCTTATTAGGACTTGCCGGAACACCACCTGAAAGAATGACCAAATCCGTCGTAGGGGCACTTCTTGTTCGCTTAGCCTGCTAGAACCTTTGATGTTGTTACTAAAGAGCGAGAGAAAAAACGGTCTTGTTTAATGCAGTGAAGTTTCATGCCATTTTGCCACCAGCAATTAAAGTATGTGTGTACGGTGTCAATCTTCTATATAAGTATATATAGTTTCTGTTTACTTATCGATGCGGACCAATGCTTCTAAAATGCTCAACATTTTTCAAATGTTTTCATCAAACAGAGTTTTTTTTACTGAATACCTTGTCTTAATTAGAACGAGGGTACTCACGGTCTCTTAACGGTTCGCCGTAAACGTCGCGTCGATACAACTGTATATTACCTGCGAACGAAAAATATTGTTCCGGTGAATCGTTAAATTTAATGATTTCATAAGCGTTCCACACATTATATGTAAAAGGTGGTATATTCATATTTGGGATATTTAAATTTTTGTAACATAATTGTAATAACATAATGTACATACCTATCTAAGCTTATGACAGTTATGACACAGGCTTTAGCAAGTTGTATCTGATTGATGAATATAGGAATTTCGTGTAACACTCGACAGTGTACGTTTATTTATAACTTAATAAATTGGTATTTATCTAAGCTGATATAACTAAACAACCAATAAACCAACACTGTCGTGTGTTGCGCGAAATGCTTATATTAATTTAACTGAATGACTTAAGAACTATATGTGTTTTATGTAGCAGAAATGTTAAGTATATAAAAAATCCCTCTAAACTTTTATTTGACAGCCTTTCAACCCACGAAGTTTCAATGAGGCTGACATTTTATTTTATCAGATGACGAAATTGTATCAGTTTATTGTCAGATGTCTGTACGGCCCTTGCACCGGACCGGATGTCCGGTTTCGGGATCCTCTACGGACGGTGTGAATTGAACCCAAGAAATAATGATTTCCAGCTTTTTTTACGAAATTTCCGCAACTGAAAGGTATACAGGGCTGCTGAACAGCTGAGGAAAGCTCTTATAATGCTTAAAATGTGAAACATAAATGTAAACCATTACTTTATCATTAGATTTATTTTTAGGTGGAAAAGAAAACAGTGCCATCTATATCCTGTAGAATCCTGTAAGATCTCTACTGTACTTATTGCACAGTTACTTGTAGATACTCGTAATACGGACAATCTAATAACATGGTGGAATTAAGTCTAACGACAAACACCGTCCACTGTGAATCATTAGTTACCTATTCTTTTCAACGTATACATTACAAAATTTCCCTAACAGTTCAACTTCGTAGACGATAAAGATAGCATAAAATATTTATATGTATCTAAAACTCTATACCCAAATATTACGTGAAACGGGCACTGGGGACCGAGCATGAGCAGTTTGTAAAAGTGAGCTTTGTTTTCTCTTTCTTCCATGGTTTTATTGGCGTCACTTTGACATTATTTAAGTTTCGGGCCTATAATACATTAAGTTTTTCCTGAAGCGGACCAAAAAGCAAGCTAATTACTTACTCCAAAAAGGAAAAACAAGAATCGTTGCGTAAAACTACTGTGGTGGTTATGGTTTTTGTTCACTTCGAATTCGCCAAGTCTTTTTGCTTGGTCGTCAGAGAAAGAATAGTGCTTATTAAATACAATTATAACCTGTTTGAATTAGATGTCCATCCAAAATAATTATAAGTAAAAGTAACATAAGTTAAATATGTATTAGTTTGTTAACTATGACAACGTTATTCACTGTGAAAGTTAAAATTGTGTATCCTCCTAAGGGCGATTGTGCACTACAATGATTTTTACTGTCCGTCAGCCCGATTTTTTATTGAAATTATTAATTGTGATATTAGCCATAAAACCTTTTGTGTATGATATACTGGCCTAGAACTTTGTAAAACTAAATCTAGAACAGGTTGCTATTTAAAATTTGTATTAGCAACGTTTGTTTGTGTTGACTACAATGTCAGTTCTAAAATACTCTTTGAACAGTACGTGTTGTAAACAACTTGATTAATAATAAACTGCTAATTTGTATCCTGGGTCTTTTCACGTAAACTGCACTATTCTAATTTATATCCCCCACAGTGGTTATGGGCGCCTTGACGATCCAGGATCGTATTTAGTGCAAAAGGACAAATTATTAATCGTAAGTATGAGTACTGTGAAAATTGAGCAACTCGACCAGAATAACTATGAGACCTGGAGAATCCAAGTCGAAGCAATATTAATAAAGAATGACGCCTGGGGATACGTTGATGGCAGTATTGAAAAACCTGCGGAGCCTGGAGAGGCGAAACTTTGGGAGACTGCGGATGCCAAAGCTAAGTCAGACCTCATTCTATCCATAAGTCCGAGTGAATTACGACATCTACGAGGGTGTAAAACATCGCGAGATGTATGGTTGAAATTAAAGGCCATTCACGCGTCAAAAGGACCCGCAAAGAAGGCGACATTGCTCAAACAGTTATTGCTTCATAAATTGGAGGAAGGTGGTGACATAAGAGAACATGTATTACGTTTTTTCGATGTGAGGAGTCAATTAGCAGACATGGATATCGAAATGCATAATGATCTGATTTCGATTATGCTTCTGTACAGTTTACCGGCAAGTTTTAATAACTTTAGATGTGCCATAGAATCTAGAGACATATTACCAGATCCGGAGACACTCAAAATTAAAATACTGGAAGAACAACATTCTAGAGACGAGAGAGAAGGTGATGATAAGGCACTCTTTATGAAAGGAAATACGTATTTTAAGTCTAAGAAGAGTGGTACAGAGCAAGGGAATTCGAAATTCAGGTTCAAATGTTTTAAATGTCATCAGTACGGTCATAGAGCCTCTGAATGTTTAAAGAAGAATAAGGAACAACGTGTAGATAGTGCAAAGTGCGTGTCAAATAATAGTAGTGATATAGTAACTGTAGATACCAATTTTGTAACATTCAATTGTATTTCAGATGATAAGGCTGTTTACAACGAGAATGGAAGTTGGATCATCGACAGTGGGTGTACGTCACATTTGTGCAATGATGAAAGAAAATTTGGAAATACATTGTTACCTTTGTCTGGTAAGCTAAATTTAGCGACAAACTCGAGCACAAATGTACAAGGTAAGGGTACAGTGAGATTATTAACATGTAATAATGGTTCTAAAACCGTGGTTCAATTGCCAAACACTTTATTTGTTCCGGATTTGCGGTGTAACCTGATTTCAGTTGCAAGAATTACGGATCAAGGGTTTAGTGTCACGTTTAAGGGTGACGTAGCTAGTGTAAAAGATAGTTATGATAACACTAAACTGACCGCAAATCGTATAGGTAATTTATATTACTTGGAGGAACAGTGTGGTACTGTGTCAGCGATTTCGGAAAGAAAGGTTGATGTACGCTTGTGGCATGAACGGTTAGGACATTTAAATGCGAAAGATCTCGTCAAACTTTTGAACAAATCTGGTATGGATTATAAAATGTCAGATGTAGCCGAATTGTATGATTGTGATATTTGTGCGCGTGGAAAAATGAGTATGTTACCGTTTTATAGAACGAATGGACCATGTGAAGAGACATTAAAAATTGTTCATTCTGACGTGGTCGGCCCCATGCAGCATACGGCAATAAATGGAGCGAAATTCTTCGTCACGTTCATTGACGATCATACAAGATGGTGCGAAGTATATTTGTTAAATAAGAAAAGTGAAGTTTTCAGAACTTTCAAAATATACAAGAAGCACGTCGAAAATTTCACGGGACGGAAGATCAAGTTTCTACAGAGCGATAATGGAGGCGAGTATTGTAACCGAGATTTTGAAGAATTCCTAAAAAACGAGGGGATAGCGAGGAGATTAACCATTCCTGGTACACCACAGCAAAACGCAGTTGCTGAAAGGATGAATAGAACGTTGGTGGAGATGGCGAGATGCATGATTATTTCGTCAGGACTTTCTCCTGGTTTCTGGGGCGATGCGGTATTAACAGCATGTCATCTGAGAAATCGTTGTCCAACTAAAAGTCTCGATGGTGGAATACCTTTTGAGAAGTGGAGTGAACGACCGGTAAATCTAAATTACTTACACCAATTTGGATCTAAAGTTTTTTATGTTTTGGACAAAACAATTGGGAAGGACAAGTTCGATCCACGCAGCAAAGAAGGTATCTTTGTGGGTTACCCTAGCGATAGGAAAGGTTACAAAATATGGATGCCAACGCAGAGAAAATTTATCGTTTCACGAGATGTGAAATTCTACGAAAATAAGTGTCAAGAGAATGAAACAGGGAATATTGACAAAGATCCCTTTGAAATACAAAAAGAAAGACCGTTTATTAATCAGAAGCAACCATTAACGGTTGACTTTGAGTTTCACCCCAAAAGGCCGGAAGAAAATCCAAGCGTACTTATTCCTGATCTTGAGGACGAACGCATTGAGCATATTTCTGAGCATGAAGAAGAGAACAGAGATCTTGGGGAGTGTGAGAGAATACCTTTTGATGATCCTCACCAACCGATACATGACTCAGAACCGGAAGTCGTCGCTGGTCCATCGCACCATGTGCATGTCCATCAACAAGATTATGTACATGCTGATGGGGAGAGGGCAATGAAGATAGGTCCAGGCCGACCGAGATTAGAGAGAGGTCATGTTGGCCGGCCCAGAAAAATATATCGCATGGTTGACGTGGAACCACAGACTTCTATGGAAGAACGCGTGGCGTCAGAAGTTCCATTGGAAGAAGGCTTGGAGTCCACAGAGGAATACGCGGATTGTCAGGATTTTGCTGGAGTTACTGAAGTGACTTTAAAGCAGGCTCTATCCGGAAACGAAAGCAAAGGATGGAAAGATGCAATTATTTCGGAGGTCCGTAGTCTAATTAAAAATGATACTTTCGATATAGTACATAAACCAATGGGCAAAAACGTTGTAGGCTGTCGATACATATTAACAACGAAGCTCAACGTGGATAAGACTGAGAAGAAGAAAGCGAGGCTGGTGGCGAAAGGTTTTAGCCAACGCTATGGTATTGATTGCCAGAATACCTTCGCACCTGTCGCGAGGCTTGATACAATAAGATTGTTAGTTGCACTTGCAGCAGAACTCGATCTTGAAATTCATCAGTTGGATATTAATACCGCCTATTTAAATGGTTTATTAGATGAGAATATATACATGAAAGTACCCGAACTTTTAGAAGAATGTTTACAGGATCTTATACGGACCGAACTGAGTGGTTCACCTATACATGAACGAGCCAGTAAGATGTTGAATGACTTGAAGGCTGGGGGCGAAGTATGTCTACTCAAGAGGTCGCTATACGGGCTCAAACAAGCCGGTCGTCAGTGGAACATCAGACTGGATGAGCAACTGAGACTAATGGGATTGGCCGCATCATCAAATGAGCCTTGTCTTTATTTTAAAGACATTGACCACGATACAAAACTCTTTGTATTAGTTTATGTTGACGATATATTGGTCGCATCGCAGAAAAGAGGTTGTATCGAAAGCTTCAAGAGAGAACTGGCCGCTGAATTTGAATTGAAAGATTATGGCGTTGCGAAATATATGCTCGGAATTGAAATTGACAGAATTGACAATGGCTTTAAATTGTCACAACAAAAATATATTGACGATATTTTAAATAAATTTAACATGAATAAGTGCAATTCAGTATGTACGCCAATGGAAGTGAAGAACCAATTATTAAAATCTAACGAGATTTGTGATGAGTGTGAACGATATCCATATCGTGAATTAATTGGTTCACTTATGTATTTGTCGACGGGAACGAGACCCGACATTACGAACAGCGTAGCAAAGTTGAGTCAATTCCTAGATAGTCCAACTAAACAGTGCTGGAATGCTGCAAAGCGCGTACTGCTTTACTTGAAGCACACAAAAATGCATGGACTTGTGTTTACGAAAACAGGTAATTCACTAAAAGGTTACTCAGACAGTGACTGGGGCGCGTGTCTTGTAGATAGACGTTCTTACTCTGGTTATGTTTTTATGTTTGGAGGCGGATGCGTGTCGTGGAAGTCCCAAAAGCAAAAATGTGTAGCAACATCCACGTGTGAAGCTGAGTATGTGAGCTTGTCGTCCTCGATGAAAGAAGCGATATATCTGAACAGCTTGATGACTGAAATCGGGTTAAGTAAGTTTGCACAATTGACCTTACATGTAGATAATCAAGGGGCGTTGTGTCTTGCTGGTGATCCAATGTACCATTCTCGGAGTAAACACATAGATATCAGGTATCATTTCATAAGAAGTGTATTAAAGAACAACAAAAGTATCGAGCTGAAGTACTTGCCCACAGATTCGATGCTCGCAGATATATTAACAAAGGCTTTGCCTAAATTGAAGCATTATAGGTGCATGAGTAGTTTAGGCATTGTTAGCTAATTGTTTACTTTGTACCATACGGCAATAAATGGAGCGAAATTCTTCGTCACGTTCATTGACGATCATACAAGATGGTGCGAAGTATATTTGTTAAATAAGAAAAGTGAAGTTTTCAGAACTTTCAAAATATACAAGAAGCACGTCGAAAATTTCACGGGACGGAAGATCAAGTTTCTACAGAGCGATAATGGAGGCGAGTATTGTAACCGAGATTTTGAAGAATTCCTAAAAAACGAGGGGATAGCGAGGAGATTAACCATTCCTGGTACACCACAGCAAAACGCAGTTGCTGAAAGGATGAATAGAACGTTGGTGGAGATGGCGAGATGCATGATTATTTCGTCAGGACTTTCTCCTGGTTTCTGGGGCGATGCGGTATTAACAGCATGTCATCTGAGAAATCGTTGTCCAACTAAAAGTCTCGATGGTGGAATACCTTTTGAGAAGTGGAGTGAACGACCGGTAAATCTAAATTACTTACACCAATTTGGATCTAAAGTTTTTTATGTTTTGGACAAAACAATTGGGAAGGACAAGTTCGATCCACGCAGCAAAGAAGGTATCTTTGTGGGTTACCCTAGCGATAGGAAAGGTTACAAAATATGGATGCCAACGCAGAGAAAATTTATCGTTTCACGAGATGTGAAATTCTACGAAAATAAGTGTCAAGAGAATGAAACAGGGAATATTGACAAAGATCCCTTTGAAATACAAAAAGAAAGACCGTTTATTAATCAGAAGCAACCATTAACGGTTGACTTTGAGTTTCACCCCAAAAGGCCGGAAGAAAATCCAAGCGTACTTATTCCTGATCTTGAGGACGAACGCATTGAGCATATTTCTGAGCATGAAGAAGAGAACAGAGATCTTGGGGAGTGTGAGAGAATACCTTTTGATGATCCTCACCAACCGATACATGACTCAGAACCGGAAGTCGTCGCTGGTCCATCGCACCATGTGCATGTCCATCAACAAGATTATGTACATGCTGATGGGGAGAGGGCAATGAAGATAGGTCCAGGCCGACCGAGATTAGAGAGAGGTCATGTTGGCCGGCCCAGAAAAATATATCGCATGGTTGACGTGGAACCACAGACTTCTATGGAAGAACGCGTGGCGTCAGAAGTTCCATTGGAAGAAGGCTTGGAGTCCACAGAGGAATACGCGGATTGTCAGGATTTTGCTGGAGTTACTGAAGTGACTTTAAAGCAGGCTCTATCCGGAAACGAAAGCAAAGGATGGAAAGATGCAATTATTTCGGAGGTCCGTAGTCTAATTAAAAATGATACTTTCGATATAGTACATAAACCAATGGGCAAAAACGTTGTAGGCTGTCGATACATATTAACAACGAAGCTCAACGTGGATAAGACTGAGAAGAAGAAAGCGAGGCTGGTGGCGAAAGGTTTTAGCCAACGCTATGGTATTGATTGCCAGAATACCTTCGCACCTGTCGCGAGGCTTGATACAATAAGATTGTTAGTTGCACTTGCAGCAGAACTCGATCTTGAAATTCATCAGTTGGATATTAATACCGCCTATTTAAATGGTTTATTAGATGAGAATATATACATGAAAGTACCCGAACTTTTAGAAGAATGTTTACAGGATCTTATACGGACCGAACTGAGTGGTTCACCTATACATGAACGAGCCAGTAAGATGTTGAATGACTTGAAGGCTGGGGGCGAAGTATGTCTACTCAAGAGGTCGCTATACGGGCTCAAACAAGCCGGTCGTCAGTGGAACATCAGACTGGATGAGCAACTGAGACTAATGGGATTGGCCGCATCATCAAATGAGCCTTGTCTTTATTTTAAAGACATTGACCACGATACAAAACTCTTTGTATTAGTTTATGTTGACGATATATTGGTCGCATCGCAGAAAAGAGGTTGTATCGAAAGCTTCAAGAGAGAACTGGCCGCTGAATTTGAATTGAAAGATTATGGCGTTGCGAAATATATGCTCGGAATTGAAATTGACAGAATTGACAATGGCTTTAAATTGTCACAACAAAAATATATTGACGATATTTTAAATAAATTTAACATGAATAAGTGCAATTCAGTATGTACGCCAATGGAAGTGAAGAACCAATTATTAAAATCTAACGAGATTTGTGATGAGTGTGAACGATATCCATATCGTGAATTAATTGGTTCACTTATGTATTTGTCGACGGGAACGAGACCCGACATTACGAACAGCGTAGCAAAGTTGAGTCAATTCCTAGATAGTCCAACTAAACAGTGCTGGAATGCTGCAAAGCGCGTACTGCTTTACTTGAAGCACACAAAAATGCATGGACTTGTGTTTACGAAAACAGGTAATTCACTAAAAGGTTACTCAGACAGTGACTGGGGCGCGTGTCTTGTAGATAGACGTTCTTACTCTGGTTATGTTTTTATGTTTGGAGGCGGATGCGTGTCGTGGAAGTCCCAAAAGCAAAAATGTGTAGCAACATCCACGTGTGAAGCTGAGTATGTGAGCTTGTCGTCCTCGATGAAAGAAGCGATATATCTGAACAGCTTGATGACTGAAATCGGGTTAAGTAAGTTTGCACAATTGACCTTACATGTAGATAATCAAGGGGCGTTGTGTCTTGCTGGTGATCCAATGTACCATTCTCGGAGTAAACACATAGATATCAGGTATCATTTCATAAGAAGTGTATTAAAGAACAACAAAAGTATCGAGCTGAAGTACTTGCCCACAGATTCGATGCTCGCAGATATATTAACAAAGGCTTTGCCTAAATTGAAGCATTATAGGTGCATGAGTAGTTTAGGCATTGTTAGCTAATTGTTTACTTTGTTAATTAATATTGTGTTCTTTGATATAACTTTGATTTTGTATGTGTTTTGTTTTATGTCTTTATTGAATATGCACATTAAGGGGGCGTATTGAAATTATTAATTGTGATATTAGCCATAAAACCTTTTGTGTATGATATACTGGCCTAGAACTTTGTAAAACTAAATCTAGAACAGGTTGCTATTTAAAATTTGTATTAGCAACGTTTGTTTGTGTTGACTACAATGTCAGTTCTAAAATACTCTTTGAACAGTACGTGTTGTAAACAACTTGATTAATAATAAACTGCTAATTTGTATCCTGGGTCTTTTCACGTAAACTGCACTATTCTAATTTATATCCCCCACATTTTTTACGGTCGGTAAGGGCTGAGGAAGAGTTTTCATGGTCGATATGGCATGAAAAAAAACGGTTTAGCTTGTGCACTTGTCCGTTTTTTTACTCGCAGGTGCGGCGCAGTGGTCGGGTACCTTTAAAAGGACCGGTCAAAACCGTTTCTAAAGGCACCTTTTCAGTCCCTGCGTGCGACACAGACATCCCCGGTTGCCCAGCCCCGCCTGTGCTCTGTTGCTGTGTTCATGAACAGCTGATATATATATTTTTGGAGCGGAGCGAGCGAAGCGAGCGAAGCTCCCATGGATCGACTCGAATGGACTTTGTAACAATGCGCAGATCTCAGCGAGTTCTCAACCGATTTAAGAAATTTTTGTTTTAAAATGCACAAATTAAATTTCGCTAGGTCGTGACGAAGAGAAAATTTCGAAAAAAAAAAAAAGAAAAACTCCGCTCCAATCTATGGTGCAAGCTTAGCCGGTGGCTGACTCTGCATCGACCTAGTTTTCTAGTGGCTACCCATTCAGCCATCGGACCAACAATATCCGCGTTAATGCCTAGTACACACGAACTGATATTAAGAATACAAATCTGTATGATTCAATGTGTTAATGAATAAATTTAAAATACTGTCTATACGTAAGTCACCAGAGACCATAGATAATATTAAAAATCCTCTGCCTTTATTTTATTTGGTTCTCTGCCTTTTCGCCGAATTACGTTTCGTCAAACGTTTCATTTCGCAAAAGTTTCATTTCGCCAAAAGCATTTTTCACTGAAACTGTAAACTAATTATAAAAACGGTATAAACTCACGTAAAAATTGTCAGGAACGGCCCGACATGTTTCGAACTCATTTGGAGCTCTTCATCAGGGGTAGCTATCCGTGCTGCTACGCGACTCGCGACCCACTTATACCGTTTACCCAGTTTATACCGTTTTTATAATTAGTAAAGATGTCTCACGATAGTTTTAAACTGTAAACTATTTCGAATTGTTATAAAACAAACCTAACCTAACCTAATCTAAAGGATGATATTTACAAAAATCTGAAATAGTTTACAGTTTCAGTGAAAAATGCTTTTGGCGAAATGAAACTTTTGCGAAATGAAACGTTTGCGAAACTTAATTCGGCGAAAAGGAAGTACACCATTTTATTTATTATAGAAATTAAGGTTCTTATTCTCGAGTTGTGTACCTATAATGGCCCTAATATTCGAAAACTACACACGTGGACGACTTATTAAAAAAATATATATAGAGGGATTGGAGGGAAAATTAAAAATACTTTTTTTTAAACATGGCGTCTGTGTTCATGAACAGGCTGAACAGCTGAATTATGTTTTTTTTGAGTGGTGTATTTTTTATTTCATTGCATATGTTTGAGAAAAGCACTATATATGCCTAAGCCGTGAAAAGGGCTTGCCCAGGCCAGCCCTTATTTCCCGGCGTCTGCAGTAATCATAGCTGTCCTCTCGGACTGGAAAAAAACGGTCAGGAATGGGGAAAAGTAAAATGTCGGATGGTAAACTTACGTATAGTGCACAAACTACTATATACTTACATTTAATGGCGTGCCATATCGGACCGTAAAAATTATTGTAGTGCACAATCGCCCTAAGTACGCGTAAATACTCGGCCAGCTTTTTTACTTACCACCGAATTTCGTTTCGTTCGTATTCGTGGGTAGTTGAAACAATGTTAACGCGCTGATCGAAGGCAATACGTAGCGCTACGACGCTACGCTGTCGTAGCAATGCCTACGGCGGGTATACATCAAGGTGTTACTTTCGATTTCACCTGAGGACAATATTGCAGACTTGACCTCCTAGCCTGTCAGTTTCATTTAAGCTTTGGTGAGTAGACAGAAAGTTAACTATTTATTGAAGTTTATGTACCATGTGTAGGACATTGGAATAAAGTTTCTAAAAAAGGCCATATTTTATTATTATTTATTATTGATAACATTAATAATGGGTTTGTGTTTTCTTAGAATGTTACTGGCTATTCAATAGCATACACGTTTTAAAAAAATAAAAATAAATTTAAAAACCACCTCTAAATTAAAAAAAAAATTGCGAAGAAGAAAGTTCCAAAAAACTTGCTTATTTTAGAAGGATTTGAAATACATTGTTTAGATATTATTTATATAATATGAATTCAACAGAAGTAAATTGAACAAAGAACAATTTGTAATCCTAAGTGTAAGTGTAAGTTGGTTAATAAATAAATAAATAAATAAATCCTATCGTGTATACAAAACAGGTCAAGGACGTTGGGTAGGTAACGGATACGGATTAAAATTTTAATATTTTTCCCTTTAACCCTGGTATACTATAATATACCATGTTCCACCTTGAAAGCCCATTGCAATTGTATAATACGTAATAGGAGCCACTTGTAAATAGTATTTCCTATTACCGCTAATCCTTTTGATCTCGATACGAAGTGGACCGCAAGAAAAAGAGAATCGTTCGCATTTCCATGAAGATGGCTAGAGCTTAATACTATTTTATCTTTTTCAATTGAAGCAGATTGGATTGTCACGCACAAAGAGACAGGACATTTTACTTCAATACTGAAGTATTGATGTTCTGTAATATTAAGACCAAGACCTTGTGTAATATTTAGCAAGGTATATCATGTCTACATATGATCGAAATCCACTTTTTAGAGTTTCGTACATAGAGAGTAAACTACGGGACCCTATTACTAAGACTCCGATGTCCGTCCATCTGGCTGTTCGTCTGTCACAAGGCTGTATTTTATGAACCGTGATAGTTAGACAGTTAAAATTTTCACAAACAACTGTTCACAAACAAACAAATGTTGTATTTCTGTTGCCGCTATAACAAGAAACACTAAAAAACAGAATGAAATAAATATTTAAGGGGGCTCCCATACAACAAACGTGATCGGTTACGTTAACTTTGCACCTCATTTGTATCCAGCGCCATACATACCAGGTGCAAACTTAACCTTAACCCGGCCAGTATTTGTACGGAACCCTCGGTGCGTCGGACTCACACTTGGCCGGTTTTTATTTATTAATAGTGGTGTCAACAACTATTACGAAAAACGCACATATTTCACATGGATCTAGGTTACCGGAATGGTTACTGGGCTAATCTATGCGTCAATCTGGGCCAAGCATAATAATTCAGTGAATAAAGGATTTTGACCTTACAAACGGTCCGGTAGTTTTGAATTTTTGATATGTTGTCTAGGATGGTTAGTCAGTGTTTAAAATGCAAAATGCACAATTCCCCCCCCTCCGCGCCTGCCGCCATATTGAAAAAACCGGCACTTTCTTCATATTTTTGCTCATATCTTCCTTTAGGAGCATTTTAGCTAGAAGAAAGCTTCGACAATGTTATAGAGAGTTAAATTTACTACATTTTCCATTTTGTATTTTGTTTCTAGGACAGATAGTTACGGAGATATGCACATTTAAAAAAACTTAAGAAATTGCAATTTCCAAATCAAAAACAAACTTCTGGATTATATCTTCGTTTAGGAGCATTTTATCTAGAACAGTGCTTGGGCAATTTTGTAGAGAATTAAATTTACTATAATTTACATTTCAAATTTTGTTTCTAGGACAGATAATTACGGAGATATGTAAAAAATAAAGTCACATTTTCCGAAAATGTATGTAAAAATGGACATGAGTTTTATAAGCAATTATATTTCCTACATGTTTTAATTTGTCCTAGACTAGTCCGAAGATATAATCCAGAAGTTTGTTTTTCAGTAGGAAATTGCGATTTTTTACGTTTTTTTAAATGTAGATATCTCCGTAACTATCTGTCCTAGAAAAAAAATATAAAATGGAGAATGTAGTAAATTTAACTCTCTATAACGTTGTCGAAGCTTTCTTCTAGCTAAAATGCTCCTAAAGGAAGATATGAGCAAAAATATGAAGAGAGTGTCGGTTTTTTCAATATGGCGGCGGGCGCGGAGGGGGGGGAATTGTGCATTTTGCATTTTAAACACTGACTAACCATCCTAGACAACATATCAAAAATTCAAAACTACCGGACCGTTTGTAAGGTCACACATAGTACTTTAGTCTCTATTCACCGTATTATAAAGCGCCAATATGTTTTAATTGAAACTGGTTAAAGTAAGTATTTATTTATTACTAGCTGTTGCCCGCGACTTCGTCCGCGTGGAATCTTATCTTGAACAGTTTACATCTTTATTGTATTATTTTCAGATCTAAACAATGTTGAAATTACTTTTCTTTTTTTGCAAGTTGATGATTTTGATGTTGGTTACTGTAATTCAACAAAAAATAAATAATAATAAATATTGAAGTGCTGCTCCCATACAATGAACGTTTTTTTTTTGCCATTTTATACGTAATGGTACCGAACTTCGTACGCGAGTTCGACTCGCTCTTGGCCTCTTTTTAGTTTTGTTTTCGGCTAAATTGCTCTAATTACGCGGAATCATTATGAACTCAGGTTTCAAGTCCCGCACTCAAAATAAATATTTGATCTTCAAACAAATTTTCAACCCCTTTTTCACCACCTTCTGGGCTGAATTTTCAAAAACGAATTCACTTTTCTTGTATTCTGATAATATGCCCTTATACAAAGTTTCAAGTCCTGCGCTCAAAAAAATGTTTGATCTCAATACAAACTACCAACCTCCTTTTTACCGCCTCAGGGGTTGAATTTTCAAAAACGCTGAAATTACTTTTTTTGATTTCTAATTATATGCCTTTATAAATACAAAGTTTCAAGTCCAGCGCTCAAAAAAAGGTTTGATGTCCATTCCATTCCAAACATTCAACCCCTTTTTAGGGTTCCGTACCCAAAGGGTAAAAACGGAACCCTATTACTGAGACTTCGCTGTCCGTCCGGCCGTCCGTCCGTCTGTCACCAGGCTGCATCTCAAGAACGGTGATAGCAAGACAGTTGAAATTTTCACAGATGATGTATTTCTATAGCCGCTATAACAACCAATACTAAAAATAAAATAAAATAAATATTTAAGGGGGGCTCCCATACAACAAACTTGTTATAGATATATATATATATAGGTACGGAACCCTTCATGCGCGAGTCGGACTCGCACTTGCCCAATTTTTCACCATCTTCAGGGCTACATATATTTTCAAAAACGCTGACTCACTTTTTTGTATTCTAATAATACGCCTCTATTTAAAGTTTCAAGTCCCACACTCAAAATTTTTTTGAATCTTCATACAAACTTTCAACCCCTTTTCACCACCTACAGGGCTGAATTTTCAAAAACGCTGAAATTTCTTTTCTTGTATTCTAATTATATGCACTAATACAAAGTTTAAAGTCCTGCGCTCAGAAAAAGGTTTGATCTCCATCCAAAGTTTCAACCCCTTATTTACCAGTTTCAGGGATGAATTTTCAACAACACTTAAATCAGTTTTCTTTTATTTTATTTTAATACCTATTTACAAAGTTTCAAGTTCCTAGCTTAAAATTAAAATTGAACCCCGAGACAAACTTTCATCCCCCTTTTAACCCTCTTAGAGGTTGAATTTATAATGACGTTAAATTAATGTTATTTTGTTATTATTATATATGCCTTAGTCAAAGAATTTGTAATGGAATCAAACTTTCAACCCTTTTTAACCATTTTAGGCGACGAATTATTGAAAACGCTGAAATTACTTTCCTTGTATTTTAATTATATGCCTTTATAAAAAGTTTAAAGTCCCACGCTCAAGAAAAGGTTTGATCTCCATACAAACTTTCAACCCCCTTTTTACCACCTAAGAGGATGAATTTTCAAAAACGCTGAAATCACTTTTGTTCCATTTTATTTGCATAGCTTTTTACGAAGTTTAAAGTTCCTAGCTTAAAATTACATTTGAACCCCAAGACGAACTTTCATCCCCCTTTTAACCCCCTTAGAGGTTGAATCTTTGATGACGTTAAATTAATGTTATTTTGTTATTATTGTATATGCCTTAATAAGAAGTTTCAAGAAATTTGTAATGGATTCACACTTTCAACCCCTTTTTAACCCTTTTAGCGGACGAATTTTTGAAAACGCTGAAATAACTTTTCTTGTATTCTAATAGTATGCCTTTACACAAAGTTTCAAGTCCCGCGCTCAAAAAAATACTTGATCTCCATACAAACTTTAAACCCCTTTTTTACCCTTTTAGGGGTCGAATTTTTGAAAACGCTGAAATGACTTTTCTTGTATTCTAATAGTATGCTTTTACACAAAGATTCGAGTCCCGCGCTCAAAAGAATACTTGATCTCCATACAAACTTTCAATCCCTTTTTGACCACCTTAGGGGATGAATTTTCAAAAACGCTGAAATTAGTTTTCTTTTGTTTTATTTTAATATCTTCTAACAAAGTTTGAAGATTCTAGCTTTAAAAAAAACTTGTATCCCATACAAACTTTGCACCCCTTTTTAACACCTTTAGGGATAGAATTTTTCAAAATCGCTTCTTATCTCTAGCCCGCGTTATAAAAGTAACCTACTGTGCAAAAATCAACTCTCTAACATTAGTAGTTTCGGCTCTGCGTTGATATGTCAGTCAGTCAGGACAAATCCGTTTATATATATAGAAGATAAAATATTTTTTTCATAGAAAATTGGATCACCGACTTTATTAAAATGCTTATAAGTATCTCATTTTTTTTTATCACCAAACGATCAAAGGCCAAAGAGCGTAATGTAAAGAGTTCACACTTCGTCTAAGAACATCCAAAGAACACTACATCTTAAACAAAATATTATGATAATAACATTTCATACTAATCTGCGCAATGTCAAAAATTCAAAATGAGAAAACAAATTGCAAAAATATTAGAAACATACAGGTTTTAGCCAATTTGCATTTAATTTTGATAGTGATCGTAATATGACTACTATCAAATGCAATAGGTAAGAGTCGTTTTCAAAAGACATGTACATAGTTACAGGCTTAATAAAAATAAAACCACGATTGCGTCATTTGTGTAACGAAAGTTAGTCATACAAAAGATATGGGTATCTTTCGTTACACAAAGGAATCTTTTAAGTTTTGTTTTCATTATAGCTTAACTAAGTACATGTTTTTTGAAAACGCCTCATAAACGGCCATACAGTAGCGGTGGACTGCGAAAAGTAATAAGAAATAATTATTGGCTTTCAAAATGCTAGAAATTTCTCCAATAGAAATGTAATTGGTTTTTCTCGTTTTTCCTTGATGGTTACCGTAATTCGGCTCTGAAATAATCTTATATTTTTTAACAAGCAAGGAAATTTAGCTTCAGGCACATGTTACGCAACATCTCTTTAACGAACTTCAACATTAATTAGACGTTTGATCTTTTGCACTAGGTCCTTGAAGTATTAAGTCTATTATATGATGTTCTGATAGAAACATACGTTATTTACCTAATACGCGATTGAAAGATTATGTATTACATTAAAGAGTAGTGAAATTTCTAAAAACGCAATTTTATAAAAACTAGATCTTTCAATCGCGTATTAGAGATAAATAACATTGAATGGCTCAAACGAATAACTATGATTAACCCAATGGACCCCATGATAAAGAGTGTTTTGAACCAATATCAAAATATCTATAACCAATATATATCAATAAATCAATGGCCTTTCAGTCTTTTACAGACTATACAAACAGTGATGTCATGAAGAACAACGCTTTTCATGGCTACGCAAGCCAATACGAGAACGACACACGCGACCACAGGCCAATATATATACATTTCTAAATAACTTTGTAAAAATCAATGATCAAATACCTAGTCTTTTATATTATGTGCAAGTAGCTTCAGCATTCTAAAGGTTTCGGCGACCTTGGTAATTTGTCGTTTGTACTTCCGTGAATAGCGTAATATATTTGAATAAATAAACATGTTGTTCAACTTTGTCGGATAATTTTTAGAAATCTAATAATAAATAGTCTAAAGTCTAGTGTATCGCACGGCTTATGTCATGTAATTTGAAGTTCAAAAGCTTAATGAGCAAAACGTGCCTATAGAGGTATGTTTTATATGAAGTTTACAAGTACAAGTTCTCGACAGTAAAGTTACCACAACAGCAAAAGTTTGTGTAACTTGCTCGTACATCTATTGCAAAAGCGTAAGTATTGCAAAATAATCCTGTATCTTGAAAGGTACTGTTAGCCATATGTGTGTTGCAGAATACAAAAATACAAAAAATACAAAATATTTTATTTCATAAAATACAGTTCATTATGATCTATGGGATGGAGCCACCCAGTAAGCATATAATTGCCTGTGTTGGTGTGTGTTTGACTATAACAACTTTACAGATGAAATGCCACATGCTATAACCAATATACGAGGGGCACACCGAAATGATCGGGAATAGAGTACTTTAAACTGAGTTACATTAAATCCTTTTTTGTCACATGCATACTGGCGACTTAAAATCACGATGCCGTTTTTACAATTTAAAAAAAGAACGATATATTTTTTTAATTCCATTTTTAAATTGACAACTCGATGAACAAAATGGAGCTGACGCGTGAAAATTTTCGTGCAATTATTTACCATAACTTTCGTCGTGGCTTATCTCCAGATGAATGTCGCAATGAGCTTGTTACTATATACGACATTGAAGCACCTAGTCAGACGACAATATATCGGTGGTATGCTGAGTTTCGACGGGGTCGTGCCTCTCTTGGCACCGTACCTTCATCAGGTCGGCCGAAAACGGCGGTTTCGCCTGAAAACATCGCGGCTGTGGAAAAACTACTAAAAGAAGATAGACATGTGACATACAAGCAGACTCGGGCAACCATAGGCATTGGAATGACTGCAATTCACACTATTTTGCATGGTGAATTGGGTGTCAGAAAATTGATTGCCCGATGGGTACCCCATAATTTGTCTGAAGAGCAAAAGGCGGCTCGTGTTGATTGGTGCCGATCTATTCTGAAATGCTACAATGGAGGAAAGTCAAAAGCCGTTTATAATATGGTCTCGGGTGACGAATCCTGGATTTATTCTTATGAGCCTGAAAGAAAGCACCAGTCGGCAGTATGGGTCTTCGATGACGAGGTCAAACCAACGAAAGTTGTGCGTTCTCGAAGCGTGTCGAAGAAGATGGTGGCTTCGTTCGTCTCAAAAAAGGGGCATGTTGCCACAATTCCTCTAGAAGAACAAAGAACCGTTACCGCTGATTGGTATATCACAGTTTGTTTGCCGGAGGTGCTGGCCGAACTTCGCCAAGGGAACCCGAGACGCCGCGTCATCTTACACCACGACAATGCGAGCTCCCACACCGCCCACAAAACAACTAAATTTTTGAACGACGAAAACGTTGAGTTGATGTCCCATCCTCCATACAGCCCTGACCTGAGTCCAAATGATTTTTTTACGTTCCCTAGAATTAAAGATTTATTGCGTGGTCAGCGGTTTGAGAACCCAGAAGCCGCTGTGGAAGCCTATAAATCGGCCATTTTGGCAATGCCTACTTCAAACTGGAATTATTGTTTTAATGACTGGTTTAAAAGAATGCAAAAGTGCATTGAATGTAACGGAGAATACTTCGAAAAACAATAAAATATAATTTATGTATATAGTGCACATAGTTTTTTAAATTCCCGATCATTTCGGTTTGCCCCTCGTATTATGCTACTTATTAATGAATTTTGCGTTTCTTTATTTTTTTTATTTAAGTTTTCAACCCTTATATGCCCAATGAGAAAAAAAAACAACTGAATCGAACCTACCCACAAAATTTAAATAAAACAGTTTAAAAGGATTATATCGCATATATTCATTAATTAAGCCTTCCTGACGTTTCGGTAACTTTTCAGTTGCCGTTGTGAAAGATTTGAATTGAATTAATTTAAATGTGTGACAGTCGCGGAAACCGAAGAAAATACTACCCACAAAATGTCATGGAAATCCGTAGAGAAAATGCGTTATCTAGGCGAAATCAGCCGAAAAGCATCATCCAAACATCTGGGCATACGAAATAATTTTGGGCCAACCCGAAATGGTGACTTTTCGCTCGTTCGGCCAATTATAATTTTGGCAATTTTTATTGAAATCTTATCTTATTCATCTTAAAATCAAAATGTTTCAATTATGATAGATTTTTGGCGCTACTGTAGCCTAAACATGAATATCCATCAAATCAACCAAAAAATACACTTATATAGTTACAATGTGATAATAACAACAAAATAATTACTTAACGAGAAACAAAGCAAGCTCTCAGAATGACCTGTTATATACTAAGGGTAATTAATTGTACCCTCGGCTCAGTCGGGTCTGGTAAAGATTGGCATCTATTATAGATGCCTATAATAGAGGACGTAATCCATTAGATCTAATTTTATCAGTTCAAAATTTTGTTACCTAGAGTAGAACTTAGTGGGTGATTTCAAACTAGAATGATCGGAAAAAGTATTTATTATCAAACAGCGATGAGAACGAAAATGAAGCAACTGTCATTTTTATATGCCTTTTAATTTCCTTTACTAGAGTGCCGATGGCCGTTGGAGCGAAAAGGTCCTTGACTGGCGACTGCGGACCGGAAGACGCAGCGTGGGAAGGCCCCCAACAAGGTAGACCGATGAGCTGGCAAGACTAATCGTTGTGGAGAACTTTGAGTGAGCCCTTTGAAGTGGACGTCTAACGGCTGATATGATGAGGACTGGAATAAGTTCGTCTTTGTACACATCTTGTCTTTAAATCTTTGGTTTATTGTTTTTACCTTTATAAGGATTAGTAATTGTAGTTTTCGAATGTAAATAAGTTTCTGCCAAAAATGTCATTTTAGTGGCAAGCTTTTATAGCCGACTGTACTTTTCTTTGGATATCCATCAAATGCTCACTGAGACGATTCTAAAGAGCCCAAGCTCGGTAGGATTGCTTTTTCTATTATGGAGTTCCTATGGCCACCTTCCGGCTCCATCATCAGATCAGCCCGATGGTACCATATTATTGTATTGTCATTAAAGTTAAGTAAGTATGCAAAATTTCAGCTCAAACGGTTGACGATATCTGCTTCAAAATTGAGTTGCAAGATTTCACCCGAACAAACATACATTAAACATACTAAGCAAGTTAATACTCGTAAAAAGCTTGTAAAATTAAGTAAGTGTGTTTTAAATTTCACTTGGATTCAGATTTAGATTTCTTTATTTCATAATATGAAATATCAATATATATTACGCTAAGTCAATTTACATGCACTTGATCGTCACATACACTACGCTAGTAATAGATAATCCATGAAAAATGTATCTATTAAAGTGTCATCATACATAAATGCGCGTAGTTTGTTACAGAAAATGTATTCCCGGTTCCGAGTCCCAGGTTCGAATCCCGGCCAGGGCAAATATTTGCGTGATGAACTCGAATATTTGTGCTTGGGTCATAGTTGTTCTATGTATTTAAGTATATATTTATCTATATAAGTACGTATATCATATCGTCGTCTAGTACCCATAGCGCAAGCCTTCTTGAGCTTAATTCGGGACTAGATCGATTTCTGTGAGGTTGTCCAATTATTTAATTTTTTTATAAATAATCCATAAATAGTTTTACATCCAGTCTGCACTCTCATCGTGGGAATTATAATGTCAATTATACCTCAACATCAGAAAATTAAAACGTAAAATGGCTTACGCTTATGGCAAAATGTTTCTACTTCTGAAAAACCGGCAAGCAATCTAAATTACAAAGTCGAGTCGAGACATCATTAGGTTACATTCTTTTTTATTTTCCCAGGCAAGCCGTTGCAGCTAAGAAATCGTTATTTATGATTATGATACAAGTGTGTAAGGTCGGTGATATCAGACGAGTGTCATACTTATATAAATCAACACGAGTCAGAAATCGTCGTACAGTAAGTACACGTATTTTATACAACTTTTTACTGTGTATCGTGCGAGGATATATATATAGCGCTTATATACTTACAATGACTATTTTTTTTGCAATGGAAAGAATTGCTTATGATTTATTCAGTAAGAGGCTTTTATGAACATTTTGTGCTTCTTTAATAACATTTCCCGGTTTTAATTTATTAATTCGTCACTTGAACCTCGGCATTATGTTAACAGATTATCACAAATTGAAAAAAAAATCGAAATAACGAGTAAAAATGGCGGGTTTATTTTTAAATGCGCGCTCGACATATCCTACCGTGCATGTGCAATAATATATATTTTATTAAAATTAATTTCAAAATGGCACGAGTGCATGTACATTCAGCCAAAGATACTCGTATTTCTTAAACAAGTATTCCAAATTAGTTTATTGATCGAATGTAATTAACAATTTAAATCTAATAGTAGTTTATGTGACTGTACATAATGAAGGGTATTAAACACGAGTGTGGGTTTATGAAACGAGCCGAATTTGTTCTAACAAAACCACAGACAACTTAACCTATAGACCCCGCTTATAAGGGCACCCGGGTGAGCCAAGCTAATGCTCAAAAAATACGCAGCGCTCACCACGCCCCCAAACGCTCTCTTAGTTCGCGGTCGACTGTTGACGAAGTAACATGAAATATTTCACTGCTTACTTGGCTTATAAGGTGTTCAAAATATGCCTTATTGTATGGTAAAATTGTGTGGAAAATGTAGCAAGACATCTAGTCTTCAAAAAGATGGGATTTCATTTCACAAGTAAGCTATTTTTACTATTTTACAACGAATGTTATTAAGTTATAAAATGTAGGTTGGTAACCTAGCGACGCGATGATGTCTTCTGTCAATTGTAAACTGTCTCTTACCTTCGTATGCAAATTTTTGTAATTCCGTCTTCGTCTAACCTTTGCAGTGTTTTTAGTAGTGATGTGACTGATTAATTACGTAACCGATACCCGTTAAACAACATTGAACTTTTTATAGAGTACAAACTTTTTTTATTATTGAATAATCGAAATGTATGTTACTTAAGTTCATAAATATACAATTATGAAACCATAAATGTCTAAACTGCTGAACCAATTTCGATGAATTTTCGAAAACAGATGGATAAATACGATACATCTATACATATAATAAAGCTGAAGTTGATCTAAAGTCTGTACATGGAAGATATTAGAAATAAAGTTGGCGGGGGATGCTCAAAACCGATAACAGAACACGTTCCAACAGTTTTTAGAATATTTGTGTTTATCTGTTTGTTCGTTTGTCTGTTTGTCTGTTTATTTGACCGCGCATCACGTGAAAACGCCTGAACAGACTTTGATGAAAACTTCATTAATATGTTGAAAAAAAAAACATATTATATACGCTGTAAAAATTTTGCCAATAAAAGGGGGGTACCCATTACACTCGATTGAGTTAAGTTGGCACCTGAATCTTAGGGCGCTACATAAGAAGGATATTATTTGAAGTTTTGATTTTTAAATTTTTACTTTATTTGTTGATCTACTACTACACTAGAGTGCATTTTCACCAAGGTCCAATTAAAAATGCACTCAGGTACATAATTAATTAATAATAATACCATTTTTGTATTCTTATTGATTCCAATTAAAAACATATATACTTACATTCTGCAGTTTCTTTTTCGAGTGTGTCCCATCACTATCAAAAAAGGCGCGCGTCTTGCAACGCATGCGTTATTGCTCGCTGACCTTGAACTAGCCAATCACAGTGCACTTGATGCCCTCCTCACCCCGCCAATTTGGCAAATTGAGATACTAGAGAAAGTTTTATGAAGCGGAGTCTATAGGGTTAAGTTGTCTGTGAACAAAACAGACTATTTTTATTGTGGTCATGTGTGGTTCTTGAACGCATCATGGAGGGTTTATGATATTTGGATAAATAAAGTAATTAACAACGTGTATAATGAAGTATTAGTTTTAATGGACTTTTAATATTATACAATTATCGGTAGGTATTTGACTAATTTATAAACCTTTTGTAAATAAAAATAAAACCTCTTTGCATCGGGCTGTCAGACAGAGTTAAAAAAACTGAAACGTAAAAAGCACTTGATTGGAACAGTAGTATTTTACGCTTCTTAGTAAACGCTCTTTTTGAGCACATGCATTGTAAAATTAATACAAAAAACCTCCTTATGATCTCCCGTATAGTTCATTTCGTCATTGTTCACTTGGTAAAACGTCAGGGTTCGAAGAATGTATTATTTTTCATAAAGGGTTAGAAATGACTATCCGTATGAATAAATACTGAGTTGTTGTGTTTTCAGTTAAATCCTGAGCTGTCAGACCCCTTTATCAACCCCTTAACATAAATGTCTGTTCAAATCAGAATTCCAGTTATAGACACGTACCCTCATTGTCACACATTCCGATAACTCTGTCCCGACACGTATGGGTAGGTAAGCATACTATAACAGTGAGCAATTGAATCAATAGGCACTGTTACAGATAACACTTATTTCAGGTCTAACTCGAGTTATATAAGTACTACGCAAATTTCACTTTTAGCAGTTTTTTTAAAACCAACATGTAGATTATAATGAATTGCGGGTAGTCTGCGGGTAGATACAGGGTATTTGTTTTGGTAATTGTGTATCAAATATTTTTTACACACATTTTAGTAAGGTTTTTATATTCAAGAATGTCTATTTACTGTCATACATTTTAATTTATATATATAAGACTCTTAATAGACGAACCAAATATGTGTGTCAATTAAATAAATTCATCAACACAGTGCGTGCGCAACCTTTTCTTCGATTTTTGAATGACATAATGACATGAATCTCAATTCCAAGTTGCAGCGACATTTTTCAATATTTCATTCAATAACGTGAGCGCATGGTTAACTCCACTGTTTTGGCGTACGTACGTCGTATCAGAAGAGAAAATAATTTTCAAATACGCTATCCAATATGCAGATAACTTCAACTGCACGAAGTCATGATTGAATATCCAAATCAGAATTCCAAATTCTCGTCTTTCCTATAAAACTGGATTCACTTTCAAGCCCTAGGTTTCTAGGCGTATTTATACTAAGGCTATTTTGTTTAAGGTTAATATCCAATGTCATAACTAAGTATAGCAACTTATTTCCGTTTTGTCAAATTATAGTATCCTTTTTAGGGTTCCGTAGCCAAATGGCAAAAAACGGAACCCTTATAGATTCGTCATGTCTGTCTGTCTGTCTGTCCGTCTGTCTGTCTGTCCGTCTGTCCGTCCGTATGTCACAGCCATTTTTTTCCGAAACTATAAGAGCTATACAGTTGAAACTTGGGAGGTAGATGTATTCTGTGAACCGCATTAAGATTTTGATGCAAAAATAAAAAAATAATAATAAATATTGGGGGCTCCCCATACTTAGAACTGAAACTCAATTTTTTTTTTTCATCAAACACATACGTGTGGGGTATCTATGGATAGGTCTTCAAAAATGATATCGAGGTTTCTAAAATATTTTTTTTCTAAACCGAATAGTTTGCGTGACAGACGCTTCCAAAGTGGAAAAAAGTTGGTCCCCCCCCTCTAACTTCTAAAATAAGAAAATGAAAAATCTAAAAAAAACATATGATGTACATTACTATAAAAACTACCAACGAAAATTGTTTTGAACGAGATCTAGTAAGTAGTTTTTTTTAATACCTATTAATACCTAACTTTGCACCTAATTTATATGGGGCGCTATACATACCAGGTGCAAACTTAACTTAACCACTTAGGGATGGAAAGTGTTTGTACGGAACCCTCGGTGCGCGAGTCTGACTCGCACTTGGCCGGTTTTTTTATAAGTAATATCGCCAAAACAGCACTACCAGTGTCATAGCTGGTCTCAGTTCATAATTCCTTCTGTTTATTGCGGATGGACCAGTACAATGCGGCTTTCATCATTTGTTCTCGTCGTGCTCGAAACTGCAAACACAGTCATAATGCGTAGCATTACAATAGGCTTGTCTAATATGTGAAGTGCTTCTATCCGTTCGACGCGTACAGGCTTTGGGTATACCTAGATAGCTTAGAATAAAAGCACTGTCTGAGATCATGAATGTCAATTTCAATATGAAATATTAAATGTCAATCGTCCACGGTATACGCCATATTTTTTAAGTAAATAAAATATATATATGTTATTATTGTGTAAATCATCGCTTTCACAGTTTGTACAGTAAATAATAGCTAAATTAAAAACAAATATTCCACTTAACAGCATTCTGACGCCGAAAACTCCTGCGTAACAACTAGCAAATAATGGTCTTCCGGCAAAAAAAACAAAAAATAGCGCGTTAAAGTAATATGGAAACCTCTCGACACCGGTTTTCACAAAAGAAAAGAGATAAATGAGTGTTTTATCCTGAGCCATCTTATTCGCTATTCCGCTAGAAATAAGGCCTCTTGGACATTCTATGCTAAACAAAGCCGGTTTCGACACGATGATGGATGACGCCGCCATTGTCATGTATCAAACGTGTACCATTTAGCGGAGGGGAAATGTTAACACAAACCAAACGAAATGAGGTGGTGACTTTTTTATGTTTCTGTCGAGAATTTTTGACGTCTCAATATGCCTACTGAATAGCGATGTAATAAATCTAATATTTTATGGTGGATATGTAACGGATGTTAGAAAAGTATTTTGTTATTGAATTTTACAATGTAACGTACCTAACTCATCGATATTCATGAGCAGATAAAGCGAGTGACACATTGGCGAAGCCGCGAATACGCAGACAGGAATGACAATGATTACGACTTATACAACGGACACGTACTTATTATACTCGTATTTTGCTGATTCATGGTTAGTACAATAAAATACACTTGTTATATGTGATATAAGATGAAAATGAAGTACTATATAAATACATATTGGTATGTTTACATATCAATATTTGGGTGAAGACCAAAAAGTTTTCCACCTTAACTCACTCAATTAATATTTGTATCAAAGTTGTGCGTCGACAGTTAACCTTCCAATAACTTACCTTAAGGTTCTATTTTAAGGTTTCTTATCGTATCGTTATTTTTTGTCACACAACGGTACTAATTCCAATCGCTTTTATTTCCTCGTTTTGTATGGCTAACTACGCCTTAATTTCATCCAACTATTAAATTCAAATTCAAATTATTTATTTCGGGTAACCTTGACCCATATTTGTTAGTATACAAATAATTAACTTATCTTCTAATGTTAGTAGGTTCTTATCGGGTAAGGAGACTTAAAACTTGTACTCTAAATTTGACTTGACAAGTCCATATAAGCTTATAATTATAGGGCAGTCAAATTTGCTACTAATCATTTTTAGGACGTTGTTGGAGCTGCCTCGCACTCTACCCAAAAGTGATGCTACTTTTTTCCGCCGAATGGCATGGAAATCATCCGTGCGAGCTTCTGCGAACATAGTCGAGGCGCTGCAGTAGCGAGGCAACCCCATCAGCGCCCTGAATCCATTGTTAAATTGGACCCGCAGAGCATTGTACGATTTTTTTGTATACTTCTTCACCCATAGACTGCTTGCGTACATAGATGTACAATACGCTTTAAAAAGTGTTATCTTTACCGCGTCTGAGCACTTAGCAAACCTACGAGCCACCATATTAGCCTTAATCGACAAAGCTCTGCGTTCCCTCTCGATGTCCACATCATCTTTAAGGTCCTCAGTAACATAGTGCCCCAGGTACTTGAACTGCTTCACTCTCCTTATTACAGTCCCGTTCAAAGTCACGGGTGGGACTTCATATGGACATTTACTGCCGGCCCTAAAGATAAGGAGCTCACTTTTATTACAATTATACACTAATCCATGTGCACTCGCGTAAGATTCGCATATCGAAAGAAGCTGTCTGAGTGCGCCTACAGATGGAGACAGCAGCACCATGTCGTCCGCGTAGCTTATGTTGTTGACACTGATACCGCCAACGTGACAACCGGCATGTGTGCTACTGAGCTCCTCTATGAGTGCATTTATGTATAGGTTAAAGAGGCTGGGAGAAGTTAATCCTCCCTGCCTTACTCCACACTCTAAACTGTATGGCTCAGAAAACTCCCCACCCCATTTAACTACATTCACCTGATTGCCATACCAGACCCTGAGGATGTTTATCAGATCAGGCGGCATACCAGTATCTTCCAACTTACTCCATAAGATGTCGTACGAGACAAGGTCAAAAGCCTTGGACAGATCCAAAAAGCATGCATACACCGGCGTCCTTCTGTCCGTGTAGTACCTGACCGTGTGCTTAAGACTCAGGATAGCGCTTTCTGTAGAAAGTCCCGCTCGGAAACCGAATTGGGCATCGTGCAAGTTTATATATTTATCTAACTGAGAGTTAAGCACACTGTCAAATACTTTAGCCAGGATAGTAGCCAATGATATAGGCCTATAGTTGGACCCGTCCGAGACGTTGCCTGTTCGATTTTTCACAATTGGTACGCAGCATCTCAGGAGGTAAGTAGGACTGACATATATGCACAAATTATATAACAGGGACAAAACTCGAGCGAGATGCGGTCCAGCTTATTTCAAATGCTCAATGCTAAGCCCGTCATGCCCAGGAGATTTACCTTTAATCATCCTCTTTATTATCCTTGTAATCATGTCCGCGGAGACACGTGGTACAAACTGGGCATGATGTGGCTTAACATTGCATGTCGATGGTCCGAGAGGCGACTGTAGGGGGAGATGGGGTACCTTGATACGATTTTTTTGCATAGACGATAAAAACGGCGGGGAAAGAGTAATTTCAACAAACATTATTTTGATAGCTCGAGTGTTTAACTAAGTTTAAACGTAAGTGTACATTTATCCGCAAAACAACATATTGATTTTTTTATGTATTTTTTTCTGAAAAATGGGATTTGTATCAAACTACCCCGTATACGAGGCGGTTTGATACACACCTGGGGTACTTTGATACTCCCACATATATTCCTATGTAATATATATAATCTTATTTAAAAATGAAAGAAAATGCATTATGTTGATTTATATTATCATTTATTTATGGCATAATCAGTCTCATGAATGTTTATGGCAAATCAACTAGGTTTTATCAGTAACTTTAATTTGTACTTATATTTATCTGTGATATATATAGGTAAATAGTCAATATATATATCCTACAACTATTTTCCTTATAAACTTAAGATCACATGCTAACAATCAGTTGTTTTGAAACACTAACAGTAACATATAAACATTATTTATGTATTGACATACATTGATACAGTATCAATCTACCCCAAAGACGTTTGTATCTATGTGCCCCGAGGTAATTTTTTAAATACAAATTAAGATAGAAAAAAATCTAGAAGTATCTAGGATAAAATGGCTATTGTATAGAATAATTCAACGTATTTAATTACTGCATGTCGTAGATTCCTCTCCGATAACGTTATAATACTGCCTAATAAGTCACTTCCTAAAATGATCGATTTTTTACTCGCGGTCTTAAAAAACGTGTCCGTACTTGTCAAATGCGTTTGAGCGACTGAGCCGCGGTGAAACTCCGGCGCCTCATTCGCCTTGTAAGTGACGTCTATGTGTGCGTGAATGAATTGTACACAACCATTCGTTTAGGTTTTATGACTACCGTATCTATGTGCCCCGCGTATCAATGTACCCCTACTCCCCCTACCCTAAAAAGCTTCGAAAACATAGTGGCAATGTGTTTCGGCTCTGTAATACCATTCACACTTACAGGCAAGCTAGGTCTACTGCTTAATTTATTCGTATGCTTCCAAAAACTTTTAAAATCCCCCTCAGAATATTTTGAGGCCAAAATATCCATTTTCAGTTGTTCTTGGTGATCCTGGCACCATTTAAGCCTGCTTTTAAAAGTATTTCTACTTTTAACCATTAAGTCCTAACCCATTTAAGAACTGATAAACATTGATTCTTTAGGTAATACCTAAATGGGGGACAGTTTAGATTTCAATCTTGTTGGTGATAAGTAGATAGTGCGTCTTTTCACTTCTCTCTATTATTTATGGTTATTGAGAGAGACGACGCTACAAGACAAAATCTATTATATTTATATTTTTTAATTTTGTTTAGATCAAAGCAACTAAGTAAGTCTCATAATAACAAAAATACCGAGTCTGCAATCTAGACTACGATCGCAGTAAATTCGCAGTCGATTTCACCGAGACCAAACCCTCGATCACTTAGCTGCAATTTCTGGCCATCGTCGGCCGTCGATTTAATACTTTCTAGACGTTTCACTCCAATTCTACCTACAACACGCAATCCTTCTTAACCACGTAAATGGTCTCGAATACCTTAGATTTCACTGCGAGAGAGAGAGAGAGAGAGAGAGAAAGATTGAAATTGATATGGGTAATGTGGTTCTCTATCGCTTGCCCGAATTTCATATGCCATAAATCATTTTTTCTCTGTTAGCTGAAACTTTTCGGGATTGTCATAAAACAAACCTAACCTAACCTAATGATTTCTCCATGAATAGTATTAAAGAAATCCCGAAGAGTTTATGATTTATGCCAAGTGATACATTTATGATAAATGAAATTCGGGGAAGTGAAATGCTCTCGGGTAATGTAGATGACTAAATTATCTGTATTTAATGTCATTCTAACAAACGCTGACTCAACATAGAAAAATGCGCGTAGTGTACTTGATGTTATTTTCTATGTTATGCTCCATATATGTTGAAACCCCACAAACTATAATCTTCTAATCATGGTTTGAGTGCTGATATAACATCATTTTTACATACAAAGTAATTTCGGTAGCTTTATGACGAACCAGCCAAGACAAGAAAAAGCATCCGAAAAGAGAGACGCATAATTCTCACTGACCCATTAACTGGCTGTAAATTTTATCTTTATTACCTGTTCTTAAATGGCAAGTTCAAGAAGGCAAAGCCATAATGCAATCATAAGAGCAGAGGAAACGGCTCGTATCACCGGCGAAACGTCCCTTGATAAATTGCCGACAAATAGAATAAGGGGGCGATGGGAAGCCAACGGAAGGTTATCGTTGACAGAAATAAAGAAACAGGCAATCCGAAAACGGCTTTCCTGTTTGCCACAAGCGATACGAGTAAGCGGACATATTTGTGTAAATGATACAGCAACAATTTGCACCGTTGACATTATCTAGAATATTTTGTAAGACTTATTATAAACATTATTTTATGTATGCAACTATATCGTTTATTCAGAAATTCAAAAATGTTGGAATTGGAGAATCATCACTTTGATCAATATATCAGGCGAATGTCTGCTGGACAAGAATCTCAACAATGGCTAATGTTAAATCGATATGCGATTGAAATAATAGCGCGGTTTCGAGTCACATTTACTTTAATAAAAACCTATCCAGTCTTCAGCCTTTCCCTTGAAGGAAATAGACTCAATTATCAGAAAACAGATACGACGGTTCCGAGCACCCTTCCTTAGGTTCTCAAGTAAAGCTTCATACAAATGAATGGTGTCTTGACAATATAGCCTTGAGATTGTGTTTTTTTTTTATATGAAAGGAACAATTTAATATCTTCCAAATGGCAACTGGCTGAAGTGGAGCCATTTTATGAAATTCATCACAACTTGAAATATAAAATGTCTTTAACTTGTACTAAACACTTACTACAGGCTGTTCAAACATAGTGTGTGGGCGGGAAAGTACTGGCAAGAAATTATGTTGCCAATAAATGTAATAAAGAAACATATCGCCGTTCTACCAGGTTCGGGGAATGAGGTTGGTTCATGACGTTATTTTATGACTGAACTAAATCCCAGTGACAAATAAACTATTAGTACACTGGGGTTGCGTCCAATCTCAGTTTATTCGATATTCGAAAAAAATTGTGGGAAAAATCTAAAAAGTAAAAGTTTGCTCGTCGTTCAAATATGGCACAAGGCTTTTTCATGGATAAATGTATAAGAACAAAACTCGTTCAGATAAGATGTTTATAATATGGACATCCCTACGTTTTAATCGATGGTCTTCTAATACGATATTTTTTATTTTAGTGACTATTTCCAAGGTAGTTACCTCATTTTGGTATTCCGCTACGGGGAGCGTCATTGCAGCTCATTCGTCCTCGATTGAATTCTGTGACCCAAGAGTAGATAGTGCTAAACGAAGGTGAAGAATACCCTAACACACTATTCAACTAAGTTTGAATCTGGGTTGCCGATTTCCCTTCTAAAGCATGGAACTTTATGACGGCACGAACCTCCGTTTTCTCCATTTTCATGAAAATGAAAACTGACTCACTATAAAGCTGAATATTTTTTAAATGAACAATTATTATTTGCTAAAATTTCATGTATTGAGATCGTAAAAGACTGCAAATGACGTTTCTAGTAAAATTTTGTTTAATTTTTGTTTTTTTCTTCTTCATTCCGGATACTTATCAATCAGCCCTCGTATAATGAAATCATAACAAAATAAGTACTTACTTAAAACCGTTTTCCAACGGTAAAGTTAAGTTTTTCGCTCAATTTATAATATCATTTCGTTAGAGCAAAATGCAGTGTTTTCATAGTTCGTATGAAACCCTCTTTGTATTTGCAATATGCAATAAATAGTGATTGAATTCATTTTAAATAAGTTTCTGTCAAAAATGACATTTTAGTGGCAATCTTTTATAGCCGACTGTACTTTTCTTTGGATATCCATCAAATGCTCACTGAGACGATTCTAAAGAGCCCAAGTTCGGTAGGATTGCTTTTTCTATTATAGAGTTCCTATGGCCACCTTCCGGCTCCATCATCAGATCAGCCCCATGGTACCATATTATTGTATTGTCATCAAAGGTAAGTAAGTATGCAAAATTTCAGCTCGATCGGTTGACGATATCTGCTTCAAAATTGAGTTGAAAGATTTCACCCTATACATACGATACATTAAACATTACTCGTACACATACAATGCAAGTTAAATAAAAGCTTGTAAAAATCATGGAAGTAAAATGATATTCATAATTAACCATTAATGTAATTTGATAGAACCGATTGTGGAATATGGTAGTATAGATTGGAGGGCTAATATATTTCTAAGCAGGAGACAGTATTAATTTATCGGGAGAGCAACATAGCTAATAAAAGTTTTCATATTAGCCCAAAGCACCGTTGTAAGCAGTAGGCCAGTGTCGGCGCCAAACGTCGGATGACTAATCGCGACCATAAATGGCTTTGTGAACATCTATATTTATATATGACGTTGTTTGTGCGCATTATAAGGATTGTTCGTTCTAGTTATTGGTTTATCTAGCATAATAGCTAATAGCATAGCATAATCGGATATTTGTAAGTGTTACGTACATTTTACAGTAGGCCAAGAAAGTGAACAGTTTTATTCTTTATTTGATTATAACGGACAGGGCCTGGTTTAAAAAATTAAATGTCAATTTCATGACTTATTTATGACCTTAATTCAAAATGTTGCAATCCTTTATATTTTGCCAATAACCAAAAAAAGACCAGGCAGAGTATATCGGTGTCAAAAAACGAAGTCTAGTCGGTTGTTGAGGGATCTATACTACAACTGAACAATTATTTTTTGCAGTGAAACTTCTAATGCGACTTCAAACAAGGTTGCGTTAAACGTTTAACGCTACCGTGGAGGGGGTAGAAAAGCACTGTTGCGTTAAACGTTCAACGCTCCTGGGGATAATGGGATAAATAGAAAGAGACAGAGCGAGAGTGATGAAGTTTGTCTTAAAGAAACAATATGAGTTCACTAAAAATCAATTTCTACCAATCCTTATTTTCATTTCCACATTACGAAGTTTCACTTCTTCCGCGCGGAGGGACTCCACGCACTATTTTTTTTTTTTGTAACTACCATTTTACCGTTAGATTTCTTTCCTTACCTGACTATAATTTAGTCTAAGTCAACGGTAAAGACCTTTTAGTTCTTGATTGAGACAGACAAACAGACGGATAACTGTGATTCCTTTAAGTATCCGTATTTCCTTTCAAGAAACGTAATCCTCTTAGGACGTAGTCAAGGAAAGTGGTAAAAAACCTTAGGGAAGTAGGTAAGTGATGGCTATAAATATGTTACTATTTGTCTTATAATAGGTACCTACACGTGTAATATTACGTGATATTCAATAGCATAACAGTGTGTAATTTCACGCCATCTGCATAAATTATCATGTAAGTAAATATCTGTTCTGTTGTTCACAGGTATATCAGTTTTGAAAACAAGAAAACTTAAATTATAAAAATGTATTTAGTTTGACCTTTTCTTAAAAAGAAAAAGCTGCACAATTTTATTTGACGTACTATCTGTAATTACCCTGACACCTCAAATGATGGGCAGCAAGGTTAGTAAATTATATTTTTACTCACTGTACCTACTAATTAAAGCGCGGCGGGTTCTGCCTTGTTTCCGATTCGAGTGTTCCATTCTGTGATGGTCTGGAACGCTACTGCGTCATATGCGGCATTATAATATATGAACATAATTCACGGGCTCTGGATCATTATCAAGTTCACCCTGAGTACAACAAAATTACAGAATTTCAAACAAACGATTCAGAACCGCCCGTAGAAACAAAAGTTTAAGTTCACCCACTTAAGCATTCGCATTGTGCAAAAACAGTTCAATGTCCGCCTCCAGTCAAATTACGAGAGACTAATGTTTCAGCTCCCTGTGTGGTTCTCAAGTATTACATTGCCATCATTTGCATGTACTACGCTATACATCAACTGAAAGAGAATTTAAAGAGGCGAGCCTATTTAAAGAATACGCAATATCATTACACTTAAAGGTCGTATAATGAAGAGCGAAACTTCCTTAAACATCAGATGGGGTCCATTCATGACCCAATATACTTTTTATGACCCGAAATGAATTTAAGCGTTAGCCATTTAATCGTTGACTCGGAGGCTATCAATTACGTGTCCTCCCGTCCTTTGTAAAATGTAAATGCCTTAAATGCTCTGAAGGGACTTTTAAGAAAGATTGCAACGATGCGAGATTTTGATATCATTTGGATAAGTCTTACTTGAATTTAAAATTTCAATTATAAGTACTTATGACGACAAAAAGTATTCAACAACGCGGAATAGAGAACGATTTAAATGAGTATTGCGATAAATTGAATGTCGTGGCAGAATAAATATGATCTAAGTAAAATGCAAAAGTTAATTTACTTATAATTGTTACTTAGAACAGTTTGAACAGTTGGTACTTAAGTAGGTATTTAAAAGTACCTTGAACAAAACGCATAATAATGTTTTTTTGCTAAATATCGTTTGTGATTCGTGCAATCTACAAAACTTGTATGTAAATTGAACTAACTAGGATAAGACATATAGTAGACAAGTCCTTATTATTACAGAAATTCTTTAATTTAGATAATTAGTAATAAAAAAAGTCCGCCCTTCATTCATGTGCATTTTTTTATGATCGATATATAACGGTTATGATCATTGATACTGTATAATGAAAAAAAAAAAATTAGAATAGTGCAAGGTCAACTGCATAGGTATGTATTTTTCCTCTGTGTTAAATGCAAGCTATTTGAGATATTTAAAATACATTTAAATTACTCCTACAGTCAAACCACCATCATGATGTTTAGATGGTTCACTAATGTTTGACCAAAAAACTATTGACAAATGGTTATTTGACAAACAACGTTTCCACCAAATAATCATTTGGCAAACGACACATTTGACAAAAGTATCATCTTACAAAAACTCACTTAGCAAATAATTAATTAGCAAACGCTACACTTGATAAATGTGTTAAATAATAAAATATCAATTGACCATTTTTCATTCACCAATTAATGTGTTTCGCAAATTAATCACTTGTCCAAATGTCATTTAAAAAAATGTTATTTCATAAAAAGTACTTCTTTTTTCATACATTATGATTTAGTCTGTAATCTGTAGTTGGGTAATTTATTCCGCTACTATCTTATTGTAAGTTTTTGTTGGGGGACGCAGTTTGAACCCTAACCTAACCTAAGAACCTAATTTTTCTGCCAGCAGTTAGTTTTTGTTAGGGGACGCAGTTTAAACCCTAACCTAACCTACCAACCTAATTTTTCTGCCAGCAGTTTATTTTTATTGGGGGACGCAGTTTAAACCCTAACCTAACCTAATAATAAATAATTATTTTTCAAATAATGTGTAGGTATTAATTTGACCCATACCATATCTAATATTAGATTTATTAATAAACGAAACACTTGTCAAATAATACATTGTACCAAACGTTTTTAGACCAAGAGTAGTTTTGTCTGATAACTCAGTTGCTAAATGTTCACTTTGTCAAATAATTATTTATAAAATGTAATTTTAACTTCTGATCATTTGGAGAAGTGAGTCATTTGTAAAATGACTTGTTGTAAAATAATCAATTGACGAAACATTTTTTTGTAAAACGTTGTTTGTCAAGTGTAATTTTGCGAAATGACTTTTGGTCAAACGTGTGTGATTGGTGTCATGGAATACTTATACAGCTGCTACAATTTTACTAAGTATCAAACGGGGTATTAGTAAGAAACACGCATTATAAACCCTTTTTATATGTAAGCTCTGTAAAGCTGAGTCTAACCTGTCGCAAAAAACGGGCTGAAAAGTAAGGTATACATTTCTTTATATTTGGGTCGACCTTTCTCCGCATTTTAATTGGGAAGTTTAATAATTTGCTAGAAAATTTGTCCGGCGAAAACTCTAATTAGGCCGTGTCCACAAAAGAAATGATGTTGATGAAAATGTGGAAAGTAAGATAAAAGGTCAAACTTGTGTTTTTATTACATAAAAGAAAATAAATAGGAAACACAGAGATCAAGTAAGATTTTAGTAGCTAGAGGTATATAATATAACATGTTACTCAGCTTATACGTGTAGACTAACGTTAGTACAAGCTATATTTTTTCATTTCAGACAATGTAAAGAGCCGTTCAATAGAACGATCCTGAATTATTGTTCGCATATGTGGCGCCCAACGTGGGCCTCTTTGACACGTAACACAATGGAGTGAAAGACGTCAAGCGCTATCGGAACCATGAAATAAATTGCACCAAAAGACACTGAATGATTTATTCACGGTTGGGTACCTAACCACGACAAACGGCCGTCTGCACTAAAATAGTAATAGTAATAGTTCGTTGAAAGTATTCTTGCTGGTCGCTCTTATTCGCACTGTCGTCGGAAGGTCATAGTCACAGTTTCACAGGAATTCTAACATATTCATTTCTAGGGAATGACATTATTGTTTCACCAACGCGCAAACCTTCTCTCTTCAACATTGGTATGACACTTGTGCGGCCGTACAGGTTCCAGTATCGGCCTATTGACGCTGTCTTTTGTAGATAAGAGGCTAATGAACGCAAAACAAAATATTTGAACCATTTTAGTTTAACTTTGTTATTAATCGGTATAGTTCTTTCCACGTAGATAAACTGTGTTCATTTATCTTACTTCTCTGGACATATTATTATTCTCCTGCGCTCGAATATGAAGAATCCTTATAGATGCAGTTAAGTACGTATTCTGCTGACTTGACTCCTCGGAGCACAACATTCGAAAAAATTACAGCAAAAATGTTTTTGTGCGCGGCGTTATAAATGCATTTCATTGGAATTATAATCAATTATTACTAATTATACGATATTTCAGTGTTGAGAGTTGAGATAGTAGTAATAAATGAATGAATGTAGAATCACGTTTGTTGCGAAGCTCTAAAAAGCAGAACAATGTAGTGGACGTTCTTTAGCGTGATGGAGCAATACGACCTTTAGATGCGATTTCATATAAAACGTGACCGAAGCGTCTGAGAACACTCGATACCAATAGATGTTTTTAAAGCGCATTGCGAAGGCACTGAACTTGCGTGGTTTCTAAGTTCAGCTTTTTTAAAGAAGCGTTCATTGCTGATCATAAAAAAAAATACATTTAATGACTTCAATATTAAATTCTTCAAGATCAGTAATTTGACAAAAGTGAATGTATACAGCGAAGGCAAAAGAAACACTAAACTCCTAAAGAAGGTTAAGGTATAGCTACACAGATTGATTTAGGAACTGTTGGAGGAAAACTTTTTGATGGAATTACCTTGTGAATATCTTCACGAAATCGATTTATTGGGGCTTCCGAGAAGTAAGATAGACGGTTTTATGACGGGAGATCTTGTTTGGACTGTTGGGAGTAGTTTATTTCAGTTAACCAAGTTTTACGCGTTGCGTTTTCTTTATTGCCCATGTCGAAATAAAAACTAACTGGGGAAAACAATACATCTCTTGAAAGTCTAAAGGCAAAATAATGAATTCTGTTTGTAATATTTATTAGTTTTTCCTGTAACAGTTACCTAATGTGATGTGTAATGTGACGTGAATCGGTTTATACCCACAATACTATTCAACGGTATTGCATTTCTAATTAAAAATATACAATAGACTAAAGCTGCGCAAGCCCAAATAAGTTTTTCGTCTCTCTTAACCGCCACTCATTGATTTTATCCTCAAAATTACGTGATTTAACACCTAAACCTCTCAGTTAGCTCATATATTACATAATCATGTTCTCCAGTAGTTAGTTAAAATATAGCTCGAATGAATGTATGAACACAATATAAATGTGTTTACATGCCACAACATGAATGGGTAGACAATATAGGATGTGAAGCAAGTCAAGTTTTTTTTCTTTTTATGGCACAACATAGTGCCTCCACTTTGCCTAATACCTTCGCAATGGCAACTGACAAGAAACCAACGGTGCCATGTCAGTAAACACAGCCATGCTGGCCCAAAAGATGCTTCTTCACGATTCTTTTGAGGCGTAAAGAAGTAGGTATAACATGTTTTTCGAAAATTATGTGTTTAGGTCAAGCAAATATAACTGGTATCAGAAACAATGTCATTTTGTGCGTTTTCGATTTCTGGCGCCCGAATCCACGCAACATGCCCAAGCTAATGGAATTATCTCGCGGCTTTAGTCCACCTAATCGAATCTTGTCGAGTTAGCCAGGAATTGTGGCAACTTCGGAAGGTACACAGTGATGCTATGAATAAGGGTAACGGTAATTAAACCACCACGCCCTGAATGATTTGTGATAAAATAAGTTACGCAAATCTAAATTTGAGGTTTTTTTTTTATTTATATTGTATAAATAATGTGTAGAAAGGTCATGTTGAGTTGTAGTTACCTTATTTAGAGATGCATATGTGCATATGCTTTACCTGTAGGGTCTTCCTAACAATTTCGTTCTGACAGGGCATAAAATGATTTTAATGAAATCCCATCAGCACGGCACGGCTCGTAATACCTATATAAATCCATTAGTAGAAATAGACTGTGTTCTAGAGATGCAACGAATAGTTCAACCGGATATTTGGTGTAACCGACGCGACGGTGCACCGGAAAATTAAATAATAGCTTCAGACCATAATTTTAAGACGGCAAATATTAAGATTTGCGGGACATTCCAAAATTGTGTTGTGGTTTTTTTGTTTTTTTCATTATTTTTCCAACGTAACTCATCACATTACAATTATGTTACAGCGTATTTTCTGGAAAAAATCATATGAACTATGAAAAAAAAAAATTAAAAACTTCGAGGATTTTTTTGAAATAATGCTGTGACAATGTGTAGGGGTTGATAGAAGGGAAAGAGAAAGGTACTCACGTCTTGGTAGTAAATAATAATCCGAGTACACAGTGCACTGTTTCACTCAATCCACTCGCGTTCAGGGGCCAATGTTTTCGGTAGCCACTCGCAACGCGGGATAGTATCCTTTTCGTTATTTGGACTTTTCGAAATCGTAAGGGTTGCAGCACATACACTTCAGCTGACACACCGGCGCACACTGACTGGCGCCGAGCGATCTCGAATGTTCGATGACGTTGAGTTAAGATTTAGGAAGGGTGAGGGTAGAAGGAAGCTGCACATTGTCACATCCCCCCCCACTTAATCTCGAAAAATATGGCTTTAACTGAGAGATATTTACTCTTTTTTGAATATTTGAATTCGGCTTTATCAATAAGGCTTGGCCATTTGTTATGCTCTTAATAATGTAGGGCCCTGACCACCGTGGACAGAATGCTGCGTATACACCTCGATCTGTGTTGGTCATAGGAAAACATTTTGCTAGCACCTCTTGATTTATTTTAAACGGCGAAATTGTTCTGCGCTTATTATAGTAATATTTTTGCCTTTCGTGTGCTGCTTGTAGATTCCTGGCTATTATACTTAAATCGCGCCTATGATCCGGTTCATCAACTTCGTTTATAACTTTATCTAATTCCCATTTATTCTCTATAGGATTCCTTATTTCCCGACCGAGAAAAATAGACGCGGGTGTACAGTTTGAGCTCTCGTGAATTGCTGTGTTAAGAGCCAGTTGAAAGTTCGGCAAGGACTCATCCCACGTGGATTTAACTTTCCTACAGTAAATATTTAACATTACACTTAAATTTCGGTTCACGCGTTCGACCGCATTCGATTGTGGGTAATACGGAGATATTTTAACATCTTTTATTCCCCAAGCTCTGCACATCTGTTTATACACGTCAGCTGTAAAATGTTTTGCGTTATCAGATACTAGCATTCGCGGCGGTCCATAGTGTGCCCAGACAAGGAGCGAGAGCGCGCGTACGGTGTTAGTGGCGGTCGCGGCACGTACTGCGATCAATTCCACCCACTTCGAGAAAGCATCCATAAGAACCAAAATGTACTTGTTCCCACTCTTAGAAGTAGGTAATGGCCCCTTAAAATCGACATACACGTTCTCCCAAATAGCTTCGGGAGGTGTTGATGACATCAAGCCGGCCGGTTTCCTATTCAGTGGTTTTGCCGTTTGACAAGGTAAGCAGGAACTTACATAATTCTTGACGTCGTTGTATAAATTTTTCCACCAAAATATATTTGAAATCCTGTTACAAGTCTTTGTAATGCCCAGGTGACCCGCTAAATCCTGGTCGTGATAGTAGCTTAAAATAGTACTTTTTAAATATCCCGGAAGTACTATTCGCCACTTATTCGTTTTCCCCACCTGTCGGCATAACAACTCGTTTTTTACTTTATATTTTGGTATTTTAGATCCCTTATTAATTTCCAATATTAAATTGTTACAAATCCCTCGCGCTGGGCCTCATGGCGTAGAGGGGCGTCCCCTGATTGGTGGATGGGGGAATGGTCGGTAGTACAGCCTAGCTACGCTATCCGGCTAAGTCCGATGGACTCGCTGACCAACGTAGGATGTGGTCCTCCAGCATCTTGGGGGTTGTGCGGCAGGTTAACATCCCTCCCACAGAAAACTTAAACACGTTATGAAACCGACACAAGAAAATGAACGATCCGATCCTAAAACCAACGACAAATGGCATGGCATAAAGGACCTCCGAATAGCCTCGTGGAATGTGCGTTCTCTTTATAGGCCTGGCTCTTTGTACCAAGTAAATAGTGAGCTAACAAGATATAGGGTAGGTGTAGCAGCCCTTCAAGAGGTCAGGTGGCCAGGCCAGGGAGAATGCGTTGTTGATAATGCTTCAGTTTTATTCTACAGTGGTGGTGACGCTGGGCAACATGTTTATGGAACTGGTTTCATGGTAAAAAAGAACTTGGTTGGAAACGTGATTCGGTTTGATGCAGTATCCGACAGAATCTGCGTCATACGCATCCGAAGCAGATTCTCAGTTGTAAATGCATATGCTCCCACAGAGTTAGCTGATGATGATACCAAAGATGCATTCTACGAACAGCTAGAATCCGTTTACGACCAACTACCAAGCTTCGATGTCAAAATACTCGTAGGCGATCTCAATGCCAAAGTAGGGCGTGAGGAAGCATTTGTGCCAACAATTGGTAAGCACAGTAAACACGAATTATCCAATGATAACGGAATAAGGCTTATAAGCTTTGCAGCCTCTAAGTCAATGGTCATCTCTAGTACAATGTTTCCTCACAAAGATATATATAAGGGCACATGGAAGTCTCCCGATGGTCGCACCATAAACCAAATTGACCATGTTATCGTTGACGCTAGACATAGGAGCACAATACAAGACGTGAGAACATTTAGGGGCGCTGACTGTGACAGCGACCACTATCTACTGGGAATAAAACTGAAGGCTAGGATAAATGTAGACAAAAAACAGTGTATTCAAAATAGAAACGTAATAAATATAGAGAATTTCAAAGATCCCAACGTAAAAGAAAAGTTCCAATTAGAGTTAAGCAATAGATTTAAAGGACTGACACTAGATGAAAATATAGAAAATGACTGGAAAGTAATCAAAAACACCGTAAAAGAGGTTGGACTTCAAGTACTTGGACATAAAGCAAAGAGCAAGCGTAAAAAGTGGTGGAATGATGAGTGTAAGAGTGTGATAGAAGAAAGGCGGAATTACAAAATACTGGCCGAACAGGATAGTAAATGGAGCGCCCGACATAGACAGTTACAAAGAGAGGCAAAACGAATCATCAAGAGAGAGAAAAGAAAACATATGGAAAATTTTGTGGAGGGCATTGAAAGACTCATGAAAGCCCAAGAATCCAGAAAATTCTTTCAAGAGGTGAGGACGTTCAAGAAAGGTTACCAACCGTCCTCTCAAATGCTAACAGATGATCTTGGAAACCTTGTAACGTCGTCTGAGGAAATTAAAACGATGTGGCGTGACTACTTTGATCGCTTGCTCAATTGCCCCCCTGTTGAGGAACAAATCACGGTAGAGGTACGCGACAATGACCTGTATGTAGAACCTCCCTCATTTGATGAGGTCCGATCCTGTATCATGAGGCTGAAAAATAACAAAGCTGCAGGTATTGATGCGTTGCCTTCCGAGGTTTGGAAGTGTGGTGGTGGAGCGGCTCAGTCCAAACTGTACGAGCTAATATTAAAAACCTGGGAGCTCGAACGACAACCTCAAGAATGGAATACAGGTATCATCTGCCCGGTGCATAAGAAAGGCTGCAAAAAGAGGTGTTTCAATTACCGGGGAATTGCTCTGCTGCCGACAGCGTACAAGGTCTTGTCATATGCACTGCTCAAAAGGCTGGAACCGTACACAGAAAAAATCCTAAGCGATTACCAGTGTGGCTTTCGCAAGAATCGCAGTACCATTGACCAGATCTTCCTACTAAAACAGCTGATGGAAAAAAGATGGGAGTACGCGCAGAGCATTCACTCGCTATTTGTGGACTTCACAAAAGCATATGATAGCATCGACCGAGGCGCCCTGTATTCCATTCTAAGAAGCTTTAATATCCCCAAAAAACTGGTCGATATGATCCAAGTTGCGACCAGCGAAAGCCGGATGCGGGTTAGAGTGGGCAATGAGCTGACAACAGAATTCACAGTGAGTACCGGACTGAAACAAGGCGATGCTCTGTCCCCTATGCTCTTCAATTTAGTTCTGGAATATGTTGTCCGGAAATTACTGACACTGGATTCCGGAATAGAGCTGAATGGAAGATATAGGGTGATAGGGTACGCAGACGACTTAGCCTTACTTGGGGAAAACCGTGAAGAAGTGGCAGTATCGATACGAATTTTGGAGGAAGAAGCAGCAAAGGTAGGTCTTAGAATTCGGAATACCTCCACATGAAGCGATACCGGAACAGTCGTGCTAAACGAGACGACCTACTTGTAGGGGGAAGCTCTTACAAGGGTGTGGACAAATTTAAATACCTCGGGTGCACTGTCACGGATACGCATACAAGAGAGGACGAAGTCAACATCCGCATCCAGAACACCTTGCGATGCAGCGCTGCTCTCCACAAGGTCTTGGCGTCCAAGCTTCTCAGCATATCTACGAAGCTTCGGATATACAAGACCGTTATTCGTCCCATTCTAATGTATGGGTGCGAAGCTTGGACGCTAACGCTTAAGGAGGAGCATAGCCTTTTAGTAGCGGAGCGCAAGGTGTTTAGAAAAATTCTGGGACCGGTCAAAATGGACGATGGTAATTGGAGGATCCTCAAAAATGCCGAAATACAAGAACTGGTAGCCGAACCGAACATCATTGGTGAGACCAAGGCCCATCGTCTTCGCTGGCTCGGCCACCTTGAGCGAATGGGAGAGGATCGGCAGGTGAAGAGAGCATACCTTGGGCGACCGACGGGGCGTCGTCCGGTCGGTCGGCCAAAGTACCGCTGGATAGATATGGTAGAGAAGGATCTGCGTGAGCTCGGAGCCACAAACTGGCGAGAGATTGCGCAGGATCGGGTAAAGTGGCGAGCTCTTGTGTCGGAGGCCAAGACTCATTTTGGGTCGCTGAGCCAGCGCAGTTAGTTAGTTAGTTAAATTGTTACAAAACTGATCGTTTATCTGGTGTCTTAGCAACGAATCACTGTTTACGGGAAAATCTTGAAGCGCCGTACATTGTATTTCGTCCGCGTCCGCGTCCTCGTACATTCGGCTCAAGCAATCTGCTACGTTATTACAACTGCCCTTTATGTGCTTAATATTAAATTGAAATCGGGATGGTAAAAGTATCCATCTTCCCAATTTACCGATCTGCTTTGGGTGTTCGAAGAGCCAGGACAATGCAGCATTGTCGGTTTGTAGTTCAAACGGCGCGACCTCGAGATACTGCTTAAACTTCGTGACGCCGAACACCGCGGCGGCGCACTCCTGCTCGTAGACGGTGCGGCGGCGCTCGGCGCGCGACAGGGCGCGGCTCGCGAAGCACACCGGCGCTAGCGCACCATCCACTTCCTGCTGCAGTACAGCCCCTAGGGCTGTCCCAGAAGCATCCGTTTGCAAAATATTTTTTTTGGTAAAGTCTGGGAATCTTAACACGTTCGGTGAAACCAATTCGCGCTTTAACCGTGCGAAAGCCTCATTTTGGTCAGGTCCCCAGATATATTTCGCGTCCTTATTTTTTAACATGTTTAGCGGTTCCGCGATTTCAGCGTATCGCGGAATAAACTTGGCGTAAAAACTAGTCATGCCGAGAAAGGTTTTAAGTTGTTTTAAACTTTTCGGCTGGGGATAATTTACAACGACGCATATTTTATCGGAGTCGACGGACAAGCCCCGCGAACTAATATTATAACCCAAAAACCTAACCGATTCTTGGCATACTTTTAATTTATTCGGATTAACAGTTAGCCCTGCCTTGCCAAGTCTTGTTAACACTTCATCTATGTGGGCAAGGTGCGATTCTTTATCCTTGGAAAATACGCAAATATCGTCAACAAAAGGGATAATGAATTTATATTTGATGTCACCGAAAACTGTGTCGACAACCCTGTTCAGAGACTGTGGACTTACGCACAATCCAAAAGGGACATATTTATATTGATACAAACCAAAGGGCGTGATGAATGCGGTCACAGCCTTTGACTCCTCGCTAAGGGGTATCTGGTTAAATGAGCTATTAAGATCAATTATAGTAAAATATCTAGCTCCGCCTAAATATTGAAATATTGACTCAATCGATGGCATTGGGTAGCTATCGTATATAATCTTTTTATTTACCATCCTGTAATCGCAGCAAAGCCGTTTTCCGCCTCCCGCTTTGTCGATCAAGAAGGCTGGTGACGCATATGGCGACTTAGACTTTTCTATAATCCCTTTGTCGAGAAGTTGAGCAATATGGTTTTCCATTTCGGTTGCTTTCGGCGGCGACAAAGGATAGAACCGTGAGCGAACTGGAACTTGATCGATCAGTCTAATTTCGTAATTCATAATATTGGTTTTTCCTAATTTTTCAGATACGACATTTTTGTGCTTATCCAATAATTCCTCTATTCGTTCCCTAATGTCCTCGTCAACTTGCAGTTCGTTAATTGACTCATTATATTTTTGTTCTTTTTTCTTTACCAGGTAAATTTTGTTGTCTGGCATGAATTTAAAGTATATGTGGCCATCAAAAACATTTAAAACCAGTTTAGTTTTTTAATAAAATCGCATCCCAATATAACAGGCACTATCAATTTCGGGGCCACAATAAACTGAAATTTCCAAGTAAATTTATGTATCGAAATCAGTATCGTTAATATTTCTTTCGCTATAAATTTCTCTTGGCTAGCGGTAGTACATAAAATATCACATTGTGACACGCATACTTTTCGTCGACCCTTAAGCTGTTCAGCTACGTCCCTAGAGATGAACGAACGAGATGCGCCGGAGTCAATTAACGCGGGAAGTACATAATTACTTGTAACTATCTTAATATACGGTTTATTGTTATCCTTATACCTACTTATACTACCACCCTCATAGACGGTCGCGAGAGTAAGCTGACGGTGGATATTTTGACTTACTCCCTGTTCGCGTTTCCCGCATTAATTTGATGCCCGCGCATACGACGTTGTTCACAATCGCGCCCGAAATGACCATAGTTATTGCATTCGTAGTATCGAGGTCCGTGCGCCGCTTGATCTGAGATCATAAGATTCGAGTTCGGTCGCATCGAACTGCTGACGCGATCCTCTCGCTCACTCCCGCGCATCGCCCCGTTTCCGCGTGAAAAGGATGCATACGACTCGCGCGCCGGCTGCACATTTTCTCGATACGTATTACTCATATTTTTGCGGTAATACGCGCAAGGAGTTTGTGAATATAATTTATCCCGTAATAATGCACCTTCAACCTCGCTACTTATTTGCGTTAATTGCGAAATATCTTTTATGTCCATAGGGTTACATCTTAAATAATAATACGTTTTTGGCGAAATTCTGCTCAAGATTGTTTGCATCAAAATCTCTTCCGACCAACCAAGATTAAGGGCCTTTGCTACCGCGTCTACGGAGTGAGCAAACTCCAATAATGTTTCCGACTCATGTTGATAACGCAAACACATTTCGTTTTTTAATGTTTCTATATGTATAGGGGACAGGACTTCCTTTAAGATAAGCAACTTAACACTTTGCCAATTATCGAATGCGACCGCTCGACGTGACCACCAATCTGCGAGAAATCCGGTTGTCCGGGTCATAATCCAAGTCACGTACTCGGATTGCGGCACCAGTCTAAGTTGGATTAATTTATCAATTGCAATAATAAACTTAATAAGTTGATGAGCAACTTTGCCATCACACACTGGCAGATCCGTGAGCATGTTTTGCAAGACTTTCGACTTATTTTTATCTATTTCGCTCGATCCTTGTAACTGCGTGGCCTCCGGTGGCTCGGGTTTTTGTTCGGCTACCCCTACACTCGTCGATTGTGTACACGCTTTCACCTCTGTTTCCATGTTATGGATTCGATTCTGTAGTTCTACAATTTGTTCATTTTGTGACGTAATTTGATGTTTTAATTGCCTGATAGCCGGATTCAAATTCTCTAAATTCAACGACTTAAAATATTTAAAAATGTCCGACACTCGAGTAACGGATCTTTCTTCCGTGTCGGACATATTCTCACAATCTCAAGGTACAGATTCCCAAAAACTAACACGGCGGGGATTTCGCACCTCCACCAAATTTGTGACAATGTGTAGGGGTTGATAGAAGGGAAAGAGAAAGGTACTCACGTCTTGGTAGTAAATAATAATCCGAGTACACAGTGCACTGTTTCACTCAATCCACTCGCGTTCAGGGGCCAATGTTTTCGGTAGCCACTCGCGACGCGGGATAGTATCCTTTTCGTTATTTGGACTTTTCGAAATCGTAAGGGTTGCAGCACATACACTTCAGCTGACACACCGGCGCACACTGACTGGCGCCGAGCGATCTCGAATGTTCGATGACGTTGAGTTAAGATTTAGGAAGGGTGAGGGTAGAAGGAAGCTGCACATTGTCACAATGCGAAGGGAAATTACACTATTTTCCATCTCAAAATAACGGTCTGAAGCTATTGTTTAAGTTTTCAGTACATCGTCACACCCTGTGTCTACTGTACCTACTATTCGCCGAATATCCGGCCAACGCCAAACTATTAGTTGTAGCTCTACTGTTACATTGGCATTATGAGGAAGATACGTAATTGTGATTAATATCTGGAGTAATTGCTTAACTGCGGTAATTACTTTCCGTATCGATTAAGAAGATTCAAGTAACTAGTTCAGTTTCAGACATATAAAACACGCTTAATAAAATCGACCAGGGAAGAACCCTGACGTGGAATTAACTTTGTGATATCTTCAGTTTAGCAATATATCGATATTTGTTTTTCAACTGCATTGAGTGACATTAGTAGAGATTTAAAAGGAAAGGAACCGTCTAGAGCATGTTTCTGACGCGAAAGGATATTTCATGGACTATGAAATAGCCTTTTATATTCCTATTGCTAACATATTGAAATTGAAATTCTATCATTCCTGTCCTTGGTTCGAATCCTATTAGGAGCTAATATTTGTGTCATGGCGCGAATAGTTCTTTCTGGGTCATGGGTATTCGACGATGCGGTTAGCGCAGTGGTAAAGTGCATGTAACCTACTGAGCACGCGGTCCCGGAATCAAATCCCGGCAAGGGCAAATATGTCTGTGAAGAACTTGAATATTTGTGCCTGGTTATGGATTTCATTTGTATTTAAGTATGTAATTATCTAGATAAGTATGTTTGTCGTCGTCTAGTGGCCATAACACAAGCCTACTGGGAGCTTACTGTGGGAATAGATCGATTTGTGTGAGGTTGTCCGTTATATTTATTCTATACGCGTGTATATCGTCGTCTAAATATCAAAGTACAATGATTTCTTTGTTTCGAACTAGATCGATTTGTGTGGGTCCCGAGAAATTTATTCAAGTAAATACATTTCACAATGCAAATTAATTTAGAAATATAAGTGTATTTCTAAATGAACGAGGAAAACGTTTCACTTTCACAACTTCAAGAAACATGAAAATCTACCTCTTCAACTACTTCCAACTTACAAGCGACCAATTTTGCGACGATAAGTAGGCAATGAAAAAACTCAACTCTCATATGAGGTTCTAAAAGGCTGTGTTTCCAACAATGTAATTTGAGTGTTCGCCTCAAGGGCGCTTACCGTTTCGTTTCCATGGGTTCTCTGGAAAAAAGTCACGTTTGCCTTTCCTTGTTAAAGACTAAAATTTAGATGCGACGTTTTAACCGCGTGAATAGGAAAATCATAGACCGGGAGATAGTGACACAATTTACTTGGTCATTTGTAACAGTATGGCGGTTCTTCAGGGGTCTTAGTACGCAATGACAAAAAGAAAAATGATGGTCATAGCACTGGTACCGGCGGCCCAATCGGGTGGGCGTTAGTCGAACTCGTCGGATAAATTACGAGTGTCAAACGATTTGTACCACAATTTTTTTTGTATTTTCCGATAGCCCATAAAAACATGTAGGCGGTAGTGTCATGCCATACTTCTCCGGTGTGACTTACAGCCCGCCATACCGACGCGAATGCGTTAATTAAAAATAAAAAAATTCAACCATTTGTACCAGGCTAATTTTTGCACAGTTAATTATCGTCGTGCAGCCATTTACGAAAATCACCATGCCATACTTTTCCGACGGTTCTAAATGGCCGCCATACCGCCGAAAATCAGCAAATTTTTTTTTTTCGCCAAATGATTTGTAACAGTATTGCATTTGGATTTTTGGAAAGTATTTGATAAAATGTGACCGTTATTATATTTGCCATACTTCTAGTAGGGGGAAAAAGTGCTGCAAAAAAATATATATTATAGAATATTAGTTTATACATACTCGTAATATAGCCAAAATTGGTGGGTGTCCCTATCACGAAAAATAAAAAAAAAATATTGAAAAATTTAAAGTGAAAATTTCACTACTTATAAGGATATTTGGAAATCCATTTTTTTTTAAATAATACATCTTTATTACCTACATAATGTGTAATAAATAAGTTACAAAAAAATCTATTGAGTAGTTTAGATTTAAAAGAAAATAAAAACCAATTTTCGTTTTTTTTAATTTTCTCAAAAACCTGAAGTATTTCAGGGTCCTTTTTTTGTAAAATAGCATCTTACATCTGGGCTAATATATTAGCAAAACGGCAATCGATTTGGCTTCTGGGGCCGATGGCCCATACAAACACGGCTATACCCTTTGGCATGGAGATAGTTTAAGATCCGAGGAAGGACATAGGATAGTTTTCATCCTGGAAATTATCCCTAAAAATATTGAAAAGTGAGTAAGTAATTCATGATGACATTGATGACCCTGTAGTAAATGTAATTATTAGACCAAAAGCACAATTTTATTGCTCTTACATTTGCTTAGGCGCTTTTAATAATCCCTTTTATTAATTAAGGTGATTAGGTGGATATCTATCATGTTGTACGAGGTTGCTTCCATACTTCCAAGTTCCACGCGGACGTAGTTGCGGGCAAAAGCTAGTAAGTAATAAATTATTCGTCATATGCATTTTGTTTATTTAAAATAGAATTACTTTTAAAGTCAAATTTATTAACATTAGTTTTCATGATATTGCAAGTTATGTTACAGACCCGAAGTATTCGTCCGGAGGTGCAATTACGAGGGGCAAACCGAAATGATCGGGAATTTAAAAAACTATGTGCACTATATACATAAATTATATTTTATTGTTTTTCGAAGTATTCTCCGTTACATTCAATGCACTTTTGCATTCTTTTAAACCAGTCATTAAAACAATAATTCCAGTTTGAAGTAGGCATTGCCAAAATGGCCGATTTATAGGCTTCCACAGCGGCTTCTGGGTTCTCAAACCGCTGACCACGCAATAAATCTTTAATTCTAGGGAACGTAAAAAAATCATTTGGACTCAGGTCAGGGCTGTATGGAGGATGGGACATCAACTCAACGTTTTCGTCGTTCAAAAATTTAGTTGTTTTGTGGGCGGTGTGGGAGCTCGCATTGTCGTGGTGTAAGATGACGCGGCGTCTCGGGTTCCCTTGGCGAAGTTCGGCCAGCACCTCCGGCAAACAAACTGTGATATACCAATCAGCGGTAACGGTTCTTTGTTCTTCTAGAGGAATTGTGGCAACATGCCCCTTTTTTGAGACGAACGAAGCCACCATCTTCTTCGACACGCTTCGAGAACGCACAACTTTCGTTGGTTTGACCTCGTCATCGAAGACCCATACTGCCGACTGGTGCTTTCTTTCAGGCTCATAAGAATAAATCCAGGATTCGTCACCCGAGACCATATTATAAACGGCTTTTGACTTTCCTCCATTGTAGCATTTCAGAATAGATCGGCACCAATCAACACGAGCCGCCTTTTGCTCTTCAGACAAATTATGGGGTACCCATCGGGAAATCAATTTTCTGACACCCAATTCACCATGCAAAATAGTGTGAATTGCAGTCATTCCAATGCCTATGGTTGCCCGAATCTGCTCGTATGTCACATGTCTATCTTCTTTTAGTAGTTTTTCCACAGCCGCGATGTTTTCAGGCGAAACCGCCGTTTTCGGCCGACCTGATGAAGGTACGGTGCCAAGAGAGGCACGACCCCGTCGAAACTCAGCATACCACCGATATATTGTCGTCTGACTAGGTGCTTCAATGTCGTATATAGTAACAAGCTCATTGCGACATTCATCTGGAGATAAGCCACGACGAAAGTTATGGTAAATAATTGCACGAAAATTTTCACGCGTCAGCTCCATTTTGTTCATCGAGTTGTCAATTTAAAAATGGAATTAAAAAAATATATCGTTCTTTTTTTAAATTGTAAAAACGGCATCGTGATTGTAAGTCGCCAGTATGCATGTGACAAAAAAGGATTTAATGTAACTCAGTTTAAAGTACTCTATTCCCGATCATTTCGGTGTGCCCCTCGTACTAATCTAATTATGGACACTAAATAATTCTGCATATTTGCAGTACATATAAATATGTACAATATATTATGTAGAAAGTCATAGAACTTTCTAATATAAAATTATACTGAGGATAGAACTGCAAAATTAACTTGCATTAAGTCAGTTGTGTATGTCTGATTCAGTAAAAAAAAAATGGGTCTGATTTGATCCGGGATATTTGACCGCATGTGTTACGAACGTTAAAGGCTCTTTATGATAGGTACTGATAATTGGTAAAAGTGTATAGAATTTGAGAAGATCAAACGTATATGTATATTTCAGGAGTGAAGTTCAACTTTTCTTTTTAACCGACTTCAAAAAAGGAGGAGGTTCTCAATTCAAACTAATTTTTTTTTGTATGTATGTTACTCGATATCTCCGAGAACCGTGAACCGATTTTCAATTTTTTTTTTTCGAAAGGGTATAACTGCGAGTTGGTCCCGTTGGCACTAAGTCGGGATCTGATGATGGAATCTTGGAGAAATCGAGGGAACTCTTCAAATGTTATAGGGACAGGTACGGCGCTTTCGGTAATTTATTGATAAAGTCAAGAATTTATATTCAGTAAATAGGATTTGGTGTAAGGGAACTGATGATGAACACCACATATGGCCACTAGAACTTTTATACGAGTCACTAAAAAGCAAAAAAAAAAAATTTTTTTTAACAAAAAAAAGAACCGACTTCAGTAAAACTAAAAAAACCAAAAATAACCCGTTCAAGTACAGATTACATTTGACTCACCCTTCGAAGTCGGTGCCAAACCTCGCGTAAACTATAATATAACTATAAGTATAAGAACTGAGTGGTTTGGGATCGACTTCGAAGGATGAGTCAAATGTAATCTGTACTTGAACGGGTTATTTTTGGTTTTTTAGTTTTACTGAAGTCTGTTCTTTTTTTTGTTAAATAATTTTTTTTTCTTATTTCAGGAACGCAGTAGTAATATATTTTTCTTATAACAAGATTCGAAGTATAACGTTTCGGGCGGAACAACTCGAGAGAACTGTTAAAGAATTTCGTACAAATTTTAAGGCCTAGGCCGGTAAGTATTTTTTTTAAATATATGGCGCCTGTGTTAATACAGGCTAAACAGCAGATTTTTTTGAGTGGTTTATTCTTTTATTTCCTTGCATATGTTTGAGAAAAACACTATATACATGTTTGAGCCGTGAAAAGGCTTCGTATCACTATCATAATAAGTAACGAAAATAAGAACCCATCAAATTACTTTGATAGTCATCAAATTTATTCGAAATCAATTGATGCACAAAAAGAGTACGCAGCGCGCTCGAATTGATTTACGTTGCGGTTCGAAGTATCTGAATGGCATTAATCACCGCTAAAACCTTCCTTGTTATAGCGCCAATATACGGAGATGTCATTTATTTAAAAGACGAATAAATTATTGAATATAATGGCTACGACATGAAATTATGACGATAAAGTCTGCTAACGTAGCTTCGCTGGGGCCATTTTACAGCTGCACATTTATGTAATGAGGTTTTTTGTGTTTTGTATAAAATGATGTCATATTTTCTTATTAAAACTTCCGTTCAGACATATTTAATTATTGTATTAAGAGGTTTAGCGGTTTACGTAAGTGTAAACCGCTTAATACAATACGCCGTAAGTCGGCTTTTCTGCCCGTTACGCGAAGAGAAAATCTCACTTGTCTTGGCCAAGGCAAGACGCAAAACTTTAGACAAACCACGGGCGGTAATTCGTAAAGCCCCTACTACGTAGATACTGGATAAAAGCCCCAGATCAACACTACGACACTAATACCTGCGATCTGGTAGATTCACGAATTCATCGCCCTAGGTAAAGGCTTGGGTTTACGAGTAAACGCCTACCAAATAAGATTAAACGCCTACCGAATATATTGATAAATTACTACCAATCAATTCTTAATGCTCACCAAAACGGATGAATGCTCACCAAATAGTGTACCCCAAACTATTCTATAAACAAAGCAAATAATTCTTTTTCTTACATCCTATAAAAATATATGCACACCTAAAAAGTTAATTTCAGACCAAATAATCTAAATTACTATTAAATGGATGTCACCAATATTTTATATTATTACTTCCATTTTAATCATTTTTGCTGAGGCAAAAAACTAAATGCTCACCAAAATGGCTTTTTCTCAAACATCCAATGAAATGTCTACGTTCCTTAAAATAGGCTCGGAAGTATCGCTTTTTGGGCGCAACAACTCGAGAAGACTGTAAAGGGATTTCATACTGCTTTTCAGGCCTAGGCCTGCAAAGTAACTTTTTTTTGGTTTCAACAACAAGGTCATTCACACAGCTGGCTGGTTTGACAAAAAGCAGGTTTTGTTTTTAAAGATTGGTTGTTAGACACTTGTAGAAAAAAAAATTCAAGATGGCGACTTTTTTTTTTCAAAATTTCAAATTGGTGCTAGGCGGCTAAAACTCAGTATCGGGGGGCTCTCGGGGCTCAAAAATATGAATCTGAAATCTTGTCCGAAAATTCGGTCAAATTCGGAAAATATCGAAAAAAAAAACGATTTGTATGGAGAAAATTTCAAATTGATATAGCATAGCTAATAATGACTACCGCACATTATGGAGCGTTTTTAGGGATATAAAAAAAAAACTAACCTAACCTAACCCGGCCGAGTCGGATCTGCTCTGAAAGGTGATCAGGATTAGATGGTTACCTAGCTGAAACACTAATTTATGAAAACAATATTTGGTGAGCAAAACATCCATTTTGGTGAGCAAAACATCCATTTTGGTGAGCAAAACATCCATTTTGGGAAGCAAAAAGATTTTTTGGTAATCATCTTGATGTTTTATGAAAACAATATTTGGTGAGCAAAAAATCCATTTTGGGAAGCAAAAAGATATTCTGACTCAACATAAAATTATTCTAGTGTAATGTACATCGATTTTGGTATACAATAGTACATTACATCAGAGGCCGGGAAAATGAGGATTTCCGGCCAAGTAGGTATATACGGCCGAGCGAGCGTGCGAGCGAGGCCGGATAGTGATACGAGGCCGGGAATCCGTTTTCACGACGAGGCATGTATAGTGCTTTTCTCAAACATACAATGAAATAAAAAAATATACTTCAAAGAATAACACTTAATATTGTTTCCCCGATATTTTCCGAATTTGACCGAATTTTAAAAATCCGATTTCTGATTCTGACTCAGGAGCCCCAAAAACCCCCGGATACCGAATTTCCGCCTCCTAAGACCAATTTGAAATTTTCTCCATACAAATCGTTTTTTTTTTCGATATTTTCCGAATTTGACCGAATTTTCGGACAAGATTTCAGATTCATATTTTTTAAACCCCGAGAGCCCCCCGATACCGAATTTGACCGAATTAAAAAAATCCGATTTCAGATTCTGACTCAGGAGCCCCAAAAACCCCCGGATACCGAATTTCAGCCTCCTAGGACCAATTTGAAATTTTCTCCATACAAATCGTTTTTTTTCGACATTTTCCGAATTTGACCGAATTTTCGGACAAGATTTCAGATTCATATTTTTGAGCCCCGAGAGCCCCCGAATCCGAATTTGACCGAATTTTAAAAATCCGATTTCAGATTCTGACTCAGGAGCCCCAAAAACCCCCGGATACCGAATTTCAGCCTCCTAGGACCAATTTGAAATTTTCTCCATACAAATCGTTTTTTTTTTCGATATTTTCCGAATTTGACCGAATTTTCGGACAAGATTTCAGATTCATATTTTTGAGCCCCGAGAGCCCCCCGATACCGAATTTGACCGAATTTAAAAAATCCGATTTCAGATTCTGACTCAGGAGCCCCAAAAACCCCCGGATACCGAATTTCAGCCTCCTAGGACCAATTTGAAATTTTCTCCATACAAATCGTTTCTTTTTTTCGATATTTTCCGAATTTGACCGAATTTTCGGACAAGATTGCAGATTCTTTTTTTTGAGCCCCGAGAGCCCCCCGATACCGAGTTTTAGCCGCCTAGCACCAATTTGAAATTTTGAAAAAAAAAAGTCGCCGTCTTGAATTTTTTTTTCCACAAGTGTCTAACAACCAACCTTTAAAAACAAAACCTGCTTTTTGTCAAACCAGCCAGCTGTGTGAATGACCTTGTTGTTGAAACCAAAAAAAAGTTACTTTGCAGGCCTAGGCCTGAAAAGCAGTATGAAATCCCTTTACAGTCCTCTCGAGTTGTTGCGCCCAAAAACCGATACTTCCGAGCCTATTATAAGGAACGCAAAGACAATATTTCATTGCATGTTTGAGAAAAATGATTTAATTTGGGGAGCACTGTATAGAGAGAATTTATATTAAATAGAGGCAATTCAATTTATTTGGTATTTAGTTTTGGGGGTATAAAAGCCATTTTGGTGAGCATTTAAATTGTACCCCTAGGTAAATATGTAACGTACTATTCAAATAGGCATAATCAGGCGTTAATTTCGACGCTTCTAATAATATAATGTTCTAATCGATATAAAAGTCTTGAAAATATATTTCTGATTGAGATTAATTAGAGCACATCCCTAAAGTGGGTAAAGATTGATTATCATTACCTGGGATTTATTTAATTTTGGCATTTACTTGTACCTACTACTAGGGCTGCGGGCTCTCCTACTGATTTGATCTCTGACGAATAAATGTCTTTAGTTTGACGCGTGAAATCTAGCAATTAAAATAACCCATTAAAACTACACTTCTTTGCCTCATCGTCATTTAACAGCGATAGCTATCGAATTTCGTACTTACTAAGTTTGCATTTTTCAAGGGACACTCCGAGTAATTTACCTGAAACGATAAATAATACTTTTAATGCCTTAAATTACAAAAGTATCGTTACAAATAACCGAATAGATACAATTAATCACTACAAAAGAGTATTAGGAGTCAAAGTGTTTAAGTTCTGAGCTTCTGAGTAAATTAATTTGGAGTAACACAATATTCTTACAGTACGCCTTCAAAAGGCTTTCCATGGAAATAAATTATAGTGAAAAGTTTAAACGGGAGCGTTAAAGGCTAATTACTGGCACAAGTGTCCTTAACTGAATTTGAAGAGACATTTTTAGAAGAAAAGTGGAAAGATAAAAGAAAGGACATCGATTATGTCTTCATCCACGATCGTAAACAAGATAACTTGAGACTTAGAAAAGTTTATGAGTGAAATGTGTTGCTATTATCTTTATCCGTGAGAGATAATGGATAAAAGTTGCCAAGAATACGAAAAAACATTAATAAATTATTCTATTTGTACAGTAGGTGTTCGTTCGACATATTGTTTTGATTGTTTAAGACGTTTATCATAAACTTTATCCGATTGTACTGTTACATATATGTAAGCACAATATGTCACATATGGGTGTAGCAGACTATAAAACAGATCTTTCGTATATAAAAAAGCCAATCAGAAATCAGCGCTGGAAGTCAGCCAGTATAATATGCCCATAACCAATATTTTGTATTAATTAACGTTTTACCTGTCGCTTTTGTTGTCTGAATATTATATTATACAATAGTCAGAATGAAGAAGAAATTCTCATGTATTAAACTTACCTTATTTTCTTATAATTATTTATGCTTATTGTGGTATATCATCTAAAGTTAATTTCAATTTGGTTTAAGATAACTCTCAATATTTACGTACCGTAGGTACTGATAAAGTGCCTACACAGAAACACTCAGGCATATTTACGTCACACGATAAACATTATGTAAGGTTACGAACTCGATAATTAATTTAACGTATCTGAATAATTTGTCAATTTTCATAATAATGATAAGAAAACGTAATACGACAAACCGCATTTTATATCACGATTTGGGCGTATATCGACGTCATAAAAAAGTTGTAAAAACACCCGTCCTATTTGATAGCCTGCTTCATATTCCGGTCGCAGCTGAAACATCATTAAGATTGATTAAAGAGGAAAGAAATGCACTAGTTTATGGAAGCATTACCTACCCCTCTTTTTATCTTTATAGGTAAGATCATTGACTTGGAGAAAATAGCCTAAAGTAGGGCAATTAAGACTTATAAGTAGACCCCGTTATCTTGTCGCACTGACATTACTTTTCACTAGAGCGTGAATGTTTTTTTTATCGACTATCTAAATGTCGATAGTGTATGTCACTGACAATTGCAAAGAGGTGTCACTAGGTACTACTTATTAGTTTCTGACCCACTGAAAAGCCTGAACGGGGTGAATAAGTAGGCCATACTGAACAACTTTCACTATGCGGCTAACCCTGAAATCTCAAGAACATTTTTGGACTTTTCTAACTTTACGAGTTTTACGAGAGACACAAGCAATAAAAGTCTAGAGTGTACGTTAGTTAGGATTAATCATATATTCTCCATAATAATTACAATAAATTTTACACAACTGTACATCGTCACCGTAACTATGGGTTAAATAAGGATTTTCGTGATGACAAGTTCCACATTGGGCGGCAACTGTAAATCCTGCGGAATGTTCATGCGAAAGATACACTGACCAGCCCCACAACACGTTAAAAAACAAAAGCTTTTTAAAAGCTGTTGGTAATGGTAATACAAAAATAGCTGTTGTTGTACGTTCCGCCTAAAAATAACAAATAGGTACTTACAATCAACGTCAACAAAAATAAAATTTAACAATACAATTACAAATAAATACCACTTACAGCATTGTAGTTCCCGATTTGGAGATAACGAGTTACTTTTCGTTGTACATTTTTAACAATGCTACGCATAGTAAGGTTAAATAATGTTACATCTTTATTTACATAAATTCTATGGAATATTGATAATTCGTCAAAATTATCTGCCATTTTGAAAAGAAAGTACCTATTTTTGAAGTTTCTTGGAAATAAATTTGTGTGCAAAAAAAAATAAAAAAAAGTAGCCAGTACGAAACAATTTCGAAAGTATGTAGAGGTATACATATATGGACTCATTGCTGTTTTAGCTCTGCAAAGCAAATTAAGATTTGTTCTAAATTCTTTGAAGTCATGCTAAGTCATGTAAGAATGAAAAACTTCTTTCCACTGCGACAGATGTGACAGGAGCGTACTTAAACAAAGAGAAGTATTGGAGGCTGGGTTTGCACGGATCTTCGTCCATTACTTCTACTTCTAAGCCTCTGTTAAGCGTATCAATTTTTTGCAATGTATTATATCCAACATTCTTTTTTAATGTTAAAGATAGCTTTTTATAAATATGCCGTCCCTTTTCATGCAACACTAACTTCGACAACTGCTTCTTTACGTCGTTTACTACGGCAATTGATTCTGAAAGCTCAATTGATTGTCTTTCTAATTTTGTGATTGCTTGGGATAAAATTGACATGTTTTCCTTTATAAACAGCAATTCTTCTTGGATGTTATCTTTCAACAAGTTTCTTTTTGCTTCTTTAACTATTCCGTTTTGATCTGGCAGTGCATTGATAACATTTGCTACCTCATCAAAATTCTTCGAATAATAGAAACAGGCTTCTAACCATGTATTCCATCTAATTAAAATAGGTTCAGGGGGTAAAGCAAGATTTGGGAACATTTCTTTAAACTTGGCAATCCTAGATGGGGCTTTTAGGAATACTTTTTTGACATTTGTAATCAATTCATTGACATTTGGAAATTGCTTCTGCACAACATCAACTACTCTGTTTAGTCCGTGAGCAACGCATGTTGAATGAATCATGTTTGTATATGTTTGTTTTAGTTCTCTTCCGGCTTTTAACATGTACGCAGCTCCGTCTGTACACAAAAGCAAAACTTTTTCTTGATAATTATTGACGCCTTTATAAAAACAGTCTAAGGAATCAGTTATCAGTTTAGAAATGGTTTTGCTGTCAGTTTTTTCTAGAACTTGGGTGGCAATAATATGCGGCTTACTCTCTTTATTTTTGTACATACCGCCTATTATAACATTTGCTATTTTTCTTTTGATAGCGTCTTGTGTCTCATCAACAGAAATATAGATGTATGCGTCACGCAGTTCATCTTGAATTGCTTTGTATGTATTTTGATATACTTTGGGTATTAAGTACTGCAATCGGAGTGTAGATTCAGAAGGAACAGATACTGATTCTGCATATTTACCTTTCATGCAATTTTGGATAAACAATCGAAATTCTGTGTTATCCAATTTACTCCAAGGGATATTGCAAGAAATCATAAACTTTGTCAGATCCATATTAAAATCTCCTTGGTTTGCTTTTCCGCCTACTGTCTCATTGTGTTTCTTGGATTTAGATGATTTCTTATGGTGTCTCTTTTTGGAGTGATTTGTAAATTGCACCATGTGCAAAACAATTCGTTTCCTACTTTTATCAAGCAGGGAAAATCTTTAGTGTATTTTGTTTTTAAATCTTCCATTGTAGCATATTATTATGTACGTACATGTACACCAAGCAATTAAATAAATTCTACAATTAAACTAACACTATTCCAAAGAACTGCAAGTTAGTGTCTGTCAATGTGACATGCAATTCCAAGTAGGTAAATCATTATCGCTTCTCGTAAGGCCAATAAGGTTATGTACTTATTTGTAAACAAAAAGTTTTAATTGAAATTGAGTATACACTTAAAAGGCGAAAATTCAATTGCATTATATAAACATCGATATCAAGAAGGTCGATAAAGAAATCATTCACACTCTACTGAAAAACAATATTTATGCGACAAGATAACGGGGTCTACTTATAAGTAAACATGATAAGTCTAGTAATCTACTCTAGATTTAATATTGTATCATTGCATTAATGCAAAAGATTAAAAGGGTCGCTTCAGAAGTTCAGCGCCTTAAATATAATTACAATGTTTATACGTCTTACAGTATTATAAATCAGAGTAAAATTACAACATGTATAAAGTCTAATGTCGGAAAAGACTGCTTAAATCTACTGGCACAAAACAAATGGAAATACAGAAAACTTCGCCGCCAATATGAAATCGTCCGTAAAATCTCAAAATCGGTAGTTTTCAGCAGTCCCTTCAAGACGGGTTGAATTAGGTACGAGAATCGAGATTCGCCGACAATTCCTGACGTTCCGGTAGGGGTTTCCACGTTTAGTACTCGATACCAGATTCCTGTCTCGAATCGGTTCTTTCAATTTGAGCGATCTATTCGGATGTGTATATCTAAACTCAACAACAATACAATTCTATAGCACTCCTTTTATTCAAAATGCTGTTGAAGGTTTCCCACTGTAATATATTGTATCAAGAATATTGGTATTGTGCCATCGAATTGCATTAAAAAGCCTGTAATGATAATAAATCAGTCTATTTTTGATTGAATCAAGAGAGAGGCTTCTCATCTGTGGTCGAGCAAAAACGAGTTATATCTGTTAAAGCCTTGCGGGCGAAATGTAGACAACTTAATGTAATTTATGGTATTATTCAACAGGTATCTATCAAAATACATAGTGCATTCTTATTTAGTGCAAATTTTCGCTATCAATCAATCACAGAAGAATGCATAACTGTTGCGCCAAAGGTAAAGTATAAGTACTTAGATTGCCGTAGTACTTTATATCACTTTTTAATACCATTTTACGAAGAGTGGTTCGTCAAAAACTTAATAACGATGCCGGGCTCTTACAAAAAGCGCGCCGAAAGCAATAAACGAACAGTCGGTAGCGATCATCGGACTGTTTGGTCCGATCGGCAAATCTATTTGTATATCGAGACGATATTCTGTTTCTAAAATGTTCAGTGCTCAACGTTTCCTCCCCTCTGGCGACCATTCGATAAAATGCCGTCATTTATTTTTATACGTATACACGGCTTTACTAAAAAAGTCACCGTTAATATCTCCGGCATAGTGAGGGAAAATGGCGGGTTATTAAAACGTGATCTGTCTTCCAGACAGTAATAGTAATTCTAAGATTTATTTCCTCTAGAGTAGTTTGACCTAGATTTAAAATCCATCTGGCTTCAGGGTTCGTTAAATTAGTAATTGATTACGGAATATGTTCAACGCGGTTTAAAAGGAAAATAGAATTTAACGACTTTGCTTTGAATATCCTATGTGTACTGACAGAACTTTGTGACAGACATACGGAACCGAAAAACGATTACTTGATATCTCAATTATTCTTCACCCTTCGCAGCTTGACTTTAGCGTTGAAGCGGAGAAATCACAAAGGCCGACATCTTCAGGCTTTTACTGAGGTGAAACGAAAGCACAATAAGAAATATTTTATAGTCAAAGCGGCTTGGAGTCAGCTGTCACGTGCCGGATGAAAAGGAGCCGCATGTTTCTATTTGTCACCGAGATACTGCGTTCCTGCATTTTTATGATTTTAGTAAGGTGAGTAGGTGGAGGATGAAAAACAGACAAACACAAAAGTTATGTCAGATTCCCAAATTAAGTACCTCGGTGTGAAAAAGGATTACCAACCTAGATTTACTCGGCCGACTACATTAGAATATAATAAAGTAATAAATAATAATTGAATTAACTTATCGAATTTTACTCCACTTGGAACATAATAATAAATTGGATCTAATTTATTGTATCGTAACGAAATTGAATTACGCGTTCTTAATAAGACAGTGGATTACAATGTAATTAGTGATTACAAATTGTAATGTCTCCTCGAAAGGTAATTACAACACAAGGACATTAAAATTTGGGAGCATTTGGGCTTTAAGGCTGTAAGGCAACGGAAAGCTCATGACTTCCTTGTCATCAATATTATTTATAAGACGAATTTCAAAACAATATTTTGGTACTAAACCAAGTTTAACATCTTTTAGATAAGTAAAGGATTTCCATAGTAATAAAGTACTCATTAATATTGTACACTTTTCCTTTTCCTGAGATACGTATCAACTGACTAGATTAATTTTTCGATACACAATCATGTAATGAAGTGATAAAAAACGATTATTAACTGTTGATTCATCAGTAAATTAAAGAAAATGTATTAAAGATGTCAAGAGGTTATCTGCAGATAACACAGCAGTAATTCATGTCATCTTACTTATTTCAGAAGAAGATACAGCAGTTACAATGGACTATTTTCAGGATTTATTATTCACAAATCGACCTAGTCCCAAACTAAGCAAAGCTTACTATGGGTACTAGACGACGATATACATAATATATAAATACATATATAGATAACATCCATGACCCAAGAACAAATATTCGAGTTCATCACACAAATATTTGCAGATAACACAGCAGTAATTCATGTCATCTTACTTATTTCAGAAGAAGATACAGCAGTTACAATGGACTATTTTCAGGATTTATTATTCCTCTGAACTGTACATAAAACCAATCAATTATAATGAAATATATACAGTCTACAGAAAAAGACAAATGCTTAGCGAAGTATTATTGAGGAATTATGAAAATTCTTAATAATGATGGTTTCGGAGAAATTAAACTTCGGAATTATATAATTATACATATGGGACAATCATACACAAATTTAATCCCAAACTAAGCAAAGCTTACTATGGGTACTATACGACGATATACATAATATATAAATACATATATAGATAACATCCATGACCCAATAACAAATATTCGAGTTCATCACACAAATATTTTCCCCGGCCGGGATTATAACCCGGGACCGCTCGGTAGGCAGGTGTCTGCAGACTGCGCCAACCGCGTCGTCAAATATAATAATAGTATACCCAATTAGATCATAGTCAAACCGGGTTTGAGCCGGTAAAGAATCGGTTTTGAATCCAATAGATGTAAATGGGTTTACTTATAAAAAATAGAACAAAAAATATAACATAGAATTTATGTAAAATCTCGTCAAAATCAAAACACAAAATTCTCTCCAAATTTTATCCATGTGTATGACTAAGGCTAAGACTAAGGCTATAAAATTTCATTTTACGTCACCAAACCGTGGCGAATCTGCTTACGTCGCAAAAGTAAAAGTATCAGCTTCCAATTCCAACAGTTCTAGCGTTCCCTCACTCCGACCCGAGCAACGTGTGTGGAATACAAACCATAGCAGGGATATTAGAAAAGAGGAAGTGCAAAGTTATTTTATAAACTTGTTAGTAGTTCGAAACATGCTGCATTATAAACAGATATGGTACGGGTTTAGTTCGTAGTTATTGGATACGAGTCATGTTAAAATAAACGTGCTTCGCAAATAAGTCGCCTTTGGGTAGAGTCGAAATTAATTTAACTAGTTCCAACATGTATTTCATGGAAGTCTGGTAATCACCATACCTGTCACGTTTAATTTATCACTAATACGATAGACTACTCAACTAGGAAATGACAAAACGATCTGTTAGTAAAATATAATGATTAAGAACGAAATACCATGTCACAAGGCCTTATTTTTAGTTTATAATCGAATTATAATTGTTTCAAGCGCAAGAGTTGCACATTACTTCTTCTATTCTTTCCATTTTCGGATGTAGAATGTCGAAGTTTGTGTGCGTTTTTTTTCTAATACCCTTTGCTAATACCCTGTGCAGTATTACGTTCAAAACTAATAAGCCAATTGGTTTACTGGTCCACACGTCAGTTATTGATTAACGGTGGTTATATATTAGATAACAATAAATCACAACTCGGTCATCTTCATTTATCCTTCTACCAAAAGTATGTCTCTGTCAATAGTTGGAGACAAGCCAAACAATATCAAAGGGCTGGATAGAGGAAAACTGAAAACATCATGAGTGTCTTTGGTCATTAATAACAACAGTTAGTGATTGGATCTTACAACGTCTACGTATATTTCGAAATGCATAGTGTTTCTGTAATTTTATCATCACCATTCAATATGACTTATTATCATGTATTTTGAGTTGACTTTTCATAAAATTAGTAGATACTGATTTTTATAAATAGTATACTTACAGTAATTAAAAACATATTTCAGGAAAAGGTTTCTAAATCGCTCTTTACAAAGCAAACTACACAAAAATTACACGGAATGAAAGTTTTGTATTACAACTTCATTACTCACAAAACCAGGCATCTAAAGGTCGGAAAGTAGGCGAACGCTGGTCGTGAATGATAGATAATATCTGCATATTTGGTAGAAAAACTTAATCCTCCGAAAATTGTACAAAATCGGTAAAAGGAATTGAATCGAAAAGCTTTACCTCAAATTGAAGGGTTTGATTGATACGGGCTTAAATGTTTTCGAAGGGTCTATGGGTCAGGAAACGACAATTTTACATGTCATCGAAAACATTCTCGAATATTATCGTTATACTTATGTTACGCATCGATATAAGAAGAATGGAACGCAGAAAAATGCGATTGAAGAAATATATGAAAATTATTACATTTTTTTTTTAAACGCATTGAGGAATTTATTTGTAAAAGAGTTACTACTACTAATGTGCCCGCATTGTGATGATGATGATAACGCAGATTCCATATATTAACAGCGTAAGTTAGAAAAGTTGCGTAGGAAGGAGATTATATTGTACTGAAAGACGTTCACTCATTAAAAAAAAATTGCAAAAGAAAAAACATTTTACGACCAATAAAAGGGAATAAAAATGTGATTGTGATATAAGCTTTCAGTCCAAGTATAATTTTTTTAGTAAATATTGCCAAACTAAATCAGAAGCTCCTAAGAAAAATATTGTCTAAACACCGGGCGCTACAATGATGCGAAATAGTACATTACTGCAGAGGCCACGAACTAAGGGATTGCTGGACGAGTTTGCGATAGATGACCGAGTCGTAGACGAGGACGACTGGCTCGAACCAGGAAAGTAATGCAGGTGCCATAAAAGGAATTTTGTGGATTCATTTCAGGACATGAACACATTCATTTCCGAGCATGTTTGAGAAAAAATGAATAAAAGGCTGATCATTAAATTATCGAGTGATAATTGTGACCCCTCATTGGCCCGCTGAAAAATCAACCAGGAGTAAAACAAACTACAATGACGATTTTTCACTTAGATGTAAGTTTCTATAGTCAAATTAAGGCCAAAGCTTGTTTAAAATTCAAATTATTATATTAAAGCGAAAAGTGTCAATAAATTATGCTTCGAGCGGGATTTGCCAATTATTCTATCAAAGCCACGAGCTAAAGGCATCGAATTTTTCAACCAGTTAATTAATTTCTTATATTATGTCTTGGGGTGACATCGCAGCACCATCGACCGTAAAGATTCAGACTTTCTTGGCACCATTGTCTCAAATTATTTCACGAGCGTGTCTTAGTTCGTTTTCTATTGGGAAACAGTATGACATTTTGGAGTACAGCAATGCCATTTGGCACGGGTATTATACACGTCTACCTGAGCCCAAAACACCCGGTAGCCGGACTGAACACCGCGTCAGAAGGGGGGAGGGGGGGTTCAAAATACAGTGCTCCCGTCGTTCAGAAAAAAAAATCTGGCGGATTAGTTTGGACCTTTAAGTCAAGTTTGGTGGCGTTATCCGGTAATAAGATGATGCCCGATTCATAACCTGTGCCAGTTTTTTAGGGTCCCGTAGCAAAATATGACGCAATCCTTAAAATAACAAACTTTCAGTACTAACAAAATGTAAACAAACCCTTATATTTTCATATTTTTTGTATTAAACTTGGTATATAAAAAATACTATCCAAAAGCCAATTTAATACAGATTCTAAAAATATTAACAATAAATATAAATTTGTCTATTTGTCTATTTTCAATGAAAAATAAAATATTGAAAGTACTGCAACGTTCGTCAGCGCAGCGTAGGGAACAGCAAAAAGACCCGAATACTAAAGTAAAATAAGTATTACTAACAAAAGAAACCAGTCAAGTGCGAGTCGAACTCACGCATCGAGCGTTCCCTACAAATTTTAACCTTTCTCATCCCATCTTAAGTGGTAGGACCCGGTTAAGTTAAGTTTGCACCTGGTACGTATGGCCCCGCGTACAAATGAGGTGTAAAGTTAATCCAAACGGGTAGTCCTCATATAACTTTTGAAAGCACATTTTTTTTATATTTTAATTAGAAATGTATAGTTTTCAGATAATTACCTGTACTGGTGGTATAAGACGACAAACGGTTGTTAAATTTCATAGTTCTAGGTCAACGGAAAGTACCCTATATACTTTGATTCTCTTGAGAATGGCGAAATATAAATATACGGCCGTATCTTTTTTTTTTATTAATTTAGAACATTGATTTTTTCACGACTTCAAGGGATTGTAGACTTGAGTATATGGTTTAAATTTCAACTTGATATCTCCACGCGTTCCCGAGATAAGGGCTTTGACACACATACGGACCGAAGGAAAACAAAGTAATTATATAAGGTTTCCGTTTTTGCCGATAGAGGTACGGAACCCTAAAAATAAGATATATCTATAGCTTTCATAATATCAATAAATTAAATTTCTTAAAATAATATATTAATTATAATTGATATTCTATTATCTATTATTAAGTAAAACAAAAGTATTTTTCTCTCTTTACAAATATCTTTCTTCTTTTTAATATACTAGCTGCACCTCACGGTGTTACCCGTGGTCAAAAAATAGCACATGTGTTAGTCCAAAGAGTCAGCTACCTCCATCCTAAATTTAATTAAAATTGGTTCAGCCACTTGAGCGTGAAGAAGTAACAAACACACACACTCACAAACTTTCGCCTTTATAATATGAGTGTGATTTGTAATCATCTTCAATCTATGTATAAACGCAGTCAGATAATAGTTAAATAATAGTTAAAAATAAATACAAATAATAGTAGAACGTCTGTGAATCAATTATTTAGGCTATTTTTTGACCACGGGTAACACCGTGAGGTGCAGCTAGTACCTATATTAAAAAGAAGAACGCTCGATGCGCGAGTTCGACTCGCACTTGACTGGTTTCTTTTGTTAGTAATACTTATTTTACTTTAGTATTCGGGTCTTTTTGCCGTTCCCTACGCTGCGCTGACGAACGTTGCAAAACTTTCAATATTTTATTTTTCATTGAAAATAGACAAATTTATATTTGTTGTTAATGTTTTTAGAATCTGTATTAAATTGGCTTTTGGATAGTATTTTTTATATACCAAGTTTAATGCAAAAAATATGAAAATATAAGGGTTTGTTTACATTTTGTTAGTACTGAAAGTTTGTTATTTTAAGGATTGCGTCATATTTTGCTACGGAACCCTAAAAAACTGGCACAGGTAATGAATCGGGCATCATTTTATTACCGGATAACGCCACCAAACTTGACAAACTAATCCGCCAGATTTTTTTTTCTGAATGACGGGAGCACTGTATTTTGAGCCCCCCCTCCCCCCTTCTGACGCGGTGTTCAGTCCGGCTACCGGGTGTTTTGGGCTCAGGTAGACGTGTATAATACCCGTGCCAAATGGCATTGCTGTACTCAAAATTGTATACCTCTCCATACAAGCATTCCCAATAGAAAACGGACTATCTTTACTCAGGAACACGAAAAACTTATTTTAGAAAACTAGTTATCTTCAAAGGGAAGAAGGGAACTGGGGAGTTCATAGATTATACTACTGAGCTACTGAAGCATTCAAAATCGTTTTTGATTTCCATATAACCACGATTCTCCCAGAAAGTTTTCCAGTATCTAAAAAACTGAAAGAAGAACAAAATAATCCTCACAAATATTTTTATGGAGGAAAAATCTATCTTTAACTAAAAATACCTAATTTGGACAAAATACAAAACCAGTTAAGTTTTCATATTATAGGTCAACAACGAAGTTTTTGAATAAAGTTTGGGGCACTAGAATGTTCATTAACTTGAATGCGGTTCAGATTGTCCGCAAAAAGGTCGGGCACTTGGCTAGGTCACCGAAGCCCCGCCTCTGATACAAGTCCAGATGCCATATATCTCAGGCTAGTTAGTTTTTGCAGTTTAATTTCCTAGGACACAGGGTGCTGGCCAAACTGACGGAAGTGGCACAGAGCCAAGCTACCTTTCGTCTGCAAAATGGGTCGCTCTGAGGAATTTCATTATTGAAACTATTTGAGAATTAGTTTACTACTGTAATTTATGTGTGACGAAACGACATAGGACCCAGTTACAGAGAAGTTGGAACTTAACAATATAACAGTTGAGAAATTTCAACTTTAAATTCTGATAAAACCAGAAACTTTGCAAGTTAACCTGTCGCAATTTATACGGACTGTTGTATCTTTCGTTATTTTGAGGTATTGTACGATTATTTTATTAAATCAGAATTTAACGATTTTTAATTTCCAGAGTATAAATGCAAACAACTTGCTGAAAATTACTATTATAGTTGAAACACTTAAATTGCAAACTTTTTTTAACGGAAAAAAGTTTTTAATTTGAAATACTGATGGAGGTAAAAACAAGTTTTAATATAATACTTCGCGTATTAATTATTCTTTCAACAGTCAGTCCATCTGCTTAAACATAGAGTTATTTATTAGTAAACATAATATCTTAGCTTCATGAATTACTTTGAAGTAATTGAAAACTGAGCTCATAATATGCGCGATTTCGTTATAGTTTTGATTTATACCAGTAAAATTACACACGAACGAGTTCCTCGTCGAAATTTAGTAATTTCATGTGTAAGAAGCAAACATTATTACTACGCAACACACGTGTCAAATCAATAATAAAAACTTCCTCGTTCACCTTCTGCCTAACTCCATAATAATAGCGGCCTCCTTAATTTAACTTGTTGAAGAAGAAAAAGAAACTCATTCAGTGTTCGCAGTTTCCAAATTAAGTTTCCCGAAATGTGAGAGCCAAAACCAACAATGGAACAAAAGATTCAATTCAATGACGGGGCGTTACGCAGCGAACTTTCCACAAATATTATGGCACGACTAAACTATGGCGCTGTGCATGAAAGTGAGCATGCATAATTAATTTATTAAGAAAGGTAAATACGTATAGAAATAAAAGAAGAATAGAAGTAAAATTTATTAAGAAGTAATAAACGAGCAGTGAACTTTCCACAAATATTATGACACGACTAAACTATGGCGCTGTGCATGAAAGTGAGCATGCATAATTAATTTATTAAGAAAGGTAAATATGTATAGAAATAAAAGAAGAATAGAAGTAAAATTTATTAAGAAGTAATAAACGAGCAGAGCGATTGCAAATCTTTACTGCACCTGGAATATACGACAAAGAAAAACTATAGGTAGACGACAGGAAGATTTATGTACTAAATTCCGTTGGTTCTGTTACGAAAATAAAATGTGTGTAACAGTAATAAATACATATTAAACCAAACAGCTCTTACCTATTATTATATTTTAATATTTATTCTATGAGTATATGGCAATATTTAGAGCAATTTGATAAAGCTTCATGGAAATAACGGACTTTATCGGCAGAGATGAAAAGGAATAAAATCCGAAACGATTAAATATCCGCTCTGGTGGGCAAAACGATTCGGTCCAGCGATATTTCTATTCGCATTTAAGCAGCTAGATGGACGGTATGAATTTCCACAAGTCATAGTAAACTTTTTAGGTGGTCGTTTTTATTCAGTAAATGTAAAAATGCTATTAAAATCGTGACCGTGTATTATTATTATTATCATCTTTATTCATCTTTCGTCTTAGAATACAGTATAGAAATAAAAGAAGAATTGAAGTTAAATTTATTAAGAAGTAATAAACGAGCAGAGTGATTGCAAATCTTTACTGCACAGAGAATATACGACGAAGAAAAACTATTTTTGTACTAAATTTCGTTACTTCTGTTACGTAAATAAAATGTGTGTAACAGTAATAAATCGATATTAAACCAAACAGCTCTTACGAGATATTATATTTCAATATTTATTCTATGAGTATATGGGAATATTTGGAGCAATTTGATAAAGCTTCATGGAAATAACGGACTTTATCGACAGAGATGAAAAGGAATAAAATCCGAAACGATTAAATATCCGCTCTGGTGGGCAAAACGATTCGGTCCAGCGATATTTCTATTCGCATTTATGCAGCTAGATCGACGGTATGAATTTCCACAAGTCATAGTAAACTTTTTAGGTGGTCGTTTTTATTCAGTAAATGTAAAAATGCTATTAAAATCGTGACCGTGTTTTATTATTATCATCTTTATTCATCTTTCGTCTTAGGCTAGGTTTTTAACAATAAATTTATATAAAAAGTAAAATACAATAAAGTAATTACAAAATATAAATACATTATATAAAACCTAACCTAGGGTGCCGCCGGCAGCGGGGTAGGGCCCAGGCTACCGGTGGTTAGGGCTGCAGAGAGAGGAACCTCCTGACAATGCGCACCGTGTCCAGGAGTACCGCCTTCTGTATAATTATTATACCCTTGATCCAGCCATCTAGCGAGAGTCTCTTAAGATGTTTGTCGAGACACTTCGCTATAAGACCGTTCGCCGAAACAACTATCGGGACAATGATCGTCGAGTCAACATCCCACATGGCGGTTACTTCGTGAGCCAAGTTAAGGTACTTGCTGAGTTTGTCCTTGTCGGCCTTCACGAGGTTCTCGTCATGCGGGATGGTGATGTCGATGAGCACTGTCTGGCGCTTGGATCGATCTATCGATTATTATTATTATTATTGACCTTAAACATATTTTGAATATAAAGTAAAGCAACGTGGTGCTCGACCAAATCACTGTTAAGTAAAAAGTTATTATTAACGGATGAAAACAAAACAATTTTATTTGTGAGCGGATAATAAGTATTCCAAAATAAGACGCAACCCAAGAAAATGCTAGGAAAGAAAAATATGAATTATTTTACTAACAATATTTTCGAGTCAAAGCAATTTCGCGTGTTTTAAGAGAAAACACGATACTGTTTGGATGAAAGTACTTACAAACCCGGTCAGAGGCTAAATGGTAGCGATAAAACTTGTACAAGATGGCGGTTTATATCGCAAAGATTGTAGATATAATCTGTTTTGTTACTAAGTAAGTATTTGTGAATGTTAATTTTACTTGTCACCTCATTTTCAACAGAATCTTTATAACATCTTGTACCAGTTTACCTTAACGTATTTACACGATTAGAGGTAAGTTCTTGTTTATAAAACGCAATTATTAGGCACACAATTAATACAGCTTAAGATGTGTACATATTTATAAATAGAAAGTTTTCTTGCGGGTTAAATTGTTGTACATTGCCTTAACTCACTTCACATAATTAACTTTAATCTGAGTTGAGACAATTTTTACTAATAAATAACTCGATGCTTAAGCAGATGAAACTTTGAAAAACGAATACTGGAATTATTATTTATGTTCAATTTATCAACTAAATTATAGTACCTATAGTCTGTACTTTTAGGTATTAAAAACAATGTAAACAAACCGGAGCCGTCAATTTGACAGATCCAGTGGTAGTGCACCTTTTAAGGCCAGAATAAATTATAGTGATCCAATTCGTATGGTTAAAAATACGATCCCGTAACAAAACGACAAAAACAAACTATTTCAAAAAATTGCAAAGCAAAAACAAATAAAACTAACGGAAATTAACAATAAACGGAAGCTTTGAAATACAAATATCGCACGCGGGTCTATATCTGTTGGTCTAAAATTTTTTGCCCAATATTTTTTTCGGCACATATTTTTTGGCTTAATAATCTTTGGTCGATTGTCTTTTATGTCGAAAATTGTTTGGCCGAAATTGCTTTGCATATATTTTTGTGGCCGAAAATTGTTTAGTCTATAATTGTATGGAATAACATTGTTTGGTCGAATGTATTTTAGGCATAAAATTGGTATTCTGAATATTGGTGTCACTAATAATCGCATCCAAAGTGTCGCATTAATTAAATTAATATTAATAAGATTCCCTTAATTCAACCTAACCTAACCTACTGTTCTGGGAGCGCCTTATTTTTGTTGGGGACGCAGTTCTAACCTAACCTACTGTTCTTGGAGCGCCTTATTTTTGTTAGGGACGCAGTTCTTACCTAACCTAACCTACTGTTCTGGGAGCGCCTTATATTTGTCGGGGACGCAGTTCTAACCTAACCTACTGTTCTGGGAGCGCCTTATTTTTGTTAGGAACTCAGTTCTTACCTAACCTAACCTACTGTTCTGGGAGCGCCTTATATTTGTCGGGGACGCAGTTCTAACCTAACCTACTGTTCTGGGAGCGCCTAATTTTTGTTAGGAACTCAGTTCTTACCTAACCTAACCTACTGTTCTGGGACCGTCTTAGTTTTGTCGGGGACGCAGTTCTAACCTAACCTGCAGTTCTGGGAGCGCCTTATTTTTGTTGGGGACGCAGTTCTAACCTAACCTTTACTGTTCTGGAAGCGCCTTATTTTTGTTAGGGACGCAGTTTTAACCTAACGTAACCGGTTCTGGGAGCGACTTATGCTTATACTTTCGCTCGCTTGCTTCAGCATATGGGTTTTAGGAGGTTTTATGTAAGGCTAGAAAATAATTACAATATTATACTTTTAGCCTAGTCATAAAAAAATATACCAAGCAATTTTAGATCAAACATGTTTTAGGACAAAAAATATGTATGCAAAAAAATGTTTATGCTAAAAATAAGTATATTTCAGAACATAACATTTTAGGCCAACTGAAGGGCACCCATCGCACGCGTATCATCAATATGACAGCAAGGGTTACCTATCTGAAACACTAATTTATGTTTCCCATCTGTAACGTTTCGCCAAATTTTCATTTGTCCGAAAGTCATTTTTTTTCAAAAACTGTTAAGTTTTCAGAATAATTATAAAACAAACCTTACCTAACCTAATGGGTTCTTTAAAAAGATGCTTATAAAATCCTGAAAATATTACGGGTTTCAGAAAAAAATCAGTTTCGGACAAATGAAAATTCGGCGATGGGAAACAAAAATTTGTGTTTCAGATAGGTTACCGACAGCAAGCAATGGCGAATGTCAAACCAACAAAGTTAAAAATCACATATAAGGTATGTGTTGATACTTTAAGCCTGTGGCTTTCTACTTTAGTCGTGCTACCTCCAGTAGAATGCAGCCTAGTTAAAAATCACGTAAGGTAAGGTGTTGCTACTTTAAACCTGTGACTTTCCATTTTAATCGTGTTACTTCCAGTAATGCAGCCTTGCGTTTTAAACCTCTGCAAAATTGGGTACGATTTAGTGACGATTTACTGAGAAAAATTTTTTTTATTTAATGTATTTAAAAAATGTTTATATTCGTGAATTTGCATATGTACGGTAAAATTAAGCGATAACACATGTTATTTAAATAGAACGGACTGCAGAAGTGAGGTCAATTATTTTATAATATAATATAAAGAAATTAACAGGAACCAAACGTTACCTTATAAATAACCCTTTGAATGGTTTGTTTACATTCTTTTAAACACCGAAAAGTGCAGACTATAGGTATTTTTTGTACCTCCATCAATATTTCAATTTAAAACTTTTATATTCCGTTAAAAATATGTTTTTAATTTAAGTTTTTGAACTGTACAAATACCTTGTATTAAGACACAATTTTACACCTTACGTAATATCGACTGATAAAAGTGATAAAGTACTCTAGGTTGCATGCTTGCAAAATGTCACTTTATATCATCTTTATATTGTATAAGTCTATAATCAAACCTTATGGAACCGAACTGAAAACTACCCATTGTCCAGCTTGCGCCAGTAAAATTGAAGTAGCTTATAAAATGTACATTGGACGGATGGTTTTCAAACACTTTTAGGTGACAGCCTTTGTGGTTTTTATGATTCATTGTAAGTTATCTTTCTGAGAAAATCATAAAGTTGCATAATCTAGACGACCTTATCCATGAGAGACATGAATATGTGTAATAGAATTGAGAAATATATCGATTTCTGAAGTTAAATGCGCGGGACTCACGGACCTTTTTATTGCATTTATCGATACCATAATGAACCTGTTACGTTCTTATTGTCATCAAACCATCCTTATCGACATCGACATCAATAAACAGACAATATTTCAAGAATATATAAGCAAACGGTTAACAATAGGTAACAACACAGGAAGTCTGTAAATTGGGACAGTCAATGCGATTAAAGGTATAGTAATTGAGATAAAAATACATTTCTCATTCTATAGTGTGAACAAAACCCACCAATTACCGTCCCCCTTTATAAAGAGAGTGTAATGAAAATTTTAAATGTCCTTCGCGACGGAAATATTCCCTTGAAGGCTTGTAAATTTTAACAAAAGGAAAATTTTACGGCAGAAAGCTCAGGTAATTAACTAAGGTAATATTAAGGCAACACGTTTTTAACTTGTGAAAGAGTTTTTATCTCAAGGGCCTTGATTTTAACTAAGTAAAAGTAGGTAAGTAGGTACCTACGTCATTTGTCTTCTGTAATTGGAAATAAGGCTTGATTACACGTGTTCGATCCATATAAGTCTGTTTCTCAACTTTAAAAATAAAAGGGTGAAATTGTAGAAGTATGTATTGTCACGGCAACCGCGACGGGTTAGATATTGTAGAAGTACAATTCTAAGAACCATAGATATACTTAATATATCTATGCTATAGTATTTAGTGAAAATACCTATATCACGAACGTTTAAAACGTACAGAAACACACATAAAGTACGCCAAGTACATCAGCACAAGATTCGAATGCTCCGCCAGATAGCGTAAATAGCGAACCATTAGCATTTCTCAGGCGAGCGAAGCAGAAAGGCTAATCCCATCAAAAACATAAATGTTAAATTAGAGCCAAGTTCTCGCATGCAACGTTGTCGACTTCGCCGACAAAAGAATTGAGATCTATATGGGCGCCAAGTTCTTTGCCCTAAATTTTTTAAATACATGGACATGCGACATACTCAATGCATTTATTTTACTTGGGGTGTAATTCAATATCAAGACTGGACTTGGCTAGTTTTTACATATAAATTTATATTATATTTGTCTAATCATTAACCTATTTTCGTAAAGGTATGTACGCAAGTTAGTGTACGTCCCTGTTACTTATACTGTTAGCTTGATAATAATACTATGTTACTTTGATAAAATTAAGTCAGTTTGTGAAAACTAGCCAAGTCAAATCTTGATATTGAATTACACCCCAAGTAAAATAAATGCATTGAGTATGTCGCATGTCCATGTATTTAAAAAATTTAGGGCAAAGAACTTGGCGCCCATATAGATCTCAATTCTTTTGTCGGCGAAGTCGACAACGTTGCATGCGAGAACTTGGCTCTAATTTAACATTTATGTTTTTGATGGGATCTCATTACTTTTTGTACAGAAATTATTATGATGTGTAAATTATTTAATAATTAATTGTTAATTACTTGTGTGTGTGCTATTCTAGTACATCTTTTAAACAAACAAAGAATTTTCCAAATCGGTTAGTACGTGTTGGATTCTTGTGTGTGTGTGTGTGTGTAAGAGAGAGAGAGAGAAAGAGTGTGAGCTATGCTAATACATCTTTAAAACAAAGAAAGAATTTTCCAAATCGGTTAATAAATGACGGAGTTCTGAGGCAAGAAGCATAAATAATAATAATAATTAAAAAAGTAAAAAAATCACTGTTTTCGATTTTTTTATGTGTACACACACAATTACCAAGCTGAATGCCAAATTTCACCTTTCTAGGTCACCTGGAAGTGGGTTAGGTTTTTGATTACTAGTCAGTCAGTCAGTCAGTCAGTCAGTCAGTCAGTCAGTGATAAAAATACCGTTTTTTGGACTTTAATATCTCAATACCTATTTCACCTATATTTATGAAATTTGGGGTTCTAGTTGTTCTAAAGGATCTTAATACATAAGCCAAATTTCATGTTTTTATGTTAAATAGATTTGGAGTTATTGAGGGGTCAAAAGTGGCTCCAAACGGTTCGTGTAATATAACACACGGCTGCTGCTCGCCAGTTCTTGGGGTGAACTTGGCTGGACACGCTGCCGCGTGTCTAGATCCGACACGATTGTTCCTTAAAAGCTTTCTTGACACATTTTATTTTGACGATGCTCTTATATGTTATTTGTATTCGATTCTTGTACGAGTAGTTAGGCATATTAAGTCCAAAAAATGTATGGTATACCATAACGTCAGTTGACAACCGAACCTAAGTAACAGATACCTACTTAAAATAAAGCTCGTATCTCAGTATCAATCAACAAACTAGATACGAGGTTTTGAAAATAACTGTCTGAAAAATTGTCACCAGGCGATAAGTTTGTTTCATTTTGGATATATTGATCCAAGTGAATGTTTTTGGAAAAAATATATATTATAGAATATTAGTTTATACATAATATAGCCAAAATTGGTGGGTGTCCCTATCTCGAAAATATAAAAAAAAAATTATTGAAAAATTTAAAGTGAAAATTTCACTACTTATAAGGATATTTGGAAATCCATTTTTTTTTTAATAATACATCTTTATATCCTACATAATGTGTATAAGTAACAAAAAAATCCATTGAGTAGTTTAGATAAAAGAAAATAAAAACCAATTTTCGTTTTTTTTAATTTTCTCAAAAACCTGAAAGGGTCCTTTTTTTGTAAAATAGCATCTTACATCTGGGCTAATATATTAGCAAAACGGCAATCGATTTGGCTTCTGGGGCCGATGCCCCATACAAACACGGCTATACCCTTTAATCTTGTTTTCAAAAATGTATACATATTGGGCACATCTCATACAAAAAGTACCTTGAAGAAAATGTTGATGTTAAGCTTAGCCTTCGTGCTCTAGTACCTACATTTTGCTAAGTCGCGAAATTGTGTGCATCGGGATACAACCACAAAATGTATACCACAGATAGAGTATTCTGCGGTGATTACTTTCAGATGTAGAGGGAAGTCAGATTCTTCCCCTGTGCGGCGGGAAAACGGGGTGAATAGGACAAAGGAGTACTCTTTTTCTTTTTTTATTACTGATCAGTTCACGCTGCTAGGGCTTGTGTGGTACTTATCGTTTTCGTGTAAAACAGATATCAGCAATTCATGTTTTATGTTATTTATTCATGGGTATAATATGGGTGTATTTCCGAAATGGTAAAAATCACAACTGGGTTCGACTTCAAAGGGTGAGTCAAATGTAATCTGTACTTGAACGGGTTATTTTTGGCTTTTTAGTTTTACTGAAGTCGGTTCTTTTTTTGTTAAATTTTTTGTGTATGAGTTGTCGTAGTGAAATAACCTTTTTTGTAAAGACACTCCTCATCTGTCATACACATAATGACAAGGAGTATTCCAAGCATTTGTATATTACATTTAAAAGTAATTAAGACACCCAGGTACTTAACTATTCTGGATTATATAATTATAGCAGTTCTTGAAAAGATGTGGAAGACAATATGATCGCGATTAGTGTCTGGAAAGGCTTCAACCGCAGTCAACAAGTTATATGTACATTATACGAAACAATACGATAGATACTCGTACTCTAGCTTAAATACAATGTTAAGTTAATGGAAAAAGATGAAACAGTATTGGAAAATGTTTACCCACGTACGAGTATCTTCATTTTAGTAAAACTTCTAGCGCGGTTGGTCATTCTTTGATTACAATATTCAAATGTGAGTGGAAACAACACACACACACATAAGTTTGTTGAAGTGCTCGGATTTTCTAAAAGCACAAACATTGTTTTTCGCTCAAACACGGACAGAATTCAGCGAGTATTTAAAAGACAATTGAATAATATAAAAAAAATATCTCTCAGATTATGAAGTGCTCGGATTTTCTAAAAGCACAAACATTGTTTTTCGCTCAAACACGGACAGAATTCAGCGAGTATTTAAAAGACAATTGAATAATATAAAAAAAAAAATCTCTCAGATTATCTGTAATTTCTTTAACTAACGTTAAATACGTTTAGTTTAATATAAGCTTGAAAAACTTGGCGTTCCAAACCTTAAAATGTGTAATAGGATGGGAAGTGAAATTGTTCGTGACATATCTAATTTTTCGATCGCACTAAATAGGTATATGTGGGTAACATTGTGCCAGACATGGGGGCCCTTGGTTTCCTAGAAACTTTATCCGTCGAAAGTACCATTTCAGCGAAAAATCGGTTCAATTTTTTTTTTATTCCTCTGTGGTCATAAATTTTTCATAATTCATGCAAATATCATCCTATCCTATTGATTAGGTTAGGTTAGGTTTGTTTTATAAGTTTATATATAAAAATCAAATCAAAAAGTTTGTGGTTGCAAAGAAAAATGCTTTCTACGAAATGATTTTTCGGCGAAATGAAACATTCGACCAAAAATGATTCTAAGAGACCCCCTAGACATTAAATAAATACTTATTACCTTTGTAATATGCATAAACAAAATTTCATTAAAACAATACGATTACTGAACACTCAGTAGGTACATCACATAACTTTAAAAAAATCAAAGCGCGGTTGAAATCAGTCGGCTAAATTCGGTATACAGCATAAATGGGACAAAAATAATCCCGAAGCTCTCAGATTATGAAGTGCTCGGATTTTCTAAAAGCACAAACATTGTTTTTCGCTCAAACACGGACAGAATTCAGCGAGTATTTAAAAGACAATTGAATAATATAAAAAAAAAAAACTCTCAGATTATCTGTAATTTCTTTAACTAACGTTAAATACGTTTAGTTTAATATAAGCTTGAAAAACTTGGCGTTCCAAACCTTAAAATGTGTAATAGGATGGGAAGTGAAATTGTTCGTGACATATCTAATTTTTCGATCGCACTAAATAGGTATATGTGGGTAACATTGTGCCAGACATGGGAGCCCTTGGTTTCCTAGAAACTTTATCCGTCGAAAGTACCATTTCAGCGAAAAATCGGTTCAATTTCTTTTTTTATTCCTCTGTGGTCATAAATTTTTCATAATTCATGCAAATATCATCCTATCCTATTGATTAGGTTAGGTTAGGTTTGTTTTATAAGTTTATATTTAAAAATCAAATCAAAAAGTTTGTGGTTGCAAAGAAAAATGCTTTCTACGAAATGATTTTTCGGCGAAATGAAACATTCGACCAAAAATGATTCTAAGACATTAAATAAATACTTATTACCTTTGTAATATGCATAAACAAAATTTCATTAAAACAATACGATTACTGAACACTCAGTAGGTACATCACATAACTTTAAAAAAATCGAAGCGCGGTTGAAATCAGTCGGCTAAATTCGGGATACAGCATAAATGGGACAAAAATAATCCCGAAGCTCAACACTCTAAATTCAATTTATTGCTAGAATAAATTGATTGGATTCCGGGCTGGCTTCGGATTGATGGAACGTTGAACGGTTTTTGTGCAGTTGTTCCGCTATCGCATTATTCAATAGCATGCAGATTATTTGGCATTATTAATTTAACTTTGGTAGGGTGACGAATACTCGTAGAACTGAAAAGGAAACGAATACATCACATAATATAAATCAGAATCAGAGATTTTAATATGAAAAATTTAACAATGAATATTGCTAAGAACATTAGTAGTTTACGGTTGCATACCCGCACCACCGCACGATAAAACGAGCTAACTTTAATAAGAGCTGAAGTATTTAAAACTTAAAATAGTAAGTTTTATATATCGAGGGTCACAAATAGGGGGTATGCTCATCAAAACTTCAGGCAATAAACCATATTCAATTCAATCTTGACAACGTCTGACCTTTGCCTGAAATTAGATCCAACAAGTTACAAAGAATGCTAAAGAAAGACAAACCGCTCAATCCTTGTATTTGCATAATAATAGCACACGCTCCTTTGTTGCCGACAGGATGTAGCGCTGGGAAAGTTTCGGGAAAATTTAATTATTAAAATCAGCTAGTGGAAAGAGTACAGAGATATGCCCTGCAAAAAAACACTTGAATATTCTATGCCGCTACTGCGGGATCTCGTACAACTCGATACATTGTATTGCATAACAAGACATATAATATGAAGCCAGCTATGAATCAGCCAGTATTTATTGTCACGAGACGTTTTACATTGTATCCACGTACAGCAAATGCACGGATTTATGCGGATGCATCAGCGTTATTTAAAATTTGATTGAGGTTACGAGCACAATATGCCTATTTACAGCGGTTCCGTAAACAAAATGAGGACAAAGTGATACGTACCTACAAAGAGAAGAAACATGTCAAACGTGCATATCTTGTGATAAAAGAAGTGAAACGAACACGGGTATTATTATATTAAGGACGAACTGCGGCCCCGTAAGAAAAAATAGGTAGTGATACGTAAATAAAGTGGAATTACGTTCAGTGCCTCTCGTGGTTGAAACAAGTACCTGTGTTCATTTACTTCAGATAAAATATGTAAATAAGTAGGTATTTTATCTTTTCGCGAGTTATATATGTATTTCGATTTGTGAAAATATTGTTTTTCTTGAAATGTCTATACTGAGTTAACGTAAGTTATACGAAGATTTACACTCATTGTTTTGAAACCTGAACCAACTACATTCCCTACGAAACCCAACTGTCATGAGCATCATAATCATAAATGAAAACTATTACCATTAAAATGAGTCTATGTAAATTATCTCATCGCTTTCCCTATTTTGTGGCAAGTTTGCATATAAATTATTTCATAAGTTACGCCGACAAATGACCTCAGCTCTCAACTTGCTTTTCTATGCAAGTAAAGTAAACGTGCTCGGGGTGAGTGGGGAAAATTTTGAAACTCTTAAAAGATTTTTTAACATGACGAAGTTACGGCGATGCCAACGCTTTGTTGTTTAACTACGTCATAAGTTATGGAGTGGTAATTTTATAGCAGTTTAAATCTATCGATGCCAGATTTATAAAATGTTTTGTAAAAAGGGAAAAATCGGCAAGCTCCATGACAGATCTAGAGACTCGTTATCTATTTATTATGATTTATGAGTAAAGTATTTTATTATGAGCTAGACTAAGATATTAGTAATTGTCCCATAATATAACTTTATTCAAAAAGCCACACGAGCGTATTTGTATACTTGTAGTCTTTACACATGTGATGGGTACAAAGTGTTATTATTGACAATAAAGGTGAAAATTGGGCAAGTGCGAGTCCGACTCGCGCATGAAGGGTTCCGTACCATAATCTATAAAAAGTTTGTTGTATCGGAGCCCCCCTTAAATATTTATTTTATTTTATTTTTAGTTCAGCAAGTTCCGAAAATAATCGCGCCCGCCCAATGGCTTGCTTTGAAGAAGAAAAGTCAATACTTTTCTTCTCTTTTGGATCCATTACCAAATTGCCTTCTTCATCTCCCTGCACCTGTGTTGTGGGTTGATATCCTTTCTTTCTATTCCTCTTCTTCTATCATGATCTCATTTCTTTATAAAACTTCCTACTCATTAGCTCTAATCTCCCGAACCATGTTTTCCAAGTTCCTCCTTTTGGCCCTTCTAATCACTCTTTTAACTTCTTTCCTACATTCTTCATACTTATCTACCACTCATGCTGTTCAGACATAACTTTGTACTTCTGCCTTACCTTTAGAACCTCTTCACAATCCTGGTTCCACCATTTCCTTCTCTTCTGCACCTTTCTTCTGCCAAGTGCCTTCACTGCAGCATCGTTGACAGAAATTCTTATGCGTTCCTAATCCTCATCCACATTACCTTCTAATGCCAAACTATCAAAACTATTTTTGAGTTCAAGTTGAAAATTATGTTTGCATTTGTTATCTTTTAAACTGTCTAAATTAAAGGGCTGTTCATTTTTATAACGTTTTAATCTGTTTGTTTTGATTTTAGGTTTAATCTTTATACCCAGTAGGTAGTGATCGCTGTCACAGCCAGCGCCTCTGAAAGAACGCACATCTTGTATCATACTCTTGTGCCGATCGCCTATCAGAACGTGATCGATTTAGTTAACTGTTTTGCCATCAGGAGACTTCCAAGTCCCTTTGTAGATATCTCTATGAGGGTAGGTACATAGTACTTTTGACAACCATGGCTTTAGACGTCGCAAAACTGATGAGTCGCACGCCATTATCATTGGACCGCTGATGCTTGCTATGTCTGCCTATTGTTGGAAGGAAGGCATCCTCACGGCCTACTTGGGCGTTAAAGTCTCCTACAAGTATCTTGTTATCGTAGGACGGCAGTTGATCGAAAACAGATTCCAGCTCGTCATAGAAGTTATCCTTTACGCTCTCATCTGAAACTTCCGTCGGGGCATAGGCATTCACAATAGTAATGTTACCGAACTTCATTTTAATGCTGAGTGTACACACTCTATCTGAGATAGCATCAAATCTGATCACACTTCCAATCACCTTTTTCGATACCATAAATCCGGTACCGTTACTATGTCTCCCATTATCACTACCACTGTAAAAGAATACTGAACTATTGTCTACATTACACTCTCCCCGTCCGAGCCATCTTACCTCTTGGAGGGCTGCTATGCAAACCCTATATCTTTGTAATTCCTTGCCAACTTTGTACAGTGCGCCAGGTCTGAAAAGAGAGCGTACATTCCACGAAGCTAATCGGTGTTCCATTAAACCTTGCTGAAAGTCGTTAACTTTGGGATCGGTCCGGTTATCTTTTCGTATTGGTTTCGTAACAATTGTTTTTAACGTGGGAGGGCTGTTAACCCGCCGCACAACCCCCAAAATGCCGGAGGACCACATCCGTCGTTGGTTAGCGAGTCAATCTGACTTAGCCGAATAGCGTAGCTAGGCTGTACTACCGATTGTTCTCCTATCCACCTACCAGGGGACGCCCCTCTACGCCGTGAGGGCCAGCGCTGAGTGTATTCCACAGACTGATGGTGAAGCCAATGAAGACGTGGTGGGTGACTTGACATTTGAGGAGGTCCGTCAAGCCATAATGAGACTCAAAAATAATAAAGCTCCGGGAATTGATGGTCTGCCCGCAGAGTTATGGAAATACGGCAGAGGTACAGTACAAACCAAGCTTTTTGAGTTGCTTCTTAAAATTTGGGAAACAGAAAGCCAGCCTCAAGAGTGGAACACAGGTGTCATCTGTCCCGTTTACAAAAAGGATGTAAGAAGAAGTGCGGAAATTATCGGGGAATAGCTTTACTTCCAACTGCATATAAGGTCCTACGTACTATTTAAAAAAATCTTAGCGACTATCAGTGTGGGTTCCGACCAAATCGCAGTACTGTCGACCAAATCTTCTTGCTTAGACAACTTATGGAAAAAAGGTGGGAGAACGCGCAAAGCATCCACATACTGTTTGTCGATTTTACGAAAGCTTACGACAGCATAGATCGGGACACCCTGTACACCATCCTGAAGAACATCGGTATTCCGAATAAATTGGTCACCATGATTAAGGCTGCGACGAGTACCAGCATTATGAAGGTGCGTGTTGAAGGAGAGTTGACAGAACCATTTTCAGTCATAACAGGCTTAAAACAAGGTGATGCTCTGTCGCCGATGCTTTTTAATCTAGTGTTAGAGTACGTCCTTAGGAAAGTGTTAACTCTAGATACGGGACTGGAACTAAATGGAAAGCATATGATGGTTGGGTACGCCGATGACCTGGCTCTTTTGGGTGCGACAAGCGCTGGTGTACAGTTGGCGTCAAAAACACTAGAGGCTGAAGCGAGGAAAGTGGGCCTAAGTATTAACCACAGCAAAACTGAATATCTCCACATGAGACGATATAACGCGCATCGCAGTCGGCCAGCAGACCTTCACGTCGGAGATATCGCGTATAAAGGAGTGGTCAGCTTCAAATACTTAGGCTGCACCGTGAATGACCTGAACACTCGTGACGAGGAAATAGACGCTCGTATACAAAACGCCTTACGTTGTAGTGCTGCTCTACATAAGGTTTTGGTGTCTAGGGTTCTCAACAGAAGTACAAAAATCCGTTTTTATAAAACGGTTATACGGCCTATCCTCATGTATGGCTGTGAGGCCTGGACACTAACACTTAGGGTGGAGGATAAGCTTTTGGTGGCCGAAAGGAGGATTCTCCGCAAAATCCTGGGACCCAAACAGGGAGCGGATGGAACTTGGAGAATCCGAAAAAACGCCGAAATCGAAGAGCTGGTTGCAGAACCTAACATAATAGGAGTGACGAAAGTACATAGGCTTCGCTGGCTTGGACATCTGGAGCGCATGGGAGAGGACCGGGCAGTTAGTAGAGCGTTCCATAGAAAACCGACAGGTCGTCGTCCGGTAGGCCGCCCCAGATATCGGTGGGCAGATGTGGTCGAAGATGATCTGCGCGAGCTCCAAGCCGTCGACTGGCGTGAAACCGCACAAGACCGAGACCGCTGGCGGGAACTCGTATTGGAGGCCAAGACTCACTTCGGGTCGCTGCGCCAGAGGAGTAAGTAAGTTATTTTTAGTATTTGTTGTTATAGCGGCAAAGAAATACATCATCTGTGAAAATTTCAACTGTCTCCGTTCTTGAGATACAGCCTGGTGACAGAGGGACGGACGGACGGACAGCGAAGTCTCAGTAATAGGGTCCCGTTTTTACCCTTTGGCTACGAAAACCTAAAAACCAACTTTCGGGCTCCATATTCAAAGCCATTATAAAACTCATATTGTAACCGGATACCTAACCATCATCTAACATTATTGCCTGGACCCTTGCCCAGTATCCTACTATAATATGGAAAGTGAAAAGTTCCATAATTTAATCCTCAGGAGTTAGCGTGAACACATATAGAGCCCAGTTTAAGTATAAGTGGTAGAAGAAACAAAACCGTTACGTTAACAAGAAAGTTTGCAACCCAATCGGATTGGGGTGGAAGTGAAAGTGTCGATGCGACTTGCGGATGAAAGTTGCCGCGGCAGTAATATTAACCTACTCATTTCAAGACGATTTGTCGAATATTTCCATTATACGGAGTCGAATATCTCCAAAAGTGGCTCACTAAGTACTTCGCTATAACAATCGATTGTTTTATGTTGTACCACGGTTCAGTTGTTCTTTGGGCAATTTAGCTTCGTTTTAGGCTGTTACTTGACCAGCTGCTGGCTTTATGTAAGCTCTGATATCCAGGATGATGATGGAGATAACAGGTGATGGATTTCCAGTATCTATGTTAAGTCTCAATTATAAAAAAAGGAAATATAAACCTTAAATATGCACTAGGTATCGTAAAAATATTAGGAACAGTATTATTACAATTTTAAATATTTCCTGACAGACATATCCTAATATTACTTTTGGTTTTCAATATCTCAGTTCCAAGTGCTTCTCATTTTGAAACTGAGATATTGAAACGCATCCACCCGTAGGATCTAGAACCGTTGTCCAATGTCTGACAATTGTGTGCTATCAATCCGACAAATCCAATAACACCGGTAGTGAGTGAGTCGCACAGTGCTGTTCAGAATATATATTGTTTGATTTAGCTTTAATAATAATACGAACGTGTACCGGATATTCTTATAATCTAAAAAAAATCATTACTATTAGAGTAGCATGACTCGATTTGAATGCGGTTTTTATTAGATAGCTTGCGGTGGTTTTTATAATTCTTTTACGATCAACAATCCACCTAGCGGGCGCTGTGTTTGTAGCGGATTTCCGCAACATGCGAATTTTCCCATGTTATCAAGAGTCTTAGGTCGCGAGAGTGTTACGAGTAACTAATATGATAATAACCGTCCTATCTAATTCCTGAAGAGAAGGATTTATTTTTATAATTTTTTTTGTATAGTCTATCCGTAACTGTACGATCATATGGTGTCAAGTAGGTGTGTTAGGTTCCGGATCGAGTATAACTTGATTCATAATCATAATCTGAATTTAGGGCGGCAACACAAAGAAAGTTTCAAGAACTAACTTGCCACGTTGGTTCCCTGTATCATGCTAGTGAACTCGCTTGACTAAGCATGGCGACTGACTCATTTGCAATCAGCATGAATGAAATGCGATGGGCCCGCGCTTCTTTAACTTCCACACATTACCTTTGTCATTATAATTTCTCACTCTAATCATAAGGACATCCTTTTATCTGTTGAATGAAAAAGAAAGATATAGTTTTGGAGGGTTTGAACTGTTTAGATCGGAGATGTTGATATATACTCGTAGAACCATATAAATAAATTTAAAAGCAAATAAAAAAAGTGCTGAAATTATATAGTCACGTCACGTGCCATATCTGGTTTAGAGCAATAGTTGCTTATTGTTTTATTTTATTGTCTTATAATTTCTGTCACATCTTTTATGTAATTATGTTTTATGTCTCGTCACGAATAAATTTATTTCTTTTTTTCTTTCAATGATTAAACGAGTCCTTTTGTGGTTCTAAAATATGGCGAACTGGCCACAGTGAGCTATTTAGGTACATTGCTGCACGAAACACGAATATTTACTAGCACAAGCTGGTAAAGAGATATAGGTAGTAAATTAATAAAGAAAAACCTATATACATAATTTGTAATCTAAATCTCGAAGTGTGAAATTGCCTAACAAATAATTCGAAGATATATTTACTTTTGCTAATGTGCAATTAAATAAGTCAATACCAAATTCCAGAATATTTGTGCCTGGGTCATAGATGTTATCTTTTATCTTCGTTTATCGTCGTCTAGTGCCCATAACACAAGCCTGATAGAGCTTACTGTGGAATTAAATCGATTTGTACGAGGTCGCCCGATATTTATTTATTTATGTATTTATACATGGGTTTTTATTTATTCACTCTATCAGTACTTACGTGGCAAGGGACAAGTGCAGCAAGACATGACTAAACTTCGGACGTTATCTCCGTAACTGTCACTAGACAGCTAAACAGGAGCGGAACTTAGATAAAACTTCTCAGCCTCGACTCGATCACTATTGGCGAAATTTGCAACTATAATAAGCTTTACTTTTCAAAGTTTAAGTCCTTCGCTTGAGTTTACCTAGCTTTCTTTATAGGAAAGTTTTTAAGTGGTTCTAAGGAGTACAAAGAGTGTTATTTGGGTTGGTTTCATCCCTTTCATACTTATTAAAATTGGTAAAGTTTGCGATGTATTTAACAATTCCTCTTTAAGCAGACACACATGATGTCTGCTGCTAGCTGGCCTAGCTATGCTAGGTTATTTAAAAGGATAAAGACGTTCGCAATTTAAAATAATCACAGCTCCAATTATTTGCATTTCGGAAATGACATGTTATTTTCAGCCTTTGTACATGTCCAATTGTCCATTCTCATACCACCATATTCTAGTTGCTCCCAATAATCAGTTTCACTTTACAGGCTAAGCTCTCGCGCGGAGCCAAACTTGTGAGGAATTAAGTCTGTGAAAAATTGCCAAGATTGTAAAGAATTCGGATTGAAAAGAGCCCCGATTAGGAGTAAAGTTCTGCGTGCTCAACTGCTGGGTCGATGAGCAGATATTTCTAAACTTAGTACAATCGATTACATGGATGCAAGTAGTATGCAGGTAGTTGGATGTTTTGAACAGAATTAATTTCGTAAATAATATAAAATTTTTCGTCCTTTTTCGTTTCGTTTCAGTGCTGTGACAGTAATTGCTTCATTTTAGTTCATGTGTAAGTGATTTTTTTGTGATATCCTTACAGTACTAACAAATCATTTTATGTTTTTGATCTCCCATAGCATTTTGTAACGGACTATACATAAACGGTACCGATAAAATACTCTCGTGTGTCTAAACACGACCCATGACAACCGCACATAATTTTCGGAACGGACCACGGCGCGCGGCGCGCTACTATTTGTGTCGCTCGGTTTATGCTAAACAAACAAATAATGTGTATATTGTGTATACACCATTCAGCTAGGATAGATTTAGGTATGCTGAAGTGATTTTAGTAGGTATTAGAGAGAAACATTTAAAAAACGAATGTATTATATCTCTTATATCCTGACCTGCCGGGTTGAATAAATAAAGAGAAACGACCGGTGATAAATGCGTTAAATCTTGGCAATAAGGCAAAAAAGTTCAAATCGATCAAGCCGTATATATATAATATATATGCACGACGAGGGTACAAATACACATACATACAGGCAGACAGACAGACGCATATACATATGTACATAAAAAAACGATTCAGTGGCCTCCAAAAAGCCTAATTCAGTTTTCTTTTCCAAAATAATTTTAATCTTCAACGTACAGATATTTAATTTTTTTTTTAAGTTTTATAATAGTACGGAATACGGAGAGTCAGTCAGTCAAATAGGTATAAATGAAATTCATATGTCTGTTATAATGCTGTGATTTAGCCGGGACATTGTGAAAATGGATACATCGCTAGGCGGGCTAACATTAGGACTATGAATACCGTTGTATATACATAGATATATACTTCTATAACTGTCTAACGATACCCCTGCGGTAAATATGGCATTGACCGAAACACATTGACAATAAAATTATACAGTGAAGCTACTGTTCCACTCAGGCTGTTACCTAACGCGACATTCGGCACTGTTTTCAGCATTAACATATAAGGATTTAGCTTACGCTAGGGACTGGGTATCTTTGTGAGTGACTGAAATACAAAGCGTTTTCGAAGAAGAAGATTAATTGTCTATTTGAGCCATTGTGGGAATTGAGGAAAAATTGTATTGTGAAAGCGATTGTTATTTTAAGTGCGACTTTGTTTTTAGTGACAGCGACAGATCGCTAAATATCTCCAGATTTTTGACATAATTGTAAAAATAATATGACAGGTTTAGTTTTACACATTTCGGACTACGTGTTCGACAATACTTGAGTTATTAATTAATAATGAATAAAAGTTGAGATCAACTATCGATAAATTCGATTTGTTCGAGTCCTTCTTACATTGCAGTAGATCACATTATATTTTTCTGTCATAATTTACATTTGTGTCAATATTTATAAACTTGCATAATTAAATTAACCGAAGCCGTCGCCCGACAGGTTCATATATACAGTTCAATCTCTTCCAATCAGTTACTCCCCTGTGTTACCTCCTAAAGTTCATACATCGAGTACAGTCGAGTTCATTTACATCTACACAATTACGAGAACAAAAATATCTGAACACGACCCTATTGTCAGGAGCATAAAATCGTGTTCAGATATTTATGTTCTCGTAAGTGTGTAGATGTAAATGAACTCGACTGTACATCGTTATTTCAAATACCCAGTACAACATTAACCATTTATTTCTTGTATATAAAAGATCCAATTAGAAATGTAACAAGAACCTAGTCAATATACAAATATTAGGCTTAATTGGGAAACGAAGTCCTCTGGGAGTCCTTCCGTAAAATTAAAGTAATGTTTGAACCGAAACCGGCGAAAAATTAATTGGGGAGATCAGATTTATTTCTAAAACGATATAATCTACAAATTTTACTAATATTAATTTATTAAATGTATGAAGAACAATAGACGCGCGACGTTCGCGTTACATTCCGTCACGGTTTTTTTAGCAGCGGTGTATGGTTGATATAGTACATTACTACAGAGGCCGGGAAGTGAGGGGTTGCCGGCCGAATACATAAAGACTAGGATAGGTATGAGGCTGGCAACCTCATTTCTCGCCGAGGTATGTATAGTGCTTTTATCAATGAAATAAAAAAAAACTTCAAAAAATCATAAATTTATTTCTATATACATTATAAGTAAGCTACCAAAAACTATAACTAACACGTATTAACACTATTTCTTTGTCGGTATTTTCGTCGGAACTCATATTGAATTATGAATACTAAAATTAACAACGCACAACAAAACTCATAAAACAATTACAGAGAAAATATTTCAAGTTTCCCTCCGAAATGATTAAAAAACGCGTTTTTTATGGTTTGAGTAGACAATTTTATCGCTAATATTTAGATGAAATATGTTCAATTTATATTTTAAAAATTAATAGAATTAGTTAATTATGTTTTATTTTTTAAGTTGATCAAATGATACCAAATCGCTAATTGTTTTTTTTTAATAAGCATGGTGGCAGAATGTTATAGTTAACCTAAAATCAAATGTTTTTTTTTAATGGCTGATCGACATTATGCCATGTCACAAACGTATGTGGAATAGAAATTAAAAAAGAGCATTTTGCCGGCCTAGGCCTCCAATTTTGTATGAAATTCCATTAACGACCTCTCGTCAAGCTGCATCGGAAACGTCATACTTCGCAGCCTTTTATAAGGAACATAACATCAATATTTCATTGCTTGTATGAGAAAAGTAATTTAATGGTAGTTTAACTTGCTCAGCAGACAATCTTTAAATTTAAGATAGGCTAAGTAGAAGTGTAAAAATGAATGGTTTTCCTGAAATAAACAGTTTAAAATAGTAAAATTTACGATTTGTTACAATAATGATTTTGAGTAAAATATCTAACAAACCGCAATATTTTAAACTGATAATATTTGCGAATAATAAAAGAAGCTACTTGTGAAATAAGCTTTTGTGATATTTATCTAACAAACCCGAAATAAATATAAAGGTGCCGAATATTCCAGTATGCGAAAGCTCGCCCTGCATTATAAGCGGCTTTAATGTCGGAATCCACATTCAGCTTTACACGTTTGCTGAGTCCGCACTCTATCGCACACTCGGGATTAAAATCCGAAGCGGACGGACAACTGATGAGGGCAGACTTTTCAAACCCCTTATTGGGAATAATCACAGTTTAACTTGTAGCTTTAACTTCAAAAAAGAGGAGAATCTTAGTCCGTCGCGATATTCCTTTTACGTACACTAAAGGAAACTGAAAGGCGTACGTTTTTACAATCCTTTATTTAACTTGCATTGTATATAATGTATGTATGTATGTAAGTATGTTTGTTCGGGTGCAATCTTGCAACTCAATTTTGAAGCAGATATCGTCAACCGATTGAGCTGAAATTTTGCATACTTACTTAACTTTGATGACAATACAATAATATGGTACCATGGGGCTGATCTGATGATGGAGCCGGAAGGTGGCCATAGGAACTCTACAATAGAAAAAGCAATCCTACCGAGTTTGGGCTCTTTAGAATCGTCTCAGTGAGCATTTGATGGATATCCAAAAAAAAGTACAGTCGGCTATAAAAGCTTGTCACTAAAATTAAATTTTTGACAAACTTATTGACCCTTATTGTAGTTGTGACAAGAGCGGAAAGGTACGTGATTCAACTTTGACAGTACATTTATCTTTCAATTAATCGATTACGGTTACATCAGTTTGTTTCTTTTTTTCGTTTGAGGTTATCATCCGGTCGGGATCTGATAATGGGATCCTGGATATATCGACGAAAGTCTCGATGAAAATCTGAAAATGTTGGAGGCGTCTCTCACCAGGAACTCAGAAATATGTCTAGGTCATTCTGATAGTATTTGTATTATTTGTGTGTTCCTTTAAGAACAAATTTATTTTTTATTTATAAAATAAAACCATTTTCTTGTTTTACTATTTCGTAACAATTTCTTTTTTACTTGTTTTTCGTTACGCTAGCTTTTTTGAGCTTTACCCAGGTATATACACCTATCATGATGCTGGTATTATTTTAAGTTAATTTACTGTTGGAAAGTATCATATGATGAGGTTGAACTGACGATGTAGATACACAATGTATAACATTAAGTGGGTAAACGCGTAGTTCACATATCTATTTAGAGATTTCTTATGTCTAGACATGAGACAAAATGATCTGATTGTTAGTAAATACAAGTACTTAAAGTGAATAATACTTAATATGCAAACTTCCTGTAAGCTCTGACACCGATGTCAGTTATTTATACATTTGGAAACTGTTGAGTGAACTAGCTCTCCCGTATCAGAAAATGTATAGGAGTCTATAATATACATGAAAAGTAAACTTTTCACTACGTGGCATACAAATTAACGACTTTTGGGTTATGGAAATACCCTTGAGCCTAATTTTAAGCCCACGTACGTACCCATTAAGGCAAATTATTTAGAGGCAAGTTTGAAAACTAAATACATTTAAAGATGATGTTAAGCTCTCAGACAGTGGTTCGGGTTTGGGTAAAAACTGAGAGGTTCAGGATCGAGTAAGAGCGAGCGAAACATGTATAAAATGCGACTTGCATTCGGACAGCTCACACACTGTATTATCTTATATGGGATACACTAAGTCAAAACAACGATAACCATCTATACTATTATATAATCCTAAAATTGTTTTCTATGGAGGGTGGTCTTAGGATAAAACTTAACAGCACGATTCAGGATTTGTATGTGCGCGTGGCGCTGACATTTCTTTGTTCGATTTCAAATTTATATTTGGTTATACCTGGACATCAAAAGATCCTATAACCATAGGATACTTCTAACCAGACTACGTTAAAAAAAACACTACGCGGACGAAGTTGCACCTTCAAGTATTGATAATATGAAATGAAATGAAATAATTTATTCAGTAAGTAGGCCACAAGGGCACTTTTACAAGTCAGATTGTGAATCTACCGGTCACCGTAAGCAAAGACCTTTAAGCGAGCATGACATGCTCACACTGCCGGGCATTCATCACTAAAGCAAATGCCCGGTGAGAAACAACATAATGTGCTCTCATGTTACATTACAAATAAACTAATATTACCGATTAAAATAATGCTTACTTTACATTCACATGACTAAACCACTGGCTTAAAGACATCCCTATCATCTAAAAAGTCATTTACAGTATAATACGCCTTGTTTATTAGGTGACGTTTTATGTGAGACTTGAATTTGCTGGAAGGTAAACTCACTACCTCGGTAGGTATTTTGTTATAGAAACGTACACAGTTCCCCACGAACGAAGCGCTAACTTTACGTAGCCGATGAGCAGGCATAACAAGCTTATTCTTCCTTCTTGTATTATACTGGTGAATGTCACTGTTGAGCTTGAATGCATGTAGATTTTTCCGGACATACATTATATTCTCAAGGATATATTGAGACGCTACGGTGAGAATGTTGGCTTCCTTGAATTTTTCTCTTAGCCATGCACGAGCTCCTAGTTCATAAATAGATCGTACGGCTCGTTTTTGTAGCACGAAGATGGTTTGAATGTCCGCAGCTTTCCCCCACAACAGAATTCCATATGACATTACACTATGAAAATAACTGAAATACACAAGCCTTGCCGTCTCGACGTTTGTTAACTGTCTGATTCGCCTTACTGCATAGGCTGCGGAGCTAAGCTTACCTGCAAGAGTGGCTATATGCGCATTCCATTGCAGTTTTGAGTCGAAAGTAACACCCAGAAATACTGTTTTGTCTTCAAATTCCAGTACATCACCTTTCAATGTCACCTTGGCACAATCTACTTGTTTCACATTCGGTAATGTGAATTTAATGCACTTGGTTTTTTTGGCATTTAAAAGTAGGTTATTTGCAGTAAACCAATCCACTATAGTAGACAGCGCGTCGTTAATAATAACGAGGTTATTTTCTTGTCTTTTTACTTTGAAAAGGAGAGAAGTGTCTGCAAATAAGACAATCTCATGTTTTTCTTGCACAAGGTTTGGTAGATCATTAATATACACTAGAAATAGAAAGGGGCCTAGAATTGAGCCCTGAGGTACACCCATAGCAACAGCTGATCCAGTTGATTGCATTCCGTTGATGACTACGCGTTGCGTTCTGCCTGAAAGATATGATGTGACAAGATCAAGTGCATCGTTCCTTACCCCGTAGTGTTTCAATTTACGTATTAAATTATTGTGATCAACGCAATCAAATGCCTTAGATAGGTCGCGAAAAATGCCAATAACTCTAGTAGTAGCATAGGCGATAGGTATACATATATTTACTTCTACTGCAATAACCTGAGGTACTCATAATGTGTAAGTAAATTGTTGTTTCGTCTACTAGCGCGAATCGCGGAATGTCGTTAGCCCATCTTGGTCCTGCCCATCTGTACCCATCTGAATGCATGGTCCAACGTTGGTTACAGGTATTCCACGATGCACGGCTGACCAAAACTTGAATTAACCATTACATAATTTTATTCTTCTTGCTTATGCACAAATTTGAAATAATAAATATAATAATATTCAGCCCGTATATAATCCAGTAATCGCTACTCGCAAAATTTTACTCTCATTCAAATTCATAAAGTTCTATATTCACCTCGTTGTAGATGAGCTACGTTTCACAGGTTGCACAATGCTGAGTGCTACGTAACAATGAGGCTTCTAAAATGCGTGAAGTTTGAAAACGTGGCATTGCCATTAAATATATTTTCTCCCTATAGTCCATTGAATAAAAAGTTCTAGAGTGCGTGAGTTAGTAACGTAAGATGTTTCTTCGGAAACATGTCAAGAGTCTCTAGGTAATAAACATACTAAAACCCCGGGACACTAGGAGGAGCCCTGGAGTGGGGGGAGGGGGGGAAAGGGTCCATTTTTTCATTTTTCGCTTAAATCTCAAAAACGGTACATGTTAGAGAAAAACTTTCAAGGAAAAGTTGAAAGGCCATAAAATTATCTACAAGTTGTACCTAAATATTTTTTTCCTATATCCTACCGTTTCTGAGTTACACGCAGTAAAAAATGATTTTGGCTCAAACAATTTCCCCATACTACAAACCCATGTTTATCACATCAATCGATCAAAAAATATTTCTTTCTTCCAAAAAACTCAAATGTGCAACTTGTGACCGGTACTGATAGATTGCTCTTAATTAGGTCTATAATTGGTAAAGTAAACACATTCCTCCATGGAAGCCTTTAGGAGGAATCGATTGTCAAAATATTATATTAGGGTAGTTTGAGTTACTGAACTTGATCTTTTTATTTCTTCTTCCAAAAAAACTCAAAAGTGCAACTTGTGACCGGTACAGATAGATTGCTCATAATTAGGTCTATCATTGATAAAAATACCAGATTCCACCACGGAGGCGTTTACGGGGAATTGAATTTTATTAGGGTATTTACGATACTTGAACTTTTTATTTTTTTTCTTCCAAAAAGCTCAAAAGTGCAACTTGTGACCAATACTGATAGATTGCTCTTAATTAGGTCTATAATTGGTAAAAAAAACACATTCCTCCATGGAAGCCTTTAGGAGGAATTGATTGTCAAAATATTATATTAGGGTAGTTACGCAACTTGACCTTTTTATTTTTTTTCTTGCAAAAAGCTCAAAAGTGCAACTTGTGACCGGTACTGATAGATTGCTCTTAATTAGGTCTATAATTGGTTAAAAAAAAACACATTCCTCCATGGAAGCCTTTAGGAGGAATCGATTGTCAAAATATTATATAAGGGTAGTTTTCGAATTTTTCACCTTTCATGGGATGTAGCTCGAAAACGGCTGCGAATAGAAAAAAAATATTTAAGTACAACTTGTAGATAATTTTATGGCCTTTCAACTTTTCCTTGAAAGTTTTTCTCTAACATGTACCGTTTTTGAGATTTAAGCGAAAAATGAAAAAATGGACCCTTTCCCCCCCTCCCCCCACTCCGGGGCTCCTCCTAGTGTCCCGGGGTTTTAGTATGTTTATTACCTAGGGACTCTTGACATGTTTCCGAAGAAACATCTTACGTTACTAACTCACGCACTCTAGACCCCCCTTGGAGGGACTCATTCAATGGACTACTATACATAGATAATCAACGAAGTATTTTTATAAATATAACTAAAATGTGTTTATTGTGAAAAGGGAGGAAATTAAAAAGTTGCCTTTAAACAAAGGAAGCCGACCATGATTATAACGATAAATTGCAGTAGTGCAATCAAAATGCAATCAGAAACTTAAACAAGCTCGGTTGCAACGAACAGAGAAAACGTCATTAAGAGACTGCACATCTATAATATTGTATATTGTGCGTGTTGTTTAGGGCTTCGATGTTGGGCAGAATATTAACAGGGGAATCGATTTAGGATTCATATAGGATTTTGAAGAGAATTCTAAAGAAAACAGTTATCGAGGCGCGTAAAAACATTATTGATAATATGATATCTTTAGCACAAGTGTGCATGTGCTATATGATATAATAATATTTTATTACCGAAAAAGGCATTTCAGATTTATTACTTACCTAATTAGTAATTACTACAAACAAGTTCAATACTTCATTACATCATTTCTTCATTTAATCATTTGGTTGTCAACTAAAGTTAGAATAATATTATTAATTATTGCAATAAATTATTATTGTAAATTTAAAAATAAATGTAGCAATACAAGATAGCAATTCTAATGCTAGTCACAACCTCACAGAAAACAATGATAAAATAAACTTCACGTTTAACACTGCAGTGTCTTTAGTAAACAATATCTATACTGTGCAAGGCCTTTGCTTCAAGTTCCTCAGGGACTCTCTGCCTGACAGAGAGTTCAAGACTGATTCTTAATCCAACGCCTAATTCAAACTATTGGTCATAAAAAGTTCATTGGACGTGGCTATCCAGCTAATGAGATTTTGCCAGTCCCAACAAACCAGACCGTACACCCGTACATGCCGCAGTGAAAATAAATAAAAATAAAAATAGGATCAGCCAGTCAAATAATACAACGAAATGTGTATATAGGTACATATAATTTTAATACTTATTCATATGGCACAATGAAAGACTAACACGCGAGTGTAAATCTACTTATAACACAAACATTTTCTTTAAAAAAACGTCGTTATTCAATATTAATTTTTAGCTAGAATTATTCATCAATTTATTTTATTATGTATTCATACTACTATGTATAATGTTATTAATTATTTACCTGTTATTACTGTTATTATTTATTTTGTTCTGTGTATTGTATTGTTGGCTGGTCAAACACAGTTGTAATACAAGAATTGATATACGAGGGTTGTTTGATAAATACCCGTGTTTAGAAAAAAACAACAAAGGTTTGTATACGTGTATATTTATTTTTCTACATAGTCATCTTCCAACTCTATACACTTGTTCCAACGGTGTTCTAGCTTTAATAAGCCGTCTAAAAAATAAGATTTCGGAAAGTCGTGAAAATAGGCCTCCGTGGTGGCAATGACCTCTTCATTGGACGAAAATTTCTTTCCACCGAGCCATTTTTTTAAATTTGGGAATAGGAAGAAGTCACAGGGAGCCAGGTCTGGGGAATAGGGCGGATGAGGCAGCAATTCATAATGTAATTGCTTTAATTTGGAGTCTGCAATTCTTGAGGAGTGAGCTGGTGCATTATCATGATGAAAGAGAACTTTTTTCTTATTTAGATGTGGTCTCTTTTTTTTCAAAATGGTATCAAATTCTTGCAATAAATTAGCGTAATATTGCCCGGTTATCATTCTTCCTTTTTGTAAATAATCAGTATGGATGATTCCCTGCGAGTCCCTAAAAACAGTCGCCATGACCTTTCCGGCCGATGGAACGGTCTTCGCCTTCTTTGGAGCTGATTCCCCCGGCAAAATCCACTGTTTAGACTGTTCTTTACTTTCTGGGGTATAGTGGTGTATCCACGTTTCATCAACAGTCACAAAACGCCGAAGGAACTCACCCGGACTACATTCGTACTTATCTAAACAGTGCCTTGAAATTTGCTTCCGGGTGAGCTTTTGTTCCTCGGTGAGCAAACGCGGCACCCACCTCGCCGAAACCTTCTTCATGCCTAATTTGTGTTCTAAAATGTGCTGCACGCGTTCAATCGAAACATTTACAATGTCGACAATTTATCTAAGTTTTATTCGGCGATCGCTTAATACAATATTTTAATTTTTTTTTACCATATCACCTGTGGTCACCTCAACAGGACGTCCTGGGCGATCTTCATCAAAGATGGACGTTCTGCCTCGTTTAAATTCATTGTACCAATATCTAATGGTTGTCATAGAAGGAGTATGATCATTGTAAACAGCTTGCATGCGTACTTTTATTTCATCACAAGAATTTCCTTCCAAAAACAGAAAACGAATTACAGAACGATACTGCTCTTTCTCCATTATTGCAATAACAACGCGAACTCCGTCGTAAAAAGCCGTTAAAAGAAAAAAAAACAAAAGAACGCAGTATTTTTTTTTTTAATTTTCTAGTCCATAAAGGATGCCTAAAAAGTTCGTATACATAATTTCAGCCAGTAACAAGAATAACTTTTTAAAACGTGTATTTATCAAACAACCCTCGTATGATAAAAAGAGAAACTGCTTTGCCACCATGCTACCAGTAACACACCTAAGGACGGGCCAGCAAAGGGCCTGGGTGCGGGTGGAAGGGCCTTGAAGTGGAAGGACGCTGTTGATAGTAATGTGGGGCTAAAATTACGAATAGTTTCTGAACTTATTACAAAGATATTGCGTTGGATTAAAAAAGGCAGCTCTTTTTGATATGACTCAAAAAGAAATTCACCTATTCTCGAAGTTGGAAAAGTCTTTGTTTGCGGTTCCCCACACAATCCCTTAACGCCCTTAACGGTAATACAAAAAAGAATGCGCGTTTGTGTAAGCGTTACTTTACTCCAGCTTATTACCGAATCGACAATGACTTCATTTCCTTTGGCATTTGTGAAAGCAATAACACAGCTTTTTTAAGACGTATTAATTATATTAGGTAATTCAGTGGAAATGTACCAAAACTAGGTCAGACTTGGGCTTTCTGAAGGATACAGACTTCGCCAGATAGGTTACGCAATGTGAGCTGCGAGATACCTACTTAAATGCCTCGCCTGTGTGTGATTAAACAAAGTGGTGTTTACTCTTGATGCGAGGGTATAATGAAATGGCTCCAATTTTCGTATATTGTGCAAAATCCAAATATTTCAGACATATATATTAACTTATTTGGTCAGAATAGTCGCGTAATCGCAATAATTAAGATAATGCCACCAACTCCTGACGTCACTGGCGATCTATGAAAGAAACATAAAAATGTATGAGCGATTACGGGTAGGATAACCATTAGCTTCCATACATGTCGTTAATTTATAATAAATTAACAAGTAATTGAAAAAAAAAAGATATGCTGAGTGGAGACTAGAACGGCAGGCCTTTGCTTCAAAACAATGAAACACATAACGAAATCGAAAAGAAAGGTCAAGAGACCCAAGAAACTTGTATTTCGGTGAAAATCGTAAATACCTACCTACCAATGGGAGTGCACCTCAATTTTGCTTTCCTTTGGAATATAATATCTTGCAACAGCGTCGAGCTAAGCTACGACCTTTCAAACGCACTTAAAATTGTCTAGTTTATTCCATAATATCCTCTCCATTTCGCTTTTTCGCCTTCTGCTCCATTAAAAATCTAATTTTAAGTGAACAGGTTTTATAGTGAGACGTTAAATGTAACGTGAGTGGATATGACTATTCTTTAGAAGCTTTGGGGGTCATCCACATATTACGTCACGCAAAATGTCGACTTTTTGAACCCCTCCCCCCTATGTCACGCTTTTTTGCTATACCTTTAACATGTACTGTCACGTTTGGTATGACCCCCCCCTCCCCCTTAACGTGTGACGTAATTTATGGATGACCCCTTGGTAACAAATGCATTTTGCTTAGTTCATTTATTGTACGCATTTTTTTCACATAACTAGCTTATTTCATATAGCTATAGGCAAGTATTTGTATAGGATTTGTCGCATTGCACTATATTGAATTTCTTTTCCTCATTATTATAATAAAACCGGTTAAGTGCGAGTCGGACTCGCGCACCGAGGGTTCCGTACAAACATTTTCCATCCTTAAGTGGTTAAGCTAAGTTTGCACCTGGTATGTATAGCGCCCGATACAAATGAGGTGCAAAGTTAACGCAACCACCCGTTTGTTGTATGGGAGCCCCCCTTAAATATTTATTTTATTTTATTTTTAGTATTTGTTGTTATAGCGGCAATAGAAATACATCATCTGTGAAAATTTCAACTGTCTAGCTATCACCGTTCTTGAGATAGAGCCTGGTGACAGACGGACGGACGGACGGACGGACGGACGGACGGACGGACGGACGGACAGCGAAGTCTCAGTAATAGGGTCCCGTTTTTACCCTTTGGGTACGGAACCCTAAAAATGGGTCAGAGTATACGAGGGCCGATTGATAAGTATCCGGAATGAAGAGGAAAAAAATAAAAATTAAACAATATTTTACTAGAAACGTCATTTGCAGTCTTTTACAATCTCAATACATGTAATTTTAGCAAATAATTATGGCATGTAATTAACGCGGCGACAAATTAATCTGATTTAGGGATTTATAAAAAATTAAAGGGGGTAGCAAAAATAATAAGTTGGCGACTAATTGCGGAGACTAGTAAAAAGTAGCAGCTAAGTAATCAATTTTCGGCTTTGTTTCAATATAAACTAGCATCGAGTTTGGCGACTGAATTAACTAATTAAGCGGAAACATGACAGCGGATAAAAAGTTGAAAATGGCCTACTCTAATTGTTCAATGGAGATTGCATATAAAATAAATCAAGGTCATAAAAAAATAAAAGGAGCGCTTTTTAGGGATATAAAAAAAAACCGGCCAAGTGCGAGTCGGACTCGCGCACCGAGGGTTCCGTACAAACACTTTCCATCCCTAAGTGTTTAAGTTAAGTTTGCACCTGGTATGTATAGCGCCCCATATAAATTAGGTGCAAACTTGCAAAGTTAGGTATTAAAAAAAAACTACTTACTAGATCTCGTTCAAAACAATTTTCGTTGGTAGTTTTTATAGTAATGTACATCATATGTTTTTTTTAGATTTTTCATTTTCTTATTTTAGAAGTTAGAGGGGGGGGGACCAACTTTTTTCCACTTTGGAAGCGTCTGTCACGCAAACTATTCGGTTTAGAAAAAAAATGTTTTAGAAACCTCGATATCATTTTTGAAGACCTATCCATAGATACCCCACACGTATGTGTTTGATGAAAAAAAAAAATTTGAGTTTCAGTTCTAAGTATGGGGAGCCCCCAATATTTATTATTATTTTTTTATTTTTGCATCAAAATCTTAATGCGGTTCACAGAATACATCTACCTACCAAGTTTCAACAGTACTCGTATAGCTCTTATAGTTTCGGAAAAAAATGGCTGTGACATACGGACGGACAGACGGACAGACGGACAGACAGACAGACAGACAGACAGACATGACGAATCTATAAGGGTTCCGTTTTTTGCCATTTGGCTACAGAACCCTAAAAACCAACCTAACCTAACCCGGCCGAGTCGGATCTTCTGCTAATATTAGTCGCCAAGTCATTATTTATAGTACCTCGCCTATGATTTCAGTAATCTTGTTTATTATTTCTGCTACCTTAAAGTAGCTGCCATTATTTGAATTTTAAAATATCCTTAGTTTAAAGCTCATTTAATATAAATGATTGCCAAAATATTTAATCGCTGACAAGTTATTATTTTAGTTGCAAATAGTTTGCTGCTCTTTAATTTTTCTGTCGCCGCGAAAATAATAAGCTAATAATTATTGTTTATTTAAAAATATTCAGCTTTATAGTGAGACAGTTTTCATTTTCATGAAAATGGAGAAGACGGAGGTTCGTGCCGTCATAAAGTTCCATGCTTTAAAAGGGAAATCGGCAACCCAGATTCAAACTAAGTTGAATAGTGTGCTAGGGGATTCTTCACCTTCGTTTAGCACTATCTACTCTTGGGTCACAGAATTCAATAGAGGACGAATAAGCTGCAATGACGCTCCCCATAGCGGAAGACCAAATGAGGTAACTACCTTGGAAATAGTCACTAAAATAAAAAAATATCGTATTAGAAGACCATCGAGTAAAACTTAGGGAGATAGCCCATATTGTGAACATCTTATCTGAACAAGTTTTCGACATAATACATGAGTATTTATCTATGAAAAAGCCTTGTGCCAGATGGGTGCCGCGGCATTTGAACGACGAGCAAAATAAACAAAGAGTGAATGTTTCAAAGGAGTATTTGGAGTTTTTTAGATGGAATCCCAATGGATTTCTTGGTCGAGTTATAACAGTTGATGAGGCCTGGATCCCCCACTACACACCGGAGACTAAAGAGCAGTCTAAAACAGTGGACTAAAAGCGGCGAACCCGCACCAAAGGCGAGGTATGGCAGGCGTGTTTTGGGATGCTAGAGGTGTCATCTATGTGGATTACCTCGAAAAGGGGAAAACAATAAAATGGCCCATATTATGCAAACTTGTTGCAAAAACTGAGTGACGTAGTTAAACAAAAAAGACCCCATTTGAATAGGAAAAAATATTGTTCCACCACGATAATGCATGCATCGGTTCACACTGCAAAAGTAGCGATAGCAAAAAATTCAAGAGTTACGCCTCGAATTACTGCCCCAGCCCCACCCACCATATTCGCTAGATTTGGCCCCCTGCGACTTTTATCTGTTCCCAAATTTGAAAAAATGGCTAGGAGGGCAGAAATTTTCGCCCAACACTAAAGTGGTTGACGCCGTTTATGGCTATTTTAAAGGCCTTCACAAAAAAAAATATACAAATGGAATAATAGCCCTAGAGAAGCGTTAGTCTAAGTGAGTTGAACTAGGAGGAACATATGTAGATAAATAAATTAAAGTTATTCGAATACCTACTTTTGTTCCTCTTAATTCCGGATACTTATCATTATCAATCAGCCCTCGTACAAAAGGGGGGCCGATTTTACGACCAAAATTTTTTTTGTTGGTTTGGGCTTAAATTAGATTGAATCTTGTAGATTACGCCAAAATAAGCATATTTTATTCTTTAAACTTTTTCTCTCAGATCAATATTTACCAAGATATTGGGATTCAAATGCATAACATATTTTGATGTAGGTACCTAATAGTAGACTATTTACGAGGGTCCATGTAAGCAAGCATTTTGACGCTCCGCTATACATAGTTGGGTCAATCAACTTTTCGACCCACACTTTTGAGAAGCATTCGTTTTTTTTTTATTTATTTTTTACTTTAAGATATTAGACATCGAAGTATATATTCAAATAGCTCCAACACTCTAGCATTACATATGTAAAAGGGCACGACCTTTATTGCATAGTTTTCTTTTTATTAAAAAAAAACTTAAACAACCCCCATAAAAGTGTCTACCGCGTTACCTGAGAGGAGTATCTTGGTTAACGAGAGTAAAACGCAGTATTGAATTACTTTTTTATATTCTTTACTTTGGCATGCATAATTAAATCGTTTGGTATATTCAGTCTTAATTTAAGTTACATGCATGAGAACATAATCTCAATAATATGTATTTAGCGTTACCATAGAGATCAAATATTAGCATTTTTTTTTAATAATTCTGTATATAGAAGAGCAAACACTTCAAAAGTCTTCGTAAATAATAAATAACTTCTAACGCACCTTAAGCTGTTAAATAACAAGTGATACAAAACTGTAAAATATCGTGAAATAACAGTAATAATCATCGTAAAAAGAGGACATAAAAGTAACACCAGAGACAATCTGGTAACACCTAAGACACATGTTCCTCAAAACAAAGTAACACCGGAGACATTTTAGTAACACGTAAGACACATCTGAGAGATCGAATGAAGAATCCTAAGGAATGCTTACAATGAAACTGCTTATACTAATTTTAAACTATGCAATTATAAAAATACACTAAAGAAACTAAAAACTTTAACAATCTTATCATAAACATATTAATAAAAATCAACGAATAGTTCTCATGATAACTATTATAAATCTCAGCAAGTAATCAACAGTCTTGTGTTAGAAGTTGTAATTAGTTGTAACTACTATCATATAACTACCTAAAAATCAACAGTCATTTTTCAAAAACATTTATAGGATCATCAAATTTGTAATAAACCCGAAGTCCTTTTTTCACGATTGCAGGCATTGGCAGAATTTCAATAATATCTTCATATTCTACATAGTTGACATCGTGTTCATCCATTCTGAATATCTTCGCATCTTTTTTACCAATTACTCGCAAAAACATAACCTTTACCTCCCCGTCATCTTCGATAGTGGTCAAAGCTTTGCAAACGTAGGAATATTTTTGCTTTTTCGAGTTATCACTATAAACAACGACATGCAAAAAGTCACCAATTGAAACCTGCATTGAACTAGAGCCTTTATAATTACTGGTTGACGGCTGTTGTTCATCCGCTCGGTCAACAAGGACCTTTGATGTTTTATAGTTTTCTTTATCACCAGAGCATATATTCTGTGCACCAGAGGGTACTTGCATTTCATCGTCATCCGTATCAGAGGAACTGTCATAAATTGTTCGGTAAATACTGGTGCGGTCGCTGGGCAATGTATTGTGAATATCCTTCAATACGGTAAGTGAACTAAGAGGCACATCATCATCTGATGATAAATCACGACACGCAGGTTCAATGTTATCTTCTACTAGTGATTCTTGTGTAGTCTGTTCGATGGCATTTATGTAATATATCTGAGGGTCGTGGCAGTCACAAAAACCTCTCTTGAGAGATCCGCAAAAACAGGTCAGTGGTCGATATTTTAAGTAATATCTGCTGTCTGTGAATATGTGGTGCACTTTCATAGTTCCAACCAGTCGTGGTATAGATTTAGGTAATTTGTCTTGTATATCTTTAATAGCAACTTCTTCAATTAAATATAGTTTTATTTTGCTAGCATTCTCTAAGTGTTCCATGAAATGATTACAATTTGCAATATCTTTCCCATTTGCAACTATTCTGTCAGCAGTTCGCTTAAGAAATCCACCTATTCCATCTGCAGGGCCCTTTCCATGCCCCGCTTCAAAAAATGACCACGTTGTAGCCGCAAAGCCGTAGTCAAAGATTTTGTGACATAGCAAATAAAAATTTTGCTTTTGGCGGTACTGAGTGGAAGGGCCGTCAGAAAAGAAATGTACTGTGTTAATAGATTCATACTCACTCCTTATCCATTGCATGATAGGATCCAAATGAGCCCAAATTGCAGCAGGCTGATGACAAGTGGATGCAGAAATTGTGCAAAAAGAGTGTGATTTATATTTCTTTTCCAAGTCGTGAGTATACACCATGACAGTATGTAGAGATACTTGCTTTCTAGAGCCCCCAAAGTGATGTGATTGCACCTCTTCGTTATATTTACAGTTGTAATTCTCACTAAAGTCAACAACTATGGCGCATTCATTGGGTTGTAAGTTGTCCAAGCATTCCCGGAAATTATGGAACTGAACTTTTATATTATACACGTGCTTTTTAAAATTGGTCACATCTTTTTCATATGCCTTCAGAAAGTGTGAAATGTCGTCATTTAAGTCTTCTTTGACATTTTTTATACTTTTGAACTTTTTCCCATCTTTCTCGTAAACTTCTTCTTTCCTTATCCATTGGCTATATTTGATTGAACCTTTAATTTTTTCTTCGTTGTATTTTAAGCTTTTGTTTTTACACGTCTTGCAGTCATTATACATACAATTTTTTGACCGATCATCGCACACTGTTGCTTTAATGACATCACATAAGTTGTCGCTTTGAATTATCCCTTGTTTTTTCAGTGCTTGGGTCTTGTAAGCAAAATTTATGTGTGTTTTGCACAAACAAGTTTCACGTCCATCAGCAGAAGGTCTTACAACAAAAAATGGGCGATTTTTTGTAAAATAATAGTAAGAACAGCAAACCCCTGGATTTTCTGCTTTGAAATGTTTGTGCAAACTTTTCATTGTGTCTAGCAGGAACCTTTTCTGAAGTTTGTTTCCGTTTCGGGTTAAGGTCTCTTTCTTGCCCGCAGTTGCTCTTGAGATGTCATCTCGAAGAAAAAACCTATGAATTTTCTTTTTTAGCAATATGGCGTTGTTGTTAATTGACACCTTGGTTGTATATTGCCGGTTTATTCCAAATACTTCATTTAGCAATTCATTCCTCTTTCTAAATTTTTCTATTCGATCACCCTTTAGTATGCTCTTTAAGAGTAGTTTCTGTTTCATATTTTTAGTTCTATGATATTTTTCTCTAATAGAACTTGTCAGGAGTCTATATTTTTCCTTTACTTGTTCATTTTCGTCTTCACTCTCTGACATATTTTTTTTACTGCGACATAATCGTTTCCTGAATTTATCACATTTCTTCTTTAGTAACTGTATTTTCTTTTCCATTTTTTTATTTTCTCGATACAATCTACTTCTGTTACTTTTGAGCTTACGACGGCCGCGTTCACGTGCTGAATTTGAAGATGGTGATCCACCAGGTATAGGGTTTACTGGACCTCGAATGTTCTGCACGTCGGGTGTCGGAGAAGTTGGTGGTGTTTCAGCTATAACTACTTGTAGATTCTTCCTTCTTTGACGATATTCTCTCTGCCTCAGCTTCCAGATGGTATTTGCATTTCTTTTTTCTTTAGGCGTCAAATCTTTAGCAAGCCGTTTTGTTTGATGATAGTGCTGACGGTGTTTTCTTTTAGCCTCTTCATATTTTTCCTTATTTTGTTTCAACCGTTCTCTGTATCTCTTTTGTTTCTCGGCTGGCGTTAACGCCATTTTAAAATGATCTAGAAATCTGAAAAAGAAGGATATTAAAAGGACTTTTGTTAACAATAAATGATAATCTGAACCTTAAAATTTATATTAATTAGTACTACGCTTCTCGGATAAGGTGACTTGAATTAGACATGCACACGCACTAGTTTTTAGTTCTTTTACGACAACCGCAGCAAGTTGGATCGCATTTACGTAAATACGTATTAATATTTTTTAGTTTGCAGCTATAACAAAGATAATTGATATAGATATTCATGAAATTGTCTCTGGAGTTACCGTTGGTGTCTTTGGAGTTACCACAAAAGTAACTCAGTACACAAGTAACTCGGGTGACATTGGTCAGTATTTTTCAAATAAAATGAATTCTACTCAGTATTAGTTATACTCGTATACATCTATCAAAACGTTTATTCTTTGTCCTTGAAATACAATATGATTCAAGAAATGAATATCAGTACTTACCGATAAAATCGCGGTAACTCAGCCGACAGCGATTAAACACACGCACTACCTTCGAGAGCTCGTCGCTGACTGGCGGCCTGTCGGCATTGTCAAAGGACTTCGCCGCCGCGCCGACAGAGAGGCCACCAATATTTTTAGTAGGTAGTGACCGAATTATGTCCTTGTAGGTTTTTACGTCTTCAAGTTTTAAAGGTAACTCAGTATACCAATATTACGAAAAAAATATTTGGACAGAAATTCTTGATTTTTTTGCAGAAATGTATAACAACTGGTAACATTTATTAATACGAAATACTAAAGTATATATTTTATTTTATAGAATATAAAAAAATTAGACACAATTTTCAAAGAAAACATGTGATTTAGCGGTGTAGTGTATTGACATCACGCGTTTTGGACAGCAATAATTTGTATGGAAGAAGAAATTGTCAATGGAGTTACCACATAAATTATTTTAATTGAAGGATATTTTTGAATAAAAACGTATAAGTCACAATGATTTACTGTCTAATAATACGCTAGTACCTCACATGATGTTAATTTCAATAGATTTATGGAGTTTTGTTCAAAAACTGCCGTGGACAGCGAAGTGTGGGTCGAAAAGTTGATTGACCCAGTTACAAAACAAACCTAACCTACAGTTTTCGGATTTCAACCCATGTACCATATTTTCAGCAAGCATTTTTACCTTAAAAACCTCAATATCCCGGTAATTATTAAGTTTAGAGAAAAGTTGCCCATACAAAACATGCTTATTTTAGCGTCCTCTATACGATAGAATCATAAAAAATAGGTGTCATAATGACACCACCCCCATGAAAAATGTTCTCTAACCTAAAAATGAGTAAAAAACAATCTAAGTTTAAATCAATATACTTTTCTTTTGTAAATATTAACCCTATTAAATTTATCAATTTTAAAAGTTCCTCATTCTAAAAGAGCATGGTCACAGCGCAGAAAATCATACAGTAGGACAAAGAGTAGGTTACTAACTTACTAAGGCGGATTGAATATGAAAATTGTACCACTGGCCTTTTTGTGTGTTGTGACTGTCAAATTTTCCACAAGGTGACATTGCATCGTGTAGAGCTGATTCTGTGATGACTCTGTCTTCACATTTTTAATATTTACTTAAAAACTAGTCGGTATTTATAGTAAAAAAAAAAAAGTTTAGGGTTCTGTTATAATAAATTAATGAGATTATTTTAAACTGAATACTATTCGAACATTTTTTGTAACCTTAGCCCTTACGTCACACTCAAATCGTCAGAAAATTTAAATTCAGACTAAGGCATGTATCGTAATTTACATATATGTTCTTTACCTAACGTGTCTGAGTGTTTGATTAAAGGATACGTTATTTTTCTTATGATAGCTTGGACGCCCGGCCATATATTAAGGGCTTATATTTGATGGTAGTATTCGACAGGGTAGGTACTAGGATTATCCCCTAAGTACATTTACATAATAAATAAATATCATATTCCTTTTACAGCATAACCTGTTTTGATGGCAATCATGACCAAAATAGTTAAACACGTTGAGACTATTTTGACATATTTTTAAAAGTTCTACATGCTTCGGGTTCGAGAAAAATCGGGGAGGTTCAAATCTCATACAATATAACAGGTGAAAACATTAATAAATTATACACAAAGTATTTCAAATTAAACCATAACCATTCCAATTCGTATATTAGGAAAAACGGCTAAACATCTAAAAATGTCATGAGATATGTCATAAAATTAACATTTGATAACTCCACGAAATGTTCCCAAGTAACGGAAACAATCATATAACGTTTGCTATTCCAGAAGTTTCGATTGACTTGACATCCTGCTGTCCACAGCAAACTTAATTGTCGAGCTAAGTGCCAATCGAGAACAGGAAACAGGCCGAGCGCAGAAACTGCAGGTGTTTCACTTTTCAATGTTTTTAGGCATCCATACAAAACTCGTTTGGTTTGGTGGCTTGATGGTACAATAACAATTTGCAGGTATTAATTCTAATTCTAATTTTAAAATATGGCTTCCATCAAAGTTAATGATGATTTCGCCAATTTCGAGTTTGCTCGTATTAGAGCATGCCGTTGTTCGGTGAGGTTTTGCTTTTTGTAAAGTGATAGCAATTTACAAAAAACCACGCGGACTATCGGGCCTTGACCCAGGAAGGGCTATGAACGCTTCAAGTTGAATTCTTCATTAGCTATTCACTCATACGTTAGATCACTGCACAATACGCTATCAATACTACACATTGAATAACAAAAATGAATAAATAACGAACAACAAAACTTAAACGCATGCGGCCATCTTAAGTCACGAACCGGAAGTCCAATTTGCAGGTAATATTTTAGTATGCCATGGCTGTCTGGGATGACATAAAGAGTTGAAGACATCATTCTGTCGCAGATATGATTGTGCGGACTAAGTGCGAACGTGGTTGATTTGGTTGCTTAAACGCTACGATGCATATTTGTGATTATACGTTTTGTCATGTCATCTCTGTCTGGGATGGTATGAACTCATCATGATATCCCAGACACGATTGTGGGAACGATGTACCAATCGACGAGGGGAAATAGCGAGGCTCTAGTGCGAAACAATTTGTAGTTCGAGTTACAATGTATATAGTGTATCCGGCACTGTATGATCAATTTGATGTCAAATTTTGTCAATTTGGCACAAGTGAAAATCGACTTCAATTTTACAAATATATCACGGTCTTTGTAACTTGTGCCAAATTTTAATAATCCTGACATCGATTTAATCTCGTGATTTTGGATACACTACATCTTTAGGCTTGTTTTGCGGTATGAACCAGGAAGTCTGGTTATTAAAGGCAACTCTCAGCCAGGGACCGGAACCGGTTACCCTAACAAGGGTTTTTGATGAGGTTATCTTAGAAGTTGTTTTTAAAAACCCTTACATATTGTTAACCCTATGATGTGGTTGTTTCAATGATACGGTTACTGTTTCGTTGCAGTTAACGCGGTTACCGGTTACCTTAACTAACCTACCCCGTCCCACTAACCGAGTCTTTAGGGTATTGAACCGAGTTCAAACGAATGTGATCCTTAAGTAATGTGTTATTAGTTCAGTTTTTGAATAGCAGTTATAATAACTACTAACCGTAACTTAATAACCTTAACGTAAGGGTTTTTGAACGAGTTCTAACGAATATGATCCCTAAATTATGTCTTATTAGGTCAGTTTTTGAATAACAGTAACTCAGTAAATTTCTTATCTCTTGCAAGTCATAAACGTGTTTGGTTTGCGAGGTTTGTAACAATATGCTATAAAGCGACAATTCAGTCAATATTCAACTTTAAGTCTTTGGTGTAGAAACTTCTTATGTTACCATGGTAGCGTTGCTTAGCTCGAGCGGCGAAAACAATGTGTTGTTTGTTTTTTTTTCATATTTCATCTTTGCCTTTGCGGCTTGACAAATAACTGTAAGACGGAAAAAATAAAAGTTATTCGTTTATTTTTGCCGTCACCACTATTATCACACATTGGTTTATCGCAAAAACAATTAACTATCATTTCCTTCATACCCCGAAATACAGATTAGTATTGTTTCGATAAAAAAAATGTAACAATTAATGCGGCATTCAGTTAAGGCACAACTGCATTTTGATTATTCTTAAAACAATAATAAATACCGCGTCTCAGTGTGCAGTAAATGCCAATACCCCGATAACAATAAACTAAAAATAATTCTTAGCATTTCACTCATCCCTTTTCATCTAAGTATAATTATATTTAGGTTGATGTAGGTGTCAATAATGAACTTCAAATTATTTTAATCAAATTACACCCTTAAATTGTAAAGATAAGCAATATTAATGATGGTTCTATTGTTCTTATTATTCAAATTGATTTGAACAAGAATATTTCTTGTACTCTGTCTTGATTAAATCATGATCCTTTTTTTTAATAATAGTTAAAAACGTAATAATTATAAAAACATTTAAACATTAAAAAAGTTTTACGTAATTAATTAAAATGTTATTTGAAATAAAGTTAATTTTGTTATATTATGTATTCTATAATATTTTTTTTAACTATAGAAAGAAAATTCTTTACACACAGACAGATGTCCTTTTGTCCGGATTTCCGGCTGGTCTCGCTTAGGGGTCACATTTCTCAACCGATTTATGAAGTTTTGTGAGGTCTAGGTTAGTTAATTATATGAAATATTTGTGTCGATAAAATTGTTCGAAACTTGGTTCGAATAATTTAATCGACTTCGATTTGTAAACTAAGAAAAATAAAAAAAAACATCCATTTGCAAGAAAAAAATTAAACAATTTAAATTAATAATCAATGGCATTTATTTGTATATATCAAAAATCCAGTTTACTGTTCTATCAACACACAACCAATTTAAAAATTGTCTTTAAGTTAAAGTAAGTTGTTACAGCAGTAATCAGAAAGTAAATTAACATTTTATCATAAAATAAGTTGGCTCACTGAGTGGTCAAAATAAAAAACAAAAGAAAACTTGAAATCAAGCTAGCTTACGCACACAAACCATACATATCACATCTTATAATACAATAAGATATTATATATATGATTTCTATATATATAACAAATATAATATTATAAATAAATATGAAATATTAAAATATATACCTAGGTACCTTATTAAAATTTCAACAAGGGTCAACATGTTCTGCCAGCATCAACGCGATTTCTATAATAATACCTTTAAAAGTATTTACCATATTATAATCATGCTATGTTCATAAAATAAAATGAAATTTGGGTGTGTAAATAATTTACTAGAATAGTCATTTTTTTATCAGATAACAAAAATAGTAAGTTTAATTATACTACTAAAACCATAAAAATATCTTCATCACAGTTTAACATGCATAATCAGTCTTAATAACTACCTATTCTTAACAATTAATACTTATAACACCTATACATTAAAAACACCATAATAAAAAAAAACAATGACATATTTATAAATCTCATCACCCCCAACATCCTAAAATACTTATAACACCTATACATTAAAAACACCATAATAAAAAAAAACAATGACATATTTATAAATCTCATCACCCCCAACATCAATTGCTCATATCATCTCTATGCTGATGACCTCCAACTATACACCCATGTGAGGCCTGATGATTTGAACAGTGCTGTATCTCGTTTAAATATGGATCTCGACCACATTTCATCTTGGTCTAGACTCTTTGGCATTGCTGTCAATCCTTCTAAGTGTCAAGCACTAGTTCTTGGAAGTCCCCGCACACTGGTCACTAGGGATCTGACGCAATTGTCACCAGTCTGTTTCGAGAACATAGTGATCCCTTTTGACGCGCAGGTGAAAGACCTGGCCTTAATAATTGATGGTGGCCTTAGTTGGGAGCCGCAAGTGTCTGAGGTCTGTCGTAGAGTTACATGTACGTTACGATCTCTTTACAGATTTAAACATTTCCTCCCGGTAAGTACAAAGAGACTCCTTATACAGACTTTGGTGCTGCCAGTGATAGATTATGGGGATGTGTGCTACACTAATGTAACCCAAGGACTTTTGGACAGACTAGACCGGCTCCTGAACAACTGTATCCGTTTTATTTTTGGGCTACGCAAATATGATCATGTCTCCGCGTATCGTCGACAGCTGCAGTGGCTTCCGATTCGCGAGCGTAGGTCGCTAAGGATTTTGTGTACTCTCTTCTCTATTCTTTATGACCCTGTGGCACCAGATTACCTCAGATCAAAGTTTCAGTTCGTAAGTGCCCGGCCAGGCGGCGAGCTCCGTACCTCCCGTAAACTACTACTCTCTGTTCCTCCCCATCGCTCTGGCGCCATGGGCAATTCGTTCACAGTGCAGGCAATTCATCTCTGGAATGCCCTTCCCCTCTGTATACGTCAAGCTGAGAACAAGCTCTCTTTCAAGCGCTTGGTGCGCAAGCACCTTTTGGAAAATCTTCAACATTAGGTAAATCTCGTCGTAGTCATTTAACAGCAGGTACCCTATATATATAATCCATATTCATATATATTCATACTCATATATATATAGTATAAATAAATATTATATATATATTCCCATAATTATGTATTTATCAACGTAACTAGTGTTTTTTTTTTTTTGTTTCGATATTTGCATCGTGTGTATACACGTATTGTTGTACACCCTTCCCGCACGTATAATGTCTCTGTTTGACCTTGTGGTTGACTGGTAGAGAATGCCTCATGGCATTAAGTCCGCCATTTGTACTTTTACTTATGTATTTTGTGCAATAAAGTTTAAATAAATAAATAAATAAATAAATAAATAAATAAATGACATAAATCAGCAATCAAAAAATCAAATCACTTTAAAATTAGACCTTATCAAATATATTACTAAATTATGGATTACTTATTATTTACGTAATTTTGGAAAGCCGTATGATACAATTCTGTCATAAATTTTACACGTGCCCACATTTCCTTCAATTTATCGTCCGGTACATCTTCTAACAATTCCTTGAATTTCTGTACGTTTTTCATATATAACCTTCCTTCCTCTCTTGATTTAACTTTGAGTCTGAAATAAAAAAATATATACTTAATTTGGCATTTCATTTTAAGTTTAGTAAGTAATACGTCACTAATATTACATTTATATATTAGAAATGTAAGCGCCGTACAATAAAGTACAACGTTAAATGCCTATTTTTTGTTAGGAATGCTAAACTGGCAGCTCTAAGGATACCCGAACATTAAAAGTAAATTGGAATAATGCAATATACATATATATATACTTATGATTTTTAGCTAAATGTGCCAACATATTCTGAATAAAATGTATAATAAATGAAAATGCACAAACACACATTTACGAAATGTCATTGTAGTAGATATTCCGAATTTGTATAGTAATTAAATATTATATATTTACATATACATTCATTTAAACAAGTTGTCTGAACGCCTCATTTCATGGCAAAAGGCCGCCATTTATATCTACGTTTTTGTGGAATGCAATGTGCAATTAACTTTAAATAAATAAATATATGTACGTATAGGTATATATATAATTAGAATATGGTTGAAAATAAACAAACATATTGCAGATACTATTAAGGAAAAAATATCAGTTCGAGTACCTTTAAGGTCGATAGTATTTACAAAGACTTAATGGTAAACAAAATTGAAATATCATCATAATAAGAATGCATAACTTACCAGTTTCTGCTGTCTTTTGCCTGTTAAGTTTATTTACAAAGTCACTATATTCCTCGGGAAAGTTGCATGGCAGTGGCAGCAAGCGCTTTTTGTTGTCCATTTTAAAGTTTTTTTTTAATATTCGTTATTTTATGGCACCCGTTTTTAACTGACCAGTTGGACGATTTGGAGGATACTGAGTAACTAACGCTTAGCATCCATGATGCTTCAAAACAATACTAATCCCATCTCTTTCTTACATTTTTTATCTTATCCGTCATTTTTAAACAGCACGTTGCATACTTAAAAATACCATGCTGCAAGCTCTCTTTTGTTCTTATACGATGGTTTTTACTGTTATCAGGTATAATGCTGGTAACGCAGCAAAGTTGCCGATCGTTCTTCGATAAGAAAAAACTTTAGTATGAAAATTATAGTTATTTATTATTAGATGTTATTACTTTTTTATTAGCAGAACAATCACATCAAATTATCAACTAATTAACAACATCAGTATAGGAGAAACATATAAAAAGCGAAGATAAAGTACTTATTATCTAATAACAACAACAAAAAACAAAAAGTCAAAACAAAACTAGTGTAAAAAAAACACGGCAAAACGTGAACATTCTGCCAACTCCGCTCATCTATAATGATCCTTCAAGGTTCAGTTCCAAACCCTAACGCGTAGGGGTTTAGAGTTAACTGCTATAAAAAACCCTTACGCGTTAGGGTTTCAACCGTAACTGTGTAACTGTGTTGAGGTTGTAGTTAACTGTTATGATATGGTAACCTTAACATAGGGTTACCAAATGAAAAGGTTACCTTATGTTATGGTTACCAAATTGTTGGGGTTACCTTATCAATAGGCTTAACTTTAAAGAGGGGTTTTCCGGTCCCTGCTCTCAGCAGAGACTTCAATGACTGTTCAAATCAATGTTTCCAAAGCGTAAATAAGTGTTATGTTTTAGTTAGGTATTTCGTTGCGGATGATACTGCTCAGTATGGCATTCGTTTACGCCACGCACTACTATGCAAATTAATATGTCAACACACTTAAATATTCGTAAAGATCAAAGCACAAAGCACATATGCGTAACCTGGCGGAAAAGACGGGGAATCAACCCAGTACGTCTGGATTACTTGTCTAACTTGTTAACCTCTCCACCACCCTAACGCCGGAGAACCTTTCAATTTTTTTCTTATACTTTGTGTGTCGATCTGTGTATTGGTTATTTGAAAAGGTTTACAAAGTTATCTGGCGTTAGGGTGGTGGCGGTTAACACCTTAATTGGACCGGTAATCCAGAGTTTTTTTTGTGCTTTGATCTTTGAATCAATGGTTAACCCACATTAAAAATAATGAGACATGTTTCATAAATGTATATATAGATAAACTCATCAGCCCTCTACAAATATTGCATGATAATCGGGAATTTCGGCGGGATAAAATTTAATTACAAGAATTAAGGGCAAATAACTGCAGCGAGTGCTATCGGGAGAACGAACCAACATTGTCGCGCTAATGTTTCAGAACCGTTCGAAAATTGCGACAATTACAGCCAACGATTGCGGCGCCGTTCCGCGTAAGCGGCGGATTTGGGGTTGGGAATGTGTTGAATTCGAACAGGGATATAGAAAGTAAGTGGCGGAAACTGTGGTGAAGATAGAGTGAAATTCAATATTGTTTTAGCAAAGACGTGGGCTTTTCTCGATCCAGTGATGACGCAAATACATCAGCTTAATTTATTTGTACAAGGACAGAATTTACACTCATTCAATTTAAATATTCAGTGAGATTTAATGTTACTTTTAACAAAAGGTATCAATAAACATATTACATATAATGGTCTTCCGTCCATTAAGAATATGAGAAATTGCAGTACCGGTAAATTTCAGTGATAGTAATCCCGGGAAATCCATATAGCGACACACTTATATCCTTGTCCTTATAGTTTATTTGAGAATCTTCGCAGCGTAGCATGCAGCAAAGCTGTTTTCTGAAGCTTGGCGGTTCACCTGTTGTTTTTACCTTTTGACGTTGCCTTGGTAAAAAGTCACCGAAGCTTGAAACTTAACCCTTAAAAGCATGGTGTAAGATGCAGCTTACATAAACAAAAATGAATTACTGGTTGTAAACTAGAAACATTTATTTGAAATAACAATATTTTATAATGTTGTGTTTTTAGGGTTCCGTACCTCAAAAGGAAAAAACGGAACCCTTATAGGATCACTTTGTTGTCCGTCTGTCCGTCCGTCTGTCAAGACCCTTTTTCTCAGGAACGCGTGGACGTATGAAGCTGAAATTTATATCAATTACTCAGGTCTACTGTCCCTTGAAGCTGTGAAAAAATCAAACTTCTAAGCCAACGCAATCAAAAGATACAGCCGTTTATGCCGCAAATTTTCGACACTTGCAAGGGAATCAAAACCTACAGGGTGCTTCCCGTGAACTCAGAATCTTGAAATTTGGTACGAAGCAACGTCTTATAGCATAGATAAAGGAATAATTACGAAAACCATAAATTTTTTTTTAATACCTAACTTTGCACCTAATTTGCAAATTTTCGACACTTGCAAAGGAATCAAAACCTACAGGGTGCTTCCCGTGAACTCAGAATCTTGAAATTTGGTACGAAGCAACGTCTTATAGCATAGATAAAGGAATAATTACGAAAACCATTTTTTTTTTTTTTAATACCTAACTTTGCACCTAATTTATATGGGGCGCTATACATACCAGGTGCAAACTTAACTTAACCACTTAGGGATGGAAAGTGTTTGTACGGAACCCTCGGTGCGCGAGTCCGACTCGCACTTGGCCGGTTTTTTTTTTTAAATCATGCATTTAAGGGTTAACCGTAACGTATTCGTGCTATTAAACCTGTGCACTTCAAAGCAAAACGTCTCCGAGAGGAAAAGGCGTGTTATTTGTACAAGGGAGTGCCCCGTGAAATAATTCGTCCCACCTTGACCCAGTTTCCCTATTGTGAACAAAAAATGAAATATTTAGAAGGTTATTTCATCTGTCTACAAGGCTTTTATAGCTTTAACTCGGCAATTTAAATTGAAAGGATTGACGGTAACGAATTGTGCGTTTGTTAAAGTATGAGTATTAAATTAAAAGGATTTTCGCGGTTACAGTAGGTACCGTCTTTCGTAGGTACGTTGGATTATTTGAGGACTAAAGTTCGACGTCAAGGAGACAATATATTTTAGATAAAATAAACAAAATTAAACTATCTGAATTAGAAGTAGATATCATGATGAAAATAGATTCAAAATAAAAGAGAAGAAGAGTTAGTTAATTCATTTGAATAAAGTGGCAATTCTTCTTATTATGATGAGTATCACAGTCAAACCATAAAACATTTTCTTTATTTTAAAAATTCTATTTAAAGTGAGGTTTGTGGTTCATTTATCTTAAAGGTGCTTAAGAAACGAGTTTTATTTAGTTATTTAAACTTTATTGCACAATAAAAAGTCCAAGTGGCGGACTTAACGCCTTAAGGCATTCTCTACTACTCAACGACTAAGTTAAACAGAAATATTTAGTTTTAATGAGACACAGTGGCGTGGCATAATCCTCGGAGTTCTGAGCTACTATTCTAAAGGTAACTAGGACCATTGTCTTTTATATAGCTACTAGCATTAACCCGCGGCTTCGCTCGCGTGCCTATATAATATACATCATCCTACGGGAACAATGCTCTTTTTTTTTCAGGATTAAAAGTAGGCTATTTGTTAAGTTAGGGTATAATCTGCAATCTGCATTTCCCTCATGCATATCCGTTTTTTTTAATCTATTAGAATAACGCGGGTTTCTATCCATACCTCAAAAGCAAAAACAGAACCCCCTTATATGATCACGTGTAGCTGTCTGTCAGCCCGTCTGTTACAACCGATTTGCTGCAAAACTATTGGACCGATTAAATTGCAATTTGGCGCAAATGCTTTCAAGAATTTTCATGACCACAAATAAAATTTCAAAATCGGTGGCATTTTCGTAATTAACGTCCCAACAAACCATAAAAATTGCACCCATACTCATATTTAGTCATTTCAACCCCATCGCACCCCAACAGGCGAGACGGTATTTCACGTCCACCACGTTTGTTTTTTTTTTAATCGTTGTTGTTTTGGTAATCGGCGACCTGATAAACCATAGAAACATTACCCTTGTTGATTTTCAGACTTTGTCACCATATTCTCCTCCTTTAGGGGTTGAATTCTCAAAAAACATGAAACACGTGCTTACTCATTTATTGTTAGAAATACTTAATAAATAAACTTATTTGTCACCATATTCTCCTCCTTTAGGGGTTTAATTCTCAAAAAACATGAAACACGTGCTTACTCATTTATCGTTAGAAATACTCCTTGGAAGTTTTCAATAAAATAGTCTAACTAATCTTTTCCCCATACAAACTTACGACCCCCATTTCACCCCTTTGGGGGGGGTGACTTTTGACAAATGCTTCTTTTATTGCACCCCTAGAGTTTATAAGGACACGTAGGTTCCAAATATGGACTCTCTAGAACCAGCGGTTTAGTATTTAGACATTGCAACCCCATTTCACCCCAACAGGGAAGATGTTAAATCACGTCCGCCACGTTGGATTTAAAAATCGTTGCGGTTTTCGTAATCAGCAACCCGATAAACCATAAAAGCATTACCAATGGATTAGCTTGTGCCCGCGGCTTCGCTCGCGTTAAGAAGTATTATTATTAATTATGTATAGTTTTTGCGGCTTTACTTTTGTTTAGCGTGTGTAAAAAAATAGGGCCTACAAAACTTCTTTGTACACAATATTCTTGACTAATCTGTCATTAGGCGCTAAAACTATCAAGCTACTGGGTGAACTTACTCGAGAGCAAGCAACATAAAACTGTCCATGAGAGAAGCAATGTTCTATCAAGTCAATACCCGCAAATTTGAGAGTTTGCCCCTGAGACTTGTTATTCGAGATTGGTTTAATGAATTGGTTTAATAATCTGCAATCTGCATTTCCCTCATGCATATCCGTTTTTTTTTAATCTATTAGAATAACGCGGGTCTCTATCCATACCTCAAAAGCAAAAAAAGAACCCCCTTATAGGATCACGTGTAGCTGTCTTTCAGTCCGTCTGTTACAATCGATTTGCTGCAAAACTACTGGACCTATTAAATTGCAATTTGGCGCAAATGCTTTCAAGAATTTTCATGACCACAAATAAAATTTCAAAATCGGTGGCATTTTCGTAATTAACGTCCCAACAAACCATAAAAATTACACCCGTACTCATATTTAGTCATTTCAACCCCATCGCACCCCAACAGGCGACCCGACCTATTACCAATGGATTTTCAGACTTAGTCACCACATTTCTCCCTTTTAGGGGTTGAATTAAAAAAAAATGAAACACGTGTTTACTCATTTATTGTTAGAAATACTCCTGTGAAGTTTCGAATAAAATAGTCTAACTAATTTCACCCTTTTAGGGGGTAAATTTAGAAAAATCCTTTCTTAGTGCACCCCTACACCTTATAAGGAACCTACGTGCTAAATTTGAACTCTCTAGAACCAGCGGTTTAGTATTTAGACATTTCAACCCCATTTCACTCCAACAGGGGAGATGGTAACTCACGTCCGCCACGTTGGATTTTAAAATCGTTGCGGTTTTTGTAATCAGCGACCCGATAAACCATAAAAACAATACCCATTCTGATTTTCAGACTTTGTCACCACATTTCTCCTTTTTAGGGGTTGAATTTTCAAAAAACCTGAAACACGTGTTTACTCATTTATCGTTAGGAATACTCCTGTGAAGTTTTGAATAAAATAGTCTAACTAATCTTGTTTCCCCATACAAACTTTGGACCCCCATTTCACCCCTTTAGGGGGTGATTTTTCAAAAATCCTTTCTTAGCGGATACCTACGTCATAACATCTACCTGCATGCCAAATTTCAGCCCGATCCGTCCAGTGGTTTGGGCTGTGCGTTGATAGATCACTATGTCAGTCAGTCAGTCAGTCAGTCAGTAACCTTTGAGTTTTATATATATAGATAATGGGCTGTGCGTTGATAGATCACTATGTCAGTCAGTCAGTCAGTCAGTCAGTCACCTTTGAGTTTTATATATATAGATAATAATTAAGTTAAATAAGACGAAATGCGGCATGCTTTTAAGACGAATATTTTATCTTGGTTTATTTGAATGACTTTCAAGAAAATATTTGTTCAAGGTTAATTTGGCGGAAAAGCCATTAAAATACAACACATGGTTGGTTAATATGCTTACCCAGTTGAGAGCGAATCGCATCTCGTAAAGGATATATGATAGAGTAAAACACGATATTTATGTTCGCCTACTCTTTATATTAATCCTAAGATATGTTAAGGTAAATCAAAGGATCCCAATGACGCCAAATTATCATTATCAACGATCTAATTAAAAAAGACTCGACATTTGCCATCGTTTTACAAATGTATTTAAATCTGTTACGCTCAAAGGATCAAAACCCTAATTTAAGTAATTAATTAATATTCTCGATAGGTACTGAAATTGTAAGTCACGAGTAACTCGCTGCGAATGTCTAAATTTAAATATAAGTAGGTACAATATTGTAACCTCTTTCAGTCTTCTTAGAACTTGTGAATGTTTTTAATGTACCTAGACTACACATAGGTATATTACAAGACTTTGAAGCCGATTTTAGTTGTATTAAATACGACTTTATTGCTTTGAATATTCTATCTGGCAATTTTTACTAAAAGAAAAAAGTTCCGACAATTTTATGGAAATACATTAGACGATCGCAATTCTATAATTTAACCCTCTTTTTACCCCCTCATAACGTTTCCTTTCCGTGGCCCATAACCCATAACAAACAACCAGATTCATCCAAAGCTATACTATTCTAGTAGGATAAGATCATTGTGTTACTCTTTATACAATACATGTACCTATATTACGTATGTGCATTACGTTCGGAAATCTATTGCAAACTAAACGGTATTTATGTAGCAAACAAACTAGAAGGTTGGAATCCGCCTCGCTAAGCAGTACCTAAATCTGCATTTAACCCACCACACGAAGCATGATCTATGCAACTTGCTAAGCCTGTATTCAAATTGGAATGCACCTTCGGTTGCCGACGCCGCTGGAATAAGTTGGTTTATAGTTATCCTGGATAATATTTTATGAGTTCGTTGGGTAACAACGCAACGCATACAAACTTAATTTGCGAAAACAATATTTATTATGTTATTAAATAAGTTTCTGTCAAAAATGTCATTTTAGTGGCAAGCTTTTATAGCCGACTGTACTTTTCTTTGGATATCCATCAAATGCTCACTGAGTCGATTCTAAAGAGCCCAAGCTCGGTAGGATTGCTTTTTCTATTATAGAGTTCCTATGGCCACCTTCCGGCTCCATCATCAGATCAGCCCCATGGTAACATATTATTGTATTGTCATCAAAGTCAAGTAAGTATGCTAAATTTCAGCTCAATAGGTTGACGATATCTGCTTCAAAATTGAGTTGCAAGATTTCACCCGAACAAACATACTTAGATACATACATACGAGTACATACAATGCAAGTTAAATAAAAGCTTTTAAAATAAACTATGGCGGACCTAATGTCATTCCTACCAATGACTTTATCAAAACCTGGCTTCTATTAAATTGTTGTTAAGTAGATTATTTCAACAACTTACTTGTAACAAGTAAGTATAACAGAAACACTAAACGGCACACAAAACGCATCTACTTGTGTGTATACTTGCATAAGCAGTCACCTTTCATACGCAGGATTCATGACAAGTAAGTATAACAGAAACACTAAACGGCACACAAAACGCATCTACTTGTGTGTATACTTGCATAAGCAGTCGCCTTTCGTACGCAGGATTCAAAGAGAATATAATCACTACGTTTTAAGAGGCGGGACTCTCATACTAGCTAATAGAATCAGTCAAGAAACAGTTTGCATGGCAAACCAATACCATAATTTACGTCAAAGAACCAACAAACAACAGTAGTACCAACCTAACAGACTAAAATAGTGTAGCGGCCTATACTCTCGCTTTTTTATCGATATCGATAAAATGAACAGGGTTGAAATAAAGGCTAATACGTAAACTATTTTTTTTTCTCGAAATTAGGTTAGTTTTGTCTCCACATTTAAGTCGTATGTTGTACAGTGGATAATAATAATGATATAATATTGTTCTAATACAAGGTTCCACTTAAATGTAGACCCGAAATAAAATTAAAAACCTTTAATAATTATTTATTGTTACACATTCTTAAATTTTTATTCGATTATCAAGTCTTCTTTTCCCACTAACTTGACCCACTGCCTGCATCTGAAAATATTTTATAATTAAAACAGAGTTATAATTTCCTATATCTAAGATTAAAATCAAAGACTCATAACAATTCGTTTAAAAACTGACACAATTTTTTTATTACTATAAAACAAGTGGACATTGATTTGCACGCATCAGGTATAAGCTGAATGGGCATCATAAAATAATCAGTATTTTTGTGCTCATATTTCATGCTAGTCCTCACACAATTCGACTTTACGTAATAATTTGCACTGATGAACAAATAAGCATGTATATAGTTATCGATAGATACAGTACATCTCTAGTACACAATAAAAATGGAAATAAAATATCTACTTTAGTATGTTTATAGCCTGCTGCATTTAAATATGGCTAAAAATTTCTATATCAATACTTACCGGTCTTCATCTAAGGGAAATTTCGCCAAAAACATCCGTTTATTAAAATTTTCACGACTAGCTCGATTTCCATAAATTTCACAAGTTATAAACCGTCTTTTCGGTGGCATTGTCACAAAATATATTCACTAACCAGTGTTCGATCACATTTCACTACTTTCAATTATTACAAATAAAGACCAAAACAATTAGAAATGCACAAAAATAATCAAACAAAACAGACGAAACCCAATGACAAACAAAACAATATGGCTGACGGGGGATGACCACAGATTAGATACTAAGAACTATACTGATGGAGTATGGTGGCTATTGTTTGCCATGTTAAGTCCATACAAAAGTTTTTTTGTTCCTAGTTGCGTTAGACTGGCAGGATTCATGACAAGTAAGTATAACAGAAACACTAAACGGCACACAAAAGGCATCTACTTGTGTGTATACTTGCATAAGCAGTCGCCTTTCGTACGCAGGATTCATGACAAGTAAGTATAACAGAAACACTAAACGGCACACAAAACGCATTTACTTGTGTGCATACTTGCATAAGCAGTCGCCTTTCGTACGCAGGATTCAAATATTTATTTTAACTACAAGTTCCAAGTGTGATTCTTCAAAAATAATATATATAATGCATCGCGTTAGTGACTCCATCTAAACGGTATTTACGAATAAAATCTCTAACCATCTGCAGTTGATCCGCACTCTCGACTTAGCGATATCAACTGACATTCTATATAGTGAAATTAATAATCTACTAGAAATATTAACTAACGAAATGCAGCGAAGTAAGAATACTGGTTACTTGGGTTAGTAGATATTAAGTAGTATCGTTTTAGTTTCGAAAATAAAACCAGAATATTAAATGTTAATAGTTTTATATTATAGCAGCCGCATCACATACTTACAAAAACACACTACTGATTCAATTACAATACACATTATTAAATAATAATAAATAAACTCAGTTTTTCTTTTTTATGAACATTAAAGTTAGTATTTATTGCAGCACCGCGGTCGTACCATGTATTTCGTTCCTTCTTCTATTACTGTAAAATTTTTAGTCCTGTGCAAGACGGACAACGGAGCCTTGGTATCTAATAGGTTCCCATTGATATTCTTTGGGTACGAAACCCATAGAAATCGTATTGAGTTCATTAATTACCTATTACATAATCCACTTCATTCGTCATGAACTCAAGGTGCACACAAATATTTTGACGTTCGCAACAAGACCATTAATCAGACGTTCCCGTTTATTACCGCGTTTGTGTGTTTGTTTACGCTGCTTCGAATTTCTCTCGAGCAATGAAACAATTTAGGATTTTGAGTACATTCACGTTATTTCGCTTTAGGCTCATATTCGGGGAGCAACATTTTGAATACGTAGATATTTAGGGACACCTATTCTTGAAAATTTGCTGTGTTTTGTTCCAGTTTAAAACTAGATGGGAAACGGGTTCTCGTTATCGGGTTAAGCTGATAAATGAGGAATAAGGATTAATAAAAGGTACTTGTGTTGCTGGTGCTGTAAGCAAATGAGTAAAGCAAATAGTACGAACCTAATTCGATCAAAATTCATGGTTAGACTAACATGAATTCTACTTTATCTAGCTAGGTATTTACTTTCTTTATAATATCGAGCAGATATATACCGCCCTTAGCTTATTCCACTTTCCGAAGAACAAATACACCTGACCTCCCCTTTGTTCTGGGTTTTAGACCTCAGTACGTGTGAAAATAGCTGACGCCGAATCAAGACGCGGGGTACATTTTTAATTTGTACTAATTGATCTAATTCAATTGGAACAAGTCGCTTTGCGTCCATGGAGATTCGAGGATTAAACGTTATCGGTGTTCTAATTCCTTTGAGAGATCTTAATAAGATAGTGCAAAACAATTTAGACGGGCTTACTTCTTGTTTTCTTATTTCTTCTGGGACTATGTTTTCAACTCAATGAAAAGATAAACGATTGATTGTATAATTTTATTAAATAATTTTAGTAATCATTACTTCTAATAAAGTATCAAAATGAAGAACGTGTTCGAAACAAATCCAGTAATTAAATTCTTTAAGATTACCGAAAATTAATTGTCCAAACATTTGGCCAAACGACGAAAAAAAGTAAATAAATGACTTGTATAATTATCAGTTAGACTTACAATAACACGAATTTCGACGTATTAGAAGACAGCACCTGTCCTCCTCAGCAAAGCATTTTGTTTTACGTATTATTTCTCTTGATGGAAAACGGGAACGCTCCTTATTTAATGCACTGTACACTGTTGAACGCTGTAATTAGATTAGAAAATTCATGTAAGCTAAACTTCCAAACCACCCGCAAAGTCAGAATCATTTAGTAGATGGTTCGTAAACTAAGATACACTAGAGACCCGTTGCGGCGTCAAACCGCCGCTAGAATATGGAAATTTCAATAGCGTCACATAAAAGAAACTACTTTATCGATAGGTTTTTTTTGGCAATAGAAGTCAATAAAAAAATTTAAGAAAATCACGTTAAAATGATAAACGATGAAGGCTAGAGCCAGGCCTGATAGCCAACTGTACCACGTGTTAACGTGTGTAACTTTCACGTAAAAACTACTGAATGGATTTTAATTAAACTTTACAATAATATAGCTTATACATCAGAAAAACAAATAGGCTACAATTTATAAAGATATTGTGTGAATTGTTCAAAATATGACGATAAATGTTAAGTTATCCCTACTATCCCTACTAATACTCGTACTCTTATTACAAATGCGAAAGTGTGTAAGTATGGATGGATGTTTGTGACTCTTTCACGTTAAAATTTCCCCCGCCCTTTGGACACTACAGACTATATTTTAATGCTGACTGTACGAAGTATGACAAATACAGAAAATCGTCAGTCGCGAAATCAAAAATGTTCGACACTTTTGAAACTTAACACCGACCAACTTTTTCATTCCCGGGCCATTTACAAAGGTCCCTAAGGAACGTGAAATAAAATCTATCCAGTCTCTTGTCAACAAAAATGTATGTACAGAGCTTATCAGTTGAAGTCTGGCTAATGAATGTAGAACTAAACTTCATGAACTATCCATGAACACCAAAGGTCATCTACACTTTGACAAAAGTGTGGTAGCATAATTGACAATTATTTAGATCTATTCTCATAGTGTGCGTGGAGATTGAGTGAGCAGCCTTCAAAAATTAAATAAAATGTGCTGATCATTTAGTAAAAGTTCTATAACAATTGTAAAACCAATTGATGAATTTGTAAAATGATAAATAAAAATAATACATTCATTAACGTGTGCTCACTCAGTTCTCACAAACTACCAACGAAATCTGTGAATTTGTTTATCTATATATATAAACGGATTTGTCCTGACTGACTGACATATCAACGCAGAGCCGAAACTACTAATGTTAGAGAGTTGATTTTTGCACAGTAGGTTACTTTTATAACGCGGGCTAGAGATAAGAAGCGATTTTGAAAAATTCTATCCCTAAAGGTGTTAAAAAGGGGTGCAAAGTTTGTATGGGATACAAGTTTTTTTTAAAGCTAGAAACTTGAAACTTTGTTAGAAGATATTAAAATAAAATAAAAGAAAAATAATTTCAGCGTTTTTGAAAATTTATCCCCTAAGGTGGTAAAAAAGGGGTTGAAAGTTTGTATGGAGATCAAGTATTCTTTTGAGCGCGGGACTCGAATCTTTGTGTAAAAGCATACTATTAAAATACAAGAAAAGTCATTTCAGCGTTTTCAAAAATTCGACCCCTAAAAGGGTAAAAAAGGGGTTTAAAGTTTGTATGGAGATCAAGTATTTTTTTGAGCGCGGGACTTGAAACTTTGTGTAAAGGCATACTATTAGAATACAAGAAAAGTTATTTCAGCGTTTTCAAAAATTCGTCCGCTAAAAGGGTTAAAAAGGGGTTGAAAGTGTGAATCCCTTACAAATTTCTTGAAACTTCTTATTAAGGCATATACAATAATAACAAAATAACATTAATTTAACGTCATCAAAGATTCAACCTCTAAGGGGGTTAAAAGGGGGATGAAAGTTCGTCTTGGGGTTCAAATGTAATTTTAAGCTAGGAACTTTAAACTTCGTAAAAAGCTATGCAAATAAAATGGAACAAAAGTGATTTCAGCGTTTTTGAAAATTCATCCTCTTAGGTGGTAAAAAGGGGGTTGAAAGTTTGTATGGAGATCAAACCTTTTCTTGAGCGTGGGACTTTAAACTTTGTATAAAGGCATATAATTAAAATACAAGGAAAGTAATTTCAGCGTTTTCAATAATTCGTCCCCTAAAATGGTTAAAAAGGGTTGAAAGTTTGATTCCATTACAAATTCTTTGACTAAGGCATATATAATAATAACAAAATAACATTAATTTAACGTCATTATAAATTCAACCTCTAAGAGGGTTAAAAGGGGGATGAAAGTTTGTCTCGGGGTTCAATTTTAATTTTAAGCTAGGAACTTGAAACTTTGTAAATAGGTATTAAAATAAAATAAAAGAAAACTGATTTAAGTGTTGTTGAAAATTCATCCCTGAAACTGGTAAATAAGGGGTTGAAACTTTGGATGGAGATCAAACCTTTTTCTGAGCGCAGGACTTTAAACTTTGTATTAGTGCATATAATTAGAATACAAGAAAAGAAATTTCAGCGTTTTTGAAAATTCAGCCCTGAAGGTGGTGAAAAGGGGTTGAAAGTTTGTATGAAGATTAAAAAAAATTTTGAGTGTGGGACTTGAAACTTTAAATAGAGGCGTATTATTAGAATACAAAAAAGTGAGTCAGCGATTTTGAAAATATATGTAGCCCTGAAGATGGTGAAAAATTGGGCAAGTGCGAGTCCGACTCGCGCATGAAGGGTTCCGTACCTATATATATATATCTATAACAAGTTTGTTGTATGGGAGCCCCCCTTAAATATTTATTTTATTTTATTTTTAGTATTTGTTGTTATAGCGGCTATAGAAATACATCATCTGTGAAAATTTCAACTGTCTTGCTATCACCGTTCTTGAGATGCAGCCTGGTGACAGACGGACGGACGGACGGACGGACAGCGAAGTCTCAGTAATAGGGTTCCGTTTTTACCCTTTGGGTACGGAACCCTAAAAAGGGGTTGAATGTTTGGAATGGAATGGACATCAAACCTTTTTTTGAGCGCTGGACTTGAAACTTTGTATTTATAAAGGCATATAATTAGAAATCAAAAAAAGTAATTTCAGCGTTTTAGAAAATTCAACCCCTGAGGCGGTAAAAAGGAGGTTGATAGTTTGTATTGAGATCAAACATTTTTTTGAGCGCAGGACTTGAAACTTTGTATAAGGGCATATTATCAGAATACAAGAAAAGTGAATTCGTTTTTGAAAATTCAGCCCAGAAGGTGGTGAAAAAGGGGTTGAAAATTTGTTTGAAGATCAAATATTTATTTTGAGTGCGGGACTTGAAACCTGAGTTCATAATGATTCCGCGTTATTAGAGCAATTTATCCGAAAACAAAACTAAAAAGAGGCCAAGAGCGAGTCGAACTCGCGTACGAAGTTCGGTATCATTACGTATAAAATGGCAAAAAAAAAACGTTCATTGTATGGGAGCAGCACTTCAATATTTATTATTATTTATTTTTTGTTGAATTACAGTAACCAACATCAAAATCATCAACTTGCAAAAAAAGAAAAGTAATTTCAACATTGTTTAGATCTGAAAATAATACAATAAAGATGTAAACTGTTCAAGATAAGATTCCACGCGGACGAAGTCGCGGGCAACAGCTAGTTTAACATATAATATTCATATGCTTATTTTAATTAAAACCTATGCTTAAGGTAAGTAGTAGGTAATTTGTAGATCACCTGGTAACGTATTTAAAGTTTTACAAATAATTTCGTATGCTCACTCAATCCGCACACTTTCGAAAACCCGATTTCTGATGAAAAAACTGCACATTGAAACTTCTGTATATGTATATAGTTTAGTAAAACTCATATGGGAATTTGTAAAATACAAAACAAACCGCTAACGTGGCAGATTTTTGGATAATAAATATTTGTAAGTGCTCACTCAGTCCACACATTATTCGTAAGTAAAAAATGTAAATATCTAAGATTTGTAGTATCTAGGAAACTATAAAGTAGTTCAACTTTAAGTAAAAAAAAATACTAAATATCCACCATCTAAAATTTTATATTCGTTGTCTGCTTTTAAAGATATTCAAATCTAAAATTTTGATTCTTTTTACTAAAAGTTGCACTACTTTATAGTTTCCTAGATACTACAAATCTTAAGATATTTACATTTTTAACTTACGAATAATGTGTGGACCGAGTGAGTACTTACAAACATTTATTATCCAAAAATCTGCCACGTCGCGGTTTGTTTTGTATTTTACAAATTCCCATATGATTTTTACTAAACCATACACATATATAGAAGTTTCAATCTCCAGTTTTCTCATTAGACATCTTGTTTTCAAAAGTGTGCGGATTGAGTGAGCATACGAAATGATTTGTAAAACTTTAAATACGTTACCAGGTGATGTACAAAATGATTACTTACCTAGCATAGGTTTTACTAAAAAATAGTATATAAATATTATATGTTAAATAAACACATTTACAGATTTCGTTGGTAGTTTGTGAAAACTGAGTGAGCACACGTTAATGAATTATTATTTTTATTTATCGTTTTACAAATTCATCAATTAGTTTTACAATTGTTTTAGAACTTTTACTAAATGATCAGCACATTTTTTCTCATTTTTGAAGGGTGCTCACTCAATCCACACGCACACATTCTCATAAGCGAGACTCTAGCAAACTTCACACAATAAATTGGCCGAACCGATTTTCGTGAACTAAGTATGTATGACCCATTAGTGTTCTTAAATAATAAGTGTATAATTCAAGAATTCTTGATGAAATTGCCTTTTAAACAAAAAATAACTAAATCTAAATCGGTTCATCCATTTAGGAGCGTCGATGCCACAGACAGACGCACAAATACACAGATACAGTATACTTAACTTGTCACAATAGTCGCTTAACTTCAAAGTCTGATAAATCCACGTTAATTTGTAACGGAATCTGAATCTTATTCATGTTTGAAAAGTTCCGTTGCTAATTTACGTGGATTGATCCAAGTTTGATGTTAAGCGACTCATATAGATTTCGTTACTGTAACGTGGTATGGGGTGGGGTAAGTAAAACACATGATTAAATTAGAAAGGGCACAAAGATCTTTATTAAAAGTTATGACTTAGTCCGTATAAGCATCCGACAACACTGTTACCTATATAAAAAAAGTAAAGTACCTACTCACTGTAAGACAGTTGTATATACTACTTATAGTGTTAAGAGGCCTTATTCCTTTTAAAATTATTTTTTTTCATATTATGACAAATATATTGATAATTAAAGCAATGTACGGAACCCTCGGTGCGCGAGTCAGATTCGCAATTGGCCGGTTTTTTGCTACATTATTACTTAATGCATACAGCCATCAAAGGATTAGGAAGCTCAATTTTCTGTACTGTAAAATTTTGCAATTGTGACTTACCCAGTTCTCCCTTTCGCCCTTCACTTACTACGAACAGAACTTAATGTGTTTATAATTCGCAAACTACACATCGGAATGCAAATATTTTAACTGTATCTTGGAGTACAATTTTTGGTACATTTTTTTAGAGTAATAACATTTCTCAATAATCAAGGGCTTCATGGTAAACTGCGATACACCCGCCATCCTGACAGTCAGAATGGCGGGTGTACCTAAACATAGTAATAACTTTTTGTACGGAGAGGTACAATTTTTTTTTAAAGTAGGTACAAAATAGTACATATTGAGTACATTTTATTGGTATAATTGTTTTACAAATCCGTGATGGTACACCCGCCATTCAGACTCTCACATTTTTTAATATTTTCCGATATACTAAATTCATTATAAATTATGTTTCATTCTATTATTAGCTCGGTGCAGATCGATTTAGCTTCGGATCTTAGACTATAACCTACTATTCTGGTAGCCGATCTGTTGGGTACCTATTGAGAATTTCATTGCGTCTATATGCTCATCAGAACAGTTATATTTAGTTAAAAAATAATATTTGTACTTGTAGATAACTACACGTATGAATGATGATTTATTAAACAAAGTATTTACCAATACTTAAATTATTTTGTTAATTGTCGTGAATAATATACGAATAATTTGTCAAATAATGTTTTGTGATACAAATGTTTTGTAAAAGTTGTTTAGCAAGTGATTGGATACACTTACGTCGTTTTTTAGGGTTCCGTACCCAAAGGGTAAAAACGGGACCCTATTACTGAGACTTCGCTGTCCGTCCGTCCGTCCGTCCGTCTGTCACCAGGCTGTATCTCAACAACGGTGATAGCTAGACAGTTGAAATTTTCACAGATGATGTATTTCTATTGCCGCTACACAGTCTTTTACAAACCCCGTTTTTGTCTCACGCCAATTTTTTTCAAAACATACATATGACACGATACATATTACCATTACGAACATCAGACTAAAACTCCCACATCGATAGGTCCTGTAGTTTTTTTTTTAATAATCATCAAAGTAGCTCATATTTGGGTCATGAAATTTACATTTCATTTTATTGCTCAAGAAAAGGTCTACTTACAAAAAATTTGATTAAGCCACATGAACCTGCATATGATTCCCTACCATTTGCATTTTTTTCGTACTCGTACTGTGATCACTTTCGGAGATAATATTGTTTTTAGACTTTTCTGTTTTCATTTTTTTATTTCATATTTACCCCGTATTAGGCGGAGATATTTTAGTACACGATATCTCAAATGTTTCTTTATGAGCAGTATTAAAAACACGATCTAATTCCGTGGAAGTCAGAAGATATAAATTATAGAAGTTACATCCGGGTTTTTTCACTTCGGGCGAAAATATATCCGGTTCCCGATATTTAGTTTCGTTGCTATGTTTCGATGAAATGCTTCAAGTGATTAGTCCGTTTCACATTTTTAGTTACAGTTTGTGTGACTTTTGAGTGTATAATTTTGTAATAAAGTGTGTGCTTTAATTAGTGGATTAATTTGTGCGTTTTCTATCTATTACGAACCCTATGCTCGTAACATTATTATTACCTATATAATCCATTATCTTACATTTCAATTTTGATTATAAAAACCTCCCGGTTATTGAGAAACATAATTTCGTTGCTAATATACTTCTATTAAATGAAACATTTTATATCCCAAAAATTATTCATTTCCGGATTTCCCGGATATATAAAGTGGCAACCCTGACTATTTTTTTCAATCATTTCTATCTTCTGACTTCCACGGAATTAGATCGTGCTTTTAATACTGTTGATAAAGGTACATTTCAGCTATCGTGTACTAAAATATCTCCGCCTAATACGGGGTAAATATGGAATAAAAAAAAGAAAACAGAAAAGTCTTAAAACAATACTATCTCCGAAAGTAATTACAGTACGACTAAGAAAAAAAATGCAAACGGTAGGGAATCATACGAAGGTTTATGTGACTTAATCAAAAAATTTGTAAGTAGACCTGTTCTTAAGCAATAAAAGGAAATGTAAATTTCATGACACGGATATGAGCAAACTTAGATGATTAAACAAAATAAAACTACAGGACCTATCGATGTGGGAGTTTTAGTCTAATATTGGTAATGGTAATGTGTATCGTATTCTTAAAAAAAATCGGCGTGAGACAAAAACGGGGTTTACAAAGACTGTGCGCTATAACAACAAATACTAAAAATAAAATAAAATAAATATTTAAGGGGGGCTCCCATACACCAAACTTGTTATAGATTATATATATGTATATGTATAGGTACGGAACCCTTCATGCGCGAGTCGGGCTCGCACTTGCCCAATTTTTCAGTGGTTGTTTTGAGATATATGTTAACGTAATGACGATTTGCCGTAGTAAGTAAAAAAAATGAGGATTAAGTAAAGTACATCACAAAATAAGGACTAACAGACCAACCTGCATAACTTGACGATTTTATATTTCCGTCGATGTATAATTATTGTAATAAAAACAATTATTATTGGATTAAGTTTGGCGGCAACTCGAGTTTACTCAACAAATTTCATGATAGACTATATTGGAAGTGGTAAAACCTTGATGCTGTCCGATTATTCTTTGTTCTTTGCATTGTTCTATGAATATCTTTACACCTTCAAAAGCTTGTGCTCTACTCAGAGCCACATAAAGCTGACCATGAGAAAAAACTGGTTTTGGAAGATAAACAGCCACTTTTTTCAACGATTGACCCTGGCTTTTGTTTATAGTCATTGCAAATGCAAGAGTAACTGGAAACTGAAATCTTTGCATTTTGAATGGAAGGACAGTGTCTGAAGGACTAAGTTTAATTTTTGGGAGGAGAACTCTTTCGCCTGAACTTGCACCAGTTAAAACCTGGCAATCTAATGAATTGGTATATAGCCTGATCAACTGAAGTCGAGTGCCATTGATCAACCCTTTGGCAGTATTCAAATTTCTCATTAGCATGATAACAGCACCTTTTTTCAATTTAAGTTCGTGTCTCGGAAGTCCACTTACTTCAATACTGTTGAGGAATTCAGTCGGAAAGTTTATATTAGAATTAACATCATCTGAGATCACCGTATCTACGCTCTTATATGTCACTTCTTCATTACAGATGCGGTCAAGGACGTTCAAATTAATTTTTGAACAAATTTCGTTAGTAGGTGTGAGAATCGCTTTTTCATGTATATTTTCATAGTTGTCCAAGTCATTGTATATAAAGTCAATCGGTGAACCAGTGCCCAAAAGTCGCACATCTAATATTGACTGTCCATACTCATCCTTTGGTAATGTATCTTTTCCAACTTGAAGCAAGTAATTTGCAAATTCCTCTTGCCCTTGATTTACCCGCATATTTCTGTCTAGCTTTAGAAAAGTCATTAATCGCCACAAATTATGATTTTTAATACAGTTTTCAATGGTTACTGCTCGTCCAGCATGGGGTACTACCGGCAGTGTCTGTCTGAAATCACCAGAAAATAATACAACTTTTCCAGCAAATGGTTGTCGTCGTTTGTCTTCATTCATTGTGATATCCCGAAACATGCGATCCATTACTGTTAAGGCTGCTGCAGGTATCATGCTTGCTTCATCAATAATTATAAGATAGGCACTGTCAAGATATCTCCCGTGAGAAGAATCAGGTTTAACACCAGATACAGATGAATCAAGAACCGGTATCGGCAATTTGAATTGATTGTGAAGAGTTCGACCTCCTTTAACTAAGCTTGCTGCAATTCCGGTAAATGCAACAGGAACAGAAATGCGACCAACGCTAGCTACTTTTGCGAGCAGAGTTTTTTGCACAAATGTTTTGCCACAACCTGCGGGTGCATCAAGATAAAATAAGTTACTTTTATGTTCTGAACACTCAAGGGCTGTAATTATTTTATTTATTACATTTCGTTGTTCATCAGTTGCCATATTGTACATGGCCTCGAATTCTGCTAGAGAATTTTCATTGTTAACTATTGGAAGTTCTCGATACAAACTGTGCGTAGGTTCAGGCAGACCAAGTTCTTTGCAGTTCGTGTTATGCGTTATTAATATTTCTTCAATTTCCAAAAGCGCAGCATTTATAGCATCTTGCTCGCCAAGACCACTATATAAAAAGTCTTCAATCATATATCCTCTGAAGTTGTTCCAGACTTCGACGGATTCTGAAGGTACGTTAATACCTAGGAGTATTGCAAATAACTCTCTTATTTGATGTGCAGTAAAGCAATTTGCTGCTTCTTGAAGAGTTTCGTGGAAGTAAGCCGAGCTTGTTGTAACACCTAACGCAATGGCTGCTTCTTGAAACGTTGCGTATAAAATACTATTAATAGTACGTAATTCTTCAAAGCTTTTGGCACCTGTAATGTGAAGGAGAAGAAGACGAAGGTGATAAAGTTCAACATCCTTTGGTGATACAGCATTAAGCCTAGTTACAATTTTATCAGCGCCCCTTTTTCGTGGTTGCCATGATTTTGTTGATGCTTGCCAAATAAAGTAGTATGGTATGTCGATGTATCGATACTGTCTTGCAGTTTCATTAAGCTCATTTAACTTGAACCAAGCCATTAGTTTTGAATCGCGTTGATTTAAAGCTTGTTCTTCTTCTCCAAGTCGAAAAGTAACACGTTGTAAATTTTCTAAATGGCATTCTAATGTAATCACTGCATGTGACTGGAAATGCATTTCGTATTCAAATATACGCCATGTGGCTTCGGCCGAACCAATCCATCGAGCTGTAAGATACCCAGTAATTTCATCATAGTTAAGAATATCTCCATCTTTGAACACGATTGACGCTGAATCAAATCCTTTATAAATATATTTGTAAATATATTTAACGCTTTTCACGGTTGTACATACCTCAACATTTATATGTGCTTGATACTTACGAAGAAGATACGAATTATATGGTACAACAAATCTATTGTCAACGGTTACTCCGTTCTTTTCAACTGTGTTATCAGTATCTCGTCTTTGATAAATGGGATATCCATTGACGTTGTCTCGAGTATGAGTGGTAAAATCTTTTGGAAACCCTTTTGTGCAAGATCCATCTTTCATACACACGCACTGTGGATTAATACTACCACAAGGACCATGAATCATGTGACGTGCCACTAAATCATGCAGTTGAGGATTTTCTTGAACTGATGGTATTTCAGCGCACACCACTTTATCAATAATGTCCGAGTCATAGAGCTTATCGACATTTTCAAGAGAGATAAGGATATGTGCATGTGGCAAACCTCTCTTTTGAAATTCAATTGTGTAAATAATAGCTGCAACGCTTCCAAAAATTTGTTTCTTACATATGTCATCCATCAAAGATTGCAGTTTGGAATGAAAAACCCGTGCAATTAAATCAGGTCGAAAATTAGGTTGTTGATTTTCGTGCAAGTTAGATTTAATTTCATCCCAATTCGGATTACACGTAAATGTAATAAATATATCTGGTTTACCAAATTGGCGAACTATTGCCATTGCATTCAAGTAATTGAAGTGTAAGTTTCGATAGCTACCTTGAAAACTTTTTGGAAGTATCACTTGTCTTCCCACGCGAAGACCAAGATTTTCAGCTCGATTATGGATAGCGTCATGTACATTGAGGTACTGCTCAGCTCGTAGAAGTTCTTGCTGAGAACGAACAAACGCTAATCGTTCGCCCTCAATTCGTGTGTACATATCCACTACCCAACTTAGAAAAAGCTTTTGTGAACTATGCAAAGTACTAAATTCATCACGAATTGCCAAACGGTATGAAGCATATTGAAGTTGGGTGAGTTTATTGCGTATGGCGGTAGCGTGACCTTCATCATGAGCCATATTTCGATGCCATCCTTCGTCTCCAAATGGAAAAAGAAGTGGGTATGCCATTGGATCTAGTGCTGAATTATAGCACCCAAGCATTTGAAGGCCACCTTCCATAGGATATATGATGAGATCTCTTTCGCCAACTGGACAGCCATCGTCTGCTCTAAAAACAGCAGCTACATCGCTTGCTGTAGGTAAATTAAATCTTCGCCTATCACAACATCTGTCCGTGTAAATTACCATTCTAATACTTTTACGTTGATCTAATGGAAGTTCATTCATTACAGTTTTGGCACTACGAAATGCTCGAGCGAATGGATTATGCTGTAGAAGGTGATCTGATATATTTTGCATAATTGATGGTAAACATTTCTGATTGTCTGTATGGTCTATCCTAATCTGAGTCGCTTCTTCGGTATCAAACAAATAAATCTGTGCATACGAAGGTGAAATTCCTGACGGAGGTTGTAGGGTCCCTATTCTGTGATATACTTGTCCATTAATTTTATAATAGTATGGACCTCCAGTAGAATTTTGCTCAATATTGGCACTGGAACTTACCATGGCAAAAGCTGCGTTATAACATCGAATGTTTGATCTAAAGTTTTTTGAATCTGCATCATTGCCTAATAATAATTGCTGAATAAGTGAAGACTGGGAATATGGTTGAAGAACGACTTTACCATTATGACAACACGAACGAATTTCACTTTTTCTTTTTAGTTCAAAATGAAGAGCTCTGCAGTAGTTACAACGCTGATTCAAGCTACCAAGACTGTGAATTACCGGTCGGGTATTACCGAGTGCAATTTTGAATTGAACTACTTGATTCCCTATTCTACTCGTAGCTATTCGTGACCGGGTATTAACACGGGTTGTTCTACCCGTTACATTAGATCTAAGCCGGGGTGGTGGCATTCTTATGTTAAAATTTGGTTCGGTTAATATTAACAATTAAGATTAAATGTAATATAATATTTAAGTCTAACATTTCGTATGCTGTGTTGAACTTTGTCAGAGTTAGCACTTAATAGAGAAATATACCAGATCATTTACGATCTAATTTTTCGCGTCCATCCTTTAATTAGAATGCAGTATATAAATCCACGTTCCAGCGTACGCAATATTAACTACTTACTACTTAATCAAACATCAACCTCCAAACTGTCTTCCACCACACTGTCGTCAGAATTTGTCGATTTACGAATAATTTCCGTAGGTATTTCTCTGTCATCCCGCGCCGAGTCTGAGTTTATTGTCTCGCTGGATATTAAATCGCTCAGGTCTTCTGACGATACCTACAAAGGATAATAAATAGGTTTAATTGCTGCGGTGGGTTACTTGACTTATACATTTAGATTTTTTTTTAACAAAAAAAGAACAGACTTCAATAAAACTATAAAGCCAAAAATAACCCCTTCAAAGAGTGTGTCAAATTTAATCTTTACTTGAACAGGTTATTTGTGGCTTTTTAGTTTTATTGAAGTCGGCTCTTTTTTTGTTAATTTTTTGGATGAAATAACGCTCAACGAATGCCGCGCGCGGCAAGCAATCAGCTTTTGACTTGCTGCTTCGTTCCTACAAAGAATTTTCCAAAAAAAGGAAATTCAATATTTTATTATGTTTATAACAAACAAATAGCACACAATGTCAAGTTACGGTTATTCCGTTTCGCGAAATACGTAAGTGTCGCACGCCATTTTGTTTTATGAGGCAAGACGTAAAAGTAATAATGATTTGTATATTAATACTATTAATACTATTATACTTTAACAAACCACAGGCGGTAATTCGTAAATAGAATGAATAGAAGCCCCAGATTGCATATTTATGGCCCTCACATTCGGTGCGGGCCAATAACACGTGCGATCTGGAACATTTAGGAATTCTCCGTCCTATGTTCTATTACATGTTCTATTAAAACCCACCAGATCTGTGAGCAAGCGGAGTAATTAAAAAACCCTAAATGAAATATTAGCTACTTACGTTCCAGTCAGGAAAACCACTTTCATGTGTGTTGTTTACTTTGTCGCTAAGGCTAGCTGTTGTTGTCACCTGTCGAAGAAATCGTGCATTACGTTATTTATAAAGTTATATATATATATTTATATACTTAACGAACATATACCAAATTTTACTAAGCTCGTAAACACACTTACAGATAATTTCGATTTTTGGCTTAACTGCCTTGCTTTATTTATTCTTGCTCCCCTAGGAGTTTCACAGCCGCAAACTTCACAATAATTAAAAGTATCTGAAATAAAAATAAAACAAAAATGTATAGAAAAGCCAAAAACACATTATGAATATAAATGAAAAGTAAGTAACCATATACAATATTCACCTAAAATAAGTACGTCGCATTCAATGCAGCGGTCGCATTTATCGTAGCGTTTTCGCCGAAATATTTCATTTCCACAATCATTGCATTTTACTGAAAACATATAAAATTAAAAAAATACATTTTGAGCGATTCTCAAGAATACCAAGAAACTTATGCACCATTTACATGGAGCCAATACTTGAGACATTAGACATCACCATCATTCGCCACGCTAAGACAAAATTATTGTATATGTAGGTTGCTTAATTGCATCAACACGACTTTCCTTTACCCGAATACAACTGCATGTCGGAAAAGTGAATGCAATGATGATAATCATACCATTACAAAAAAATCATATTCTACAATCTTAGAAAACAAAATTACTTACATTCTTTGCGTAGAGCGCGCCGAGGCATCCATATTTTACAGTGGTGGCAATGCCTCCCAAAATCCTGTTCACTTCTTATTTTTGGCATTTGATTTTTTTCTTTTCAAAACAGCATTAAACAACGTCTCCTTACAATTGACCACAGTTATGCAGAAAGCGACCAAAGCTCAGGACCAAAGATTATCTTTCTTAAAGCAAAAAGCGCTGACTTCAGTCACTTTGACAAAAAATCTACGATGGTCGCTTTCTGCACAACTATGGTCAATTGGAATACATTGGAATAGGTACATCAAATAAGTGAAGAACCGTAAAATGTTTGAAAAAAGAATAGAATATTTATAATAAAAAAAAATGTGTCTTTCCTCATTTTAGGGTTCCTTACCTTAGTCGGTAAAAACGGAAGCCTTATAAGATCAATTTGTTTCGTTGGCAGAGATAGACAACAAAGCATTGCAGTGTTTTTTCTCAGGAACGTATTGACGGTTCAAGTTTAAGTTAAGGTATGCTAAATATTACTGCTAGTGCATTAAAAGTATTAAAATTCTATCGATTACAGTTGATCTTGAAATCCGACTTCAAATTGTTGTCAGGTCACGAAAAGGTCACACATTAAAAGTAAGTGCAATGGGCTTTTTAGAGGTTCCTATGTATGTATGTAAGCGTCTTTCCTGCCTCTTCACGTCAAAATGGCAAGACAGAATCCAAATATTTTTGGTACACGGGTAGTTGAGGCTCTAAAATACTTTTTACTCTACTACGTTGAAAAGTGTCATAACTATTTTGTTCTCTGCGAAAAAAGTTGAATCTTCTCGTATAACATAGAAAAAGAGTTCGATATTTGAATGACTTGCTCACTAACACCAACCAACTCGGTATTCAACGCCCTAGATACCAAGTAAAAACTTATTGTAAACGGGTAATAAGTCTGAAATCGTTTTTATTACATTCAGTCAATATGCATATTACGTTGTAGTGGCACGGAACCTTTCAAGCACGAGCCCAACTCACACTTGACCCGTTTTCTCTCCACATTTTCAATAGGTAAGTATGCCAAAAGTTTGCATATCAACATTTTAAATAGAAAAACAACCTGGCAATTTATAGTATATTGACATACCTAATAGCCCCCAATAAAAAGGTCATTAAAACTTGACAGAATATGGTTACTGTCATTCATTGTCAACAAACTGTAAAATTACTTTTGTATTTTCGTACATGTTGTAAGTGTTGCGGATATTATGTTGCCGACTCAAAAATAATATTTCATCATGCTGAACAACTTACTACAGGTTTGTGAGCAAATCATGCTTATTATTATTTGGTCATCTTATGTCAAAATAGGGATCACAGGTCACGTGGTCAATGTCACGTGGTTAGCGCACAGTAGTTTTTTCAAATCCATCTTTCAGTACTTTTTCAGGAAAAAATTAAAAATCCAAGAGTTTTATGCACCTCTCCAGCATGAGACGAATCTAACGACATATCATTTATCAAAATCGGACCATAACTGTAGATCTGATGGGATGTACAAAAATCGGCCTCGCGTAATATATATATAGTCTGGCTAATGAAATATTACTTGAAGTTTTGGCGGGAAATTAATAAAATCTGTGGCTGGTCACACTTGGTGTAGTAGGAATTATAGTTTTGATACTAGAAATTATTTGCGATTTTCTATGCACACTGCACACGTAAGGTACCCAAGGAAATAAGTTAAATATATTTTGACGTGCACTCATAATCAGCTTACATAATTTCTATCACTATGTACAGTACAGTCTACGACAAACACATATGAAGGTTGACTGGTAGAGAATGCCTCATGGCATTAAGTCCGCCTTTTGTACGATAAGTTTTCTTTTGTGCAATAAAGATTAAATAAATAAATAAATAAATATGTAACTAACCATATATATACAAGGGGAAAAATTAAATAAGACCTAGCTCAATAATACCATAATATTAATCGAACACCAAAAAATTTACATGAGTACTATGCCAAATTTCAACTCAATCGAAAACCGCGAAGTGAGTCAAGTTTAACTTAATACATTTGCGTTTATTGCTTGTTTGCTTACAGACAAGACAGATACCGTAATACGTAAAACCAGGAAAAACTGTAAGCTTTAATAAGCTACAATATTAATAATAATCTGGACTAAGATGAATATTTACACACATGTTACTTACCATGACCTACTCGTTATAGTCAAAATCAGACTCTAAATATTCGGCTTCCAAGTTGTTGGAATAGTTTGAGCTGTTAGAAAAATCAGTCAGCAAATACTCCGTCTCCGAGCCCACTCCTGTACATTGGTCTGAACTGCTACAAGACTCTTCATCACCGACGCTTATGACAAATCTCTTCATATGAGCAGTTATGTTCTCCCGTTGCATATACTGATGCTCTATGTGGAGAACATGATCAGTCATTTTTTTCCAATCGTTAGGTGTCACACTTTCAAAGCAATTTTTAATGGTTCTTTCCAACTCCTGGGCAGATTGAGCAATATTGTTGCTGGCCACTTTTCGCTTAGCGATACTCCAAATCAGCTCTATGGGGTTCAAAAAACAGTGGTATGGTGGCAGTCTTAGCACCTCGTGCCCATGAGTCTTGAGAATCTCATCTGCTTCATAGATAGGCTCTTCTTTATGCTGTCCAACCAAACACAAGAGTTGTTCTTTGGTAAATCGTTCACCAAACGGGATCGTTTTCTCAATAAGCCAGTTTTGCAAATCTGCTTTGCGGGATTGTCGATTTGGTGGCTTATTCATTTGCACAGTGTGGTAACTAGCATTGTCTAAAACGACTACACTAGGTTCGTGCAAATTCGGCACCAATTTTTCCCGTAGCCACTTATTGAAATTTGCCGCATTCATATCGTGATGATAATCTGCTGCGGTTGATTTAGTGCTGAATACTAACATTCTATGAGTTAAAAACGTCTAACTACGAGACCATTGGGTTATAAGTTACTTTAGGTTAGGTTGTTGGTAGAGTAAAGTTCCACCGGCACGATGGGCCAAATGCAAGATTCCACCGACATGCTCGTCGCTCATATATAGTCATTTTCGGCCGAGCAAGATATTTGCATACATTTTATATTTTTATATCAAATTACTACTGACCAGTCACTCCACAAATTTCTTCTATATATTGGTTTTCAGTAAGTAACTGTTTACGTTCCAATATTTTGATTTTATTGATATTTTCTAGAATTTTTAATTTATCCGGTTCTTTACACACTTGTCCTGTGTATGAAATTCAAGTAATTATTAAAAAAATCATGTACTTAATAAAGTTAAAGGTAAATGTTAGAACTAGTACATAAAGTATCAAAATATTTATAAAAGACCCACCTACAAAATTGTTTACGACATGTAAACATTGCATTTTCTCGCTATACAACGCTTCATTTCGGCTTCGCACATTGTCATAATTATTTAAAAGCTTAAATAATAGTTTGCGGACCTCACTTGGTATCGTCATTGTTAATATTTTGCCATTTATTTAAAATAAATGCCTCATAAACCGCGAACAATTTGAACGAATGACATAAATTGACAACAGATTTTTAGACTTTTTTAAAAATCATAGACAATTGGTGATGCCACAAGGAAATATCTGTCAACATTATTTGGCTAGCCAGACTCTATAGATTAGTAATAGTGACAAGGAACGCTGACAGCAACAGACTGAAAAGCTATGACAATACCTACTCGCTGTTTGTCACTCGCCCTGTTAATTAGCGTTATCAAAATAACTCGCAGATTCTTTTGTTCGAAGCCAACGGCCACGAAGAAATAATTCAATTAATTGCTACCCTAACCATTTGCGGCTGTCAAAGAATACGAACAAAAGAATTTGAAGACAAAACTTCATAATTAACTTATTTGTAACGGTACTTTTATTGGTTATTGGAAGGATGTTACAATATATCATTGATCGTATTAACCGATGCACCAATGCTCGTTTCTTGATATTTGCTCCATGTACCATGTCGACATTAAAGAATTAAGATTAGTATCTAGGTAAATATTTAAATCAAAGAAAGCTTAAAGACGGCCCTTTTTCTGTGTACCTCAGTAGTTGACGACTACACAGACAAGAGGACAAAGTAAAAAGCTGTCATTTTGAGGGTTCCGTAGTCAACTAGGAACCCTTATAGTTTCGCCATGTCCGTCTGTCCGTCCGTCCGCGGCTTAGGTCCGTGATCATTAGTACTAGAAAGCTAAAATTTGGTATGAGTATGTCGGCGTGATAACGCCGACATAACGGTAAAATAAAAAACTAAAAAATAAACTTTTTTTCGGGTACCTCCCGTACACCTAAAGTGGGGGTGATTTTTTTTTCGTTTCAACACTAGTGTGTGGGATGTCGTTGAATAGGTATTTATAAATAATAGTTGTCTCCAAACATTATTTCTTGATAGTCAGCAGTTTTGAAAATATTCGCTCCGAAAATTAAAAAAAATCGCGTCCCTGAAAATGAGTCCTTATGAGTACTTTCAATGAAAACTATATTGAAGAAAATCGGCCGAGTCGTTTTTAAATTATCGCAACAAATCATAATTTTCTTTAAAATGATGTAAGTGCCGCGCGGTGTCCTTATACTTCGAATGTTACACATATTAGTTAAGTGCCATACTGTATTAAGACATTTCGCTCAATCTGGCGCGTATAATCGATAACTTCCAGAAGGCAATAAGTAATTACTGTCACTTTGGCGTTTACGAACTTTTTATAGAGCTTGAAATCTTTCTCGTAATTTTTATCTATTGTGAAGGATGGGCAACTACGGAACCCTACACTGAGCGTGGCCCGACATGCTCTTGGCCGGTTTTTATTCTTATTTTTGCATCATTTTGATATGAAATTGAAACCGTCAAAAATATGCTTTTATTATGGTTGGATATTCTAGTAATGCGAAATGACGTGAAAAATGGTTTTGACGTGATTTTTTATTATTATTAATCATTTCAGGGTTCCTTTTTTTTGGAAAGGCGCAACTCCTGTGACTGTACACCAAAATTAGTTATCGTAGAATCCAGCCCTATACCTTCATAACGACCTGTTATAAGTATAATCATAGTTAGGTATAAAATAATGAACTTTATTCCGTTAGTAGTGTCAGGTAGGTGAGTATTTTTTTCAGAAAGCATACGTAACTATAACGAATACATATGTCATGATTCCACCAGCAAATACAATTTGTAATTTCAGGAACTCGAGCACAAACCGTCAATCCTGTAAAACAAACGAGGTCGACGACTTCTTAAAACGAGCTGAGTTTGAGATAATTAAAACAATAATTCAGGGTCCAAAGTGTAAGTATAAATTTAGCTTTCAAATATGCACGTCTTGGAATGTTAATTTTAAGTTAAGCAAGGGTTGCATGGTTCCTTTTATTCGTGGTTGATCAAGACTTCTACGTTTCTGTTACCGATACCTATTAAGTGCAAATATTTTTTGTAAGTCGTGTAACAATTAATCGAGACGCGAGAACTAAACTTGTTACTAACGTGTTTTAACTTTTACAGCCGCAAATATGTAAAAGCGACTACTATTGGAATTCTAATCTGGGGTTTCGGAACGACTTATAGTTTTAAGCAATATCTATCTAAAATAACTTTTCGCAGCTAATTTATAGATTATGTTCGATTAACTGGAGAGGTCTTTGCCCAGCAGTGCCTACTTAATTTAGAGATTAATTGAAATGTTTATTTTGAGTGCAGGTAAATTTGATGTCGTTACAGTATTGACGGAGAACCACAGCTCCAATTCATAACCTTACCTCTCCAATATCATGCAAATATATCTTATTGAACAGCACACACGTAGTAAATTTGAATTTTGTAACGTTCCATATTTCAGTCAAGAGTAATACTTTTCTCTCCTTGTTTAACAACCAGTACGATGGACAATCATAAAAAAATATGATTATAAACATTTGTTAATTAAATCATGCAAATATTTTACCAAAAATTTTCGAACAGCAAAATTATGACTTCAAATAATAAGAACGAGATACGAATAGTGCCTCCTCTCGATAATCGTCAGAATATTTGACCTGGAGACAAAAAGTTTGTAGGACAGTTTTTAATCGTTTGCGATGAAGCATATTTATTCCGCCTCGTGGACAAAGCGAAATGTGGTAAATAAGATCCCATCAAAAACATAAATGTAAAATGAGAACCAAGTTCAATATCGCGTGCACTTCGCCGACAAAAGAATTGAGATCTGCAAGAGCGCCAAGTTCTTTGCCCTAAAATTTTTAGATACAAGGACATGCTACATACTCAATGCATTTATTTTACTTGGGGAGTAATTCAATATCAAGATTTGACTTGGCTAGTTTTCACAAACTAACTAAATTTTATAAAAGTAACATAGTCATAGTGATAGTTCATTATCAAGCTAACAGTATAAGTAACAAGACGTAAACTAACTTACGTACTTACCTTTACGAAAATAGGTTAATGATTTGATTGATTTTGATTTATAATATAAATTTATATTTTAAAACTAGCCAAGTCACGTCTTGATATTGAATTACACCCCAAGTAAAATAAATGCATTGAGTATGTAGCATGTCCTTGTATCTAAAAATTTTAGGGCAAAGAACTTGGCGCTCTTGCAGATCTCAATTCTTTTGTCGGCGAAGTGCACGCGATATTGAACTTGGTTCTCATTTTACATTTATGTTTTTGATGGGATATCATTACTTTTTGTACAGAAATTATTATGATGTGTAAATTACTTAATTATTATTTGTTAATTAGCTCTGTGTGCTAATCTAGTACATCTTTTGAAAGTTTTGAACAAACAAAGAATTTACCAAAACGGTTAGTACGTATTGGATTTTATGTGCATGTATGTGTAAGTGTGTGCGTGTGAGTGTATATGCTATTCTAGTATATCTTTCAAACAAAAAAAGAATTTTCCAAATCGGTTTATAAATGACAGAGTTCTGAGGCAACAACCATCAATAATAATAATAATAAAAAAAACATAAAAAAATCACTGTTTTAGATTTTTATATGTATACACACACAATTACTAAGCTGGATGCCAAATTTCACCTTTCTAGGTCACTTGGAAGTGGGTTAGGTTTTTGATTACTAGTCAGTCAGTCAGTCAGTCAGTCAGTCAGTCAGTCAGTGCTAAAAATACCGTTTTTTGGACTTTAATATCTCAATAACTATTTAACCTATATTAATGAAATTTGGGGTTCTACTTGTTCTAAAGGATCTTAATACATAAGCCAAATTTCATTTTTTTATGTTAAATAGATTTGGAGTTATTGGGGGGTCAAAAGTGGCTCCAAACGGTTCGTGTAATATAACACACGGCTGCTGCTCGCCAGTTCCTGCGGTGAACTTGGCTGGACACGCTGCCGCGTGTCTAGATAAACTACGATTGGAATACAGACCAATTTTAAACTTGTTTACTCTACTGGCAGCTTTTTGCAAACAGATGCACATGCCGCCACAAAATATTTTAAAATACAACCGTCATTTTGTTGTTGTTTTGAAGTCGGCCGGAGCGAAAGGTATTGTTTCGTCGTTTTCGCGGCCGGTTACCAGACACCTTATTGTCTGTATATTCTATATAATACGGTGAATAGAGACTAAAGTACTATGTGTGACCTTACAAACGGTCCGGTAGTTTTGAATTTTTGATATGTTGTCTAGGATGGTTAGTCAGTGCTTAAAATGCAAAATGCACAATTACCCCCCCTCTGCGCCCGCCGCCATATTGAAAAAACCGGCACTTTCTTCATATTTTTGCTCATATCTTCCTTTAGGAGCATTTTAGCTAGAAGAAAGCTTCGACAATATTATAGAGAGTTAAATTTACTACATTCTCCATTTTATATTTTTGGAGTTTACTCCTTAAGAATCGATTTTCATATATAAGCCCGGGGTATGAAAAATATGGGGTGTAAAATCGAACGTATCTGCCGTGCTAATTTAAAAAGTCGTATCTCAGTATACGATCGGGGTAAAAATACGACTTCGTAATTTAGCAGGTTATGCGTTACGCGTTATAGACTAAGATCCCGATATAAAATAACCTTCACCGAGATGTTTATTTTATGAAATGTATTTTATATTTAATTTAATGTGTCAATAATTATATTGCATATGGGTTGCCTAACAAATTTTAGTCCAGGGTATGTTTAATTAATAATAAAAAAAAATTGTTTTAAACATTTCACCGGTTTGATTAATATTAGATAAATTCTATACCAATCGAAAGTATGAAGCCCATAGAATATGCAAACGTTAGGTTGCCTATTCTTTTCCCGTCACAACTATTGGGTAGCCAGGTATAAACAGGTAAATCTATACCTACTAGCATTTTGCAAAGGTCTGATTGTTGAATTGAAATTAAATAAAATTAAAGATTATTTAATTATGAATTTATCTAATAATCAAATCGGTGAAATGTAAAAAAAAAATTAAATAATTTTAAACTAAACATACCCCGGACTAAAATTTGTTATGCAACCCATATGCAATATATTTATTGACATTTTAAACTAAATATAAAATACATTTCATCAAATAAACATCTCTGTGAAGGTCATTTTATATCGGGAGCTTAGTCTATAACGCTTAACGCATAACCTGCTAAATTAAGAAGACGTATTTTTACCCCGATCGTATACTGAGATACGACTTTTTAAATTAGCACGGCAAATACGTTCCAAAAATATAAGTATTGCGAGGATTGACGTTTGGTTGTCAAAGGCGACGGTTGAAAATTTTATCAAATTTTATTTTATTTATAAGTTAATTCAGTTTTAGAGTCCTTTTCGCTGTTTTTGCGATGAGTGAGTCAAGTCGAGGTGTCGTGAGTGATACGTCACTTTTAGAATGTGGGCAGCGGGCAGCTCCGTCGTGGCTATCTGAAATGGAGTTTGATAATAAGGCAGGGCCGAGTCAATCGGATATTGTATCGGACGCTGAGTCCATGTCGGATGTGCGGCATATAGCGGTGAAGCGTGCTTGTGGTCTGAGCGACGAAAGCTGTGGGAGTAGTGATAGTTTTATCACAATAGGCAGGAAACCTAAACGCTTGCGGGGTTTAGCAACCGCCAAAACGCAGCTGGAGCCGGACGGTGTGCCTGACAAGCTATTTGAAGTTTATATAGTGTCAAAAGAAGATTTACCGAAACAGATTGGTTTGGCAAAGTTGCTGCAATTTAAGGGTATAAAAGGAATTTTATCCGTCAAGTTTATGGGTCCACGTAAAGTTCGCATACAGTTTAACTCTAAGGATGATGCGGAGAAGCTTCTGGCTTCTCAGGAGTTTAACAATGAGACGAGACGTTCTTATTGGTCTAATGCCATGCCATGCAGCATGCCATCTGCACTTATGGAATTATAAGGCAGGTTGAGTTGGAGGTTGAGGAAGACGAATTTTTAAAGAATATTGAAGGGTCTGAAGACATTTTGTCAATATGTAGACTGAACCGTTTGGATCATGATGGGCGTTGGGTTAAGGCTGAAGCTATTCGTCTGTGTTTTAAGGGAACTTCTTTACCGCCATATGTTTATAATATAATAATAATAATCATTTATTTCGGAATTTCATCCATATCGTGTTAGTAACATAAATAATAAACCTTATAACTAATGTTAGTAACATAAAAATATCAAAACAAACCTTAACTAACTTAACCTAGGTGACAAATGCAAGGCATTCCATCCTTGCAAGAAAGGGCCTTCTACTCTGTCCGCGACTATTGCTAGGAGGCTGTTGGCGCTGCCGCGCACGCGCCGCAGTAGCGACGCTGTGCGCTTGCGCATAATGGCGTGGAAGCCATCTGTGCGCGCTTCGGCGAACATGCCTGAGGCACTGCAGTGGCGCGGCAGCCCCAACAACATCCGGAACGCGTTATTATACTGTACGCGTAGGGCGCTGTAAGCTTTTTGAGTATAATTGATCCATAGGCTGCAGGTGTAAAATGACTGACAGTAAGCCTTAAAGAGGCTAACCTTTACGTCATTCGTACACCTTGCAAACCTACGGATCAACATATTACTTCTAACTGCCAGCGCCCTACGCTCCCTTTCCAGATCCACATTATCGCTTAGCGTTGCGGTGACCCAGTGCCCCAGGTATTTAAATTCTCTAACTAGCTTGAGAGGAGTGCCATTAAGTTTAATCGGCGGGACTTCATCCTCCAATTTTATGCCTTTACCCTTAAAAACTAGCAACTCACTCTTAGAGGCATTGTACTTGAGGCCATGGGCCTCCGCATACCGCTCACATGTGCTAACTAGCGTCCTCAGGGCACTGATTGAGGGGCTCAGCAACACCATGTCGTCTGCATAACTGATGTTGTTGACAAACTTCCCATCGACTGAGCAGCCGACCATAGTGCTACTGAGCTCCTCAATCAATCGATTGACATAAAGGCTGAAGAGCCTAGGTGACGTGAGCCCCCCTTGCCTCACCCCGCACTCCAGCCCATATGCATCGGACAGCGTATCTGCCCACCTCACAGCATTAGTCTGGTGGTCGTACCAGTACCTGAACAGTTCGACCAATTCTCCGGGCAGTAACGTATCTTCGTACAGTTTTTGCCATAGTTTACTATAGGACACCAGATCGAAGATCGAAGGCCTTGGACAGATCAAGAAAACACGCAAAGACCGGCGTTTTCCTGTCTGTGTAGTATTGAACTGTGTGCTTAAGACAAAGAACTGCGGTTTCGGTAGACAAGCCAGGTCGAAAGCCAAATTGTGCATCGTTAATTGTTACGTGTTTTTCTAGTTGTTTGTCAAGCACACCGTCCAACACTTTTGCTACAGTAGTAGCCAACGAAATGGGCCTATAGTTTTTTATGTCAGAGGTGTCTCCTGTACGATTCTTTATTATAGGCACCACCACGGTTTTCATCATCTCTTCAGGTAAATAGGTATGACTGACACAGAAGGTGAAGAGCAAGTACTCTAGGTAAGTGTACTCCAGCATGCTGCAAGTGTTCAATGCTAAGGAAGTCATGTCCCGGCGACTTCCCTCGCGTCATGCCCTTCACCACCGATGCCACTTCCTTTGCCGTGAATCTCACCAAAGGGCCCGCAGGTAAACACCTGGCGGGAGGTGATTCACTGCACGCCCCCAGGGGAGACTCAACTTTAAACTGCTGTCTAAACAGATTAGCAATCCGATCAGGCTCGCTAACGCCCTCCACGCTCACCGGCAGGCTCGCCCTAGGATTCAGTTTGTTTGTCTGTTTCCAAAAATTTTTAAAGTTTTTATTGGAATGATGTGTAGCTAATATGTCCATTTTAATTTGCTCAGCATTATCCTGACACCATTTCAATTTTTGTTTAAATATTTTCCGTGTTTCAACCATATTAACAAACGCGTCACCTGCTTTTGGTTTTCCACACATAACCCAATTCTGAAACCCAAGCCGAGCCTCCACATGAGCCTGTCGTACATGCTTGTTCCAACCGACCACATGTCTCTTTTTACTTACTAATTTGTCACCACAATTACAAATAGCTGCTTCACTTAAAGTATTAATAATAGTTGCGTACATCTTGTCAATAACTAATTTATGTTCACACTTAGTACAATGTCTATCACTACACTCTATAAATTCTATTGGAAAATCTATATTTTTAAGTTTATCATTGCAATAATTCTCATAAAATGTCAATTGTTGTGGATTTCTCTCACCCCAGATAACCTTATTACAAATTTTATTATTGAATAAATTTTTATTTCTAATCATATTTAAATTACAAACTATTTCTAATGGATGATGGTCTGACCAATAGACATTATAATGTATTTTTACATCCCGTATTGTCCGCCGAGCCGCTTGAGACACTACACAATGGTCCAGCCAGCTTTTAGAGCAATTAATGTCACTTACATAAGTGTACGCATCCGAACTTGTTCCCAAAAAGTCAATGTCCACGCACTGCCACTTATGATCCGAACAAAAGTCTTGTAACTCTTTACCGAACCTCCTGCCCGGATGAGCGTTAAAATCCCCTAAGACGAAAACGGATTCTATTTGGAGCTCCTCCACTATAGCCGCAATCTCACCTAGGCATTCTGTAAACTCGGTAAGAGTCTCAGCTGAGTCAGTAGGCATGTACACGGAGAACACTAGTAGAGAGCGATCCGATAACACTATCTTAACGCAAACGAGCCGCACACTGTTACACTGCACGATTGAGACCGATGTAAACAAACATTTTCGGAACAACAGCGCGACGCCTCCGTACGATCGCCCGCGTAAAATCCCCGCTCCTGTGTCAACAGCCGATTTCCCCGTAAAATCAAAATCAGCGTGTATGGTACCTAGGAACGGGATATCCTCCGGTAGCAACCATGTTTCCTGTAGCGCTATAAGATCAGTTGTGCGACACAGGTTTCTGACGCACTCGACCGAACGCTTGATTGACCTACAGTTAAAACTGACTAATTTTATATCTTCTCTCATACTAGGGTTATGATCCATTAAAACTATTGTTTTTCAAGTCAGTTATTTTCTCTTGAACGTTGTTTTGGTCATACGTATCTCTATTGAAATAAACAAAACGCCGTTTATGCCTACGGTTGCCGATTTAAGGTAAATCAGTACACTTTCCCGGTTACCCAATGTTCAATATGTTGGAAGTTCGGTCATCTGAGCAGGTTTTGTCCTACTACTAAAGTTACTTGTCCGAAATGCGGCGGGGAGCATGCCAATTGCGAAACGACTATTTTTAGATGCATTAATTGTAAAGGCAGCCATATGGCCTTAGATAAGTCGTGCCCGGTTTTTGTGAAGGAGTAAGAAATTCGCAGGATTATGTCTGCTGAGGGATGTATATATAAACGGGCTTTTTGGTTGTATATGCAAAATAAGGAAAAAAAGGATACGGATGTTTGTAGTCAGGATGCGCCATCTGTTTTTGAGAATGACTTAAGTTTTGGAAAGTCATATAGAGATGCTGTTTTGTCGAAGCCGTTACAATCTAAAGAGTCTGAAGATTCTGTCTGTCAGGCTGAGGGCAAGCGATCAGTAAGTCAGTACAGATTAGAGAGCGAGCCACAACAAGAGGTTCGTAAGCCGCGGAAGTCATAAAGAGTAACAGATGTGAAGAGGTCCGAGTGTCTATTGGTCAATCAGCCTACTATTGAGCGGGCTGATATGGAAGATCAAAGACAAAATAAGAACAAGAAGAAGAGACGTATTACTTTTGAAAGGCTGGTTGAGAAGACGAAGGATATTTTGTTTTCTACCGAAAGTTGGGAGGAGAAGTTCAAAACGCTGTTTGGAGTTGTTGTTAAGGAGATTTTGGATTTATTTAAGGATTTTTTTAAGGAAGGTGATTTTGTACGTTTGTTTTTGTCTAATGTAAATGGCTAGGTCTAATACCAGATCTTTCTTGAATGTAATGTTCAATTCAATATTGGCGGAACCCTTATCGAAATCGGCTAAATTTGTATACAATACAATACAATACAATACAAGTAACATATAAATTTGTATACAGTTTTTTTAATGTAAATAATGTATACAAATTTAGTTGTTTTCGTGTACATGTTATTTTTAAGTTTATACGGTTTATGTTTTTATTTATCTATGTCTTTTGATGAATGATGTTGTGTATTAAGCCTGCTGGAGCTGGCATGTTCATAAAAATGATCAAAGCTCCTTAATTAATAGATAAAAAAAAAGTATTGCGATACTACGGTAGAAAGGTCTTATCTTTGTATGGATTTCATAGTAAGATACGGTTTTTTTTCCGTAGCACTTCAGACTGTAGTAACTAAACTAGCCGCTCGAGGGCGCTTTACATCACGCTTCCTTATTAAGTTACTACTCATGATCTCTCCAATTTGTTAAAAATGAATCGGAAGTAACTTTTCCTTGTAAAATATTGTAATTTTGCTGTATATTATACTCGTATATTAATATTATGTAAGTGCCTACCTTCTCGTTCTTGTTTGCAGCACCCAACAGGGTACATAATGTGATACTTAAACTATTTACTATTTACTAATCATTATGTGCAATAAACGTATTGAGTATTGAGTATATATTTTATAATCGTTCTTAAGGCCAGGCAGCACCACGATTTTAGTCGCGCGAATAAATGCAAGATATGGGTTTATATGAGAGTGCGCACACGATTTTCATAAACCCAGAAGGACGCTTATTTCTGCGACAAAATTATCGCGCGACTAAAAAAAATCGTGGTGCGCGCCTGGCCTGTAAAGTAAACTCCAGTCGTGCGTCGGAGCTGACACACACACTTTTTTTTTTCTAGGACAGATAGTTACGGAGATATCGACATTTAAAAAAACGTAAAAAATCGCAATTTCCTACTGAGAAACTAACTTCTGGATTATATCTTCGTTTAGGAGCATTTTAGCTACAACAAAGCTTGGGCAATGTTGTAGAGAATTAAATTTACTATAATTTACATTTCAAATTTTGTTTCAAGGACGGTTAGTTACGGAGATATGCACATTTAAAAAACAGGAAAAGTCGAATTTTCCGAAAATATCTCAAAATTCTTGGTTTAGAACGCTGTCATTCAGTTAGGGACTAGTCTAGGACAAATTAAAACATGTAGGAAATATAATTGCTTATAAAAATCATGTCCATTTTTACATACATTTTCGGAAAATGTGACTTTATTTTTTACATATCTCCGTAATTATCTGTCCTAGAAACAAAATTTGAAATGTAAATTATAGTAAATTTAATTCTCTACAAAATTACCCAAGCACTGTTCTAGCTAAAATGCTCCTAAACGAAGATATAATCCAGAAGTTTGTTTTTGAGTTGGAAATTGCAATTTCTTAAGTTTTTTTGAATGTGCATATCTCCGTAACTATCTGTCCTAGAAACAAAATATAAAATGGAAAATGTAGTAAGTTTAACTCTCTATAACATTGTCGAAGCTTTCTTCTAGCTAAAATGCTCCTAAAGGAAGATATGAGCAAAAATATGAAGAGAGTGCCGGTTTTTTCAATATGGCGGCGGGCGCGGAGGGGGGGAATTGTGCATTTTGCATTTTAAAACTTACTAACCATCCTATACAACATATCAAAAATTCAAAACTACCGGACCGTTTGTAAGGTCAAAATCCTTTATTCACTGAATTAATATGTACTATGTTAGTTTCAGGGGTTATATATCTATGGGCCACAGTTGTCTGAAAATAAATGATTTTATTCATTACTAGCTGTGCCCCGCGGTGTTACCCGCTCATCCCACGGGAACAATAATTTTATTCGGGATGAAAAGTATCCTATGTCCTTTCCCGGGTCTCAAACTATCTCCATACCAAATTTCATCTAAGTCTGTTCAGCGGTTGAAGCGTGACGTAACAGACAGACGGACACACTTTCGCATTTATAATATTAGTAAGGATGTAGTCTCAAATCCGTCAGTCATTTGGGATATTATTTATTTGAACCGAGACTAAAGAAAGGTTTAAGAATAATTTTTATGTAAGTACCTTAAATAAATTAAATTTCACTGGCTAGATGCGTTTAAATATAATCTTACATTAACAGCTTTTTCATAGCTCGCTATAAAATATAATAGTCAGCAAAAAAGTTCTAGCTCGTTAGTAAAAATAGTTTTCATAGTATTGTACCTTTACCCGTATTTGGAATATGAACAAAATGATATACAGCTGGCTTGAAAGCAGCATTTCAACTCGACCTAAAATACCGTGAACATACGGAACTAGCGCAGTCTTTTGATAATGCACGTGGCGCCCTAGGAATTATTAATGCCTACGATGCACCGAACGGCGAACGACAAATGGCGGCTCAACACGAATACACATTATGGTTGGCAGCGAGTTTTCCATAAGTTATTTATTTTTCAAAAAAGTTGTTGAGCTCATCGTCTGAAAAATATAAATAATGATAGTATTGATAGCATTAATAACAAAAAAAAAGCGGTACTAGTACAATTATTGATATATCAAGCCATTATCATGTTAAGAGGCCTTATTCCTTTTAAAATGCTGATTGTTTTAGACATTTTTCTCTGTGATCAAACATGTTTCTTAACATATTATTTATGTTACTACTTAAAACAGCGCTATTGGGATTTATTGGTATATATTTGAAACCTACAGTTTGAATTTTTTCATTGATAATTTTTGTTTCAAAAACTACTCGAAATTGACAAAATTCACGAGGTAAATTAGTTTTTTCAACTTATTTTCGACTGCACGCAATGAAAGCTTGAAATAGCTATGTTACTACCTAGAACTCGGGAAAAAGTGATATTCACTTCAAAAAGTTGGTGGAACTTACCAATATATTTGCCATAATATGAAAAAATTTTTTTTTAAGAGGAATAAGGCCTCTTAACTAAGGTTATAGACAGTTCTAATTCTATATCTGTATATAAATCAAATAGTAGTACCTATCCCCGATATCAGGAACTCGAGGCGTTTCACGTTAAGCAGATAATCGCTAGTATTGATTTTATATCCACAAATGTCTTCCAATAAATTTCATAACGTAGTACATTAAATCGGATTACTCCATATGTAGTAGGGAGCTCCATTATTCCTCAACACAATAGGATTTGGCACACCACATTAATCGCTCACAATTCAAACTTGACATAATATACCAAAATGCGGTTTCGAATAACAACGCATAATCTGAGGAGAACTTCATAACATTGTCAGATATGTCCCGTAAAGGTACGCGTAAATTACTCTGAACTCTATATGACATCTTGTCGAAACATCAGGTTGATTATTAGTCCATTGAATGAGTCCCTCCAAGGGGGGTCTAGAGTGCGTGAGTTAGTAACGTAAGATGTTTCTTCGGAAACATGTCAAGAGTCCCTAGGTAATAAACATACTAAAACCCCGGGACACTAGGAGGAGCCCCGGAGTGGGGGAGGGGGGGAAAGGGTCAATTTTTTCATTTTTCGCCTAAATCTCAAAAACGGTACATGTTAGAGAAAAACTTTCAAGGAAAAGTTGAAAGGCCATAAAATCATCTACAAGTTGTACCTAAATATTTTTTTTCTATTCGCAGCCGTTTTCGAGCTACATCCCATGAAAGGTGAAAAATTCGAAAACTACCCTTACATAATATTTTGACAATCGATTCCTCCTAAAGGCTTCCATGGAGGAATGTGTTTTTTTTTACCAATTATAGACCTAATTAAGAGCAATCTATCAGTACCGGTCACAAGTTGCACTTTTGAGCTTTTTGGAAGAAAAAAAATAAAAAGGTCAAGTTGCGTAACTACCCTAATATAATATTTTGACAATCAATTCCTCCTAAAGGCTTCCATGGAGGAATGTGTTTTTTTTAACAATGATTGACCTAATTAAGAGCAATCTATCAGTACCGGTCAAAAGTTGCACTTTTGAGCTTTTTGGAAGAAAAAAAAATAAAAAGTTCAAGTATCGTAACTACCCTAATAAAATTCAATTCCCCGTAAACGCCTCCGTGGTGGAATCTGGTATTTTTATCAATGATAGACCTAATTATGAGCAATCTATCTGTACCGGTCACAAGTTGCACTTTTGAGTTTTTTTGGAAGAACAAATAAAAAGATCAAGTTCAGTAACTCAAACTACCCTAATATAATATTTTGACAATCGATTCCTCCTAAAGGCTTCCATGGAGGAATGTGTTTACTTTACCAATTATAGACCTAATTAAGAGCAATCTATCAGTACCGGTCACAAGTTGCACATTTGAGTTTATTGGAAGAAAGAAATATTTTTTGATCGATTGATGTGATAAACATGGGTATGTAGTATGGGGAAATTGTTTGAGCCAAAATCATTTTTTACTGCGTGTAACTCAGAAACGGTAGGATATAGGAAAAAAATATTTAGGTACAACTTGTAGATAATTTTATGGCCTTTCAACTTTTCCTTGAAAGTTTTTCTCTAACATGTACCGTTTTTGAGATTTAAGCGAAAAATGAAAAAAATGGACCCTTTCCCCCCCTCCCCCCTATCCGGGGCTCCTCCTAGTGTCCCGGGGTTTTAGTATGTTTATTACCTAGGGACTCTTGACATGTTTCCGAAGAAACATCTTACGTTACTAACTCACGCACTCTAGAACTTTTTATTCAATGGACTATATGGGTTGATTTCACATTTGAAGCAAATGACAGATAGAATCTTGTTAAGGCACGATTACACGTTCAGTTGATTGAAATCTAAAGGGACGTATACAATACCTTATAAAATTCAACGCAACTAGGGTTGAATTTTAACTTATTAGTTGTTGAGTGAGAGAAAAACCAAACTTAAGTTTTTTTTAATACATTGTAGCTGAAGCTCAAAGCTATTGGAAACGCAGGTTCGAATCCTGTCTGAACCATTAAATTTTTCAATTTTTCGCTTCATTGTAAACATCGATTACTATGTTTGAAATTTGGATTGTCCTCCTTAATTATCGCATCGAAAATGAGACGTTAGATTCAAAATCTGACACGTAAACAATTCTATACATCACCGTAATTTATTTGCGCCAGTAAGAAATTTAACGCGCCATTACCTGTAACAAAACGATAAATTTACGTTGAAATGTGAAACGATAAACAATACGAGTACATGTTGGTACTGATAAATCACAGAATTGCAATATTTTATATTTTATAGTAGTTACCGTAGAAACAAAAGCAATGTTAGTCAATATTCACACAGACACAGCACAAACTAGATAAAATAAAACGCATATGGTAACAAAGACAGTGTATTTGTGATAGTAATAAAATACACATTTTATTACTATCACAAATACACTGTCTTTCGAAAACCATTCACAATTGTGGGCATTTTTAATATGGTGGTATTTGGAGGTATTTCTTGCCTATTAAATACCAACCTGAACAAGAAAAACACATTTTATAAATCAAAGTACACGGTCGATTAGATGTATGTCCAATAGTCAGAGATCGGACGATGAGGCGTCATTGCATTGCACGCAAAAAAGATAAGGATATGAGTTCAAATATTTAATAAACTGATTACTTACCTGAAAACAAGTCAATAATATACTCAAATAATAAAACTTAGCGATGAATTTATTAAATATTTGTGCTCATTTCCACATTATTGCGTGACATGGTGCTCAACCGTCCGCTTTCTTCCAATAATACTCAAAATATGAAGTATTGAAACTAGTGAAACATGCATACCTACAGAGCTGATTCATATCAAAAAATAGCGATATATACCCAAATTAAATATGCGATATCATTTCAGAGAAAAGCAATCAATATACGTGTACTAAAATTATATACAAAACTTCTAAAGAAAATTGTAATTGGCAAGGACAAATTTCTTTCTCATTTATACACTTTTATCTTTTTACAGATTCTGTAACATCACAATGTATTATGCACATCTTCTGAAGCTTAAACTACTTAATATACAGTAATAAAAATATCACCCGGTTTTCTCTGAATTAACATATATTTGCATACAGCCGTGCGCGGTCCCAAAGGCAACATTTGTGATCATTGTAGCCAATGTTATTTTCTACCCCAAACAATTTACTTAGAAAAGGTTTCCGTATTTCGCATCCAAATGTCTAGTCTTTTTGAACCGTCTTTTAGTATTTTGTTTACGACTGAATACCTGTACTCGATTATTCTCAAAATACAACAATGTTGGAAAAGTTGGCGCAATGATAGCTCTCCTTGATATAATAATACACATATAACAAAAATAATAAATTAATAATATGTATAGCAATTGTCAATGTACAAGTAATACACAAAATAGTCGAAGCAATTCATCTTACAAATACAGACATGTAACAATTTAGCTCATATTTCTGTGACTTAAATTATAACTTATATTATTTAATTCGAGACAAGCTACGACGCGCGACGGTAACTCCTGTATATGGTAAGTAACAAGATCTTGTTATTTCTCACAAGTTCTAGAGACGTAAGGTATACAAATGAGAGCAATCATGTGTCTTTAATTATATTTCGTACTAAATTAAAATTTCGAGGACAAAGACAATGTTTAAGCTTAAGTATTGAAAATGTATAAAACCATAGCATTTTATGCCATAAATTTTGTAACAATTCATCACCTCGTGTCCTCGGACCTTTAATATGCTTAATGTAAAGATAAATACAACTAACTTTAAAGGGGAATTCGCAACTAGTACACATAATTCAGCTATGAAGCTCGAGAATCTACGCCTACGATTGCATTCCATTCCACGGGAATGCATAACTTCACAGGTGACAATATAATATATTTAGGAAACTAAGTATATGTATTAGGCGTTTAGTTAAAGGTAGCTGAACCATATTAGGTACCTGACCCATTTATCATGCAAATATTCTGTATTAAAACGAGATACTATTTTCTCAAACCTGTATTTTTACCCCATGTATGGTTATAGTACATTATTAATTACATACCTAGGGCGGTGAATTCGTGAATGGCCCAAATCGCACATTCACGAATTCACCGCCCTAGGTAGGCCGCGTCTTTCATAACTCAGCCGTAAAATATGAATAATATCAAGCAACTTTCTATAGTACAATTTGGTAATCTTGATTCTTGACAAGATCAACTTATAAAAAAAAGCAGTTCCTTAAAATATTCGATCAAGCAAGCGAAGCGTCGCTGTTTCAACTTGGGCAAAAAAATCGTACTTCAGGATGTCCGTTTATCCGGTTTTCAACTGTTCTCGCCTACAGGCCGCATTTCTTAACCGATTCTCGTGAAATTTTGTTATCAGGTTCAATATCTAGGTATATAAGATTCTTCTGTCGAGTCAGTTTATCGAGGTTTTTTAAAATGGTGGAGATGTGGAGTTTGAAAACCTAAAACAATAATCAAAAATCTATAGTTCTCTTACTTACATTATCTGCTCTAAGCCTGATATTGAACGACAAGATTTCTCTCTAACACATCGTACAAAACCACATAAGGAGCGTAAATTCTACCCAACTTCGGAAAGATTCGCCGATTCAGACAATTCTCCGCAAACCAAAAAACCGTGTAGCATTGAATAAGTAAGCCATCGTATTGTGGTGTCCGACGCGTCGTGGCCACACGTTAATGAGCGCCGCAGTGGGTCACAGCGTCAGCGAAGAGAAGCAACGAGAAATACTGCACGTGGTCAAATAAATATAGCTCTCAAAGGGAAGTTTTATTTTGACTAAGTATATAAGAAACCACATTTATGTAGTTATATGCACATACATAAATGTCATATCTTTTCCATGGACTATGCATGGACCGTGACATTTATGACCCAAATCACAAAATAATAAAGATTTCCTAACCATTCCCATGAAGACCATAAGTTTTTTTACACTTACGTTACCGTTTATGTATGTAGAGATAACCTTCACCATACACTATGCCACATGTAACATGTACACACGTATAAAAATAGAATCCCACCCTTGGCTCTAAAATAGTTCCTTCTCAAGCTTATAACCTTCGTTGCATCTTTAATGACGCCTGCTTTTTGGTAGTGAAAACTAGGTAAATGAATAAACGCTCGTCTCAAGCACAGTATAATCGGATTTAGATACCGGGAAAATGACGTGGATTAAAATCACCCTTGTTTGAAAACCCCTTGGTCTTCCCTACCTATTTGAAATTGTGTTAGTGGAAGATAATTCCTAGACTATTATATTACTCAAACTCATGCAAAAAAGACACCCAAAGAATAACTTGTAGCGTGTGTTGCACTAACTGGACGCATTACAATTTTAAGCCATCAACGCATAAGCTCTCGAGGAGATTCCCTGATGGGATAGGCATTCGTTATTGACCGCAAAAGGCTCGAAATTTGTGTGGAATCACCTCAGCTTGAGCCGCACTTAGACGTCTCCTGCTACGTGAAGATGCGCAGTTTGCGTCACTCACAATGTACTACGCTGGACGCGACAACATTCTTTAGATTATTTAGTTTATTTATTGTGTCGGCGAGTCTCATAGAGCAATGGGCCGATAAATCAGCGGTATGGTACATGTTTAATTACTTATGTGTACAAAGAGCGAGTTGAAAGTGGCCGCTATATGACGTAATGTTAAACCATAGAGTAAATTAAAGTGAGAACTATAGAGGACATGACATATTACTACACAATATCAGAAGATAATTGCAGTTCCTCGAAAATATGACTGATATAAAATACTCCAGTTAGACGTTTCATATGAAGGCCTCAGGCTAAAATCAGGCTAAGTCACTTTTGCGATTTTTTACAGTGCGATTAAAGTTGATAGAAGTAGTCAAATCCCTTTAAGGTTTGAATAAAAATATACGTAGTCATATGATGAACTGAGAAATTATGTTGTCAACTTGTCATTGACTAAAAACAACAATTTTTCATAATTATATAAAAAAGTGGCAAATAGGTAATAGGTACTCTCATAAAGCAACTTCGTTCAAGATGTAAAGATGAGATACCTAACTTATTCGAGATAACCGACGTTCGTTGCTTCAAACTGTTGTAGATCTATAAACTATTATTAATTTGTTAGGTGCCAGCTTAAAGATAGGCATGAAACTCGACAACGACTCAACAGGTACCCATAAATTTCACAAATTGAATTTGTTTTACCACGTTCGTTCTAGGCATCACATCATTCGTAAGGTTCAGCGAATTCAACGTAACATCGTAAATGTGAGAGTGCATTGTCCACAAAATCTTTACACTCGTAAAAGGGCGGGTTGATGAAATTTCGAGTCAACATTTTTCTACGCGCAATTAAGTTGACTGAATATTTTAACTAAATGCATAGTACACATTTTGTTTCAAGCGCTTAGACAGAAATATTTTATAAAGCTCCACGTCTGGGAAAACAAATAAACTTAAAATGAAGTTTGTTCGTTTAAATATTTCCACTTCAGTGCTTTGCTTTTGGTAGTTGTGCAAACAGGTGTAAATTAGTTATAAAATAATTGATTAATTATAATTTTATTATTAATAAAATTATACAATTACAATCGAAAATATTAATTGATATTACCACGGTTTGTAACGAATACAGCTATATCTTGTTTTAAGATTCTAAATATATCCATACAATAATATTTTCCTCTCTTCCCATAGCGCTAGGCGAAGAAACGAGTTAAGTTTAAGTTTAGTTAGTTTTTTTTTTTTTTTTTAAGTTACCAGAATCCATCTAATTTATTCGTAAGCACAACTATGTAGCGTCTCATTCCCAGAACAAGATGTGCATGATGCATTGCATGTATTGAAGGCCAGTGTTTTTCGCGTAATTGAATATTGAAAACTTTAGAAATTTCAATTTATCTTACTTAGGCTGGAATTAACCAAACATTTATTCCAATAACGGTAACTTTCGGATAGGGTTTATTTGTGCAAATATTTGTTCTTGGGTCATGGATGTTATCTATATATGTATTAATATATTATGTATATAGGTCGATTTGTGTATGATTGTCCCTTAATATTTATTTATTTATTTATTCTTTAATTACATTGTAACGATAAAAATATATTTAAAATTCTCACAATTTCATTCCATATTTCATACGGCTCAGTTTGATAAACTTTATTTTATTTTAATTAGCTTGATTGTCCCTTAATATTTATTTATTTATTCTTTAATTACATTGTAATGATAAAAATATATTTAAAATTCTCACAATTTCATTCCATATTTCATACGGTTCAGTTTGATAAACTTTATTTTATTTTAATTAGCTTAAAATTTTTAAACAAAAAATAGAACCGACTTCAGTAAAACTAAAAAGCCAAAAATAACCCGTTCAAGTACAGATTACATTTGACTCTCCCTCTGAAGTCGATCCCAAACCACTCAGTTATTATATTTATATTTTATAGTTTACGTGAGGTTTGGCCCCGACTTCAAAGGGTGAGTCAAATGTAATCGGTACATGAACGGGTTATTTTTGGCTTGTTAGTTTTACTGAAGTCGGTTCTATTTTTTGTAAAAAAAAAATTTCTTTTCTTTTTAGTGATTCATAAAAACACTTATGGCAGGGTGATCAGGGAGGTCTTGAAGGCATGCATCTCGTTTGAAGTATCTCCTAACTCCTAACCATTGAGGAGTTGTACCTTCCATCATCAGCTCAGCATTAGAAGATGATGACTAACATATGCAAATACTTAAAAAGTTTTATAAAATATATGAAAAATATTATGTGCCTATAAAATTTCATGAATTCCTTCGATTCCTCATGGATCTCGTCATCCGATCTTCACCAAAATTTTATGGGACCAACCTTGAGATTATTCATGAACCTAAAAAGAATTTTCCAAATCGACTCATAAATGACGGAGTTCTGAGGTAACAAACATAAAAAAAAAAAACTGAACTGAGAACCTCCTCCTTTTTTTGAAGTCGGTTAATTAACCCCCTTAAACGACTTTTCATATATAAGACCGCAATGAGAATAGGATTTGATATAACCGTTTCATATATTATATATACGTCAAAATATATATGAAATGAAATGACAGTTGCTTCAATCCTATTCTCATCGCAGTTTGATAACCAACCGACCTGCGGTAGTTATTTACTACATAATCCTAATAATATTCACAAAACTTGAACATCTAATTTTACGTTGGATAGCACGTTAAAAATCAATTTTGTCGATCGTCGGGTAGAATAAATATTCAGCTCCAGATGTGTTATTTTCGCTAGAGTTTCGTGAATCAACAGTGGCTCTCCTACGATCAAGAAGCATCGAACCTAATATGGAAATTTCTCAATTCCTGAGCATGTCAGCTTTTGCGAGTAAATTTAACATAATATTGAAAAGGAGGTCTTAACGATTTAAAAACGTAAAATCAAATAGTTTTCAGAATGGATTCATCTAAATTCGGTCAGATATTCGTTTCCAAATGAAACAAAATTGGACAGGTTTTTGACAGCGGAAAAACTTTACTAGTAGTTGTTAATTACAAATATAAATTGACGACTGATGAGAGATCGTTTATGGTAGTTTTAAATCAAATATGGGAATGCAAAACCTACATGATAACCTATAACACAATTACAATATCGAATCGTAGTACGACGCGATATCGTGCCTCGATGCCACCACCATACCTACATCCAAAATCAACTGTATCTTCATGTAACCAGATTCAAAATTAACTTGCAGTTTTCAATCTCAGGGAGGTTAACTTTGAATTTATGTACATATTTCCACGACGACGTCGCATCGTGGACTGACGTCGCGTCGTGTCACTATGCGATGTCACGTCGTGTCTTCTAATTATTGTTACGCCGGTAGGTTAGGTCAAAAAATTCGAACGTCAATTTCAGTGCTTTATGGGCCCCTGAAGTACAAATCAGTATATGGCGAAAATTCCAGTAGGAGTGACAGAGATAGCACTATTAGAAAGAGATAGCTATCCTCAGAACATTCGAGAAGTGTGTGACAGATATAACACTATTAGAGAGAGATAGCTAGACTCGGAACATTCGAGAAGGGAGTAACAAAGAGTGTACGATTAGAGAGACATCTATGCCCGAGAATGTTCCCGGTGTGCCTGGACTGGACCTTACTGGAATATTCGCGCTTTATGTGGACAAGTCATCGAGAGAGCGGTTCCGCGGGATATAAAAGGAGCTGGCGGCCGGCGGCAGGCAGTTACGTTTTAACTACGATACAGTGCGAGCAAAGGATAATCGGAGAGAGAGACTCTTAGTGCGCTTAGTGGATTTGAAGTACAGTTCGTGTGAATAGTGAGTGCATAATTTTATTAAGAAAGTGGGTGTCGTAATTAGTGGATTTTAAGTACAGTTCGTGTGAATTGGCAGTGCGTAGTTTTTGTAAGAAAGTGTGTATTTTAATTAGTGGATTAATTTGTGCTTTTCTATCGAATACGTAACATTATGTTATTTATGGCCTTAAGTCATTTTGTTTTTAGGGAAATATACATAGACATAGATTAGAGAAATTAGTTTTATTTCGGATTTTATTGCCAATTCTCTAGTAACAATGGCACCATTTTGCCACTTAATTTTCGAATAAGCCGTATTCCATATTGGTCGAATCTAACATTCGTGGTAGAACTACATTACTACAGAGGCCGGAAAAATGGTTATTGCCTGCCTAGTAAATATAGCCGGCCGAGCAATGCAAGGCCGGCTAAGCATACGAGGCTGGCAATCTTTTTTCACGCCGAAGTATGTATCAAAAGTTTACCTAGTTTATTTAGGCCACCAAATGTCAAAACATTTTTTTTGTATATTCTGTTTTCACATAAGTAATATACCTACATATTTTTTTAAAAGACTTCCTGTAACTGGTCCGATCTGAACAAATCAGATAAAAAATATATAAGAACATTTATTGGTCCAATCAGACTCAAAAAAGAGATTAGTAGTTTAGTTCAAAATAAGTTTGAATTGTTTGTTTGGTGTGCTCTCGTTTCGGAGCCGGAGTTTCAGCCAGAAGATAATTTTTTTTTAAATAAATAGTTTAAAATTAATATTAAAAGTATGTTTAAAATGTTAGGTGTATTAAAAGTAAGACTGAAAAATAAAATGTATACATCGCTTATTCTTTTTCTTCTTTTTGGCGTAGTGGCACCATGTCACAACGTTTATGTTTTTTTTTAATGGCTGAACGCGAATAACATGTCATTAATTGACATTGAAACAAAATAAAGTTTCTTTCCCGGCGAGGCAACTGAAATGTTGGTTGAAATATCAGCTCGCTTCGTGTCGCCCCCGCGCCACAACTGAAACGTGAGACTTCCAAGCCTATTTTATGGAACACAATGACAATATTTTATAATATATTTGAGAAAAAGAAATTTACCGTTGTATGTATGTAAACACTTCATTGTACATAAAAACAAGAAAAACACATTACAAAAGTATAAGCATGTACAAAGGCGAACTTATCCCTTTAAGGGAAGAGGAGCGTCGTTTTACGCGTTGCGATTAGATGATCACTTCGAAACGTTTCAACGTTACAGAAGTTTGCAATTTCCTTTACTCACGTTAAGGAAAAATCTGATTGCTTATTTATATATGTATTTGCTTCGCTACTGCCGAAAGAAATTTACTCCAGTTTCATATTTCCAGTAAAGTAAACGTAAGTACCTACTCAGAAAATACTTATTTACTTAACATTTTTCCCACTGTAGAAGTAGATGAATATTGTATTTCTCCAACAAGTAATAACATCATTTCATTCGCTTGGTAGACTGAACAAACATGTGGTAAAAGAAAAAATAAAGTACGACTTATGTATTTATTTGAAAACAGCTCTTTCTTTCTTTGATTTTACGCATATTTGTCGTCAAACGCAGCCCAATAACTCTGCTGTTTTACATAACTCAAGCAAGATCATGCTACGCGAGCTACGTTTACCATATTTATGAAGTTAGAGATAAAAATATAATTTGATAAGGTATCAAATGTATCAATATGAATCAATGTTGGATACAATCATTAAACACGAGTTCGCTCAAAAACATTGTTTAAAAATTCTAAGACGTAATACCCATTTTAAGCATTAAACATTCGTCAAATTGCGAACTTATTATATTTCGTGAAATTGCTATCAAGATTAATTTTCCCAACACATTCATTGAATTGAAAAAATAGATAACGCTCACAACAAATTCAATTATTGGTTAAAAACGATGTAACGGACGCCCATTTCACCCTTTCAACCATTCTCCATAGACACAAAGGCTTTATAATTATTCGCACCGCCCCATTACTCCATAGGTATTATTTTCTTTCCATTCATTGAGTTTGTTTTGTTCAAAAGAGCGGTATCGGGAGAAATTTAGAGATTCAATCCATTCTTGTTTACGTAACATCAATAAGCGTTGATTGGGAGTAATTTGTCAATCTCTTGCTATTTAGCAGACAATGTGATCTAACGAATTCGCTAGAGACGGTTTCATTTGGTTTAAACTTTAAGAGTTAATTTACTTTCTTCATTAAATTATTAAAAAATGTCTTCTTTCATTTAACCAGTAGATATACAGAATGGCGCTATTAAAATAAAACGATGTGATTTCCAACTTATATTTTCAGTAAGCTTTACGGTTCATGGACATTTAGAAAGAACTTAGGGCATCATACTGTCCTTGGTGTAATGTTATCGTAATTTAACTATTCTAAACGTTACAACGGTCTGTTGCGTTCACAGTACGCACTGCATTCAGATTGAGACTCATATCTATTTTCGTTGCCACCGCAACCTGAGTAGTACATCGGCATACATTTTCTAGTGACAATATCGAAGAACCATACTTTCAACATCAATCTACACGGTCCCTTTGATGGTGCTTGGTAACAAAAGTAGGGTATATTCCTTAGACCCGGAAAGGGACCGTCAACATTACCTGGAATTTTATTAAAATGAGGAATTAGTGAATGCAAAAGCTATTAAATTAACTTATTTCATAATGTATCAGATTTTTATTTGAATTGGATTCTATCTGATTATTCCATTGCAATGCGGATCGGTTTATGTTAATTTATTAATTACACTCCAGACTAGTAAAACAGTATAATTTCAATGTTATTTTATTCAAAATGGTTGCGCCTGTTGACTACTTAAAACAGTTAAAAGCAGCAAAGTAACATGAAATTATTTTTTTAAACAAAATACGCTCATCTATATGAACTAGTTTAATTGTTTGACAATTTACTTCAGTTGCCCATATAGACAAATAAGAAAATCTTTGTAAGACTAGTACTAGATACTAAGTACAATAAGTACATTACCGATGTGACAGCGACGTCCTTACAAAATATGTCTAGGAAACTGACATTTTTGAAAGTCACAAGGATCAAGTTGACATAAAGAGTTTAAGCCAGGTTCATATATTTTGTTAAACTGTATATTCAAAACTTTTTCATCTATGAAACAAAGCGGTGCATTTTACTGAGGTAGCATTTTTATATACTAACTATTACTACATATATGTTACTTACGTCCGTCTTTAACATAATCATGTCTCGCATTTGCTAGAACCAAAATTGATACAAAACACAAGTTAAACAAAAACATTGCAGCGGAAAACAGTTTCTCACTCATTTATTGCTGCCGGCCAATTGAGGTAAAATCAATCAAAACCATGACTCGCATCCACGAGTTTTATGGCTCTTCGATATCAAATTTACCTATTTGCTCTTTCGATAGCTATGATTAATACTGCAAAACAATTGATAGCAGTATTTCCGTAAGGATTGTCTTATGGACAACGGTGTATGTGTACCTATTTATAATTCTAACGGAAATGAAGCTACGAAGCTCAAAGATAAGGAAAGTAAAATACATGTAAGATAATATCAAAAATACAATATTAACAAGTTGAAATTCTAACATATATAAAAATTTTCTGTCGAAATAAATATATGTTCAATTACCTCAAGTAAAGGGTCCCCTAATAAGTACGTTCAAGGCATATTTGGGGGATACATGTCTATACATTTATGTCAATGTCAGACAAATAAGGCCCTCGGAATAAATCTTAAGAAAAGAGAATGATGTAAAAACCTTAGTCCTTATTTCATAACATAATTGATTGGCGGGCAAAATTTGATGTAACTTCATTTTAGACCACTTTACTTATAATTCAGTGAATAAAGGATTTTGACCTTACAAACAGTCCGGTAGTTTTGAATTTTTGATATGTTGTCTAGGATGGTTAGTCAGTGTTTAAAATGCAAAATGCACAATTCCCCCCCCTCCGCGCCCGCCGCCATATTGAAAAAACCGGCCCTCTCTTCATATTTTTGCTCATATCTTCCTTTAGGAGCATTTTAGCTAGAAGAAAGCTTATACGACAATGTTATAGAGAGTTAAATTTACTACATTTTCCATTTTATATTTTGTTTCTAAGATAGATAGTTACGGAGATATTCACATTTAAAAAATTTAAGAAATTGCAATTTCCAACTCAAAAACAAACTTCTGGATTATATCTTCGTTTAGGAGCATTTTAGCTAGAACAGTGCTTGGGCAATTTTGTAGAGAATTAAATTTACTATAATTTACATTTCAAATTTTGTTTCAAGGACAGATAATTACGGAGATATGTAAAAAATAAAGTCACATTTTCCGAAAATGTATTGTAAAAATGGACATGAGTTTTATAAGCAATTATATTTCCTACATGTTTTAATTTGTCCTAGACTAGTCCGTAACTGAATGACAGCGTTCTTAACCAAGAATTTTGAGAAATTTTCGGAAAATTCGACTTTTCCTGTTTTGTAAATGTGCATATCTCCGTAACTAACCGTCCTTGAAACAAAATTTGAGGTGTAAATTATAGTAAATTTAATTCTCTACAACATTGCCCAAGCTTTGTTGTAGCTAAAATACTCCTAAACGAAGATATAATCCAGAAGTTTGTTTTTCAGTAGGAAATTGCGATTTTTTTACGTTTTTTTAAAAGTGGATATCTCCGTAACTATCTGTCCTAGAAAAAAAATATATAATGGAAAATGTACTAAATTTACCTCTCTATAACATTGTCGAAGCTTTCTTCTAGCTAAAATGCTCCTAAAGGAAGATATGAGCAAAAGTATGAAGAAAGTGCCGGTTTTTTTAATATGGCGGCGGGCGCGGAGGGGGGGGAATAGTGCATTTTGCATTTTAAACACTGACTAACCATCCTAGACAACATATCAAAAATTCAAAACTACCGGACCATTTGTAAGGTCACACATAGTACTTTAGTCTCTATTCACCGTATTATTAGGTAGTAAGGACAGTGTTTGAGTACATCGTACGTTTTGTAATCGTTAAATCGCTTATTAAGGAACACGCAAGTTAGTACGCAGAAGATGATATAAAATTTGCACCTAAAACCGTTTATCAGGATAACGTGTTCAGCAATTAATCAATAAGACAGGGGATTGGAGCCCTGTGGCGTTGCCATAGCGACCCAAGAGTCAGCTAAAACAGCAGCGACCTAGAAGTAAAGATTTTTCAGTAATTTACCGCAGAACGACAAGTTTTACCTGTTTATCTACAACATAAATCTTACAAAGGTAAGTAATTTTGTAACGAACAACATTACTTTGGGTTTGGATCTGTTTTGAGTTAGAAATCTGTCGAATTTTCTCTAAATGTTTCACTCTCTCATGTTTTTCTTTCTAATGCACGTCACTTTACATTGCAAAAAACATCTACTATAAATGTTAAATTGTCACTACTAACTCTTAGGTACTACCTCATTCTACCTTCATTGCATGGCGTTTCGACACGGTTTCACGTGCCGTGTCGAAACAGCAGGCAATGAAGATCGCGATAGACCCGGTTCAATAAGTTTTAATTATGTGTACAAACCCAGAGAGTATAAAGTGTTAAAATTACATTTTATTTAGTATGAACAAGAACAGTGTATGTTTCTTCTTGTAGCAACAACAATGTTTCTGTAACTAAGTTTGAAAGCACAAAGGAAAAACACAGTACTAACTTTCCTAACCATGAAATAAGATGTTTTACTTTGTTTGTTTAAGGGTCGTTGGCTGAAGGAAAATTAATTTCCATTTAGATCGTTATAGGGCTCGAGGCTTTCAGGTGTTTTCGATATCGAGCATTTTATCTTTAGAGCCAATGGAGACATAAATGAAATAAATGTCTTAAGCATAGAAAGGTCGTTTTAATCAAACAAAGTGCTGATGGTAAAGAATCTTTCGGCGGCTCGGGAGTAATCAGCTCAGTAGGCATAAAAACGAATTAAAGTTACGGGCTTTACGCTACAGTCGTCGGTCGGGGCTGTCTAACTTGTGACTTGCGACCACTTAAGCGTCATTAACACACAGAGGTTAACATAATGATGTTAGTAGCGACTTAACGAAGCGTGTTCTTGTTAAAGTATGTTCGTATCACTACGTAGTATAAAAAGTCGCTGCCTGCTGTCTGTCTGTCCCTATGGATGTTTAGATCTTTAAAACTACGCAACAGATTTTGATGCAGTTTTTTTAATAGATAGAGTGATTCAAGAGGAAGAATATTAATGTATAATACATGCATAATTTATCAGCATTGCAGCCGTGCGAAGCCGGGGCCGGCCGCTAGTTTGTAATACAATTACTTTGTTTCACCCTCTATTCAACATGTATATGAGACAGAAAGTAATAAAAATAATTCTTAATTTTTCGGGACTGCCAAAACAAAGAACGACTGACGATGTTACAATTTCAAAGAGCGTTTAATAAAAGCGACAACACGATAAGGGCTTTGTGAGCCTGCGTCTAACAAAATCAATATGACAAGATTTACCTGACGACAAAGCTACAGTATTCCGGAGATAATGTCGTACCCACTGAAAATCTTATTATACCTAATTGATGTGTGCTTGTTGGGACTGTGAATACTAAGAATATCAATCAATATGAATGCTTCCGATTTTATCATATACGTATATGCAGCGGGACCCCATGTAATTATGGTTTAGGTCCTAAATAATCGAGTTGGTTGGTTGGATTTCTACCTGTCGATTTATGAACTTTAAAATTTCTACCTTTGCAAATTAATGAAAAAAAAATGATTCTGTGCCAGCGGGGCCCTTTGTTAATTGACAACATTTCATATTTATAACAGGTGGAAATTAATATAGAGATCGACAAGGCTTTATGTCGTGTACCTTAAAAAAAATCTTTGAATTTATTCTTCTGTATTTAAAGAAATATAAGAAAATACATCAAATAACTGCAATCTAAGACAATACGGGCTGAATAGGGTTGTTGTCTAAACCAAAGAGCGAAAAAATATATATATTTTTTATTTGACGTTGACAGATGACAGATGCATACGGAGTTTTATTAAGTTTTTTTTTTAATAAGAAAACCGACTAAAGTAACCGTTCCATTAAGTTCTGGTTTTGGTGTTGCCACATTTTAAAATGAGTATGATTTTATAAATTAATAATAAAATAAATAATCATCTCAGAAAATAAATAAAAACATGAAAATGATAGTCTTAAAAATATGAAATGTTGTCAAATTGACAACATTTCATATTTTTAAGACTATCATTTTATTACTTTTCTGAATTCTGCTTAAAAAGATGAAGTAATCTCTGTTTTTATTTATTTTCTGAGATGATTATTTATTTTATTATTAATTTATAAAATCATACTCATTTTAAAATGTGGCAACACCAAAACCAGAACTTAATGGAACGGTTACTTTAGTCGGTTTTCTGACTAAACGAATTACTATTCATGGAGCCTCTTATTTCTACCTTCCAAATAACTTTTCACTACACCCTCGATACACGCTACAGTTAGTTTTTGAGAAATACGCGTTCGAAGATTTTGTCCTTCTAGCAGGGCCCTTTGGTATTTAGTGACTTACATGACCCCAGGTAATTTTAAAAAACAGCCGGTTATTTCTACTTACTGAATCAATTATTACCAACTTGCTAGTGACAGGTTTTCAAGAAAAAAAAATGAAAAAAAAATTATATTATATTATCACTAAACCTGTCACTAGCAAGTTGTAGCTGCGTATACGTATACGATTTTATCATTGTATAAGTTTAGGGTTTCCTAAGTTTTTAACACGCTTTTATTATCTTTTCTCAAACATGCAATGAAATATGGTCGTAACGTGCGTTAGAACAGGCTTCGAAGTGTCAAGTTTCGGGCGGAACAATTGGAGAGAACTGTAAAGGAATTTCATACAAAATTGAAGGCCTAAGCCGGGAAGTAATTTGTTTTTAATTTTAATGTAAACATGGCGTCTGTGTGTATGAACAGCTGATATATATATTTTTTTCTAGTAGCTACCCATTCAGCCATCGGACCAACAATATCCGTGTTAATGCCTAGTACACACGAACTGAAAATACCGTCTATACGTAAGTCACCAGAGACCATAGACAATATTAAAAATCCTCTGCCTTTATTTTACTTATTATAGAAACTAAGATTTTTATTATCAGGTTGTGTATAATGGCCCTAATATTCGCACACTACACATGTGGACTTATTAAAGAAAAAAAATATAGAGGGATTGGAGGGAAAATTAAAAATACTCTTTTTAAACATGGCGTCTGTGTTCATGAACTGGCTGAACAGCTGAATTATGTTTTTGAGTGGTGGATTTTTTTAATTCATTGCATATGTTTGAGAAAAGCACTATACATGCCTTAGCCGTGAAAAGGGCTTGCCGGCTTCGTATCACTAGACGGCCTCCCTTACGGTCGGCCGTCTATACCTACTGAGCCGGCAAGCCCTTATTTCCCGGCGTCTGCAGTAATGTACTATTTCTTGATGTTTTGTTTTCACTTATAAAATTGGTATCTTGGAGTTGATCTGACGATGAAGAAGGAAGAACTCCTAAACATCAGAAGGTTTCATCATGATAGAGAATATTTATTTGTTTTGATTCTTTATTTGTATTGTAGTGCAGTCATTGAAGCATTATGGCTCCGATTTTTTTTACGGTGAACCGAATTGCATACAATTTTGGAATTAGGTTCATCTTACCCTTAACTTCAAAAGTGAAAATGATTTGAACTCCGCAACCACCCTGGGGGTGGTTGCCACCCCTTCTCGGGGGTGATTTTTTTTTTTTTCAAAATAACCTCGGATATCGATAGAAGGCCTAATTTTAACCAAAAAAATCGTCTATAAAGTTTTTCAAAAAATCCAATACTTTTCAAGTTATTGGCAATTGAAAATTCGCAATTTTTTCACGTTTTTCATCGGTTTTTTGCAAATATCTCCAAAAATATACGTTTTATCGAAAATTTTATAAAGAACAAAATTGTAGCAGGTAAAACAATGAACAATTTGGTTTTTTATAAAGTATTCTAAGTGCAATATTAAGCTAGATATTAAAGATCAAAGCCGTTTTTTATTATGTCTGAAATTTAATCGATGTGGTCAATGCCATCTAGCGGCGAGCAGATGCATTTTATGCATTCTAATACAAAAGGGTTTTGTAGTGCTTGAAATAAGCTTTAAAATGAGCACTATAAAAAGTCTTTTGCACGTAAAATAAGTGAGCTGTATTGCAAATAAGAGGAGCATCTAATGTTTTTTCTTTCAAATCAATGGGTTTCATAAGTGCCATTTCCACCAAAATTAAAATTAATCGTATTCCGCCTAGAATTAACTTTATTATGAAGAGTTTGATAGATAGTATCAGTTTGGCTGCTTCAGGACACATATTTTTCAAAAAAGTCACGATTAAAAAAAAAAACAAAATTTCAAATTTTAAAAGAACCCACTTTATTTTCATAATATCTCAAAAATGACGACAGATACATATAAAAGTGTACGGATTAAAAATTTAGGTATTTTTCTGACAAACAATTTGGTTTTTTTGTTTTTTCTGTCCAACAAAAATTGACGGAGATATGATTGTTTAAAGAGCGCGTGGCAGCGCAATCACAGCCTCTCTTAAACCCTTTAACCCTTCACCGTTTTAGAAAAAGGTTTTTTACTATATATTGCAATAAAGGATGTTGTAGCTCTCTTAATTACCTTTACAATGTTTTTTTATAAATTGTGATAGCATGAAAATTGAAGGAGTTATGGTCCAAAAACTTATCATATTTTTTTCTACTTAGTAACTGAAAATTTCGGAGTGTGAATATTTGGAGCAATGTGAAAGTACGCAGTATAATAGAGACCCACAACTATTGTAATGTGTATATATATACATAATATGGCTCATATATTTTGAAAACGTAGGCATGAATACATACCGCTAGATGGCATTGACCACATCGATTAAATTTCAGACATAATAAAAAACGGCTTTGATCTTTAATACTAGCTTAATATTGCACTTAGAATACTTTATAAAAAACCAAATTGTTCATTGTTTTACCTGCTACAATTTTGTTCTTTATAAAATTTTCGATAAAACGTATATTTTTGGAGATATTTGCAAAAAACAGATGAAAAACGTGAAAAAATTGCGAATTTTCAATTGCCAATAACTTGAAAAGTATTGGATTTTTTGAAAAACTTTATAGATGATTTTTTGCTTAAAATTAGGCTTTCTATCGATATCCGAGGTTTTTTTGAAAAAAAAAAAAATCACCCCCGAGAAGGGGTGGCAACCACCCCCAGGGTGGTTGCGGAGTTCAAATCATTTTCACTTTTGAAGTTAAGGGTAAGATGAGCCTAATTCCAAAATTTCATGCAAATCGGTTCACCGTAAAAAAATTCGGAGGTAAGACCGTATTTTTCGCTTCAATGACTGCACTATTGATGATAGCTAACGTTAAAGGATTTATTTCTTTTAAAAATGGTACCTGTTTAAGAGAGCGTTTACTTAAGAACTTTAATTGATCTGAAATATTTAAGTACGATAAAAGAAGAAAATCTATAAACAAACGATGTACATAATAGAAATGCGCTACAAAACGAGCCACAAATTTATTATAATCGCAGTTTAATTACAGCGTGAAATTGAATACCTAGAATCAACACAGACGTGGTTTCACTAAAGCATACATTAGGGAGATAACTAGGTTGATTTTAGCTAGAGGCCGACGCTAGGGAATAGGCATAACAAGGATACTAAATAGGTCATTAATTGCCATACCAAATTATCTTGAGAATATTGTGTGCTTTCCTACTTTTGTGATGTGTATAGACAAACCGCTAGCTTAAAATAATAGGGTTCTGTTTCAGTTTTCACTAATATGGAGACATTTTTACAGTGAAAGGAAATATAATATTAACAAACCAGAAAATGAAACATGAACCCTATACAAACGGCTAGTTATTTATGACACAATTAACACAGTGTACCTAAACCTACTAAATAAAATAAAAATTGTAGCAAAATCTATGATACGTTACAGACATAACAGCAAAAAGTATATTACTAACCTATTATTAGTTATTTTTATTTTGATGTTGTGGTGTATTCCCCTTAACGTGCGAATTACTCAAAAAAGGTAATCATTCTCATCAATTCATCATTTCGATATTATTATGGTGTGGCTGTGGGGTGACAATTTCAAAACGCCGAGACACGAGCCATAAGGTCTAATGAAATGAAACCCTTTTTAATTTCCTTTAAAAAAAAAACCTTTGGGCAGGTTGAAAAAAAATAACTTGAAATTAAATTAAATTAAAATTACAGAGCAGTTTCACCTGTTACAAGGTTTCTATCACACTTTCAATGTTTGATAATGTAAGCAAAGGCTAAATTAGGAGAGAACACTCGCAAATTAAAATGAAAGAAGTCGTCCAATTTACTGACAGCAAACGACGGCTTTGAGTGTTGCCGTCGCCATAATTACTCGTACACTTCCATACGTCTTTGAAGGGGGAAAATTGCGTATTAACTCAAACAGAAATTCGGTACAATTTAGATTAAAGGAAACCAAGCAGTCAGAATGGAACTAACAATAGTTGAGGAAATGTTTGTTAACCTAATGTCGATGAAAGTTCATTGTTATCAATACGGAAGTTTGAATGAACATTACGGATAGAATAGATGTTTAAAGCCTGTGAAATGAATTAAATGTGTATTATGTAATGTACCTTATCTCTTAACGCATATTACGGCTCTTTGTCACAGTACTCTCTCTCTCTCTCTCTCTCTCTCTATTCTTGACCATGTGTCCCACATGGTGGTGGGGTCAGTCTCCCCCATCTTCTTCCTCCTATTTCATATCTGCCTTTACTAAAAGTTAAAATTCTCAATTCTCATAAGGCTTCATAAAGTGTCCAGTGTTTCCTATTATACGGGTATATGTATTCGCGGGTTAAAAATATGGTATGAGAATAAAGTACGTTATAGCCACTAATGTAACTTTTGACAGGGGTTGGCAAATAAAACTTAATAACGCTCTAAACGATCCCTACCCTTTTTTGTGAGATTCCTCAATTCCCAAACCAGCAAATTTATTTTTTGTCAGCATGAACACTAAAGTATCCACCGTTAAAAGCTAAATAACTCAGAAAGAATAGTACCGATGAAATTTAGAGTGTCAATGTCTGAATCAGATATATTTCTTTAAAATATCAGCTTATCTCAATACATTCATTGTAAAGATTCAAGAACTAGTAAGGTTACCAATCTATCAATCACCATTTGCAAAATGAACACAAAGACGATTCAAATACACGATAAACAAAGTAAGAAGAAATTGTGTGTCAAGACTAACTAGTCGTACATTACAATGATTAAGCAACTGCCTACTGAGCCGGCGGTCCTGGGTTCGAATCCCGGCAAGGGCAAATATTTGTGTGATGAACTCGAATATTGGTGCCTGAGTCATGGATGTTATTTGTAATTAAGTATGTATTTATCTATACAAGTATGTTTATCATCCGTCTAGTGTCCTTAACACAAGCTTACTAGAGCTTACTGTGGGATTAGATTGATTTGTGTGAGGTTGTCCGATATTTATTTATTTATTTATAGTACCTACCAAAGAACTAAGGTCGAAACAATTGTATCGATTCGGAAACCGGACAAATTAAATCCGCACAGGGAAAGGGTAGTGTCCAGTCTGACAAGACAAAGGCGAACCGAGTGCGCCCGGGAAAGCTTCTGGTGTATGGATTTATGCTGACAGACGCCTCACTGTAGTTGTAGATGAAGCGCGTACGAACGTGCCTTTTCTACCGTTTACCTCGTTGACCAATTTTCAAGGTAATTTTAGCCTTGTTAATAAGCGCTATGAACTGTGTGCTCAGCAATGGAGGGCAAAATTAGAGTACGGAATTGTACGAAAGTAATTAGCTTAAAGATAGATTTTTAGATTTAGACACATGTTACTGAATGTTGGTTTGTGACGCAAATTCTATCTACATTTTACTGAAAGTGGAAGTGCGTATACTACAGTAAGATTACAATGGAAAAAACACAGATTTAGTCTGACAAATTCGGGATTAAGTGTGTTCTTATTATCATGCGTTAAGTAAATATTTTCTTTCTCTGCAAACGGTTTGTAAATCAAATAATTATTGTCTATCTATATTTGTAAATCAAATAAATCTCATCTAGGTTGCAATGCAATATGTAAATGTCCGACCATTATTAAAACTGATGCAAAGATGCCCATCACTTTGAGTGGTGCTTGTAATTTTGGTCAAAGTGAAGATTTGGCTCATGTCCACGGACGGATTTTTATGATATCTGGCTGCTCCATCTTTGTACTATCTTTGTAAGTTATAGCAGTTTTCGAACGGACTGCCAAGAATTTAAAATGATCAGTCATGGTCATAAAAATAAAAGTTATTCATTCCTATAACCAGTTAGTTAATAGATGGTTTCGTTTACAGCCAGAGGTAATTTATGTATTCTTGTCTTTGTCTCTTTCTCACTAACATTTTTGAGCGGAAGCGCCTTTCACTCAAAATATTTTTACCAATATACGTAAATGTATATTTGTATAATCATGACCATCATAAGCCCACAAATTCCAGAAAACAAACTCACAAATATTATCATAGCACCAAATCCAATTAAGTTGATTACGCTGAGCTTTCTGAAATTTCAATTTATTTTATCTACTTTGATTTTGAAGTGGATTAAAGAATTGTGTAAAAGATTCCGTTAAACATAAATTCCTTAATTAGTTGTTAATAATCTCAGAGGGCCTTGGTAAATGGCCTTGCCATATTACTAAAGATTAAAAAATATATATTAGTAGGTACCGTGAAATACGCCAACTTTGCCTCCACAGGGAACTTTGCCCAAAACGCTACTTAAAAAAAGAAACGTTACTGTAGACAATTTCAAGATGATTATGGCAACACTACTATTTTTAGTGGAAAATAGATTATATCTGTGGTATCACTGGGAACCACATTTGCGCGCAACTTCATTCCGTAACGTGTTGGGACTAGTCGAATAAGGTGCGTGATTTGGCGGGCCAATTCTAGGTGAAGTTCTGGTGTATTTTTTACAGAATGCGGAAGCCTCGGGTGAATGTATCTTATTGCTTGTTATAAAATAAGAACTGTAGATCATTTTTATTGTAGTTTGTACTAAAAATACTTATTAAAACCGGAGTTATGATGGTGGGCAATGTTATCCTGTAACTTGCTAACCTATGAATGCCAACATTGCCCAGACTAAAAAAAGGGTTAGGGTTGTCACCTTGTCGTAATTTTACCTGACTGCGTAAATAAAGGAGGGTTATGTATTTAAGATAAGGTAAATTATATTTCTATTAAGCCGTTGTACTTTTAGCATTAGCTGCATGTCATCAATTGTCATGTCATGTCATGTCCATACCACAAAAAAAAACATAGAATATTCAGTTATGACAATTTTTATTTAGATTATTCTAACGTGAAGTAAAAAAATAACCGCCAAACTATTACTTATCGAATATTAAGCATACATTTTTCATTTCGATAATGGTATTGGTAAAGATGGTTTACTCAACCAAAAGTGACATCCCTGACAATTTCAAACTGCTTGATTCGGCTTGTATGGAGTAAAACAAAATACCTATGTAACATTGCCCACCCATATTGCACACGTGTTTGTACAGTTAAGACCAAGATATTTACGTAGAACGCCATTATTACCCCAGATTTTATAGTGATCCTTATCTTGACGTTGTAGGGGCTATAGTTATGAAAATAATCGATTTGGGCAATGTTTGCAAAAGTTTAGATAACTTTACCCGAGGTAAAAATTGATAAAAAAAGGGTTAAATGTAGTTTTAAAAATTGTTGCTCGTAATAAACGCATGCATATGAATACGATGGATGCGTTAGACAAAAAAAACTTTATCCCGTCATAGAAAAAATGAGAGAAATTCGGGTTTTTACGAAAAAAGCGGGCAAAGTTGGCATGTTTCACGGTACAAATTCGGAATACAGCGGTTTTGATTCGAGTAATTGACGTAAGATTGCTTTACCATTAACTCTAATTGGTTTAATACTCGTAAGTAAAACACTGAAAAATCTAAATCAAGAATCAAATCAAAACCTCGTCACAATTTCTGTAAAACACGAGATTTTCATTATCTTATCAAAACATATTGATAAGATAATGAAAGTTAATACAGTAATTGCTTACACTTCATATATTAAATCAGAATGCCGTCACTTAGTCTTTATGTGAATATTCAAGAACACACACACACACACACGCACGCACGCACGCACGCACGCACGCACGCACGCACACACACACACACACACACACACACACACACACACACACACACACACACACACACACACACACACTTATTAATTAGTAAAATTTTCCTATTCTACTAGATTAAAAAGAAAGAAACCAGAAACCGAGTTTCAGGCCAGATTTTAATTTCCCTCCGGCACGACTGCAACGACACACATTAAATTTTCAGCCGGTAGGTACTTGGTAAGTGTGTAGGACCTGAGGCACTGAAGAATACAGAAAATACATGAATTAAATGGATAGTACTTTATACAACTATTACAAAATGAGTGGTCTTAAAACAGGGGTATGGTTTCAGATCAAACGACTTTTAAGGTTAAACTAAAATATCAAATGTAAGGTATAAGGTCTAATTATGAACAGTTGCATAGTTGCATACAGATAAAGTGTACTAAAAATACTAAAATATCACATAAATAAACCAGACACACTATCAAATTTTATCATATAAGTTTTTTACATCGGTGGTATTTTATATATACAAGACACGTTATATTATTTATCGACGCAACGCCAGTTCCATATACCAACAAGAGTTTACAGCCACAATCCAAACGCAATACCCATATATTTTAATTTACAAACATTCAACGCAGGTTAATAGCAATCTTAAATTATTATATTTGTTGTTTTATTATGCCATCAACGTGAGTTGCGGCAAACGTTTCAAGCCTTTCGCCCTCCCCTATTTCCTAAAAAGCAATTTCGGTTTCACGATTGGCGTTGTCGTATGCACAGACGAAATTCATGAAAATGTTAGGTCGAAGTAATTCAGTCGGATAAATGGCTTTTTAGATATTCTCCGTTTGATTCCATTCCAAAGGGCGGGCCTTCCCTGGATTCTGTATTAGCACATTATCTGCGGGCGCGCAGTCAAACGTCCCCTGTCGTAATAGAACAGGGGTGTCAGCATTTACTCGCATAGCTCTAACCACCCTGTAATTTATTTTTCTCAAGCGAGCATGTAATGACTAATGATATTTCAACCAACATTTCATGTGCCTCGCCGGGAAAGTAACCTTTTTTTGTTTGAATATCAATTTTTGACACAACATCATAGCGTTCATCCATTACAAAAAAAACATAAGCGTTATGTGATTCTGCCACTACGCCCATAAAAAAGTGTTTTTTTTTTTATAAATATTAGATTGTTTGACATAAGCCCATAAACAATGATTATTTGAACGAGCGAACGAAGTGAAGTTTGTTAGCATAGTCGGGTAACTCAGCGACATCATACCAACCGTACTGACACAGCTCAAGGTCCATTTTGGGACCGACTGAGTACTTGCTATATGTATGTATATGTGAATGATATGTGTAGGATATTCCAGCAGGGCTCAGTGTACCATTTTGCTGACGATAGGTACTTGCCTAATTGTAGGTCATAAGAATCTATAGACTATTTTTGTGTTGTATATATAATTGTCATTGTCAGGTTACCTAAATGTAACCTGACAATGTATAATTAAATTAAAAGTTTCAATTACAACCTAAATGAAAAAAAAACTATTGTATCTTTAAATATCAATAGTAGAGTTGTTAGTCCGCTGTTTTCTAACATAATTGTGCGCATCGGGTTACAAGCATGAAATTTCTACCACAGATAGAGTGTTCCACGGTGATTATTTTCAGATGTGGAGGGAAGTCAGGTTCGTCCCCTGTGAGGCGGGAGAGCGGAGTAAATAGGACGAAGTATACCTCTTTTCTTTCTTTATTGCTGGTCAGCTAAGTCTACTAGGACTTGTCTGGTATCGTTTCCATGTAAAACGGATACCAGAAAATCATTTTTTATATTACTTTTGTATAGTTCTATATAAAAATATGGGTGTATGGCCGAAAAGGTAAAAATCACAACAAGTTTTTTTATTCAGTGAGGTAAATTATTTATTTTCGTTAACATTTTCAAATTATTACTATTATTTTAAAAAGCTTATTTGATCTAGTTCCAAAAATATATGCATGTTTGGCACTTCTCATACAAACAGTAGTTTAAAATATATGTTTAAGTCGGCGTAACCAACGCAAATCTCCGAACGCATCCTATTTCGCTTCATTAAATACATTAAATAATGATTATTAACATGCTTTTACATATAATATTTACCATATAAGTCCTAGAAAAACAAATTGATGTAATTAAAACAAAATATTTTTTGCTAATGTATCGTGATACACACACACGATACGAGCACACGGGCTAATCTCAACATCAACAATTTATTTAAGTTACCTACTGTTTGTATGAAGAGTGCCCAACATGTAGGTATATAGTTTTCGAAACTCGATTAAATTTGCTGTTCTGCAATATTTTTGTTAGTTGTAAATATTCAGGAAATATAACTAATTTATCTCCCTGAATAAAAAAAACTTGTTGTGATGTTTACAATTTCGGAAATACACCCACATTTTTATATGGTACTATGAAAAAATGACATAAAAAATGAATTACTGATATCTGTTTTACACGAAAACGATACCACACAAGCCCTAGTAGCATTAACTGATCAGTAATAAAAAAAGAAAGAGGACTCCTTTGTCCTATTCACCCCGCTTTCCCGCCGCACAGGGGACGAATCTGACTTCCCTCCACATCTTAAAGTAATCACCGCAGAATACTCTATATGTGGTATAAATTTCGTGGTTGTATCCCGATGCACACAATTTCGCGACTTAGCAAAATGTACTAGAGTACGTAGGCTAAGCTTAACATCAACATTTTTTTTCAAGGTACTTTTCGTATCAGATGTGACCAATGTGTATACATTTTTAAAAACAAGATAACATTTTCTATCTAGTGATATTTTTTTAAATTGTAAATATGCAGGATATATAACTAATTTATCGTTCTGAATAAAAAAAAACTTGTAGTGATTTTTACCTTTTCGGCAATAAACCCAAATTTTTATATAAAACTATTCTTAAATAACATAAAAAATAAATTGCTGATATCTGTTTTACACGAAAACGATGCCACACGAGCCCTAATGGCCTTAACTGATCAGTAATCAAAAAAAGAAAAGGAGCAGTACTTGGTCCTCTTCACCCCGCTCTCCCGCCACGCAGGGGACGAATTTGACTTCCCTCCACATCTGAAAATAATCACTGCGGAACGCTCTATGTGTGGTAAAAATTTCATGCCTGTAACCCGATGCGCACAATTTCGCAGCTTAGCAACTCTACTACAATGACAAGATCTCAGCCAATATTCAAGCTAAGAATTCCAAATGGTGTAGTTATGTCCAGTTTTAGTATCACTCATTGAATGAGGGTCTCATGATAACCAGCTACTTGCGTCGAAGGTGTTTTTAAGTGTTTTATTTAGGTAAAGCAGTATGTTTAGTTTCGGCTGAAAGTTCAAATAGTGTTATAGATAAACTCATATTATCAAAGGCCTCCCCTGTGGGTGGGCCATCGAAATTTACTCGTTCATGAATTGCTCACTTTTCAGCCTCTACAACAATGTACAATTCCCAAACAAAAAGAACTCCCAGGATTGATGAATGATGTGAGATAAATTATTACTGTAAGAATAATATCGCTGTGATAAAGAAGCTCGAGAAAGGTAGCCATTGCAGGGTACAAAGCTCGCGAATCGATCCCGTCCATTATGTGTATTACGAACGAAGACACCATCCATCACGAGCAGCTGCAATATTATGACGCGTTATTACCATTATTTATCTTAATAATAACATAGTTCATACCAGCTTGACCAAGGTTGCTTAGTAAAAATACAGGCCGTGGGCCTGACGGATTTTCTTATGCGCTTATATCCTACGAATATGTTTAACATCGATTAATGTGTATTTTGAGAAATATTTAAGTGCTAATGTTATATATGTAAGTAAGCATAACAATAAAAAAAAAGTCTGGTTATATTTTCACCGATCTAGAGTTGTGTGTTGTTTGTCAGTCAGTGGAATAAAATTTTGGTAAATAGATAAAACTACCACCCCAAATAACCAATGAGAACCTATTTTGTTTTATCTTTTTAAATACGAAAAACATAATAATCGTAGTAGGTATAGCTACTTAGAAAAAATCAAGTCATAATCATAAGTCATAACATAACTCGTTTATATTTACAAATCAATGTAATAACTAGCCATTAGAAGCAAAATTATTACCAATTTATATATAATGTTTTTTCCGGGAATTTCTATCTCGACTCGGTGTATCTTTCAATAATGGTATTTTAACGTCCACATAGAATACCAATTGCCTCATAAATTGTGTGCCATTTCTTCCAGTTTCCTTTCATCCACATTAACTGTCGCAAATAATAACAGCATAAGATGCAAATCGTAGCCATTGAAAATGTTTCCCCCGTTTGCTGGGGCTGTTACTCTATAATAAATTAGGAGCAGATGCCGTAACCGCGTGACTTGGCTTCGAAAATCGTCCAAGGGTGCGTCCCACGTTGTTCAGTCGTCTTGCCATTGAAGCGTAAGATATTTCAAGCAGTATAGGAGATCCAGAAATGGAAAATCAGGGAAGTCACCAACCATGTTTCTCCAATTCAGGGTCAACTTTCCTGCCGAAGGCCCTTTGAAAAAACCTTAAAAACATTATTCGGTCAATCGGAAAGAAATCTAACCTGAGAATGAGCCGCGCAATATTCAGGCGTGGGTTGCCTGAACGGGCTGTGTACGGGGCACGAAGTGGAGGCGTGTGACGCGTGCGCCGCGTGAGAGTGTTGCGGTAGATGGTGGGCGTGCGCATGCGCGTGCTGATGCGCGTGTGGGTGATGGGCGTGAGGGGGGTGGCGATGCGCGAGCCGCGCCGGCTGGGGCGCATGGCGTGCGCACAAGTGTGTCGCGCTGCCATGGTGCTCGGCGAGCGACAGCGTCGAGCAAGATGGCCGCCAGTAGCCGCCTTCCTCCATGTCAGGCCCGAGCCCAGGCCCAGGAGGGCATCGCGCCGCGCCGCAGCACGCGCAGCGCCTCGGGCACGTCAGCGCATGCCGCCGCGCCTCGTGCGGGCACCAGTCGTCGCGCTCGCGGCCCGACACCCTTTCCGCTCGTTGCAACCGCTCCCGCTAGCGTCTCCGCCGCGCGGACAAACGCCAGCCGCGCATCCTCTCATCCGAAACGCTTACACAAATACACCTTGCGTTTTATTTGTCGCCCTCGAATTATATTTACACTCCTTTGATGCAACACCGCAGTAATAGGTAATATGTTAATAGTTAGTTCTATTCGCACATTTTATTGAACCAAAACACTGACAATAGCACTTATTAGACTCCATCACTTTACCTTATTATAAAATTTTATAATAGACCTCACGACCTTTTCGAAACCGTCCTATTGGAATGAATCCACAATGAATTAATGCGATATATGGTTATAGTTAAGCAATAATTCGTTTGAAATAATATAAGGTGTACCATAATAGATTCTAAATAGGAAACTTGTACAATAGGGGCAAGTTTGCTCCTTATGAAGTACTAACCGCGAGACCTGCTACAGTTGAACAAATAACAATTGCAGCGACTTGGTCTTGGAGCGCCAATTGCATTCGTATTCGATTCCAGACTATTTAACTTCTGCTAGTTCAACACAAGTGTTTCATAGTTATGAGACCTGAGTAAGTGCCGAAATCTGCGTGAAATATTTATGCATGTAATTATGTACTGCCAACATAAAACTCTATACGTAAAAAAACTTTAGTAAAGCACCTTTTACTTTATAGTTGTTATCTGTTTGAATAGAAACACATGTTTCAAATTTGTAACACAAAACAAATGCCTATTCGAACAATCTACTACTACATACAAGAGATTTTACTATAGTTTTGTGGATTAAATAAAAAAAGTATGGGTGGATGGAACCACTGGAACCAACAGCACGATAGTGCTACTAAGTGAGGGCACAAGTCCGTGGCACGAACGTGTACGATTGTACAACGGAGGAGTCTCAACGAGAAACAATGCGAATAGTATTAATGAGTCACAACCTTGTGCTGTGTATTCTTCTCTCAGAACTAGGACTATCTCGTCTACAGTTCACTAATAAAGGCAAGCTACGATGCGACCCTTTATCGACAAAGTTCAACGCAAATACCTTCAAAACCACTCAATAGGACAAAACGTCAAGTTCAAAGACGATTAAAATAACCTACTATAGGGGTGAATCAACTTTTCGACCGACGCTTTCGACTGTATCCAGCGTTAATCAAAATGTCTCTGGAGTTATCAAGAAGTTGCACTTCTCACATACATTTAACGTTTTCACGAGCACGACGTGTTTTACAGTAGCCATTATTCAAGCTGAAATTTAACAACGAAGTTTAAAATTGTCGACAGATTTGTGTCGACCAAAAAGTTGATAGGCCCATAGAAAGATAATCTAAAATAAGGAGTTTAAAAAATTCAGCGCCGTCAGGATGAGCTGAACCACGGATGAAATACATATGTTCGTACAGAAAGCAAAGTCAATAAATAAGGTTCTCACGTACGTGGATACAGTACTAGAATGGGTACAAAGTTACGGCAGTCCCAGTGGTATTTGTCTAGTCTGTGGCAAGCCACAGTTTGGGGTCTGAGCGGTTACGCCTAAGGAATTCAATTCCACGTATTGATGTACATACTTATACCCCGTGGCATCCCGCGTCCCAAAATCGTGACATAATTGAGTTAAAGCAATATTACTAGGCAAACATTAACTCTGAAATCTTTATTGACATAATAGTCCTTTGCTTTATAAAAGCGACTTTGAATTGAACTTCAAAAGAGATGTATGTCTACATTGCGCACGTTCAATGCGGATAGTAATTACCGCTGGTACACAGTTTAAAGAGACCTTCAAAAGATTTTAAAATCAGTTCCCGTTTTAAGCCCGTTAAGGAAGTCTAAAACTCTGTGAGCTAGGATGCCTACAAACTCAGGTCAAATCATAAAAAAAGACAGGATTTCTACGACCTAAAATCGAAATACCGCGAGAACTGCAGCTAACATTAATTTCGCGAGTCACTACTGGCATAAAATATTCAAGTCGTGCACTCGCAAAGAATTCACTAAAGGGGTACGTTTTTAATTGATGAGAAGTTTAAAACGCCGCAGTCCGGATTTACATTTGGAGTTTTAAGTGTATCCCTACACGTAGAATTAGAGGCTTAATTTTGTCTATTTACAACATACTTCGCTTCTTATTCATTAGCATATTGAATGAAATACCGCCATTTTCACTCTGGAATTCGTATAGGGGCGAGGAATTGTGTTCATCCTCTACCTGTGTCCTGTGTGAATGTTAATGACATTTGGAGAATTTTCGCAGCAACATCCATTCAGTTAGGAGTTAAAAAGCCTTGACCTGAATGAGTGGCTCATTAAATTTCACTGCCTCGCTTATGCCGATCGCTGAACGACAAATAAAGAGAACCTTGGTCAAAATGGGCAAATGGAAACATTTTAAAAAGGTTTTTTTTTATTATCTTGTCTCTTTTATGAGGCTTTTGAAATGTGCGAGCATTATTAATTAATTAGTGCATTTAATTATTTGTATCAAATGTTCTGATATCAGTCAATAAATTTATCTGAACATCATATACGTAGTACTTAAACTAATAAGAATTACTAAACTATAAATTCATAAAACAAGAATATTAGCAGTAGTATAGTGATACTACTCGTACTATTTTGTCAATCTATCTTATAAATTTGGTTTAATTAACTAATTAACAAGGATTGATAATAATTGGATCCCCCAGAAATGTCTACAACAATTATTGAGGCTGAGTGAATAAGGTTTCAATCCTATATAACTGAGTAGATACGCAAAATCGTATGTAAGATTAAATTTAATTTCGGGAACCTACGCTTTATTGATTTCCCAGTAGACCGAAATAAACAATATCTTTAGAACGACAAAGCAGAATATGTTTATGCTAGTTTACATTCCTATGCATATACAGAGAGACATTATGCCGAAACAGTTTTAGTGAGTAATAGGAATGAATCAGACACAAAGATATTAAAGGTAAGCAGTAAGAACCATTAAACTTTCTTGGTATCTTAGTAAAGCAATATTCATATAACTTGACCCGATACGACAGGCGAAGTGCCCATATCTTTATATCATAACGCTTCATCCAAGGCTGTAACGGCGGAGGGTCAGATAAAAGCTCTTGCGTAAGGTTTGACATAAACATAATGAAAGAAGTTTGTCGTACGTGTATTGACGTTTAGCAGATATAAAATTGGTTTGTCACGTAAACTGATATGTGCTTTTTTTCTTCTAATTTAGAGCATTTGCCCTGGTAAAGGATCTCCCCCAAATTTAAAATCCCAAAGGGCCTGGGACGACACCATGTCTAAATTAACGTATGATTCTCTTTTAAGCGACAGCAGAGGACCAGACCGAGCCAGACTTTTAGCGGCTAGCGCCTTGGAAGCAGGCCATTGGCTTCAGGCATACCCATAATCCGACACGTTCCGCATAGCCACCTGCCTGCGTCTTGGAGCCACGATTTGTGCCCCACACAAGAGACCCTTTGGTAGTGAAGTCGATTCGCTGGGAGACCACGGACTTTCTTGTCAGAAAAGCGCCTGCCGCTTCACCAGACACGCCACCCTTACTGACACAACTTGCCACCGTCGACGTGCCGGCCATCAATTGGACCAAGAGAGCACCGAACTCGAACCGAGGGGAGAAGCCTTTGCCCAGCAGTGGGACACAAATACTGCCTATAAAAAAAAGAGATGTGGTTTATTAGAAATTTTATGTCTGATATGTTCGTAAATACTAGTAATAAGTGATTAACTAAGTGTAATTAAAGAAGTTTGTTGTACCGGTATTCAAGTTTAGGTAATTGGAGGTAAAGTTGGTTGATCAGTCAACGATTATGAGCTTAATTTGTTGTAATTTTGAGCAGATATAATTATCTAGGCTAAAAAAAAATCACTTGTTAGCATTTGAGTGTGTTATAAGTTCGTAACTTTCTAAGAACTACTCTACGTTCTTCAGGGAACAATATTGTGGAATAAATCAGAAGTTATCTAAAACGAATGAATGCCAGTAAGTTGGCTAGGATTCAGTGCCAGAATACGAAACAAATAAGGTACAAACTGACTGCAGTCTAAAATTGGGTCAGTAGGTCATCAGCCTTTGTCATACAATGAGATATCTCTGCGGGGCTCAACGGGTTTTGCATCAGCATCCGCACCGAATTCGCCGAACTCATCGAGAAGAAAAAAAAAACTCAACTCGCCGCGTTGATGAATATGAAAGCATTTTCTCCCGAACATATTTTTACGCGGTGGCCACGACATCACTTTATTAATTTTAGGCACGGGCCCCTTTTCCAATCTGGGGCGGTGAAAAATATCGCCAGCGGCGCAGCTGTACACGATAATGAAAATAAATCAGCGGAGCGCTGCGTGCCTCTGCATCGTAAAACCTTGATACGTGCTCTCACCGCTCGCGAAGTCGGGCAAAACCGCAGTCAGTGTGCTCTCTTCAAGGGTTAAGTCAACAAGCTCTAATGGAAACATAATACGGCGCTGAGGATGAGGGAAATCTGTTTCTGGGTCACGAAACAGAAAACAATGCTGGAGGGTTTTTGTGTATCCCCTATTTATACCTTTGAAAAGACGATAAGTATTTCATTCGAGATACAGTTGAATGCTTGACTCAATGACGATGTGGAAAACTATAAATGCGAAATTACCTTCACATTTACTTAGGATTAAGTTGTAATTTTTATATTTATTGCATATTTTAAATGGTCCTAAAGGTAATTACATTTAGGGTTCAAACTTATTCATATAGGTAACTTTTTAACAGGACATACTTACTGCTTAAGGCGAATATAATACATTGATTTATTAAAGTTGCAAAATGAAATCAAAAACGCACGATTAATGAATTAAACTATTTCAAATATGTGCAACAAATATGAAAATTACAATTTAATGCTTACATTCACTAAAACAATTAGAGACTACACAAACTTCGCACACTTTGTACAGGCGGTCCATAAAAACGTCGAACATCCTGACTGACATAATAAACTTCAAACAAAAAACAGAATAACTAAAAAGCGAAATGGTTAAGTCTACTCAATATTTCCATGGGCCCGACTGTACATGCGGGCATGTTACTCAAATGTGTTTGTTCTGTGGAGAATATTCTCCATTTTTTGCCAAAGAATAAAAGCAGTTTAGCTGTGCGAATATTGGAACAAATGACAGCTCGGGCGCCGCGATATGGGTCAGGGTCATGTTAGGTACAAGTCCGCACTTTTCCTCCAACGCCGTAAAACGTAATGAATCATAATCCAAGCAATATGGTGACATACGTTGTCTTTATATAACGGTAACCGAAAGATGCCTATAAATATATATGTATGACTAACATAATTTGAAGACATCAACACTTGTCCAAAAAGTAGCTACTTTGAAGACTTAAAGTAAAAGAGTAAAATTGTTCACTGGTTTTAAGTATTAGGTTTTTCGGCGCCGATACGTAGTTAATTTTCGTAGTCAGGGAAGCGTAAATCCGTGAAGAAATTTTTTATTCGTGAAATCTTTCGAACATCTAAATTGGTACTAGCCGAACTAATTTTGACAAATAACCGTTTTGAAAACTAGTTATAAGAAATAACAGTTTCTTTGTTACTATAGTCGGTTTCGTTTGTCACGAGACGAATTGTTTCCTGGGAGAAGACTTAGCCAGTTAGTATCGTTACATTGAGTAGTTTAAGAAACTAACGGTTTTTAATTATGGCAAAAAACTGTTACTTTATTAGAAACTGTTACCCGAAACTGTAGCAGTAAAAAACGCCCAGCTCTACTAAGTATTTTGACTTTCGAATTATGTCCTAAATTTTCTACCTTCCACTTATGTTCACGCAACGTAGTTTTTAAAAGCTTGCTAGAGTCATATGTAAACATTATTACGTTACTATCGATTTGATACAAAGATTTGACATCGAACGTAGTAAGCACCACTATCAATGGAATCAATGATAACGCCAATCTTTCAGTAATTGCAAGTTATGGCTCGAGTAAATATGCAGGAACTACCATATAAAATATCATAGACCAACCCGACAAATCTTCGGATTTACGCCTACCACTATATAACTGATATATTCACATAAATGGGTGAAGACCAAAATGTTTACCACCTTAACTCACTCAATAATATTTAAATAAAACATTTTAAACGAATTATATATTTGAGCCTCCCTGACGTTTCGGTACCTTTACAGATACCGTTGTCAAAGGTTGACTGAGAAAAACACAATTTTTCTCTATCAAAGTTACATTTGTACAAACTACCCATTTTATAAATACTAATTTTAAGTAAAGGTGTTCATACATGCCAGATGGGCCTAATGTGTAAAGACAGTTACCTACACATGTGCCAGAAGGGCATTTATTATTTTATTTAAAATATCTACCAGCGGTTCACTATAAGGCTTACTGAGGAGAAAGAACCGCCGCCGAAAGAAAACTCCCAGATTTTCTTATTTACGGAACGTCGCACAACGAAGACTGATATAAATATTATTTCACTCAATAATATTTATATCAAAGTCTCCGTTGTGCGACGACAGTTAAGCTTAACGTATAACGATAACGTACCTTAAGGTTCTATTTTTAAGGTTCCTTAATCCTTAATTTCATTAACGTTTTGGTCCTACTTAACCCAAATATGAATCAGTAATAATGCCCATATACAATAATAATATATTAGGCATAATAATTTTCACAGTTACCGGTTGTGTGAATTAATTCGCCACTTTTAATTTGAACCGAATGCAGAGAGCTTATTTGGCAACTGATCCGTAAATCGCAAACCAGGCTAATTTAATCCTTCAAATGGGTTGGCTTTCTCGAACCAAATCCATTTCAATTTATCGGCTAGGCACTTAGTTGTTGGTGGCAAAGCTGAAGGATAGAACCATACATTTCATAATAAATCGATCTTCAGTTACAGGGAAAGGAGAATATAAAAATGATTGCCGCGAAATTCACAAGTCATGCTGGATTCGCGACACTGACAAAATACGATAATATTCTTATAAATAAATTCAAATACTAACTGAAGTTGACGGTACGTTATTATATTAATGATATGAATTATTTGATTAATCAAAAATTACTTGCACGTTACAATATAAGATATTAACGGGCAAGATATTAGTTGATAATGGATACATATTATCTTATGATTATGAGGATGCGTTGAGGCGAGATCGAGCTGTTTCATCATACTCGTATATGTAGATCAATACAATTTATATTGACAAAGGACAGCGAACTCCAAGGGTCGGGATTAAGATTATGCCTCTGAAACGTTACAGCCAAAGCCTCTATGAAAAAGGTAAAGTTATTAGCTACATTTGAGAGTCGAATTAGGTCGGGTGGGAAATATTAATTCAGAAAAAGGGGCTTTTTTAATCAAAACTTGGGTCTTGTTTTAAGAAATCAAGGAAAAGCAATCATCCAAAATGTTATAATTTCAGTAAAGGTTGCTAAACCAATATTAACAATTTTGTTTTTGGAAGAGAAATTGGGCCCATCCTTCGCGCTACCAAAATCGAAATAGAGCTATAACTCAAACAAATCCAGGTCTCTCTATGTCATCCTGGACCCACGGCTTACGTGGATTACGATCGTTCACACTAACTCTAGTGACGATTCTACTCAATCTAGACTAGCCTGTACAAAGAGAGTTCTAAATGTCAGGAGCTTGCCAACTGGCAGACTTATCGCAGTGGTGCGGAATAAATTTTGGCTTGGATCCGATGCAGCTATCCAATTTATTTCTAAAAACTGATATAAAAACCTGGCATCTATGTTTAATTATATTACACGAAAATGTAATCGATAATACCCTAAATCAAAACTACAGTTATAGAACATTTCACATAAGTGAAGAAGAAACAAACACACAAAGAAACTGATGCTCCATAGATGTTATAGAGCTTGATAGCGACGCACTAATATATGGTCAAAGTTTCCCAGTACCTGGGAAGTTGGTTAGTAGTACTGTAACAAGTTGTCATAGAGCTCTTCATAATGGCCACGTGATTGGCGCGAGGGGCGAACTGCCACGCTTGCTAGACGCGGCGACCTCCAAACAACTCAGATGACTTAACGATACGCCGAGGACGCACATCTCAACGCCCCCAACACATTTGTAATTGCCCTCAAATGGCGCAAAAACGATGCAGATACTGACTTATAGCGTTAAAGTCCCACTAATTGACGTTTTCGAAAAGGTCGTCGATAGACACATAGAGGTAATGTTAATCACACGTCTCGTTACTTACGATGACAAATAAGTTTCCACAGGTTAATTGTCACTATTAGGTTAGTTGGAGCGTGTTTCGAGCGATCTCGGCGTGAGGGTTCTCGCTCGTCGCGACGTGAACTGGCAGGCGGCCGAGGGCGGGCGCGACGGAGGCTGCGCGGACCCGGCGCCCCCGCCTTCATTCACCCACTCGCCGCCAGCCAGGCCTAGCCCTTACAGCCGGACTTTTACTGCGTGTGCTAATACCAAAATTGGGACTTAACCCGAATATATTATCAGCGATTCAAGATCATTGAAGAGGAGTTTAAATAGATGTGCATTTACTTAATGAGATTAGATCTACAAATCATACGAACGACGCTTTGCGTTTGAGCTGTAACGTCTTGTTCGAAATGAGATAAACAACGGATAAATTAAATGTCTCTACCACGTAAACAGCATTTACTTAGGATCAAAGGATTCAACATGTCGGAAAGCTGTTTAAAAGTTATATTTATCTGTTTATTCACAAACAGAAAGAGGAAAGGCGGTTTTTTCATAATTTTGGTGGTAGTAATATGTTTGAACATATGATTACTGCTACCAAAAATACCAGAGAGACGGAAAATTCATTATTACGAATAATAAGGTCCCTATGATTCCTAGGCTCTCCACAATTAAACCTTGTCAAACATGTGCTTTATGTGAAGCTTAGCTATATTTAGTTCATAATAGCCCAATTCCTATCAAGAACTAAATTTAAACTAGAATGAATCCTACACAATTTCTCTATAAAGATAAGTCCCTACTTACACCATTGAAAGAAAGACTCCATTCCTACATAATTACGACATCATCTATATTAAACACTACGTGCAGTTTCCACAAAAAAATTGCATCGGGTACGGAGGAATTTGCTCTGCACTGACCTCAACCCAATTCTGCAACTTGCCAGGCCACGCTATGTTCTTTACCGCAGGGTTACTCACTAAAAGAAGAGAAACCAAAGGAATTCAAAGCTTACTAACAAAATACTTGGTAAGTATTCAATTCTTTTGCCATACCAATTTTCTAGTCTTCTTGACTTCAAGAGGTTAGTATGGTATCAACAAGAATAGCAATGAACAGGACTGCTTGGTAATCTTTGGACGAGGCCTTTGCTGGGAGACAACCAGTTACATATTATGTAACTGTTTTCAGGTGTTTCAGGCATGTGTAATGTAACATACTAAGTTTAAACAGTAATAAAGGTTTAATATAAACGAAACACGACTCCGACATTTCCTGTATCGTTTCGTTATGTGAATGTATGAATAAGCCTGTGTCGTTGCATCATAGCTCTCATTCGTCTGGACAACATTCAATGGGTTTTAATGGACATAACTGGGTATTTCGCGGTAGCTCTTACTAAATAAACATTTGGTTTTCGATATTTCATAAAAATAAAGCTTTTTATGTTTACTTAAAGAAAATCCGACCAACCAAGTTGCTCAACTTTAGATTCTACTAATCGTAATGTTTGAAATTTGTTTACATCGGAGAATATATTTTTACGTAAAAGTACGGACGTTAACTATAGGTAAATACCTACGCTCCAATAAAATACCAATTTAACAAGTGTTTTAGTTTTTTTGTCAAAAATAGACTTTCTGTGGTACACAGACGAATGGATAATTCATTGGACACGTGATTACACTTATCAAAATGTTTCTTTCCAAATAATCTTACAAAACGACAATATCCTTCGCCAAGCATATTAGCGCGGACATGATATGTCATGGATGTTATATAACCAATGCTGCGCTGAAACTAAGCGGCTTTTAGGCACTAAGGCTTTCAATCCGGGATCAAGGGAGCCAGCTTTTGTTTTTCAGAGCTAGTTCCAATTCCAGTATCTAACGTGCAGTTCGAGAGTTTCATTATTCAGATATTATTTTCAACTCAATTTATGCTAAATGCTTAATCTCACGTAACATAAAAATTATTAAAAAAACTTTGACGTCGCAATTCGAGCAGTGGTGTATATATTTATTATTTATTTATTTATTTTTCGTCATGCCCAGAACCCAAGCCTAATAGAGTTTACTGTGTGACTAGATCGATTTCTGTGAGGTCGACCGTTATTTATTTATTGATTGAACTGTAAATTGACGCTTGTCAAACCTATCAAATTCATCATGATCGTTCATGACAACAGTTAGATAATGAGAGGTCTTAAAATAAGAGTATGATTTTATAATAGGATGACACGAGTGTTTTGAATACCTAATTGTGTACAGTTGCATACACTACTTTATCTACAAACGTACCTATTCATCGTTATGATATAGACCATATGGATGATGAAATTGAGAGGATAGTAGCGTTTTGTCAATGTAATCTTGGAAAATGCGTTTTGCTCGTAAGTTTGAGACTTTTTTAACATAGAATTTTGCATGGAGAGAGTTAAATAAAATGAGATATACTAATACTACACTACCAATAGCTATTATCAATTCCGATATTCCTCCGGTGAACTCGATTTCCGGGTATGTTGCACACAATTTGCTGTACACGTAATAAAATAATGTGATGGGAACAATGTTAGCGCGAGCTGGGTTGCTAGGTCAAATGTCGCGCATACAAGTAAATGGAGAACGTGTGTCAGGATCTACAAGGAAGGATGATCAACGAGATAACTTTATCTTTATGACAAACAACTGAAACAACCTTCATTCATGAACATTCACAGTAAAATGTGATTTTGTGACTGCCTATTTGACTCATTAACCAGCAGCTGAAACAACTCATCGCAACTTCAATGGGTACTCCACTGCTAGCGATTGTCAGTAAACGTTTTAGAACTCGTATATGCATCACCCGCTCTAATCCGCGTCGAAGATGTCGGAGTTGTGGTTTACTCTACGACACTCAGGGCCATCTGTGAAATTAACACTTTCAACTCAAGGAATCGTCGACAAAGAGCACGGAACGCTTCGCGAAGGATAATCAAACATGTATTAGGCACCTAATCACTTGGAATCCTAAGTATGGAAGCCTAAAGAGATATATCATCCATTCTATCGAGTTTAGAAGCCTCGGCATAGATCTCTCAAGAGGTCTGTTATTCACGAAGGTGACAACGTGCTTTCAATACCGAGACTGAGTTAAGGAACCTTATTGATATTCACATAGCAGCATTGACGGCGTGGTTACATCTGGGTGACCTTTTTGGTAGGTACATTTCTCTTCTTGAATACTTTCCAATTAAATTATTAAGATAAGAATAAAATAAGTTTTGGGATCAGAATTTACCCAGGGAGAATTTATGCTTGGCATAATAAACTGTTTCAGTTTCAATCCCTATCCATCCACATTACAAAATATTCATTCATTCATTCATTACATTTTTAAAACATTAAGACAGTTTTCTCTTAGACTATTCACATTGCCGTTGAGGGTAAAAATATTCCTGTTAAAATAAGATCAAACGGTACAGAAATCCTTTCTTCGTGTTTTCAAAAGTGTTGACGAGAAACCTGATACAGCAAAACAACCTAACATTTGCGGGCTCACGCGTTCGCGGATCCACAAATCAAATTGCTGCGTTATATGTCGATACATATATGCAAATGGCGGACGTTGGTGTCAGTTGGAACACCGGGAAAGGCGAACGGGGAGAGCCGAAACGGCAATAATTCAATTTCGACGCCGATCATTTAGACAGGCGGCATCTAACCGATCCCTAATCTAATTTATTCATAAAACAACTCGAAGACCACCGGCCCTTATAAGGTTTCACGGGCAACGCCGAAATCAAATGTGGGGTTTCAGATTCGGTCACTGAGAGGGGCACTTTGCTGCTTGCTGAGCGCCACCTTTTGAGATAACGCATTGGCTAAGGCAATGAACACATAATAAAAAAGTTATTTTTATATCAATAATACCTAACATAATTATGGCCACTTTGAACTTGTTTCCACTTAAAGAGTGATGTTACTAGTGTTATGTTTCGTTTCTTAATTAAATTTGAATTAGCATTGACCTTGGTACTTTAAGGTCTTAAGTTGGATTTTCCAGACTAAAATTGCTTCTAACAAGAAGTTTTCGCTTTTTAAAAGTTGGCTAGCCTCGCGGATTACGACGTTGTAGTCCTTTCAGAAATGCTCCCGGAAGAGATTTCCGGGGACGTTGTGAGTCCGAGCTATCGCGGCGAAAACGTGTTTATGTTCGTTTTAGAACGATGATAACAAGGAAATAGGTTTCTTAGGTACTTTATCTGTCCTTTTTAAGCTAATGCTAAGAAATAAAATGTTTTTAAATCCTTAACGCTGTTAGATAAAAGGAAAGTAACATTTTAACTTAAAAGAGCAGCTATTTCATTACATACCTACCACGTATTAGTGTCCGTAGAGCGCGATTCTCACCGACTTGCCTATTTCAAAGTAAATGAGCTCCCTTTTCTATAACATCAGAAGTAACAGCAGCAACCTAAATCTGCTTCGCCTTTCCCAAGAAAAAGTTTGATGCCACGCCACTGCAATAATGAAGTGTTTATATTATGAGGAAAATTTTATAATGCACCAAAATAAAATTATTGTCAAAGAAATTACACAAACAAATCGCTGAACGTAATGGAATATGAAATGTTCTCTATAAAACTATTTAGGTAGGCACAATGCTAGAAGGTGTTAACCTATTAAAACTTATAGCTATAAAAACGATATATGAATTAGTTTGAAACAAAACAAGCGGCCATTGCAAGCTCGCACACGCGAAGTTGGCTCGTAAAAATAACTTCAGTCGACTGCTCTGTTGTGGTGAAGTTACTAAAATATAGTGAAAGTGAGAAATATACGTAGGCAATTCGAAATTGAAATTCAGGTGAAGGATTCAATTAAGGTCTGAATAAACAGATTGGTCAAAGCTGATTAGTAGTTAAACACATCTTTATTTGCGTGATGAAATCCGTAACAATGTAGGCATTTACATAAATATAATTTTAGGTTTGGAGTTGAATTTTCGTCATCATCTCAGCTAAATGATGACAACTGCTGGGCAAGGGCCTCCCTCAAGACCATCTACGTTGAACGATCCTGAGATACGCACATCCAACAACTTCACACGATCTTCACAAGATCATCGGTCCATCTTGTAAGGGTACGTGATCGCTACTGGAGTATCTTTCTTCCCCAGCGGCCATCAATTCTACGAGCCTTTCAGGTACCCGAGGTCCGCTTTGAGCCCCGCCCTGGTGTCGTATTAACGGAAGCAAAAGCCAAAGAAATTCGCAACCTTAGGTCGTAGGTACGACATCGTGGCATTATCATGCACTCGCAATTGATCAATCCGGCGGCTTTCGCCGTCAGGCTTAACGGATGCGGTCCACGTAACGCATGTATGGCAAAAATACGGCTACGTTTGCGCAATCTTTATAACACGGGACCGGCACAGTTAGAGCAACATTTGCGGGACTCGGGACCAAGTAGACCCATAAAAATGGAATATCAAATGAAAATTTCTTTCCGCTTTCGGGTTTATTGCGGTCATGACTGCAGTTCCTTCACATTTTGTTGTGGAGCTCGGAGATTGACAAAAAAGATAGTTTAAAGTGACATGAAGCACTATTTTGATATGTTGTGCATCCTTGTCTATATTTTTTTACATGATTTCATACGCAATTGTGAATTATTATCTAGAAAGAGCAAGATAATGATAATTTTATTTAGCACGATACGGAATGTGCCTGAGAATGTATTTATTTATATCACTGAACTATTAGGGTGTTTTAAACCCAATAAATACTAACTAGTGGGTCTGTGAGTTTGCGAGTTTTTTCAAAATTGCTGTCTATATATCCCAGCCATTTCGAAAAAAAATGCGAAAAACTAACACGACAAAAAATCAATATACCTACTTATCGTACCTACCTACTCACAAAATTTCTAACTCGGTCGGTTACTAGAATTTTCAAAGCATAAACTTGCATAACACTATTTTGACTTCAAATTCGTTTGTAAGCGAAATAACCCACAGAAAACGTATCGCGAGGAAGCATGGTCGTAATTCCAGCAACGACTGTTGCAGATTCAGAATAAAAACCCCATATCAATTCGTCTTCGCCTCCATTTTCGTCAGTTAAGCACATTTCCGCGGCAAAACAGTTGAATTATTATTTTTATTGTGCAGCCATATGACAGCGCTACACAACGGAATCTCTGATTTAAGGATGGCAGGAATTTTGTAACCTTGACCCTTTTTTGGACTTTAATCGATGATTTGTTAGAAGTAAGAAGCAGTTGAATGTTGAGGATAGTTAAGTATTAAATAATTATATTATCTTCAAATCAGTTTTTTATCAGAATTTATCACAAATCAAGACCTACATTCATGCGTTTCTGTAACAAAATAAAATAATATTTATTTTTATGTGAGTGATAAATAGATAATTGCTGAACCCGAAAGGAACAAACTAGTCGTACTCCTGTTATTGAAACAACAGGTAATAAATACAACATCTATCTAGCAATGTTTGTGCTCAGCAAGTCGAGAAAAATACGGACTGACCCGTGCAGCATTTTCGCAAGCACTTACAATTTTATCAGAATTAGCGGAGTCGGAAGTTTATATACGGGTACTTTTCATGTCAAAACCAAAGGTAATTAAGACATGCTAAACTTAAAGGTTTGGTTGCAAGTACGAATTTGTTGGTACCAGGACGGTCTAGTAAATAAAAATAAATAATATTTTTCCACATTCAGCCAATTTTGATTTAAAAAGCAATTTTAGCTAAAGGGTTTAGCAGGCTAAGGAAGGACGTGTGGCCCCTGTCAGGAATATTCGAATTGGTAAATGTCAATTGTTGGTGGCCTCATAACAAGTAATCACTCCAACTTTTAGCCCTCTATCTTGAACTGTCACAGAGATAATGTCAAAAATGTATTTTTATCCCATTTTTTTTCAAACTCATGTATCTTCTAATCCAAACCAGCTAGAGCATTGATACAAAATCACAGCTATGTAAGTTTAGTGGGAGTATACCCTATAATTTTATTAATATTTTATACGTGAGCAATAAAAGAAATTAATGTCAATTTATTTTTTGACAGCTCTTATCAACAAGTTTTTTTGAAAGTACAAATACAAAAAAAACATACGTATTGCTTCTAGTATTAACTACTAGCATACGCAAAATCAATTAATTATATTTGGTGGAACATACTCAAAAAAAATAACGAAAGTATTAAAGTAATATAAGGAGTCTTTTCTTTTGAATTTTTATCATATTCCCATGATACATGACATATATATATTATATACATGACAGCTATACGTTCAAGATAATACACCCTTAGTTGCTAAGCAACAAACAAAATCTTAAAACGAATTTTCAAAAGACTTGACTACTTCGTTATTTTTTTTGAGTATGTTCCACCAAATATAATTAATTGATTTTGCGTATGCTAGTAGTTAATACTAGAAGCAATACATATGTTTTTTTTTGTAGTTGTACTTTCAAAAAAACTTGTTGATAAGAGCTGTCAAAAAATTAATTGACATTTATTTCTTTTATTGCTCACGTATAAAATATTAATAAAATTATAGGGTATACTCCCACTAAACTTACATAGCTGTGATTTTGTATCAATGCTCTAGCTGGTTTGGATTAGAAGATACATGAGTTTGAAAAAAAATGGGATAAAAATACATTTTTGACATTATCTCTGTGACAGTTCAAGATAGAGGGCTAAAAGTTGGAGTGATTACTAGTTATAAGGCCACCAACAATTGATATTTACCAATTCGAATATTCCTGACAGGGGCCACACGTCCTTCCTTAGCCTGCTAAACCCTTTATTATTATACGAGGATTTCGCATGTTCAAATCGGTATCTAAAGCAAATTAAAACATGCTAGACATCTAGCTTTGGTAGCGGTTACGTATTTGTTCTTAGTGTGACCGTGTAGCACTCAAATGAAAAATAAATAATATTTTTTCCACATTCACCCAATTTTGTTTTACAAAGCTTCGTATTATTATTTTGTGAAGTTTACAAGGATATTTAGGGTGATCATTACATAATAAAGAGAATATAAATAAAACATAGTACACATCGTAGGCGTGGCAGACAAGGCATTACTCACAAACGCGGTATATTCGTGGTATTGTGGCTGCGGGACCCTCGTCAGATATAACGGGAAACGTCAAGAGCTCTCCACCGATAATACAAGTAATAACCGGTGCTATTGGAGACAAGTCGACGTGATGTGGAGTACTAACGTGTGGTATTAATATCCTTACCATAAACTTTCATTATTTGAATAGAACACGAACGTAAAAAAAGATAAACTGTAAAATAAAAAAGTATAACAGGATTTCGAAAAAAAGATAAACTTTTTATATATAATCCTTTTTCCGCAGTATAAATGGGTTCTCTATGATCAACTTTTTAGCGTTTAATCTGAGAGACAAATCCCAAAATGACATCGTATTGTGCCATTTCATTATAGTTTTCGGTCTAAAAAAATCTGACCATAGTCTAACTGA